>CM077086.1:62523025-63123025 GCA_039513925.1 Platanthera zijinensis
CCTTGTGATCTTGGCTATGAAATTTCATTCCACAAAGACGAGTGCCTAATAAAGAAGTCAAGTGATCAAGAGGTCATCTTGACAGGCACTAGATGTGGGAATATGCATTGTTTGAATTTTCTTTATTTAAAGTCAGACTCACCCTTATGTCTAATTGTAAATGAGAAAGCCTCACACTGTGTCAAATGACACAAGAGAATAGATCATTTGAACTTCAAGGCCATAGGCAAACTTTTTAGTAAAAAGCTTGTTAGGAATGACCTTAACATTAAATGCTATAAGGAGAGCATATGCTCATCATGCCAAAAAGACAAGCAAACCAAAGCTTCATTCAAAAGTATTGAATGCAAAGACTCAGTGAGGTGTTTATACCTCATGCATATGAACTTGTTTGGTCTTATGCCAGTTAAAAATTTAGGAAGGAGAGTCTACACCTATGTAATTGTTGATGATTATTACATATTCACTTGAGTTTTCTTTTTAAGGAAAAAGTCTGAAAGCCCTGACATCTTCAAGACTTTTGTCAAATAAATATAGAATGAATTGAACAGTTCCGTGACCAGAATTAGAAGTGATCATGGAACTGAGTTTCAATCTGATTATATGACAGTTTTTTGAAGAAATAGGGATTCAGTAAGAGTTTTCCTCACCAAGAACACCCTAGCAAAATGGAATTGCTGAGAGGAAGAACAAGACTCTCATTAAAGCTGGAAGAACCATGCTGAGTGATTCTTTACTCCCAGAATACTTCAGGGCTGAAGTTGTTAACACATCATGTCATATTCTGAATAGAGCTTCAATCAACAAAAGATTGAATAAAACTCCTTATGAACTAATCAAGGGTAGAAAACCAAACTTTGCCTATTTTAGAATCATTGGATGTAGGCGTTATGTCCTAAATAATGGGGAAACATACATAACCAAGTTTGCTGAGAAGTCCTATGATGACATATTTGTTGGTTATAATGACCACAGTAAGGCCTATAGGGTCTACAACTTGAGGGATCAAGTTGTGGAGGAGTCTGTTCATGTAGTATTTGATGAAAGTTCTATATTTTATAATGATAAGCCAGGTTCATTAAGTATAACAGGTGAAGACTTGAAGCTAAAGGAGCTGACAATAGAAGATATTGTTCCAGCAAGCCAGAATATGCAAGATGGAGTCGACATAGTTGAGGAAGTGCTTACACAGGAACAACAAGGAGAAGAACTCAGCATGATGTAAGTGGTCTAAGGGAAGAAGTCACATTACCTATAGCTGTCAGACAGTTGAGGGATCATCCAAGGGAATTGATCATAGGAGATGCTGCTCAGGGTGTGACCATAAGAAGCAAACATCACAAAACTGTAATATACTCAAGTTTTCTATCCCAAATAGAACCAAAGAAATTTTAAGAAGCTAAAGTGGATCCATTTTGGATAGGTGAAATGCAGGAAGAATTGAACTATTTCAAGAGATGCAATGTCTGGAAGCTGGTTCCCAGACTAGATGACTGTAACATCATAGGAACCAAATGGATATATAGAAACAAACTGGATGATAATGGTGTTATAGTCATAAACAAAGCTAGGCTGGTTGTAAAGGGATATAGACAAGAAGAGGCGATAGACTTTGATCAAACCCTTGCACCAGTGGCTATATTGGAGGCTATAAGACTCTTCCTAACATATGCAGCCTACAAAGGATTTGAAGTTATCAAATGGATGTGAAGTCAGCCTTCCTAAATGGTAACCTTAAAGAAGGAGTTTATGTAGAGCAACCCTAAAGTTTTGTTGATTTTACTAAACCTAATTATGTTTATTTACTATTAAGAGCTCTCTATGATTTAAAACAAGCCCCAAGGGCATGGTATGAGACTCTGTCTAAGTTCCTTCTAGAAAATAAATTCTCAAGAGGGAAAATAGACAAAACACTATTCCTAAGGGATGTCAAAGGCAAGACCATCTTAGTACAGATATATATTTATGACATTATATTTGGTTCTACTGATGAGTCACTTTGCACTAGGTTTGTCAAATTAATGCAATGCAAGTTTGAGATGAGTAGCATGGGTAAACTCAAGTTTTCCTTGGGTCTTCAAGTTAAGAAAACTTTAGATGGATTTTTTATTAGTCAGTCTAAGTTCACCAAAGAGTTAATCAAGAAGTATGGAATGGAAACAACCACTTCAATGAGAACACCTATGGGGTCCAGTATGTCTTTATACAAGGATGGTGCTGACAAGCCAGTTGATATCACCTTGTATAGAGGCATAGTTGGATTACTGCTCTATCTAACAATAAGTAGACCAGACATAATGTATGCCACTTGTGTCTATGCAAGGTATCAAGCATGCCCTAAAGAATCTCACTATACAGCAGTTAAAAGAATATTGAGATATCTAAAGGGCACACCTAATCTTGGCCTATAGTATCCCAGGAATGGTGATTTTGAACTGACAGGCTTTTCAGATGCAGATTATGCAGGATGTAAAGAAGATAGAAAAAACACATAAGGCTCATGTCAATTTCTTGGAAGGAGGATGGTGTCTTGGAGCAGCAAAAAGCAAACATGTGTAGCAATATCCACAGCTGAATCTGAGTACATTTCAGCTGGTGGTTGCTGTGCACAATTGCTCTGGATTAAGCATCAGTTACAAGATTACAATTTACAGCTAAGTAAAATTCCTTTATACTATGATTTTACTAGTGCTAATTGTATAACAAACAATCCCGTGTCACATAGTAGAACAAAATATATTGAAATTAGATATCATTTTATTAGAGAACATGTAGAAAATGAAGATATTAGCTTAGAATTTGTTCCCACAAAACAAATTACTGATATCTTTACTAAGCCTCTAGAAGAAGAGAAGTTTAATTTCATTAAATTTGAACTTGGAATGTTAAATCTTGAGTAAAATAGTAATAACATAAGTATAAAACTGATTAATCAGTAATGAAGTCTACTCATTTAGGTTTCAAGGATAAACTTCAAAAAAGTGTCAAGAATCAACACTTAAGAAAAACAAAATTTTAACTAGTCAGTGTCGAGACACAAGAAAGTGTGTCGAAACTGTATGTAGTAATGTGTTGAGACAGCATAGAGTGTGTCGACATTATAGATAGTGATGTGTCGAGAAACATGAAAGTGTGTCGAACAGGTTGACCGTAAGTGTCGAGACACTAAAGTGGATGTCGAGACATACGAGTCTCGAGACCCTAAGGTATATGTGTCGAGTGACATAATCCTTGTGTCGACTTGTGTCGACACATCTTGACAGACAATATATCCTTGTGTAGACACTAGGTATTTACTCAAAAATTTAGAATAGACTAAATGCAGCGTGCCTTTTCGACTTCTGCGAAGATTTGAATATAAAAGGGGTGTGATAGTAGAAGTCGACTATACTTTCTTGATCTCTAGAACTTTTGATCCCTGAGTGTCGAGACCTAAAATTATGATTAGTTGACACCCGTCATTCCTTTCCTTCACCTTCAATGGCTCCCAAGAACGAAGATAACATTTTCGAAAGATACAAGCTTGTTTGCAATGGATTCCAGACAGCGGATGACGAAATCAAGGAGGTGGTAAACCTAATTACTTGCTTTCTGAACCAACAAACATCTGAAAACGAGAATTGTCATATCTTGTACAATGTATGACTAGAATAAAATTCAACAATGATTAAGTCAAAGATGAATGGAACAAAAGTGAAAATCACAACAAGAAGACTGGCCATGGTATTCCACTTACCTAGAATTGACCAAGAGGAAGACTTGGACTCTACCATGACCGCAAATGCATTAGAATGGTGTGGATTGGCTTCAACCAACAAGCTAGGAAGTACCCTGTTCTGCAAAGGTATGAACAATCAAGGGAAATTCGTGTCAGAAATAATAGGGAAGGTGTTGCTGTGCAAAACAGGAGCACATGACATGATATTAGCCAACATGTTTCAGCTAATGGCTCGAGTAATATTCAAAGTCAAGACTGACTGGAGCAAAGTAGTCTTTTACAAGATTACAGAATGCCTTAAGAAGCCCAATCTAGGCATAATAATAAACCTCTACTTGGTACATGCCATTCCTGATTGTTTGAACCTGAAAACTGGAACAAAGATCAACCACATGTGCAGAATGGATATGAGGATTTTATCTAGGTGGGATAGAGTTCTATCCAGAGTGACACCTACAGTGATAAAGAAGAAAGAGAAAAAGAAGAAGGCTGTATTAATGGAAGAAGATTCTTCCAATGAATTTGAAGAACAAGAAGGTTCTACATATGAAAGACAGTATATTACAAGGACTGAGAAATCTCCAAGGACCTCACCTGTAAAAAGTGCTCAGGTGCAGGGGGAGACAATCCCAGTTAGGGATCTAATTGAGGGGGAGAGCCTCAATGAACTGACAAATGTTGATCTGGATACAGTAAATACAACCATAATGGAAGTAGTACAAGTTCTAGATACATCTCAAAGACAAGAATATGTTCCTGACCTAGAAATGGATGATAGGGAAATTGTAGATACAATATCCAAGGAGACTGAGGTGGACGATTTTCTAAATACAAATATAGATATTTAGGGGGAAAAACCTGCAACTCAAAAAGACCTTGTCCCTGATGCTGAAGTTCAGCAAGATGTAGCTAACTTGGAAAATATCAATATTAATAAAAAAGATGCATGGGTTGAGGGGGAGTTTACAACCCTGAACCAAAATACTGAAGGTGTTGAATAACAAAAATCTACTGAAGTAGTCGGTATATCTGAATTAGAAGAGGAAGAAGCCTCTCAGCTAAAGAAGAAGAGACTAGTTGAACTCAAGAAGAGGAGTAAAAGATACAAGAAAACAATTCAGTCTGGAATAATTCCTGCTCCTGATATGGATTTTAGTCCATTTTTAGTTCAACTACAAATTCGTCTTGATCAGCAAAGGACACAACTAAAGAAATATGTGGATGAAAGCAATAAGGGGTTGCAGTTTCAGCTGACCCAGGACATCAAATCAATATGATTTGATGTCAATCTATTAAAGAAGGATATGACTGATTACTTCAAGAGAGGAACAAATGTTGTGGTATATATTGTAAAACAACAGCAAGAAGCAAAGAAGACTTAAGATGACATGGTAGTTAAACAAGGCTATATCTTTGAAAATCAGAACAGAATGAATGAAAATTTAGTGGTAATATATAATATTACACTGAATAAGCTAAAAGAACAAACTATAACTCTAGAAGCAAAGATAGATACAACTTCTATTGCTGTTGAATCCAAGATCTCAACATAGTCAGATTCTATGGTTCAAGCTATCAAAGATTCTACCAAAACCCTCACAGATAACTTGACCAAAATAAAAGCTCATCTTACCTCAAGACTACATTATACTGTAGATCAAGTAAGATTTCAGAAGAATGATTTGTGAGATCATATTGAAAGAGAAGTCATAAAGGGGGAGAGAGTAATGATAAAAGTAAGCTCTGATCATGCTAAGTGGATCTCCAATAGCATCAGAGCCACTCTAAGCTATCACCCCCTGTGTGATGATGATCAAATAGCTGAATCTGGCTGCCAACCAGCTTAATTGGAAGGTATTCACCCTACTGCTGAATAGATCATTTATCCTCCTCCACAGTTTGAGGATATTCATAATGCAGTTCAAGCCGTGTACAATCCTCCACCTATTGTTCAAAATGTGAGATGTGAAGAGGTGGAGATGACTGATGTTGCTTTGCTCAAGGAAAGGGAAGCATAACTACAAAAGAAGATATTCAGAGAGCAGGCTGAAGCTAAGCTAGACTTTGAGCAGTGGAGTCCAAACTCAAGAAACATTATACTCACTGCATGGAAGTCTGTTAACAATAATAGATATGATAGGGGGAAATGGTACTTTGAGCAAGAATGGGAAAAGCACACCAAACAACAAGAGGTCATCTATAAGTTTAGAAGAGATCTGAAAGCATGAGTGATTCCACCTAATTCAATTGAACCCTACAAGTATTTTCCAATGCCTTACCACTATTTAGAAAGACAAAGGCTCAAGGCAGAACAGATCATCAAATCCAAGAATGACAAAAGCAAGAAGATAGCAGATGATAAGGTGCCCGAAGTAAAAGCAAAGATACAATCCGAAAAGGCATAGTCATCAAAGAACCAGAGGATTCTTAGAATATGCTTTCAAGGCACTATGTAACTTTACTTTTAAATCAGTGTAACAAATCAAACAAATGTAATCCTTGAACAAATTTAGAATAAAGATCTCCTTGAGAATTTCATTTTTCATTTTTACCTCTATATTTTTTAAGATCTCCTTGAGATATGAGTGGGTAGGAGATCTTATCTCTGAATTATAGGCCTATTTTATAAAGGCTGAGGTAGGGTTCTTAAGGGACCTGTGGTAGGTGGTTTGAGTGAATCACTGAGTTGTAGGCCTATTTTATAAAGGCTGAGGTAGGGTTCTTGAGGGACCTGAGGTAGGAGATTGGGAGAATCTCTGAAGTAGGACCTGTTGGTCTGAGTGTAGGTTTCTTAACAAAAACATATTCTGTAGGATCTTTGGATTTGAGTTAAAGAGGAGTAGCTATAACCTCATCTAACACATTACTAGTGGGGAAGAAGGGGGAAAGTGGATGTACCCTAGATAGGGAAATCACTATAAATTCTGTGTGTGTTGTGTGATGTGGATTACTTTTGCTTGTGTTGTGATCTAAGTCTATGTAACCGCAAAATTAATTAAGTGAAAAAGATCTGATAAAGTAACTTAAAAAGTCACATATTCACCCCCCTCTAGGTGATTACCTACCCATAAGATTATCTTTCACATATAATGAGCTTGTTAAGTTCTTTGTAGTCAATACATAGGCGCAACGTCCCATATTTATTTTTCATGAACAACACAGGAGTTTCCCATAGCGAGGAACTCGGGTGAATGAATCCTACATCGATTAATTATCTGAGTTGAAATTTTCAGCTCTACTAAATCCCTAGGAGCCATTTGATAGGGTTCTCGAGACACTGGTCGAGTAAAAAGCATGTGCTCGACATGAAAGTCCACTTCTTGTTGTGGTGACAACCCTAGGAGGGACCCTAGAACACTTCTGAAAAATATCGTATATGACATAAAACTAATCCTATCATCATCATCTATCACATTACTAGTATCAGAGGTAGATTCCTATAACCACATCGGGCGCTAGCCCGTGCCGAATATCCAAAGCATATACCTCAAGGGGCGATGTTTGGCCCTACTGATCTCTCCTACCAGGTCTAATTCTGTGGCCTCTCCGTCTCTGTCCTCTCATTGCTGCTGCTCCCGAAAGTTCCCCTAAGCCCGATCTCCTTACAAAATGTGGGCAAAAGGCTCTTAGGTTTCTCAAATACTGGCAAAAAACGTAGTTCCCTATGAAGGGAACATCTCATCGAACCGTGGACGCTGGTTGAGGTGCTGGGGCTTGTCTAGGGGCCTACTGTGGCACTGGTCTAGGTGTTGGGGGTACAAGTGCATGCCAAGGCTATATTGGACGTATATAGGGCTATCGACACTGGCATTGCCTCTAATTTCTCTCCTGTCATTAGGGAGTAGCTCCTCTCTCTCGTCCCTGGCCTTGTGGGGCCTCCACTTATCCTCTACGCTACTGGGTCACCATCCTCTATTCCAGGTCTAAAACGGCGGCATGTGTTTCTATTGTATGAAATGTGGAATGGGATATCATAATCAGTGCCTATCACTAATCCTCACGCAAGCCTTGGTAAAAACGAGCAGTCCGGTCTCTGTTAGTAGTTGCGAGCATCCCGACAAATCAGGCCAAGTGAATGAATTCCCGCTAGTATTTGGGGATTGTCCTATCGCCCTAACGAAGTGCATGAACCTCTCCTGTAGTACGACTCGATTGGCATCTGAAATAAAGTGACCAAGAAATGCGATGGAGAACTCTCCCCACATAATAGTACTTAGCGGTCGCCCCTTAAACGTGGAGCGGAGGGCTGCCCTCCACTAGCCTCTAGCATATCCTTTTAACAACATCACAACTAAGGGAACTGCGACAACTGCAGGGCACATCATGCCCACTAACCACTCCTCGACTCGCTCAACCCATTCCACTGCCTATATTGCAGACTATGTCCCTCTGAAAGTAGGAGGGCTCAACCCCCAAAATATCATCAAGAGGCTTGTGAGTACCATAAGCTTCTATGATAGTTGTGCCATGGCAGTCTAGAACGTAGTTAGTATAGCTATCAGCATCCGCCCAAGACTATCTCGACAGACAATACAACGACAGGGGAAACTGGGTCTAAAGGTGGAGTGGAGGGAACGCAACCTTTGGAGGATGACCTCCCGTTATTAGACTCTAGTATCTGGAGGAGTAATAGGGAAAATGTCTGTACTTTGCAAAAATAAGAGTAATTTGCAAAAGACTGACAAAAATGGAAATGAAAGGTGTGTGTGCATGGTATGATATAGTATAGAATCCTTAAGCCTGTAACACTAGGGTACACCAGGCTTCCACTATATGGTTCGTCCCGAAACAAATAACAAAGAGAGGGATGGTAGGATCCTGAGACTGCCCCCACAAAGATGGATCGCGATAGCTCCGATCCATTTGTAAAACCCTCTCCCCACCCCTTGCCCAGGTCGGGTCGGAGACGAGCTTTTCTGCCCAAGACGTCCACTCAGTGCTTCCCAAGCGGCAATGACCCACTCTACCAAGCACTAATTGATCGTCTTGCCTGGCTTGAATCATAACATTCACATCATATCACAGATTTGCGGAAGCAATAACAAAAAATCATACATATATATATAACAATATATATTTATCAGAGTAAGCATAGGCCGTAGCCACTATTTATATAAAAGAGCATGTAGTCTTCAAAAGTCTACTACTAACACACACTCTCTCTCTCTCAAGCATGCACTCTAAGAACTCATGTTCCAAAAGTCTAAAGAAGATGGGGGTGCCTCTACTCTGGTATTCATGTTAGCTAGCGTTCCGTCCTACGACAGCCGGACTTTACGATGCTTAGTCTCTTGTGAATGATTATTATAATAACCATTAGTCACAGAGCTAAGTGGAAACACATCTCCTTCCCAGATCCGTATCTTGGAGACAAGCCTACACACCTTAAAGTCTTTAGTTTTAAGGATAGCTAAGTCACCTAGAGGGGGGAGGGGGTGAATAGGTTTCTTTGTCTTATGTGACTATCTTTTTCTTTCTTTTTTGTTTTAGGGTCTGTAGTGATTTAGTTTCTTTTACTTTCAAGACAATCACACAGACAACACAGAAATTTTATAGTGGTTCCCCAGATTATGGGTACATCCACTTTCCCTCTCACCTTTCTAACAGCTTGTTAGACAAGACAGTTCTCTAATCTCTACTCCTAAGAGCTTACAACACGATCCCGCAAGACCACTCAGTCTCCTCCAAGACCTACAGCTCAGACACACATCCCTATAACTCAGTGATCCAAAGATCACCTACCTCAGGCCCAAAGTCCTTACCACTTAGGCTGGGAGGGCAACCCTACCTCAGAGAGAATGACTCTCCTACAACTTAGACACAAAATCCCTACCTCAGATACAAAGGATCGTACAACTCAGGCACAAATGCCCTACCTCAGAGAGAATAAATCTCCTACCTCAGATCTGAAACAGATCCTACCACAGACCCAAAGGTCCTACCTCAGGCATACATGCCCTATCTCAGATTCTTAACAGAATCCTTCCACTCAGGCCAAAGCTCTACTTCTCAGATTCACACAAGGATCCTACACTCAGCCTTTATAAAATAGGATTACAACTTAGATCCAAAGGATCCTACAGGATGAGAAAGAGGTTGTTGTAGATTTGACTCCAGAGATATTCTCTAAGTCTGCCTTCTTGTACTGAGAATAATTCAGCCCTAACTTCTTCACAACACCAAGAATAGATCTTCAAGGTTATTCTACTTGTGCTGAGAAGTAACCTGCAGAGCAGCAGCTTTGAACTTGCTCTCCATCTTCTTCCCTTCCTGGACTGAGTAGATTTAGCCCTGTCTTCTTCTTTATAGTTTCCAGAAAATGTTCTTCAGAAATGTTTAGCTGGAACTGTGAAGTGGCTGCAACTAGGGTTAGACCTTGTTGCACCTTCTTTCTCAAAGATTCACTCTGAAATTGCTGTTGACGATGGAGATGATAACAACTAACTTCTATTTGAATCCAGTTACTACAGCTAGGGTAAAACCTTACAGCTTCTTATTTTACCTCAGAAATATCTTCTGAACTTGCTTTAACAAGTGAAGATAGCTACAACTAACTTGTATCGGCTTTCAGATCAGCTACAGCAAGGGTTTTGACTTGGCCGCTTCTTCTTCTTCAGAGAAATATCTGATCTTGCTGTAGCAGATGGAAATCGCTACAACAAACTTTTTGAACTCTCAGATCAGAAGTTAGAACTTCTCTGGCTCTACAACAATGATGGGGAAGAAGATGAAGTTCTGCCTTTTTCAAAGGTTAATTAATTATTACTTGATTTTTCCTTCTTATCTTTGGCCATCCAACGGCTATTTTACCCATGGGCCCCATCATAGTAGACAGCTGCAAGTTATCTTTATCTGCAAAAATCATACTGTAGACCTGCGATGTTGTTTGTCGTCTACTGTAGCTTTCCCACAACTAATTTGAACTATGTTGACTTTTATTGACTTTTGTTGACGTCAGCATATGTGGACTTAGCCAAATTCTTAGGTCCAATCCAGGCGTTGAGTGAATGACCTTCACTCAATGCCTCTGGACTTAGCCAATTCTTCTGTCTTGCTTAGGCATTAAGTGTGTTGAGTGAACTAGCTTCACTCAATGCCTTTGGACTTGGCCAATTTCTTCTACACTGCTAGACATTGAGTGCGTTGAGTGAATCTTCATCACTCAATGCCCCTAGACTTAACTGTAACTTTCTTTATCTGCTAGGCATTGAGAGCATTGAGTGAGCCTTCATCACTCAACGCTTTTGTCCTTAACCACTTCTCTGGAGTCTGCGAGCTTGTTGAGGCGTTGAGTGAGCTGTCCTCACTCAACGCATCTAGACTTGATTAGATTTTTCTGTCTATCTCTTCTTCATGCTTTGAGTGAACATTATCATGTCAACGCTTTCTTGTTTAGGCATTGAGTGAGCTGTACTCACTCAATGCTTCTGAACTTAGCCAGAATTTTTTGACAAAATCTTCAAAAGTTTTGACTGCGTGAGCTTGACTCAATGCTTCTTCCTTCAAGTATTGAGTGAGATGTCCTCACTCAATAATTCTAGACTTAGTCAATTTTTCTGCTTGCCAATGCTGGGGTTTTGACAAACCCAACTTTACTCAATGCCTCTTATTATATGGCGTTGAGTGAACTGCCTTCACTCAACGCTTATGGACTTAGCCGTAGAATTGCTTTACAGACTGTTGGGCTTTGACTATCCACACCTTACTCAACGCTTTTTGGCATCTGGCGTTGAGTGAACTGGCTTCACTCAACGCCTGTGGAATTAGATAATTTTCAGTCTTTCCAGCATCCTTCCTTGGCATCTGGCGTTGAGTGAACTGGCTGCACTCAATGCCTGTGGACTTAGACAGATTTCTATCTCACCACTTTTCTATCTTGTGAACACCTGTCACAACCACTTAGACAACCCGTCTAAACTTGTTCCAAGGGAATCCTACACATAATGAGCCTGAACGACATCAAATAAACCTATGCTCTTAGTTTGATGGTGATGCCTCTTCAAATCAAATCTAGAGAATATTGAGGGCAATATTCCCAACAACACCCAACAATAAGTAAATAGTCGAAGCATAAGAGAGTTAATAGCAACATTTTAATATAGTGCATTATCATTTCTTAAGATAGGAGCAAATATCTGAAAGAGTGCAATATAAATTAACTAGAAAGTAGCAGTATAAACATTAGTTATTTAAAAAAGCGCTCAACTAGCCATCACAACCAACATGTACTCACAACATGTATTCATAATACAGGTATTCAAAACCCGCCAAAACACCACAGGTGTTCAAATCCATGCACAATGTAGGTATTCAAACCCCCGCACACCGCATGTATTCAAACCCGTGCACACCCACTATGTTGACATAGATTGGACCGCTTCTCTTCAAGAAGGGTAGCGAACCCCGCGGGCCTCACCGATGTGGTCGTAGGTGACAGTTGCCAGTCCTACCACTTCTAGATGTTATCATACCCCACTACCCAGGCACTAGTGTACAACCAAGTGTGCTTTTGGATGTGAGTGAAATCCGACAAATTCTGGAAATTTAGGCCGACAGTAGAGGGAAGCCAACGGGGAAAGTAAAACAATCGGTCACCCATGGTGTATATCCCACTGTTTCTATGAGTCGTTGACCTTTCACACCGATACGAATGGTTTGCGGAAGTGACTTACCCACCACTTTTCACTACAAGCAATTTATAAGCATTTCAATTTAAATAATTAGTTGGAATAGACCCAGTCTATGACGACCTTCCCTACTTGAAATAAAATAATTTGGGCAAGCAGCCTTTTTAAAATAATATGCCGCTCAATATTTGACAAGAAGCGCTATGAGTGTGAGAGCACATTATTTGGGGCAAATCCTGAAGGAATATCTCGACTCTCAGTTATCCCCAATAAATGGTCTTATCAAAATCAACTGCTCGTTAGAGCAAGAACCGCATAAATAATGTTGAAATAGTAAATTATAGTTATTTAAATACGGTAATAAAATGCTGCTAGAAATAAGCTGCAAAAATAAAATACTAAACTGAACGCACTGAAAGAAAGTGCTAAAGTAAACTGGATTAGTACAAAACTAGAATAGTACTGAACAGAAAGAACTGTAAATAAAGTACTGAAATGAACTAAACCAGTACAGGACTAGAGTAGTACTTGAAAGGAAAGAACTGAACTTAATGTAAAGAAATTGGACCAGTACAAGACTAGAGTACTGAAAGAAAAGAATTGAACTAAAAGTATTAAAATAGGACCAGTGCAAGACTGGAGTACTGAAAAAAGTACTAAACTGAAAGTAAAAAAATAGGACCAGTGCAAGACTGGAGTACCGAAAAGAAGTATCAAATAGAAAATAATAAAAGGAACTAGACTAGTGCAAGAATGGAATAATGAATAAAGAAAATGGTTAGTTGTCCAATCACTCCATTCTCAGGAGGCTTCAGTTTTATGTTCGTTCATAAGAGGAATGTTCAGTTCCATCTCCGTTCTCAGGAGAAAAGTTTAGTTTCATATCCTTCTTCAGAAGGAATGTTCAGTTCCATGTCAGTTTTTAGAAAGTTTCTTTTAAGTTTCACCGATTATTAGGGTCCGATATTAATTCAGTTGCGCCTTTCAAACACGACTTAATCAGACCGGAGAAGCTCAATATTAGTTTCACTTTTTTTCAAGAATAGTAACCAACTTATTTGCTCGCGTCGGATTAAATCCGAGCATCTTATTAGAAATCAAGATCTTCCTCGAATTTCAACCTCAAAAATCATTTCCAATACATGGAAAAAATTCTTTACCCGAGATGTGGTTGAGCATTTCACCTTGCAAGTTTACTCAAAATATCCGAGAGTTATTTCAAAAATGAGGCGTTTACTGGATTTGCAAAAATCCTCAAAACACTCTGAGTTTGACATCTCGCCTCGATCTCATCGATCATTTATTTTGAACTCAATATTCAATTTATAACCTAATCGCGCGCTCAGATTTTCATTTTTGAATAAATTGGATGTATCAATTTCAAAGCGCGGCCCTAGGCCCCAAGAAATCAGAAAATCTTCAATTTTCAAAATAACGTTCCCAAATAGGATCACCTTCCACCTCATTTGGGCCTTGGGTAGAGGTTCGGGTCACTTTTATTGGGTCCACTAGAGTTTTAGTTACTCAATAAAAGTTGGGATATTACACTAATGACCCGCTTCTTGATGGTATATAAAACTGCTCCTTGCCCGGGGTGCATCTGTTGTAGGTAACACGTCCTGGCTGCTTCCTGGTTTCCCTTTGTGACTCCGACTCCTACTGGTGTGGCGAACTTTATAGCTAGATGGAGAATTGACAGAATTTTCCTGAACACTTTCTGGAGCGGGCGGCCGAAGATCGCGTTATATGGTGACTCTGTCTCTACTTCAACAAATTAAACTTAGTGAGTTGCTTGTTTTGGGAATTCTCCCAAGGAAACTAGAAGGGTGATTGTTCCCTCGTCTAGAACTGGTCCTCCATTAAAACCATAGATCGGGCCAGCTGCCGACTAGAATTTCTCTTTGGGGATGCACATTCCTCGAATTGTGTGCATGAATAGAACATTGACCGAGCTTCTGTTATCTACCAGTATCCGCTTGATGCAAAAGCTCAGGTCTCTAATTGAGGCCATTTGACTAGTGGATCCTGGTGTGGTGTCAGCAGTCCCTCGAAGTGCTCGTCTCTGAAGTTGATCTTTTCATTTTCCAGTGTGCTAGGTCCGAGCCCACTCTGAGCAATTGAATTTATCGTGGTGAACGGAGACCCAGATATGGTCTCAATTATCCCCACGACTTGCCTACTACCTGGTGCTTCTTGACGCGCAGGTGGATGCACCCCCCTCTACTGGGTCGACTGGCCTCTTGCTTGGTCCTGAAGAAACCTCCCGAGGTTCCCCTGCCGTATGAGATGTTCAATCTGATCCTTCAACATGACACACTCTTCAATTGAATGCCCTATCCCCTTGTGAAATCTGCAATATTTTGTTCGATCCCCTCTTCCCACGAGGACTTCTCGGGGCATCTGTAGCACTAGGTCATCACGAATCGCGTAAAGTACGTTAGATTGGGAGGTGTTGAATGGTGTGTGCTCTAGGTATCGTCCGGGGGGTCAATCCTCACGACGATCTTGCTGGCGGGGGTTGCTCCTGCGCTCCTCTTGACATCTTGGTGGTGGTTATTCTCTCTTCATCTTAATTCCTCCTTTAAATTATCTTCGATGATCCTCAATTGCCTCATCGGACACAATCTGAGGTTTGACCCAGTGCATAAGGTCCGAGTAGCTGGGAACCGTCTCCCTCATTAATGCAGAGTAAAAACCTCCAGGCCGAAGCCCCCCGAGGAAGACCCCACGCAAGAGTTATGGGTCCACCTCTAGGACCTACCTAGCTTTTGTGGTGAATTGATGGAAGAATTCTTTAAGGGTCTCACCCTCATTCTAAAGGATCTTGGAGAGATGGGAGGGATCCTTTACAATGTGGCAGTTAACTATGAATAGGGGTGGAAATAGGTCAGGCGACCTATCAGGGGCCTGCGGCCTGGCCTGGCCTGCCATCAGCCTTGCCTGGCCTGGCTATTTTTTACTTACCATAAATATATGCCTATAATTAGGTCTATTTTTAAAACAGGCCAAGACCTCTATTATTAAAGCCTGGTCTATGAGCCTGCAAGTCGGCCTACATTATTTTTAAATAATAAATAAAATTAATTTATTATATAAACTTAAATATCCCTTATTACCTAATAATTAATAGTATATTAAAAATGAATTATTAAGTAGGCCTAAGTAGGCCTACAGGCCAGACCAGGCCTGCCCATTTTGTAAAATAGGTCAGGCCTATATTTTGGCCTACATCAGGCTAGTAGGCCAGGCTAAGGCCCAAAAAGACTAATGTAGGCTGGGCATGTTTTCTATAAGGCCTGACCTTGCCTGACGTATTTCCACCCCTAGCTATGAACTGGTTCAAGAACTGCTGGGTAAGCTCAGAAAAATTCCGGATGGTTCCATCTCTGAGCTAGTTGTACCATGTTCTCGCCCGTCCTTTCAATATGGCGGGGAAGACTTGGCAGAGCAACTGATCGGGCGTATTGTAGATGTGGAGGATTGTGGTGAAGTGGTTTACATACTCCAAGGGATATTCGGTCCCGTCATATGATTCAATTCTTGGAAGCTTGAATCCTGCGGGGACCGGGTATGCCTACACCTCCGGCACTAGCGGCGATCTGTGTTGGGTTTTATTGGGATGACACAACACTTGTGCGTACAGTGGAATTAAGAACAAGAAAACCCAAAAGAAGTTCGGATCTAGCGATGAACATTAATCAAGAAGTAAAGTGCGGTAAAATAAAATTACCTTTGCGGAATTGAGTCAATTCTCAACCTAGATGCTCTAAGAGGTCAGCTGGTCACTATGCAGCTACAGTTCCTAGTGCAAAATAGTGTCCACACCTCTACAGGAAGTCCACAGAAACGGGAGAACCCGTAGAATCTTGTCGCACAAGATCTATGTCGGGAGAGAAAACTTTGCGTCTTCATGGACTGCTAGGTCCGTTACGGAAGAGACAGCAGCGACAATTGCCACAATCAGGCTAAACAGCGGCGATGGGATCAGCTGCGGGCGGAATAGCTTCCGTCGGGCTTTAGGGTTCATGATTTCGCACAGTGTGGCTTGTATGCTTTTTAGGATTATTGTTCCGTCTCTTTTCAAAAAAATCCTAAAATACTTTTATTTATACCCAAAGTAATAAACAGAACAACCGTCATTATTCGCAGACCCAGGAATAAGAATCTAGCATTTTCGACCAGACAACTCTTGTCTCGACGAATCGTCAAGTATCAGTGATATATACGATGAATCGTCGAGTATACAAACTATACTCGACGAATCATCGAGTATTCATATGATATTCGATAACTGGCATTGAGTGAACTCAACTCTCTCAACGCTCCCAGCGCCAAACCCGTCGAATCAACACTTGACTCGATGAATGCATTGAGTGAACTTAACGCACTCAATGCCTAAGTGCCAGAATCGTCGAGTCAACCTTTAACTCGACAAAGGCATTGAGTGAACTTAACACACTCAACGCCTGAGATTCAGACTCGTCGAATCAACTCCTTGACTCAATGAATCATCAAGTATACTCAACACACTCAATGCTTAAGTGCCATACTCGTCGAATCAACACTTTGATTCGACAAATCGTTGAGTAAACTCAACACACCCAACGTCATCATTAGACGAGTCAACACTTGTCTCGACGAAAGCGTTGAGTGGTCTCAACGCACTTGACGCTTCCAAAGCCTGGTTGTGCTAAGTCTTTTCAACTCATCATATGAGTATAGTCAAACTAAGCTAATCTACCAATTTCTCCAAATTTTCTTATGTGCGACCATAATAGGCTCATACTGTGTTGGCAGTGAGGCTACATACTTGATCACTTCAGATCACAATGGTAATACCAACAGTCTCCCACTTGATCTTGAAAGTAATAAATAAAATGTTCACAAATAATGTGCGACATCTAGCAATGCATTATTTCTCCCCAAGCAATAAGAGTTTAGAACTCAAAAGTCATCGTGACCAATGTATCAGTGTTGTCAAGTCCCTTCGTCCCTTACATCCGGATAAAACTAGAGGTATAGATCGTGTCACCCTCATAATTGTTCAATCCCAGTTTCCTGATCTAGAATGGAATTCCAGAAATTGGTGAGCCCAATATCATATATTGACTCAACCAAGCATGGTCATGCATTTCTCAGTCCTATTCCATCAAGGGGCCCGTGGATACAACTCCTGTCATATAGTTGGACAAATCCCATATCTATTCACACGCAAACACCAAAATGATTCGTAACGTACCCAATAACCATCTTTATCAACAACCTTTCTCAAGACTGGACTTTTGATAGCATCAAAGCACGCTCTTCCTCCCTCGATGAATGCTGTGACTTCAAGTTAAAGGACCATAAACACCATTGCCACTTGATCCATAATTGTGACACGTTCATATAACAATCCACAAAGTATTCTCATGGTGGGTCTGTCCAGTACAACTCGTTCACTAGCAAGTACCCATGTGATGACTTGATATCACAATATCATGACCTGTGAGAACCGGTTATCAGTCAACGCACATGTTAGTCTTAATGCATAATCATCGCTCTTAGCTTCTAAGATGATACTCGACCAGGGACTATTTAAGAATAAAGCTTCTAAGATCATAAGCTCTCACATTCAAGTCACTACTTGACTCCTATGGAAGCAAACATTCTAAGGACATTTATTTAGTTAAATTACTCTTCAAAAATAGAAATAAATTCACAGGATAAAATAACTTGCCAAAATATATAAATGAATTGTAAACAGTACTCTATTCATCAAATGAATTATTACAACCAACAAATATACAATCCACAAGACTCAAACTAGAGTTGATCATTCAGGTATCGTATACCCAAATATCTAACATGACCATCATATTTTCTCTGTGCGAGAGGCTTTGTCAGTGGATCCGCAATATTATCCTCAGTCGGTACTCTGCAAATGCTCACATCTCCTCGATCGACAATCTCTCAAATAAGATAGAACCGCCAAAGTATGTGCTTGGAGCGCTGATGAGATCTAGGTTCTGAAGTAAGTGCAATTGCACCGTTGTTGTCACAGTAGAGAACTACAAGACAAACCATGCTAGGAACTACATCTAACTTGCCGATGAATTTCCTAATCCATATAGCCTCCTTCGTTGCATTTGCTGCAGCAATATACTCGGCCTTAGTTGTAGAATCGACAACTGTCTCCTGCTTGGAACTCTTTCAGCTAACAACACCTCCATTTAAGCAAAATATGAATCATGACTGAGACTTTGAGTCATCCCTATCAATTTGGAAGCTAGCATCCATGTAACCCCTTACAACGAGCTCTTCCTCTCCGCCAAATACCAAGAACGTATCCTTAGTCTTTCTCAAGTACTTTAGGATGTTCTTGATGGCTATCCAGTGACCATCACTGGGATCAGACTGATACATTCTAGTTATGCCCAAGGCAAAAGAGACATCGGGTCGAGTATATATAATTGCATACATGATTGACCCAATTGCTGAAGCATATAGAATCAACTTCATGTAGTCCATATCTTCACAAGATTTAGGACACTAGTCCTTAGAGAGACTCACACCATGAGATATGGGTAAGAATCCTTTCTTGGACCCAAGCATGTTGAACCGTTTCAACACCTTATCAATGTATGTACTCTAGGTCAAACCCAGCATCTTCTTAGATCTATCTCTATAGATCTTAATACCAAGTATATAAGTCGCCTCGCCCAAGTCTTTCATCAAAAAGAAACAGCCTAGGTTGTTCTTATTGGAGAGTCAGTTTGTCATTCCCGATCAGTAGTATGTCATCTACATATAATATCAGAAAGACAACGATGCTCCCACTAATCTTATTGTAAACACACGGTTCATCCTCATTCTTGAAAAAACCAAACTCTTTGATCTTTTCATCAAACAAAGATTCCAACTTCGAGAAGCCTATTTTAATCCCACTAATCTTGTATATTTTAGTGGCTTCACCTGGAGATGCAAAACCCTCGGGTTGTGTCATGTACACTTTCTCAAGGAGGTTTCCATTTAGGAAAGCCGTTTTGACATCCATCTGCCAGATCTCGTAGTCATAATATGCAACAATAACAAACAGAATTCTGATGGACTTAACCATGACAACATGGGAAAAGGTCTCGTCATAGTCAATACTATGAATTTGCTTGAAACCCTTAGCCACAAGTTGCCCTTTTAATGTCTATACATTCCCATCCATGTCGGTCTTCTTCTTAAAGACCCACTTGCACCCTATGGGTCGTACCCCTTCAGGTAGTTCCACCAAAGTCAAAACTTGATTTTTATATATGGAGTCCATTTCAAATTTCATGGCCTCAAGTCACTTCTTGGAGTGCGGTCCACTCATAGCCTCTTGGTAGGTTGCATGCTCAACACTATGATCCATAAGAAACACATTACCTATTTGAGACATGAGAAATCCATATGTCAGGCTCAAACCTTGGTCTACCAGATCTATATAGAACTTGTGTTTCCTGAGCAGGTTCTCTGGCTACAACAACTTGTAGTCCTGACTCAGGTTCCAATTCCGGTTCATTCACAATTTCTGGTTCTTGAACTTCTTCAAGTTCTATCCTGGTAGTCTTCCTACTTAAGAACTCCTTCTCAAGAAATACACCCATCCTCAGGATTAACACTTTGCCCTCGAATAGTAGGTAGAAATAATACCCTTCAGTTTCCTTAAGATACCTTATAAGATAACACTTATCTGACTTGGGTTCTAACTTGTCAGGCATCTAACATCTTACGTAAGCCTCACAAACCCAAATCTTTATGAACAACATACTAGGACGCTGCCCAGTCCATATCTCATATGGTGTCTTTAGAATCACTTTCGTTGAAGCACAATTTAGTGTAAAAGCAGCAGTTTCTAGAGCAAAATCCCAAAAGGAAACAAGCAGATCTGCATGACTCATCATCGACCGTACTATGTCTAACAGAGTACGATTCCTCTGCTCAGACGCACCATTATGATGTGGTGTTCTAGGTGGAGTGAGTTGTGATACAATGACATACTCTTTCTGATGATCACAAAACTCATGACTTTGGTATTCGCCACCTCGATCAGATCAGAGTGCTTTAAGCTTCTTACCCAGTTGGTTCTCTACTTCATTCTTAAACTCTTTGAACTTTTCAAAGGTTTCAGATTTGCACTTCATAAGATGCACATATCCATATCTACTGAAATCATCAGTAAACGTAACAAAGTAGAAATACCCACCTCTAGCCATATAACTCATGAGTCCACATACATCACTATGTACTATACCCAAGAAATCACCATCCCTCTCAGTGAAACCAGTGAAAGGAGCCTTAGTCATCTTGCCTAACAAACAAAATTCACATCTCTCAAATAATTCATAATCAAATGAGTCCAGTAGTCCATCTCTATGGATCCTGAACATGCGTCTCTCATTTATATGGCCCAAATGATAATGCCAAAGGTACGTAGGGTTCGAGTCATTCATTTTTAGACTTTTAGTATTTTCTATATTATAGATCTAATGGTCTAAGTTTAAAACATATAAACCATTAAACAACTGGGCTATACCATAACAAACATCATTCTTAAATATAGAACAACAGTTGTTCTTAATAACAGAAGAGAATCCAATCATGTCCAAATATGAAATAGTTATAATGTTTCTAGTTATGGAAAGAACATAATAACAATTATCAAGTTCTATTACAAGCCCATTGGGCAAAGAAAGACGGTAAATTCCTACGACGATAACATCAACTCTAGCTCCATTGCCAACACATAGGTCCACCTCCCCTTTACTCAGCAATCTTCTCCTTCCCAGTTCCTGCACATTTATACAAATTTGAGAACCACATCCGGTATCTAATACTCGGGATAAAAGAGCAAAAAGGTTTATCTCTATAACATAGATACTTGAAGCGGAAGTCATACCTCCCCTCATCTTTTACAAACCCTCAATGTACGAAGGACAATTCCTCCTCCAATGACCAGCCTTGCCACAGTGGTTTCATTTCCCTTCTTTCACCAAGCCCTTCTTCTTCAGTGCTAAAGACTTGGGCTCCAGATCAGACTTAGGTCCTACCTTCATCTTCTTGAATCCCTTGGCCTTGCCCTTGCCTTTATGCACCATCAATATGGGACTAGCAGGCTTGGCCTTCTTCATAATGATCTCGATAGTTCATAATATACATTGGAGCTCGGGCAGTGTCTTGTCTATTTCATCCATGTTATAGTTCAAGATGAACTGCTCCTAACTTTCCGACAACGATTGCAGGATCAGGTCTGTAGCCAACTCTTGACCTAGAGGGAAGCCTAGTCTCTCAAGATTCTCTATATACTCAATCATCTTGAATACGTGAGTTCCTACTAGGTCCCGAGCTCCCATCTTACGCTGGAACAATGCCTTAGTGATGTCAAATCGCTCTCAACGAGCTTGCCCTTGAAACATTTTATTGAGATGCTTGTCAATTTCCTTGCAACCCATGTTCTCATGTTTATTTTGGAGCTCAAAGTTCATGGTTGCCAGCATGAGGCATTCGACATCTAAGGAGTCGTTCTGATACTTCTTGTAAGTATCTTTATCAGAACGGGACACATTTCCGATAGGCTCTTTAAGGGATTCCTCTTCTAAAAAATAGAGCACACGCTCATGCCTGAGAATAATTCTCAAGCTCCTGTACCAGTCCAAATAATTAGACTCACTTTGCTTTTCCTTCTCAAGGATGGCTCTGAGGGACAGGGTGGAGTGTGAACCACTTACCATGGAAATTCTACAAGGATCAATGCAAAGTAAAATCAGTACTATATTTCAAAATATAATTTTTCTTTCGATTAGGACTTTAATCAAAATACTCATACTATTTTTATCAAACTGATAACCCTCGATATCAATTCGAAGAATTTGTGAGAGTAACTCTCTTAGTGGACAAGATCTATATTTCACCAACACAATGAGTCAGCTTTGGCTTTTCTCTCACAATACAACTAATTAGGTATGCAACTCTTGCCAATTGCATCACAATGAAACTCCTGTATGGCTGGTTATTAACTCTTTATTTGCATCCATCATATGGTGCATGCCAAAACCCATGCCTTTGGACACTCAACCTTTGAGGTCACTCAGTTAAGTTTGATCCGATATCGACAGTGGGATATCACAATTATCCGCTCGCACCCTTACCAAGATAGATTAATGCACCTTGCTTTGGCAAGCCTATACTTCATCAATCAAGGCAGGAAGAGTGTCATTCATTGTAAGGCATCCGATTACTTAATATTTCTTAAGGGATTTTTAAACAATTGATTAACACTTAATCATAGTTAACTATGAACTAGTGTGCACATCCATAAAATAAAACTTGCAGCAACCATAATCCAAATGCATCCCAGATGTGCATAATAAAATCATCAACACTTGTTGAACTGGGCTAAATCTGAACATCTAGAACCCTTCTAAATCCTCAGATTTACATGCACTGGACATGAGAACACCAAACCCACTTACACAATAGACAAGCTCATATCTCTATGTGATATTCAAAATCTAACACACTTGCTTTCACAAACCAACAAGAGGGACAATTATTATTAAGGAGTAACAAAGATATCACAACAAAATCACATGCGCTCCTGGCGGGGTTCCAAGGGGATGCACTCCTGGCGAGGTGTAACACCCCAAAAAGACCCCAAAGGACTCAAAATGATTTTTGAGGTACAGGAAATTTTACACGGCCTGGGACACGGGCGTGTCCCAGGGCATGTCGGGGGTACACGGCCTGGGACACGGGCGTGTCCCAGGGCGTGCTCAGGTTAGTCGACGATTGGGAGTCGACGATCGTCGAGCTTGGGACATGGCCTCCGACACGGGCGTGTCCCAGGGCGTGTTCGAATTAAATTTCGAAATTGGCCTGTTTGAGTCAGAATGGTACACGGCCTTGAACACGGCCGTGAACACGGGCGTGTCAGGTGGGACACGGGCGTGTCCGATGCCGTGTTCCGACCCGTGTACTGGGTGCAATCGATGAAGCAGGTTTGACACGGGCGTGTCTCAGGTTTGACACGGGCGTGTCAGGTTCGACACGGGCGTGTCGATACCCGTGTTGTTCAGTCGGTTCAAACTGCGTGTGCCGCTTAAGGGTACACGGCCTGTGACACGGGCGTGTCACAGGCCGTGTCAGCCAAAATTTGGGTTTTTGGGCAGATCGTGGCCGTTCAGATTCTCTCTTTTGATCCAAGGGCTCAGGTGATTCCTGGCTGGATTAAATTCGTCAAGGAAGAAGTCATTCTTCATTTGTGCTTAAGGAAGAGAGAAAGGAGGAAGAAGAAGGAGGAGGAGAGCAAGCCACCGGCGGAGCTCCCGTGGTCCGATTCGTGATCCGAAGCCGGCGTTGTGAAGGCAAGGCTGCTGCGGTTCTTTCTCACCGGCTAGTTTTCGATGGCTCCGAAGAGATCGACAAGGGTAACGATCTCCCTCCTTGGACATGTGAAGTCCTTCTTTTCTGCATTGCATAGGGAAAACCCTTCCCCGCGAGTGTGCGGTGGGTTGTGGTGTCCCTTGGGGTAGATATGTGAAGTCCCCCTTGTTAGAGGCCGGAATTGGAGTACGGCTCTAGGCATGCTGTGTGAAGCCCATCTGGATGTAGTCTGGATTGGTGATGCTTGTTTGCATATCGGAGAAGGCTCCGTGATTATGGCTTGTGATGCCTTGTTCCTACCTGTTGCTTGGTGCGGCGGGAAGTACTGGACGATGTCCAGGAAATGAAGAGGGTTGGATACAACTCTTGTGGCCGTGTGTTGCCACTTTGTGAGTGGTTGAGCTGTTGGGCTGCAACTCGATGAAAAGGCAGATTGCCGAACAGGAAAGGTGAAACCGACCCGCGCCTATAAATAGCCATGGATACTTCCATATTCGAGGTGGCACGGTGACTTGAGCAACGGGGGGTGCCTGATCCGTACCTGCGTTAGGTCCGTCCGACTTGGAAGCCTGGTTATAGGTTTTGTTGGAGCGCCTAATGAGAGTCTTAGGCCCGCGCGCCGGAAAGACTAGAATGCTCAAATACCGTGTAGACGGTGGTGTTGACCCTGGTATTCCGGTACACCAAGAATGTGCCCTGAGTGCACGGACTGTCGGGCCGTGTGGCCGATGGTTGTGATGGCTTGAATGTGCCTGCGCGCACATAGTTGCTATTTGATAATGCCATGCTTGCAGGGAAAGAATGCTCATGCCCCGAGAAAGGGGTAGGATTGTTATAATTGGGTCAACTGAATGCTGACCGTTGCATTGTTTGCCACCGGTTGGGTGGATTGTTCCCGTGCAGGTGCTGGAGAGCCAAGTGGTAAGTGATGGGCTGAAGCCCTACTGCTGTTGCTGCTGCTGCTGCGGCTAGCCCTTGAAGGCTAAGCGAATGTTTTGGTTGTTCTCTTTTACTCATGTATGGCCGGCCTGCGTGCCGAGGTTTGTAAAACATGTTGTATGTAAAAAAGAACTGTAAGGCCGTAAGGCCAAACCTTTGTTGTACATTCCATGGTTATATAAAAAGGTGGTTTATATATTGGACATTCCGGTTGAGAGTTCAAAGTTGTAACTTAAAGCTTCCGCTAGAATGCTCTGAGTTAGGATTCGTATGGTTTGGTATTATCCTGTGACCTCACCGTCTGTTTGTGGCATATAGTGTGGGGCCCCGGCCGGACCTTCTACTATATGTCATTTAACGGATGGGGTCGTTACATTTTGGTATCCGCTTTTGTCGGTCTTCCTCTTTTGAATTCGTGGTCGAATTCTTTTGTGGGGTGGCGAACACGTGTTTGTGCAACCTGCTGTAACGCTAATGAACTCTGGAATGTCCATTAAGGAATGTACAAAATCTTGTTTGAGGAATCTGCGCATTCCTTTTTGTGTTGTTTTGCTTGCATATGTTCGCTAATGTGTGTCTTGTCCACCTATAGGTGACACGTAGTGGTGCTGGGCAGTCTGAGCCCCAGCGCTCTGATGAGAGTGCGGCACCAGCTGAGGTGCCAACACCTCCTCCATCTGCGGAAACTGTTCGCTTAGTTGCTGAGGCGCTATTTGCCATGATTCAGCCGACCGGGCAAGCGCAGCCGGCAGTAGTGCCAGTTCGTGTTGATGTAAGACCCGAGCCGGTTGAGGCTGTAGATCCACGAGCAGCTGACCGACAGTTGAAGCAATTCATGAGCTTCAGTCCTCCTACGTTTGCGGGAATGGGATCCCCAACGCAGGCGGAAGATTGGTTATCGCGTGTCAAGAGGATAATGACAGCGATCAGGGCGGAGGAAACTCTAAAGGTCACCTTGGCCACCTTCATGCTTGAAGGAGAGGCGCGGTTGTGGTGGGACGAGGTTGAGGTACACAATTTGGCGGGCAGGCAATTAACGCAAGTGTTGATTGAGGAGTTCTCTCGAATATTTCTGGCGAAACATGTCCCAGCAGCGCAACGCATTGCGATGGAAAATGAGTTCCAACGGTTAAAGCAAGGGAAAGATAGTGTGGATATCTACTTGCATGAGTTTACCAGGTTGGGACGGTATGCGGGAACAATCTTCGCGGATGACCAAAGGAAAACGAATCGGTTCTATGAAGGATTGCGGGATGAGTTGCGATTCCTGCTTTCGAGTTCTGTGAGCCAAGGGTTTCAGGCGTTGGTTGATACTGCGTGCGCGTTGGAGAAGGACATGAAGCGAGTGCAAGGGAATAAGGGCTTGGTTGGGTCGAAGCCAGAGGTTCAAGCACCTCGCCCGAGCAAGTCGTTTTACCAGAAGAAAGGGGGCAAGAGGTCCAAGCCATCTGGGTAAGTGACTACGACCGTTGTGTCGGGAGCGACATCAAGGCCGGATCCTCGTACATGCTATAACTGTGGCCGGGTGGGGCATATTGCTCGTGACTGTCGGGTTGTGCAGCCCAAAGGGGAAAAGAAGACGGGTGCGTCGTATGCTGAGAAGGGCAAAGCGGTGGTTGATTCCTCTGCGTCTCAGGCGCAGCCCCGAATCTATTAACTTGGCCAATAGGAAGCGATTAAGCAAAGTGACGTCGTCACAGGTACGAGTTGAGTTAGCTTACTTGCTTATGTGCTATGGTTTTGGTTATGTTTAGCTTGTGCATGTGTGTGTGCTGCAGGCTTTGTCCTGATTCAGAATACTTTGGCGAGAGCCCTGTTTGATACGGGTGCTTCGCATTCTTTTCTGTCTGAGGTTTTCGTATCTCGAATTGGGGTACCAAGTCATGTGACGGTGGATAGTACAAGGGTGCTATTGCCGAATGGCTGTGTGATGCTTGCGGATAGGGCTTGCGATGTGGATGTGCAAATAGGAAGTCGGGATTTCGGTTTGAGTGCAGCTGTGCTACCGTTATCGGAGTTTGATGTGATCTTTGGTATGGACTGGCTCTCGGAGCAGCGTGCCTTTATTGATTGTAACTCCAAAGAGATTACACTGGGCCAGAATACCGGGCTTGTGACGAAGTTCGCTGGTATGCGAGGAGTTGGCGGGACTCTGTTGTCTGCACTCCAAGTCGTCAATGCTGTTCGGAAGGGCGCGGAGTTATTCTTCACGCTAATTCAGGCTGTTGAGCCAAAGGCCAGTGTCGGTGAAGTGCCAGTTGTGTCAGAGTTTGCCGACGTGTTTCCTAAAGATCTTCCTAGGTTACCACCCCAGCGGGAGATTGACTTCTCTATTGAGTTGGTGCCAGGTGCGAAACCTGTGGCCCGCTCTCCATATCGCGTCGCGCCAAAAGAGATGGCTGAGTTGAAAGTCCAATTGCAAGAGTTGTTGGAGCAGGGGTATATATGCCCAAGTATGTCACCTTGGAGCGCGCCTGTTCTCTTTGTGAAAAAGAAAGACGGTAGCTTACGGTTGTGTATTGACTACCGCGAGTTGAATAAGCTGACGGAGAAAAACAAATATCCGATCCCACGGATTGATGACCTCTTTGATCAGCTGGCGGGATCAACGGTCTATTCCAAGTTGGATTTGAAATCGGGATATTATCAGCTAAGGATTCGGGAAGGTGACATTCCCAAGACGGCGTTTGGAACACGCTACGGTCATTATGAGTTCACGGTAATGCCGTTTGGCCTATGTAATGCGCCTTCGGTATTTATGGACCTAATGCATCGAACGTTCCGAGAGTACTTGGATTTGTTCGTCATTGTGTTTATCGATGACATCTTAGTATACTCTCAGTCGGAAGAGGATCACGCAAACCATTTGCGGTTGGTTTTGCATACCCTGCGGAGGAATAAGCTTTTTGCCAAGTTCTCAAAGTGTGAGTTCTGGCTCTCTTCAGTAGCCTTTTTAGGCCATGTAGTAAGCGGAGAGGGTATCGCGGTGGATCCGTTGAAGATAAGTGCCATCCGAGATTGGCCAGTGATGTCTTCAGTGGCCGAGGTCAGGAGCTTCCTTGGACTTGCGGGCTACTATAGACGGTTTGTGGAAAACTTCTCACGGATTGCTTTACCTCTGACCACGCTGACGAGAAAAGATCAAAAGTTCATGTGGACGCCGGAGTGCGCGCGAGCTTTTGAAGACTTGAAGAGTCGTTTGACCACGGCGCCTGTGTTGACATCGCCATGTGGTACCGATGGGTATGAGATCTATAGTGATGCATCTGGGAGCGGCTTAGGCTGCGTTCTTCTACAGTTTGGTAAAGTGATTGCTTATGGCTCGCGTCAGTTGAAAGTGCATGAGCGGAATTACCCCGTCCATGATTTGGAGTTGGCGGCGGTAATCTTTGCGCTCAAGTTGTGGCGGCACTATCTATATGGCGTCAAAGTGGATATCTATACGGATCACAAGAGCCTAAAGTATTTGTTGGATCAGAAGGATCTGAACATGCGACAACGAAGATGGATGGAGTTCCTCGGGGACTACACCTTCAAGATTCACTATACTCCCGGGAAGGGAAATGTGGTCGCTGATGCTTTGAGTCGAAAGACTCCGGTGCGGGCAAGCTGGTTGCAGAGGCATGATCAGCGTTTGATCCAGGAATTGGAAGCATTGGAGATATCTTGCGTTGACAAGGGTGCGTCAACCGATGCATGCTTGAACTGGACGGAGGTGCAATTTGACCTTACGGACAGAGTTCGGCGAGCAACGGAGCTGGATGAAAGTCTCCAGCGCTACGCTAAAGATGGGCCGGATGACCAATTCTCTTGGGATAACGGGTTGTTAAGAAGAAATGGCCGAGTGTGGGTAAATTGAGGGAAGAGTTGATGTACGAAGCTCACTTTGCAAAGTACTCAGTTCACCCAGGGAGCACAAAGATGTACAGAGATATGAAAAAGTTGTTCTGGTGGCCCGGACTAAAGAAAGATGTCGCACGTTATGTGGCTGAATGCAATACTTGTGCGTTAGTGAAAGCAGAATGCCAGAAGCCTGGCGGTTTCCTGAAGTCGTTACCTATTCCGGAGTGGAAGTTCGATGATATTTCGATGGATTTCGTGCACGGGTTGCCGAGATCTCAACGCGGTCATGATTCAATCTGGGTGATTGTGGACCGGTTGACGAAAGTGGCGCACTTCCTTCCAAACAGAAGAGACGATTCAGTGGAAACCTTGGCCAAGCTTTATGTGGAGCAGGTTGTTCGACTGCACGGTGTTCCTCGGAGCATCGTTAGTGACCGTGATGGGCGGTTCACATCGAATGATTGTCGGCTCGTTCATCAAATGTTGGGTACAAAATTAGCGTTTAGTACGGCCTTTCATCCCCAAACGGATGGCCAGACTGAACGGACCAACAGAACGATGGAGGACATGCTCCGCATGTGCGCCCTAGACTTTGGTAAGAGATGGGAAGATTATATATTTCTCGTCGAATTTGCCTATAATAATAGCTACCAAGCGAGTATTGGTATGGCACCATTTGAGGCGTTGTATGGTCGGAAATGCCGTACACCGTTAGCTTGGGCAGAAGCAGGCGAATCTAAGCTGAGTGGGAAAAAGGAAGTCGAAGAAACTACCTCGCTCATACGCTCTATTCGGGAGAGGCTACTGATAGCCCAAGATCGTCAAGCAAAGTACTACAATGCCAAACATCGGAACGTGGAGTTCGCGGTGGGTGATTGGGTATATTTGAAGATCAAACCCTTCAAAGGTGTGTCCAGGATTCGGCGTTTGAAAAAGCTAAGTCCGAGGTATCTTGGTCCGTTTGAGGTGGTGGAGCGAGTTGGGGAAGCTGCTTATCGACTAACACTTTCAGCAGACTTGGGTGGATTACATGATGTATTTCACATCTCAGTCCTTCGTAAGGCGGTGAAGGATCCAGCTCAAGTAGTGGAGAATGATCGGGTACCGGTCGAGTATGGGCTAACGACGAGGGTTAGACCCATTCGGATCGAGGATCGAGCCGAGAAACAGTTGCGGAACAAAGTGATCGGGATGGTCAAGGTCCGATGGGACAATTGTGGCCGTGAAGAGCTAACATGGGAGCGAGAGCAGACCATGCGAGCTGAGTTTCCCGAGTTATTTGTATAAACTATAGACCGTGTACTTTTTGTTATAACATATTTATAGCATTGCTGGTTCTTGTTTCCTTACCGTGCAAATTTCGGGACGAAATTTTGTTAAGGGGGGGAGGGTTGTAATACCCCAAAAAGACCCCAAAGGACTCAAAATGATTTTTGAGGTACAGGAAATTTTACACGGCCTGGGACACGGGCGTGTCCCAGGGCGTGTCGGGGGTACACGGCCTGGGACACGGGCGTGTCCCAGGGCGTGTTCAGGTTAGTCGACGATTGGGAGTCGACGATCGTCGAGCCTGGGACACGGCCTCCGACACGGGCGTGTCCCAGGGCGTGTTCGAATTAAATTTCGAAATTGGCCTGTTTGAGTCAGAATGGTACACGGCCTTGAACATGGCCGTGAACACGGGCGTGTCAGGTGGGACACGGGCGTGTCCGATGCCGTGTTCCGACCCGTGTACTGGGTGCAATCGATGAAGCAGGTTTGACACGGGCGTGTCTCAGGTTTGACACGGGCGTGTCAGGTTCGACACGGGCGTGTCGATACCCGTGTTGTTCAGTCGGTTCAAACTGCGTGTGCCGCTTAAGGGTACACGGCCTGTGACACGGGCGTGTCACAGGTCGTGTCAGCCAAAATTTGGGTTTTTGGGCAGATCGTGGCCGTTCAGATTCTCTCTTTTGATCCAAGGGCTCAGGTGATTTCTGGCTGGATTAAATTCGTCAAGGAAGAAGTCATTCTTCATTTGTGCTTAAGGAAGAGAGAAAGGAGGAAGAAGAAGGAGGAGGAGAGCAAGCCACCGGCGGAGCTCCCGTGGTCCGATTCGTGATCCGAAGCCGGCGTTGTGAAGGCAAGGCTGCTGCGGTTCTTTCTCACCGGCTAGTTTTCGATGGCTCCGAAGAGATCGACAAGGGTAACGATCTCCCTCCTTGGACATGTGAAGTCCTTCTTTTCTGCATTGCATAGGGAAAACCCTTCCCCGCGAGTGTGCGGTGGGTTGTGGTGTCCCTTGGGGTAGATATGTGAAGTCCCCCTTGTTAGAGGCCGGAATTGGAGTACGGCTCTAGGCATGCTGTGTGAAGCCCATCTGGATGTAGTCTGGATTGGTGATGCTTGTTTGCATATCGGAGAAGGCTCCGTGATTATGGCTTGTGATGCCTTGTTCCTACCTGTTGCTTGGTGCGGCGGGAAGTACTGGACGATGTCCAGGAAATGAAGAGGGTTGGATGCAACTCTTGTGGCCGTGTGTTGCTACTTTGTGAGTGGTTGAGCCGTTGGGCTGCAACTCGATGAAAAGGCAGATTGCCGAACAGGAAAGGTGAAACCGAACCGCGCCTATAAATAGCCATGGATACTTCCGTATTCGAGGTGGCACGGCGACTTGAGCAACGGGGGGTGGCTGATCCGTACCTGCGTTAGGTCCGTCCGACTTGGAAGCCTGGTTATAGGTTTTGTTGGAGCGCCTAATGAGAGTCTTAGGCCCGCGCGTCGGAAAGACTAGAATGCTCAAATACCGTGTAGACGGTGGTGTTGACCCTGGTATTCCGGTACACCAAGAATGTGCCCTAAGTGCACGGACTGTCGGGCCGTGTGGCCGATGGTTGTGATGGCTTGAATGTGCCTGCGCGCACATAGTTGCTATTTGATGATGCCATGCTTGCAGGGAAAGAATGCTCATGCCCCGAGAAAGGGGTAGGATTGTTATAATTGGGTCAGCTGAATGCTGACCGTTGCATTGTTTGCCACCGGTTGGGTGGATTGTTCCCGTGCAGGTGCTGGAGAGCCAAGTGGTAAGTGATGGGCTGAAGCCCTACTGCTGTTGCTGCTGCTGCTGCGACTAGCCCTTGAAGGCTAAGCGAATGTTTTGGTTGTTCTCTTTTACTCATGTATGGCCGGCCTGCGTGCCGAGGTTTGTAAAACATGTTGTATGTAAAGAAGAACTGTAAGGCCGTAAGGCCAAACCTTTGTTGTACATTCCATGGTTATATAAAAAGGTGGTTTATATATTGGACATTCCGGTTGAGAGTTCAAAGTTGTAACTTAAAGCTTCCGCTAGAATGCTCTGAGTTAGGATTCGTATGGTTTGGTATTATCCTGTGACCTCACCGTCTGTTTGTGGCATATAGTGTGGGGCCCCGGCCGGACCTTCTACTATACGTCATTTAACGGATGGGGTCGTTACACGAGGTCTTAGGGGCAGAGCTCCTAATGGGGTCCAAGGGGCAGCACCCCTGGAGGTTGTCTCGCTGATCGATCAGCGAGCGGGGCCAAGGGGCAGAGCCCCTGTGGGGTGTGGGGAAGTGCCCCGACCAAATTTATTTTTGGAAAAATAACCACCGATTCTATACAAAATCCATCAACATTTGATGTTCTAGGAATATATCTAGACATCTTAGAACACTTCTAAAATTTCATATCTACACGCAATGGATTTAGCAACTTTTGAAATAATGATCATCGCACGAACCTCGCTTTAATACTACTGTTGGGTTTTACTGGGATGACACAACACTTGTGCGCGTAGCGGAATTAAGAACAAGAAAACCCAAAAGAAGTTCGGATATAGAGATGAACATTAATCAAGAAGTAAAGTGCAGTAATATAAAATTACCTTTATGGGAGTGAATTAATACTTGACCTAGATGCTCCAGGAGATCAGCCGGTCACTATGCGGCTACAGTTCCTAGTGTAGAATAGTGTCCGCACCTCTACAGGAAGTCCACACGAACAGGAGAACCCGTTGAATCTTGTTGCACAAGATCTAGGTCGGGATAGAAAACTCTGCGTCTTCACAGACTGCTAGGTCTTTTACAGAATAGGCGGCGGCGACAGTCGCTGGAATCAGGCTAAGCAGCGATGACAGGATTGGTTGCGGGCGGAACAGCTTCCATCGGGCTTTAGGGTTCGGGATTTCACACTGTGCGGCACATATGCTTTTTAGGATTATTGTTTCGTATCTTTTTCAAGAAACACTAAAATACTTCTATTTATACCCCAAGGAATAAACAGAACACCCCGTCGCTATTCACAGACCTAGGACTTAGAATCCAGTGTTTTTGACTAGACAAACCTTGTCTTGACGATTCGTCGAGTATCAATGACATATACGACGAATTGTCGAGTATATAAATTATAATCGACGAATCGTCGAGTATCCATATGATATTCGACGAATGGCGTTGAGTGAACTCAACGCACTCAACGTTCCCAGTGCCAAACCCGTCGAATCAACACTTGACTCGACGAAGGCGTTGAGTGGACTTAACACACTCAATGCCTAAGTGCCAGAATCGTTGAGTCAACCTTTAACTCGACGAAGGCGTTGAGTGAACTCAACGCACTCAACTCCTGAGACTCATACTCGTCGAATCAACTCCTTGACTCAACGAATCGTTGAGTATACTCAACACACTCAACGCTTAAGTTCCATACTCTTCGAATCAACACTTTGACTCGACGAATCGTTGAGTAAACTCAACACACTCAACACCATCATTCGACGAGTCAACACTTGTCTCGATAAAAGCGTTGAGTGGTCTCAACGCACTTGATGATTCCAAAGCCTGGTTGTTCTAAGTCTTTTCAACTCATCATATGAGCATAGTCAAACTAAGCCAATCTCCCAATTTCTCCAAACGTTCTTATGTGTGACCCTGATAGGCTCATACTGCGTTGGCAGTAAGACTACATACTTGATCACTTCCAGATCACAATGGTAATACAAACAATCTATTCCTTATCGAGCGATGGGCTTGCGCTCCTCAACGGCCGACTTGGCTGAACTCTTCCTCAAATAATTCTCTTACTTCCTCTCAGGTCATCCCCTTACCGAATCCTCAGTGGCTCCCGTACCTTGGAGCTGATGGAAGAGACTATTCCCAGTAGCCCCGACCTGTTGGGCGGGATGCTCAGTGCTGGCTTCTTGTGAATATTTGAGATCTTCCTCCTCCTAAGCCTATAATACGTTCTATGGGGCTGGTTCTCTTGCGGGTTCCTAGGAGGTGGTCATGCCTCTGAGAAGGGTTAGCATTTCCATGAGGTGCTTCCCCAAACGATCGTTTCTCCCAACGAAAGCATCATCCGGGGCGGCGACGACTTCCTCTTGCCACGGTGCGTTGACAAGGGAGTGTGACTGACCAAGCTCGGTGTGCTCCCGATGCGATGAACCCCTGAGTTGTTCGAGTGTTGCACTCGACTATTTCTTCCTCTAACTAGTACGACGATGCGGGGTGTGCTACCTCCTTGAAGCTCTTGGGAACTTGCTTTGCCATAGACAACGCTAATCTGTTAGGGAATCACGCAATGCTCTTGGTAGACCGGGACTACTAAACCGTCTTAGCCTGTGAGCGAATGAGCATGCAACATTCAAAGATTTACTGATGCTGGGGAAAGACTTGATGACGTGAAAAACCCACAATCAAAGGAAAAAAATCACGCGGTCGGTACGGTGTCGACCTAACTTCCACTATATGAGTGTTTATACAGTGCTTTTAGGAGGAAAGAGAGGGCGACAGGCCGCGTCTCATTGTAGTTTAAGAGAGGGGAGGAAAATGAACGACGGTGCCACCGGTCGACGTGCTGCTTTGGCAGTCTTCTAATGCTTGTTCATCGAAAATGCGGCGGTTCCTTCCTTCAGAGTTATCTTGATGCGACAACAGGGGAGGCTTCACACGTCTCCTTCTTGACATGCGTTCTCGCGAACTTCATCTTTACTTGGATGCCTTCGCTTGGCTTGTGGTGGTGATCTTGAACGTAGATCCTGCAGAGAAAAGGGGAAGAAAGAGAGGAGTGAAACAAAGTGAACCAGAAAAAAGACCCTTTTGGAATAGAATTGGGCCTATGTATAGATTTTAATGAGGTCGGTTTGGTAATTTTTCCTGATGACTACCAGACCGGCCAATAGAAACGCACAAAAATGATCACGCGGATTGCCACTTTTGGGAAATGACAACCTTTCCCCCGGGTCAAGGGAAGGTCCGTCCGCGAAGAAATGGCGGCCCGACGATGCCGGCGTGGGCGGTTGATTGCCGCCCCTCCACACAGAGGGCGGCTAGGAGGGGCGGTCGACCGCGGAGAGGTCTCCCGAGAGTGGGCAGCCTTGGGCGGTCCTCATAGGGGCTGGCCATGACGAGGCCACCCAGATCCGAGCGGCCTTGGCCGACCCTTGCGAGGGCCAGCTAAAAGGAGGTTACCCGGGATCGGGCGGCCACAGCTGGCCCTTCGCGGGGCCCTCCGTGTCTAGACCGCTCGGGATCGGGCAGCCTTGGACGACCCTTGCGAGGGCCGACCGTGGTGAGGCCGCTCGGATCTGGGTGGCCTTGGCCAGCCCTTGCAAGGACCGGCCGCGACGAGGCCGCCCGAGATCAGATGGCTCTGGTCGGCACCTATGAGGGTCGGTCGTAATGAGGCTGTTCGAGATCGGGAAGCCTTGGCCGACCCCTTATGGTGGTCGGCCACGACGAGGCCCCCCGAGGATGGGCGACCTTGGTCGGCTTTTATAGAGGTCGGCCGTGCCGGGATCACACGTCTCCAGGTGGTTAAAGGGACGGCCGACCTGAGGCCGGCCAACATCACCGGGTGGTGGTGGTTAGGGCGTGCGATCCGACACGCAATCCGTGTGTGCGACGGTTACCTGCGTAACTCCCAAAATTTTAGTGGCGGGGGGGGGGGGGGGGGGGGGGGGGGTCCGACTATGTGCAACCCGATATTCCTATAAATTGGGGTTGACCCATCAATTATAAACTTAATTTAGTAATTACTATTATTATTATTATCATATATTAATAATCACCATAAAACTACTACTACTAATAAAATAATGATAATAATAAAATTAAACTTAGGATCTATGTACTTTGTCAGAACAGGTTTGCCTGCAGGAGGAATCACTTATTTTATTCAAGGAGACGACAATCACCTCTCGGAGTCTCTGCACCCCGCCATCAAAATTCATCGCTGGCGCCCCTCCTCCTTTCTTCGACCTAGCCGGCGCACAAATTCAAACTTTCATGTATATGCTCTGCCCTCCCTCACCGGAGCACTCCTTGTTGTTACGATCCCATGATTCAGGTTTGCCAAGGAGAACTGAGAATGCCAAGAAGTTGGCCGATGGTGAGGAAGAACGAGAAATATGAAGGCCTAGGCGGTGGCCGGAAGAGGGGGAGACGAAGGGGCCAGGAAAACAGAGGAATTAAAACCCATTTCGTTAACTTCTTAAAAAGTCATTACAACCAACATAAGCTATTTATAGATATAATTACAATGAGACCGTTGATAACTATTGATTTACTATTTTGAAATAATCCTAACGGCTAGAAGATCTGGACCGTTGCTGGCATCTTGTGGTTCTTGTCCCTATATGGATGATGGTAAATTCTTCTCCCTTGATCCAGTCAATGAGGAATCTCATCCGTTGGAGTTGCTTTTGTCTTCTTCCTGCTGATACAGCTGTGACACACAGTAATCGTACAGCTTTAACTTTTGTGCTGGAACAATCCAGGCCGCTGAAGATGATAAAGAAACTGAGACCGTTGCATTACTCCTTTAACCCTAACATTGCCGTCTTCTTTTTAAGCACTGTCCGCAGTGCTATTTTTACTTTCTCCCTTTCTTCTTCCCTGTAACTGGAATGAGATCGTCATTAAAAAAAAGTTACCTGATAGTTCCGGAGGGTTGGGCTCTGCACTTTCATGGGTCCCTGTTAAAACATCGGTGATGGAAGCGGTGATGACGGGCTGAGAAGAGGAAAATGTCTGAGGGCTGCAACCCTTTGTTTCAACTGTGGAGCTGTTAAACTGTGGTAACTATTCTTCATCTTCTTTATTTCTCATCTGGATCTGAAACATGCTTGGCGTCTGCTTTTTTCTTTTATTTTGTCGTGCCTTTTGTTTTCCCCAAGTTGTTAGTCCTTGTTTTGCCGTTTCGTTTTCGTTGTTTTGCGCCTCTCATCGACTTCTATTTTTCTTTTTCTTCCATGTGAGATTTGCGATTTCGGGCCATTGTGTCGTTGTATGCTGGCTAATAGCTTTCTGGAGTTGTGGATTGTCTTTGAAATCCTGTACATCTTCCCGCGTACTGTCTGCAGGAGCTAATCCTTGTCGCTGTATGAGTGTTTGCAATATCTGTTGTCAATGCCACATGATTCACCTTGTGCTGATGATGGCTAATGGTTGGTGTACTGGGTTATTCTTTTGACTTTGTTCTGGTAGTTCAACTATTTGTATGTGAGGTTCTCCTACGTATGGTCTGAGCATGGAAGCATGGAATACGGAGTGTATTTTTGATGTGGGAGGGAGAAGTAAGCGATACGCAACTTCCCCGATGACCTCAATCACCTGATAGGGACCTTAATACTTTATCCCAAGCTTCATTCCCTTCGGTCTTGTCACTGAAAGTTGCCTGTAGGGGTGTAATTTCAGCAGAACCCAATCGTTGATTTCCAATTTTAGGTCCTTCCTCTTTTTATCTACTTGGTTCTTCATTCTTTGTTGAGACTTTGCTAGGTTGTCCTTGAGACAGTGTAGTATCTCTTATCTGGTTTGGAATGTGCTCTCTAATGCTTCGTTGGTTGTTTTACCTGCAAAAAAATTAAACAACCCAGGGGGTGGCCGACCAAACATAACCTCAAAAGGGGTCATGTTGGTCGAAGAGTTATAAGATGTATTATAATGATATTCAGCAAAATTTAGATACATAGAACATTTAGTAGGATTTTCGTGGCAGTAAACCCTTAAATATTGTTCTAAATTCTTGTTAACCCGTTCTGTTAAACCGTCTGTCTGGGGGTGATAAGAGGAACTATATTGGAGGGTGGTTCCTTGTTTTTAAAAAATTTGACCCAGTAGTTACTTAGGAAAATACTATCCCTATCTGTGATGATGGTCTCAGGTATGCCATGTAGTTTTCCCACACAATTCCAAAACTCATTTGCTACTGTGGGAGCTGAAATTGGGCGTTTAAGTGGGGCAAAATGGGCTGCTTTGAAGAATCTGTCCACAATCACTAAAATTACAGTGTACCCCTTTGAACTAGGAAGGTCCGTAATAAAATCCATTGTGATATCTGCCCACAGTCTTTGTTGGGTTAGCAAGGGATGCAACAGTCCATAGGGTAAATGATTTGGGGCCTTAGCCCTTTGGCAGATATCACATTGTTGTATGAATTTGGTGACCTCCTCTTTCATTTTTCGCTAGTAAAAATGGGATTTTAGTCTATATGGAGTTCCTTTAATGCCTGAATGCCCTCCCCATAGACTAGAATGAGCCTCCTCGATAATCTTTTTCTTAATGTTGGAATGGTTTGGGATATATACTCTGTGTTTATATGTTATGTAATTTCCTTGTTGTTGCCATGCAGGATACTTCTGTGGTTCCTTTTTTATTATGTTTGCAAAATCATCATTTAGGTACTCGTTTGCTAATCCATATAGTAATGTAGAAAATGAGGTAGTAATCATTTGGAGGTTCATAATGGAGGAATAATCTAAATTTCCTGATATCCTCGATAATGAATTGGCTGCTTGATTGTTTTTTCCTGCTTTATAATGTATACTAAAATCATATCCCATCAGTTTGGAAAGGAAAAATTATTGTTCTGGGGTCTGTATTTGCTGGGTTAACAAATGATGCAGACTTTGATGATCTGTTAATATTTTGAACTGATGACCCAGTAAATATTGTCGCCATTTTGCCACTGCTGAGGTGACGTCATACAATTCTCTAACATATGTTGATTTTTTTTGCATCATGGGTGACAATTTCTTGATGAAATAAGCTATGGTGCCTTGAGATTGTTTAAGAATTGCTCCTATGTCCGTTCTTGATGCGTCGGTTTCTAAAGTAAATTCTTCTATGAAATTAGGAAATGCTAAGATGGGGTAGGATAGTAGTTTATCTTTTAAATTGTCAAAAGCTTCCTGGGTTTTAATTGTCCATATGAACGAATTTTTCTTTAATAATTCTGTCAGGGGAAAAGCTATTTTTGAATAGTTCTGAATGAACTTCCTATAATACCCTGTTAATCCTAGGAAAGCTCTAATATGTTTTTGGTTCTTCGGTACTGGAAATTGTTCAATTGCCTCAATGTTGTTTTTATTGGGGCATACCATACCTTTGTTAATTGTATGACCCAGAAACTCTACTTCTGAGGACAAAAAACAACATTTAGATAATTTAATGTATAACGTGTTTTACCTTAAAACTTTTAATGTCATTTTAAGGTGTTCTAAATGATCCTCCTGTGTCGCACTATATACTAGTATATCATCGAAAAATATGACCACGAATTTTCGTAAAAATGGTTGGAATATGGTATTCATTAAGGCTTGGAACGTTGAAGAAGCGTTTGTTAATCCAAATGGCATTACAAGAAATTCGTAATGCCCTTGATGGGTCCTAAATGCTGTTTTATGAATATCTGGTTCAACCATTTTTATTTGGTGATATCCTGACCTTAAGTCTAGTTTTGAAAAGAAACGAGCTAGATACAACTCATCAAGTAACTCGTAAATAGTTGGTATGGGAAATTTATTCCGTATTGTTATCTTATTAAGTGCACTGTAATCTACACAAAATCTCCACATGCCATCTTTTTTTTTATCTAAAAGGACGGGTGAACTGAATACCGAGGTACTAGGTCGAATCTGTCTGTTTCTAAGCATTTCCATCACCATCTTTTCTATCTCATTCTTTTGGTGGTGTGGATATCAGAATAGACGTAAATTTGGGTTATGGCCTCACTCCGGAGATTTATCTTGTGGTCAATTTCTTGTGGTGGTGGCAGACAATTAGGTTCCTCGAATAATTGGGCATGGTTTGAAAGCAACTCTTTGAATTTTTTTGGTAATTTTCCTCTCACATCTCCTAGAGTAATTTAATTAACCTTCTTTTCTGGCTTTACTTTTTGCGATTAATAGACACAATGCGGATGATTTTAGTGCCACCATCCGCATGAGCTGCGATTATGAGACTTGACCCATCTAGGAATCTTTTTGATGACCCACCAGAGTTACTTGCCCCAAGTTTCCTGAATAAGATATTGTGAGCTGGGTATAGTCCATTGTTACTGTGCCTAAGGTTCTTAACCAAATTTTTCCTAAAATGAGGTGGCGCCTTCAATATCCAATACATGCAAATGTACAATGTATTGGTGGGTCTGAATGAGCAACGTAGTGTCTTTGCATTTACCCTTACATGTTTCGGTAGATCCATTTCCCATGAATACCAAAAATTTATTAACCAGTTGAATTGGTATTCTGAGATAGTCAGCCATCCTAGTGGATATGAAATTGTGTGTACTTCCTTCATCTATCAACAACTCTAGGGGTTTACTATATATATATATATATATATATATATATATATATATATATATATATATATATATATATATATATTCGCTCATCCTTAATCCATGATCAGGGAGTATTCCTATCAAATTTTAAAGGCAAATCATGGCTGACGGTGTCTCATCGTCGGCTGGATTAATTTCTGAGTCATCTTTGATTTCTTCCTCTTCTGTGCCTACTAAATACAACAACACCCCTTTTCCCTTGCATTTATGCCCCATTTGATATTTCTTGTCGTAGTTGTAGCATAATCCTTTTTCTCTTTTAGCTTGCAACTCTGCTGGCGTTAGTCTTTTAATGGGAGGAAATTTAGGCTTGTAATTATTAATTGTGCTCCTATTATTATCCAGTGTTTTCATTGGTTGGGTGGAAAAATTAGGAAAGTGATTTCTGTGGTTTCTATTTTGCTGGTCCTCATACATTCTGGCAATTGAATAGGCATCATGGATTTCAGTTGGCCTGGCTAAAAGTACGGTCCCCTAATATCCTCCTTAAGTCCGTAAACAAACATATCTGAAATGAATTGGGGTTAGAGCCCAGGTACCTTAGCAATTAGTTCTTCAAACTCAGTTTTATATTGAGCTACGGTTGTAATTTGTTGTAATTTTGTTAATATTCCGGCTGACCTTATATATAATGAAGGCCCGAAACGTTTCTGTAGTGCATCTATAAATAGTGGAAATGTGAGTGCTGGATGGTCCTTAAGAATAGCTTGGTACCACTTAGAAGCAGGTTTATCTAAATGATAAGAAGCAATTAAAAGATAATCTTGAACTCTGATTTCGTTAAATTCAAAATAACGACGAAGCTCATACTGTTAGTCGGTGGGATCCCCATCTGAAAATCTGGGACAACTAATTTCCAATTTACTTGTATGGGTAAAAACTACCTGGGTTTGTGGTACTGGTGGAACCCCCCCCCCCCCAAGAATTCCGTGTGCAGAAGATCCGGGAAATGGTTCTGGAATTCGTTGATTACTTTGTGCCTCTTCAATAATGGGTGGCACAAAGTGATCTGCCTATTTTCCCGTGCCCATCGTCCTATGGAGGTTCTCAAACTGCATGACCATATCCCGCCTAAGTGCAGTCATCTGTTCGGCTATCTGATCTGCCGAAGATTCCTTAGTCTCCAGAATTTGTCTTGATAAGATGTTCTCCTGAGTTTGTAATTCGGCTGTGAACTGCTGTTGAAGCAGAAGAGTGTGCTGCGCCAATTCTGTGATGATTCTTTGATGCATTTCTTCCATTTGAGTCGTTCGATTAGCCTGCTCGGTTTGCGGGGTTGTCTTGAGTTCTGTGATTGATCGGAGTCCGTCGCTCATCTTGATTGTCGGGATCGATTTCAATTCTTTCTCTCAATGAGAGCACCAAATGTTACGATCCTGTGATTCAGGTGTGCCGGGGAGAACTAAGAATGCCAAGAAGTTGGCCGGTGGTGAGGAAGAACGAGAAAGATGATGGCCTAGGCGGTGGTCGGAGGAGGGGGAGACGGAGGGGCCATGAAAACAGAGGAATTAAAAACCATTTCATTAACTTCTTAAAAAGTCATTACAACTAACATAAGCTATTTATAGATATAATTACAATGAGACCGTTGATAACTATTGATTTACTATTTTGAAATAATCCTAACGGCTAGAAGATCTGGACCGTTGCTGGCATCCTGTGGCTCTTGTTCCTAGAAGGATGATGGTAAATTCTGCTCCCTTGATCCGGTCAGTGAGGAATCTCATTCGTTGGAGTTGCTTTTGTCTTCTTCCTGCTGATACAGCTGTGACACACAGTAATCGTACAACTTTAACTTTTGTACTGGAACAATCCAGGCCGCTGAAGATGATGAAGAAACTGAGACCGTTGGATCACTCCTTTAACCCTAACATCTGTCCCTCGCTGGAGCACGGTTCCACCGTCCCTCACCGCTGCAGATCTGTCGTTCCTTGCGGGGGGGGGGGGGGGGGGGGGGGACGCCTACGCAACAGTGTAGACCTCCGTGCAGACCTCTGAAGCCCTTGCAAGAGCACGCCTCCACAACCCCTCGCCGATGCGACGCCGCCTCCCCTCACCTCTATACAAATGAAGCTGTTGCGTTGGGAACGCGGGCGTTGGAAAGGAGTTCCCAGCTCCTGTCGAAAAGCTCCGTTGGCAATGAAAGATTTCGGCTCCCTTGGAGATGGAACGCTGAAAGAAACCGACCAAAAAAATTAATCTTGTTACCGTCGAACCACAAGGAAGCATGGACGTGAAAACAAACTGAGCCATGTGTCACGTTCTTTGTATTGAAGATAAATATGCTTATTAAATACTCTTTTTGGGAAATATATATTTGATTAAAATAAGGCTCCCGTAAGCGCATTTACTCCTGTTGGTGTGTGTTTGGCATGCACGGTGGATTTAGAGAGGGGCAAACGGGCACTCAGACTATTGTTTTTGCAATTTGTTATAAGTATAACAAAATTTAGATATTTGCAAATCAAATTTGGCTATACATACATAGACTAAAATCAGTTCCGTGCACTCCCAAAATTTGAAATAGTTTGTATTATTGTATTCTAAAAAATTTTATGCACCCTCATTTCTAATTTTCTGTATCCATCACTCTTGGCATGACAATAGTTAGGACCTTCAAGAAAAAATACTTGTTTTGAACATAAAATTGAATGGAGTTCCTTAGGTGGTGTTGTGCGGTCACGAACGACAGTTCATAACCACCGTACCCACGACCATCACCACCGTGCCAAACACAACTTAAATCTAAAAACTGACTCCTGATATTTAAACGGCGTTCATGCCAAAATAAGGTCCTTCAGCATCAATTTAACAAAAAGCAATTCAAATTATTATAGTTCTTCGTTATTTACACCTTCAAATAATTTGGACTGTCTAATATTTTAACCATACAGCATTTAATTATTTTGTAAATATTTTAGTTCATACATGATTTATTTCAGATTTTAGAATTTAATATCAATGTAGCAAATCCATGTTATTAATCGTCGTGCCAAAAACTGAGCCTAAATCAATTATGATTTGCTATTGGAGTGATTGTTAAAAATTGTATAACAGTGACCAACATTTTAATATTGGAAAAAAGTAGATGAAGAGGAAGGGAGAATGCCATCTTGAATAACATAAGCATTGGTGAGAATCCAATACCCCCCAAACCTAAGAGTTCCATCGCAAGGTTCATAGGGTGAGTCGGGGCCTAAAATCAAGTCGAAAGGCGCTGACGATGGACAACATGTGAATATTCTTGTACCATCCTTTGTTGGACCCGAGGGATGAAAAAGTCTAGGTTAGCCGAAAGATGATTATCGGTTCAAAGACAGAAGATGACCCTGCTTTTTCAGGGCAAGAAGGGTAAGGGAAGTGTTGTTGAAATTTATGAAGTGAAAGTGGGTGATCGGGCAGTCCGGGCGGCCTGGGCGGCCTGACCGCGCGGACTGATGATGCAATCTGGCGGTCTGGTGTTGGCGGCCTGTGGGTTCTGGTGGCTGCTGTTGGCGGTTCGCAGGTTGGAGCACGCGGTCTTCGCGGACTACGCGGACTATTGATGTGGTGTCCTCGAGATCGGTGATGGTCTTGTCTCGAGTTGCGGTGGTGAGCCGCATTCTTTGTGGAGGACTGGCCTTGGAGCTGGCGATCTGACTTGGTGTCCGCTGAGCTCGCGCAATATGTTTGGCGGGTTGCTGGACTTGGTCACACACTATGACAAGTCCAGGGTGTCCGCATAGTCCGTTGTTGATCGGGCGATCTGCCTGTTGGTCGTGGACTTGTGCTGCGGGCTGATGTTGTGTTCGGGGTGTCCACATTGTCCGCTGTGATCGAGCGGTCTGCCTGTTGGTCGCGTACAGGTTGCGGGCTGCTTCTGTGTTCGCAGAGTCCGCTGAGTCCACTGTGACCGGGCGGTTTGCCTGTTGGTCGTGGACTTGTGCTTGCATATTGATGCAGTGTCCGCTACTCTGTGTGGACTGTCATCTCGCCTTGGTACTTAACGGTTTCGATTGATGTCCGGCCTTGTCCTTGCGGACTGGGCAGACTGCCTTGTGCGGACTGGCCTCTGGCTAGCAGGTCTGCTATGGCGAAAGTCTTGCGCTTGGCAGTTAGCAGACTGTCTGCGAGTCCGGCATTGGTAATGCGGACTCGGCGGACTGGCAGTGCTAGCTGGGATCAAGTGGCGGTTAGCCTATCTCATAGGGAGGTGACCACACTCCTCACCCCGCCTATAAATAGGACCCCCCGACACTTCATTTGTAACAGAGTGAACAGTAAGTTGAACTCGGATTAAGTACCGCAGACTCGATTTTCCTATCCGCGCGGTTTGAGCAGACTTAACTGGTTGCTGTTTGCAGGTGGCGCGGCTAGCACTGTGACGTCAGGAGTTTGGTTTTGACTTCGGTCAGGCTCAGTGAAGTTTGCGGACTGTTTTCGGCGTCTTACCAGTTTTCTCTCTGCTTCAATTTTCCAAGTTCAATAACCTGTCCGCCGGACTCGGCGGTTAGGCGATCTGTTCTCCAGTTCGGCAGCAGCAGTAGTTCAACGAATAAGGGTGTGTCCGTGCGACCTCGCGGTTTTGGCGGACTCTGTTGTTCAGTTTGACTTCAGCAGCAGTTCAGGCGGTCTCTGTGACTTCTGCGGACATGCGGTCTCGGCGGTCTCCAGTGTTCTGTCCGCCTGAATTGATACTTATTTTTTCTACTTTCCCTAGTGTAATGGCGAAATCATGTCTTTCCATGTATATCTCACTCTGTAAAGAAGATTGATATATACATGATCTGCTTGTCTCTGTCTTTGTATCTGGTTGATTGAGTTACTTCTTGGTTTCCTCTTGGTCAAGTTGTGATCTGGATAGTTCTGAAGATATTAATTTGGTGTTTAGACTATCTTGCTGAGCTTCTTGAGAAAATTCAACATGGTATCAGAGGGAGGTTCAGTTGCTTGAGTGGTGATCAACGTTTGATTGTGCTCTGTGCTTCTGGGAACTTAATCAGATTTACTGCAATGGACGGAGGTTATGTAAGGGATCTGGGAATTGAGCTTTTGACGCCGACTAACTTCAAGAAGTGGAAGTCATGCATAAAAAGCTATCTTTTGGGCGAGGAGCTGTGGGAGGTCGTCGGTGGTGATGACCAGGTGGAAATTACAGCTGAGTTTGGAACTACTGAGCAGGTGAGAGTTTGGAGGAAGACTAATGCAAAGGCAGAGTTTACTCTCAAACGGGTTGTCACACCGGAGCTGTTTGATCACATCATTGGATGTGAATCTGCTGCTGAAATTTGTACTTCCCTTGATGGGTTGTTCAACAGGAAGAATGTAGCTAGGCTACCGTTCCTGTAGAATGAGTTGGCTAAAGCAACTCAAGAAGACCTCTCCATCTCAAAATACTTCTTGAAAAATGAAGAGCTTGTGTGCTGAGCTATTAGCCCTTGATCCTGATGAGCCTATCTCTGAGGCTAAGCTGAAAAGACACATAATCCACGGCTTGCGGAAGGAGTATGTGGCCTTTGTTACTTCAGTTCAAGGTTGGGCAACTCAGCCATCTTTACTGGAACTAGAGAACCTGCTTGCTTCGCAGGAAAGTTTGGCCAGACAGATGGCTGAAGTTTCTATTTCTGACGGTGGTAGTGAAGCTCTGTTTACTGGGAAGAAGAAGAAGAGATGGGAAGGGAAGAAGAAGAAGAAGAAGACCACGACTGAAGATGTGCCTTAAACTTCTAATCAGCAAGAGAGGAGCTTGATGCGTGTAAATACGGCAAGCGCACCGGTCGCACAAGTAATAAAGTTTGGGAATAAATCCCCGAGTGTCGGTCTCTTGAGGAACACAGTAAGGTGGAGTTAATTTCGAGGAGGACTTGAGATTGAAGTCCTCGGGTCGGCTCAAAAAGGGGGGTTTTGATGGTTGCGGAAACAGAAAATAAATGCTACAAACTACTCCTATGCAATGCCGCTATGCAAAGCTTCGCTAGGCGGGATGAAGACTAGTCAGGATGCTATGCACCGAATCGCGGGGTAGATGGACGAGTAGGCTTGTGGAAGAACAATGGATTGAGGGTCGAGGTCACCTCTTCGCAACACACGCCACTAGCAATTGCTAGTGCGGCAAGGATGGATGGCGGTGGATGAAATATGACGCACCTCAAGCAAATATAACAAAATTACACTAACTCACATAGACATGAATAAGTGAAAGTTGTTTATCAAATGTAATAATACTTCATCAATACATGGAAATTAAACTAAACTAACAACAACAAATTAAGAGAAGTGTGCGAAATCGACCAGGTCTGAAGCCTTATTGAGGGTTCACGGTTGGAATCCCGGGTTATCAATCCGAGTCCAAGCTCGGTCCTCAACTGCGTCCGGGGTAGAGGAGGCTGTCACTCACTCCCAGTGGCCCGTCTTCTTCGTATCACGCTGCGGAAGATGGAAGCACATAATCCTCCTAGCTTGATGGAGGAAGCTAGGTCAAATCTCCCTTGAAGCTCGAGGATGAAGGAGGAGGCCGAGAGGAAGCTCCGGCTATGATTTGGCGTTGAAAGCTTGCCTGGAGCACCTCCCTATGGTGGAAGATGAAGGAGGACGGTGGAAACCCTCCTTGGAGACGAAAATGGCGGAAAAACGGCGGACTTTTGCGATCTCCCGAAATTAGGGTGGAACCTGCGTATTTATAGATTGCAGAAATTACAGCGCGCACGATCACTGGCGCACGACCAGTGATCGTGCGCCCTGTGGTCAGTGATAGTGTGCGAAGGCCAGGCAGAACTCCAGGAAAAAGTGGAATCAATGCGCACGATCAGTGGCGCACGACCAGTGGTCGTGCGATTGCCCCGACAGAACTTTAGAAAATGGGGAATAGTACGCACGATCAGCGGCGCACGACCAGTGGTCGTGCGCATTACAGCCGATGATCGTGCGCAGTAAACCTATTTCCAAATAATCCCGGAACACGCACACGACCCCTAAACCCAGCACTGATATGTGCAGATATTCCAAACAAGCACAGAACGGAGTACAATAATAGAAGAACACAAAATAAACACAACCACGGGCCAAAAGTGCACTTCCTAAAGAAATAAGGATAATATGAAATATGAGCGATAACGAACTAAAAGTGAAGTGCAAGCATACGAAAACAAGTCCAGATGAGTCCGAAAATCATTATATAAATAGGACTCATCACACCCCCAGACTTAACTGTTTGCGCGTCCCGAGCAAACACAACCTAAGCATACAAGGAAAAAGAAATAGCTAACAAAGAAATTGCAGAACAGAGTACCATGCGAAGTCGCATGCCTGTGTGCATAAAAATATAGTAGAGGAAATTTTTAAGTATACAAAATATTTTATATTTTTCACAATGCGTATCAAAAAGTTATTACTACTAAAAAATAGAATCACGGTGAATCATCCGGTCCTACGTAGGAAGAAAGAGGCAGGCCACTAAGGTGAGCATTGCCGAAGACCGGGGCTTGGGATCACCTCCAAAGGAATCCACCAATGTCGGGGACTATACGCTTGCCCGTTCACACTCTCTCCACAGCACTAGTTAGACTCAAGCGCAAATCTGTAGGACTTTAGGATAATCAAGGGGCTTGGGTTACGATGAGGTAAACAATGATAAAAAGAAAGGCTATGCACCTAACCCAAATGAGCTAGCCTAAAAGAATCCCTCAGCAAACCACAATATAATCAGTTGCACCACACCCCCAGACTTGATTTTTGCAACATGGGTGTGTGCACCGCCTACTCCAAATCAAAATCATCTCCAAAAAGATTTTCAATTAAACTCGTACTTTTCACTTTTCTTTTTCACATATTTTTTTTTACAAACAATTTTCTTTTCTTTAACAATTTTTCTTTTCTTTATCAATATCAGCAAATATGACTTTGGAGCACAACCACATATTCACCTGAAAAATCACCACATCAACACCCCAATCATGAAAATATAAAATACTAAAGCTCGACTTGGGTGTGCGACTAGGATCGGCTATGAGGCTTTGGTGAAATACTAGTGGAGCTGAATCAAAAGAAGGGTAGGCACAATGAGGCTTAGCGAGGACAAGACGTTCGGAACGGTACAAAGCTCAACCGGGCCAAAATTATGGCCTACATCACGCTCACGCTAGACTAACCATGTACCAATGCTTCGAGAGTAGCTTAGGGCAAGTTCTTAGCCACCGAGAAAGATAATCCTTCCCCTCGACTCAAGCAAAATGAGTCTAGTAGCGGCTATACACATTCCTACGCTACCATTTGATTCACACCGGATTCACCAACTTTTGAGTAGAATAAGAAATATTTACGCAAATAGAAAAATATAAAACTATAAGCATACAGAAAAATTAAATCTACACAAATTTCTACACAAAACGAGAGCAATTGACTAGGAACACAGCAAAGCCAACATTTTACTCTATCGTGCAATCCTAAACTAGCACAATAATTTTTCCAAATCAAACAAAAGAAACGAGTTTAACTCGCGGCACGCTAACAGCTAAGCACGCGCTCATGTGGGTGTAGTGGAGTGCAAAGTAATGAACTAAATAAAATAAAACTACAAAAACTTCTAGTATGCACATGAAATGTGTGTGTGTAGAAGGTAAACTGACTCTCCCGCAGACTTAAACTAAACAACACATCAATTGATATAGAAATTTAAATCAAAAAGAGCTAAGGGAAGAGGTTACCCAATGCTCAGCTAGTGAGTATATCAGAAGACGCATGAAAAGTAGAAGCAGGCCTGCCAAACGAAAAATCACAACCCCGCCGATGCGTAGTTTCCATGAATACCTGCAGGGGTGAGATCCGCAAAAACAAAAGAAAAATATACAAAAAGAAATGCTAAAACGAAAATATACATGAAAATAAGAATGCAGAAAATAAGATAACTACTGGGGTTATTGTCATCCCAGCACGACTTATTAAATTCTAAACAGTTCTAGCTAATGGGCCTATGAAAAGAAAAATGCACAGGTAACTGGCCTAATATCCGTTGCGGTAACGGGTACCGATACGGACATAGAGCAGTTACCCCTCTGCCTAAATAATCATACCTGCTCCTCGCAGGCAGAGGAAATATGAAGTAAGATGAGGAGGAGCACTGGTCCTCACTCAGCTGACCACAAAACAAATCCTTGCCTAGCAAGGTATCGTCCACCACAGGTTCATAGGAAGCGACGGCAATGGCAAAAATGCCAGGCACATCGACAACCTCACATACCCGTGGAGATTCCACCTACACAGGCTCAGATAAAGAAGGGGGATCAAGGAATAAAGGAGACGAAGAACATAAGGAACTAATCGGGGGAGTGGTCCCGGTCTCACTCCCAGCAGGATCCAAGCATAGATCACTATCGGCATCATATGAGTCATGACGATGGGGATCTGAGAATAGGAGGTCCTCGGTGGTGGTTTGGATCCCCTCATCCAACAAGGAAGTGGAAACTTCCGCATCAGAAAGGATTTCCTCATCAACATACCTCGGTGCGACATTATGTTCCAAGACGTAATACTCTCCATTAAAGAGAATAATGTCCTCGTCACACTATGGCGCATCCTCATATTCCCAATCTCCAAAGGGCACAACATCATCAACCAACTCACTAAAAAGAGGAGTAGATGATTCTTGCAAAGAAAGCGGAGGAACAACAACATCAAAGAAAGTAGGTGCAGGTTCCTCCGGGGGTGAATCAAGAAGAGGGGAAGAAGGTATAGAGGGCGACGGTACCGCAATGTCGTCACATCGATCAGTAGAAAGTCTGATGGGTGTATCCACAACAGTCCCCCATAGACAAGGTGGTACTGCAGATACATCATCAGAATCAGAAGGAGCAGCCCTTTGAGAGGTGGATGAGACAATCCGGATATCCGGTTCATCATCCGCCTCCAACTGGCGCTGAAATTCTGCGCAATCTTTCAACACATGGTCGGTGCTACGACAACATAAACACCGTTTTCCATTACTCCTTGGTCCAGGTGGGACCGCAGAGGAATATGAAAAAGGTGAAGGCGGTGAAGAGTAATGACCATAAGACTGGGGTACGGTGTATGAAGTACCATAAAACAACGGTGCTCCATACACTGAACCACGAGAATTATGCTCCCATTCTTCAGTGGGGCACTCATCACTGCTATGCCTATAATCCCCGCACCAACGGCAACGGATATTCGCATAAGAATACATGGTGCAGCAAGAAAGAATTCACCACGAGAATTTTCTAAGCAAAAATTAACTACACACAAGCAGATAAATAAAAAGGAACACCTGCTACTGAAATATCAAAATTAGAAAAAGAATAAAGATAAATAAGCAACAAATTATAAAAACTAAAGCAAAGAAAAATAAAACATGGAATGAACAGATGGAAAAGGGCTTCAATCTATAATCTCCCTCTCCAAAAACTCACACGACTGTGTTTCCCGGCAACGGCGCCAAAAACTTGATGCGTGTAAATACAACAAGCGCACCGGTCGCACAAGTAATAAAGTTTGGGAATAAATCCCCGAGTGTCGGTCTCTTGAGGAACACAGTAAGGTGGAGTTAATTTCGAGGATGATTTGAGATTGAAGTCCTCGGGTCAGCTCAAAAAGAGGGGTTTTGATGGTCGCGGAAACAGAAAATAAATGCTACAAACTACTCCTATGCAATGCCGCTATGCAAAGCTTCGCTAGGCGGGATGAAGACTAGTCGGGCTGCTATGCACCGAATCGCGGGGCGGATGGACGAGTAGGCTTGTGGAAGAACAATGGATTGAGGGTCGAGGTCACCTCTTCGCAACGCACACCACTAGCAATTGCTAGTGCGGCAAGGATGGATGGCGGTGGATGGAATATGACGCACCTCAAGCAAATATAACAAAATTACACTAACTCACATAGACATGAATAAGTGAAAGTTGTTTATCAAATGTAATAATACTTCATCAATACATGGAAATTAAACTAAACTAACAACAACAAATTAAGAGAAGTGTGCGAAATCGACCGGGTCCGAAGCCTTATTGAGGGTTCACGGTTGGAATCCCGGGTTGTCAATCCGAGTCCAAGCTCGGTCCTCAACTGCATCCGGGGTAGAGGAGGCTGTCACTCACTCCCAGTGGCCCGTCTTCTTCGTATCATGCTGCGGAAGATGGAAGCACATACTCCTCCTAGCTTGATGGAGGAAGCTAGGTCAAATCTCCCTTGAAGCTCAAGGATGAAGGAGGAGGCCGAGAGGAAGCTCCGGCTATGATTTGGCGTTGAAAGCTTGCCCAGAGCACCTCCCTATGGTGGAAGATGAAGGAGGACGGTGGAAACCCTCCTTGGAGACGAAAATGGCGGAAAAACGGCGGACTTTGGCGATCTCCCGAAATTAGGGCGGAACCTGCGTATTTATAGATTGCAGAAATTACAGCGCGCACGATCACTGGAGCACGACCAGTGATCGTGCGCCCTGTGGTCAGTGATAGTGCGCGAAGGCCAGGCAGAACTCCAGGAAAAAGTGGAATCAATACGCACGATCAGTGGCGCACGACCAGTGGTCGTGCGCACTGAAGTCAGTGGTCGTGCGATTGCCCCGACAGAACTTTAGAAAATGGGGAATAGTACGCACGATCGGCGGCGCACGACCAGTGGTCGTGCGCATTACAGCCGATGATCGTGCGCAGTAAACCTGTTTCCAAATAATCCCGGAACACGCACACGACCCCTAAACCCAGCACTGATATGTGCAGACATTCCAAACAAGCACAGAACAGAGTACAATAATAGAAGAACACAAAATAAACACAACCACGGGCCAAAAGTGCACTTCCTAAAGAAATATGGATAATATGAAATATGAGCAATAACGAACTAAAAGTGAAGTGCAAGCATACGAAAACAAGCCCAGATGAGTCCGAAAATCATTATATAAATAGGACTCATCAGAGCTCAGCTACTAAGAAGGATTGGAAGAATAATTTGAAGTGCTATAGGTGTCATCAACCGGGTCACTTCAAGCGTGACTGTAAGGTCAAACTGCAGCCTGGGCATGTTGCAGGCAAGGAGGAAGCTTGCTCTAGTACTGAGGAAGCTGGCTGGTGTGGAGCCTTTATGGCAGGCACTTGTGTTCGTGCCTTATCAACCATCGACTTTGAAGATGACTGGATCTTGAACTCCGGGTGTGGTCATTATCTCACCGGAGACAAGTCGAAGTTCTCCTCGCTGAAAACTTACTCTGAAACCATCATTACTGCTGATAATACTATTCATACTGTAAAGAAGGAGGGTGTAGTGTCTGTGGATAGTGATCAGGGTCCACTCATATTAAGGAGTGTCTATCACGTACCTGGTATGAAGAAAAATCTTTTCTCGGTAACCAACGTAGTAGATGCAGGATATCAAGTTCTGTTTGATAAAACAGAAGTGAAGTTTCTCCGCAACGTATCAATAGTTAAAGTTGATGTTGCTCACGTTGGAAGGAGAGTAAAGGACTTGTTTGTTCTTGCAAGAAGCTCCTATGTTGATCGGATGAGGGCTAACGATAGCGCAACTATTTGGCATGAGAGGTTGGGGCATGTAGGGATGGATAAGATGAAAGCTATGACAAGCAAGAGCCTTGTGAAAGGCTTGCCTAAGCTGTCATCTTTTGGCAATGGTCACGTTTGTGCAGGTTATCAGTTAGGCAAGGCTCATCGTCTTCCGTTTGATAAATCTCAAACAAGGAGCAAGAAACCACTGGAGTGTATCCATGGTGACTTGATGGGACCAACCACTACTGCTAGCCTTGGTGGGAGCAGATACATGCTAGTTTTGATTGATGATTACTTAGGGTAAACTTGGGTGTATTTTATGAAGGAGAAGTCAGCTGTTTTCCAGTTGTTTGTGGATTTCAAGGAGCTGGTAGAGGGCCGGCTTAACCTGCGGATCAAGAAGTTTAGAACTGACAATGACGGAGAATTTCTCTCTTCTGAGTTTCTAATTTTTACAGGAAGCACGGGATCCAGAGAAAGCTTACTTGTGCTCACACTCCACAACAAAATGAAGTACTGGAGAGGAAGATCCATCATCTGACAGAGACCTACAAATGCTGGCTTCATGCCAAGAGTATCCCAAGGTCCTTTTGGGTGGAGGGAATGTCTTGTGCAGCTTCTATCATCAATCGGATGCCTCTCAGCCCGATCAACATGAAGTCTCCTATCGAGATGATGTTCAAGGAGAAGCCAAGTGTGGAACACCTTCGGGTGTTTGGTTCAACTTGCAATGTGCTTATCCCAGATGCCTTAAGGACAAAGCTTGATGCAAAGGCAATGAAGCTTGTCTTTGTAGGCTATGATGAGCGAAAGAAGGGATGGAAGTGCATGGATCCTACGATGAAGAAGTTTGTTGTATTAAGAGACATGGTCTTTGATGAACTAACGTCGTATGGAGGAAGCTTGGTTGATCTACCAGTGAGCAAGGTTGATGAAGAGCAGGTGGTTGCTGAGGTTCTTCAAGAGGAGCTTGCTGTTTCACCAGCTACTCCTATTGCTTCAAGTTCTGCGACAGAAGCTTCTGGGTCGGAAAGTAGGGGGAGCAATGATCCAAGTGTGTCTAGGAATGGAGCTGGTCCTGAAGAAGCAACAAAGGTAGTGAGCAAGGAGCAGCCCCTACGGAGATCAAAGAGGGTTATCAAGCCTCTAGCTCTCTACTACAAAGGGAATACAATGAGCTATGTCTCATGTTTCTTTGAAGGTCCGCTTGATGAGCGAGAACCTTCAAGCTTCAATGAGGTCACTGGAGTCAAGGAGTGGTAAGATGCCATGGGAGAGGAGATGGTTGCTCTCAAGAAGAATGAAACCTAGGACCTTATGCCCAGGGTTGATGGTATTACTCCAGTAACTTGTAAGTGGGTGTAAAAGTTGAAGAAGAAGGCTGATGAGAGCATTGAAAGGTACAAGAATCGCCTTGTTGCTCGAGGATTCTCACATCAGTATGGAGAGGACTATGAGGAGACGTTTAGTATAGTTGCAAAGATGACTTTAGTTCGGGTGGTGATCGCCTTGGCTACTTGCCAAGGATGGAGGATGTGACAGCTTGACGTACAGAACACATTTCTTTATGGGGAGATTGATAAGGACATCTTCATGGATCAGCCGCTTGGTTTTGTCTCTGAAGTTCATCTGGATTACGTCTGCAAAATCAAGAAGGCTCTCTACGGGTTGAAGCAAGCTCCAAGAGCTTGGTATTGGAAGATAGCAGAATACCTCCAATTCTGCGGATATCTTGCTTCCAACTCGGATTCAAGCTTATTCATCAAGAAGAAGGGGGAGCTTAAAGTCTTGGTCCTGCTGTATGTTGATGACATGATCATCACAGGCAATTCAGAGGAGGAAGTAGCTAGGCTCAGGGCTGAGTTTGCTATTCGCTTCGAGATGAAAGACTTGGGAGAGATTCATCACTTTCTTGGTCTCGAAGTATAGAGGAGGGAGAGAAGGATAATCATCTGCCAGAAAGGTTATGCTGATCACATTGTGAACCGTTTCAGCATGAGTGAAGGAAAAGTTTGCTCTACTCCTCTGAATCAAGGGCTGAAGCTTCGGCGAGATGAAGGAAGGACTCTTCCTGATCCTTTGGTATTCAGATCTCTTATAGGAAGCTTGATCTACCTGACGATTACGAGACCAGACATTGCTTACGCTGTTGGTCGAGTAAGTCAGTTTATGGCAGAGCCAAGGAAGTATCACTTGGTGGCGGCAAAGAATATCTTGAAGTATGTCAAGACGACTTCTGATATGGGACTCCTTTATAGGAGGGACTCAAGCTTTTATTTGTTAAGATACACCGATGCTGATTATGGTAGAGATTCAGATGATCGAAGGTCAACTTCTGGTTATGTATTCACTTGTGGATCAGCGAGCATTTCGTGGTGTAGCAAGAAGCAGGACTCGGTGTCCGTCTCTACTACGGAAGCTGAGCATAAGGCTTCAGACTTGGCTGCTCGAGAAGCCATCTGGCTGAGGAGGCTAGTAGAGGACGTCCATGAGGAAGTGCAAGGTCCTACTTTACTTCGAGGAGACAATTAGAGTCCTCTCAAACTGGTGAACAATCCAGTTTGTCATGCAAGGACCAAGCATATTGAGATCAAGCACCACTTCATAAGGGAGAAGTTGTTGGAGGGATCTCTTGTGCTCGGGCATGTTCGGAGTGAAGATAAACTTGCTGACATCTTCACGAAGCCGTTGTCGAAGGGACCTTTCCAGCGACTTCGATGACTACTGGGTTTGATCACCACTTCTCACTTCAAGGGAGAGTGTCTAATTTTGTGAAGTGAAAGTGGGTGATCGGGCATTCCGAGCGACCTGGGCGGTCTGACCGCGCAGACAGATGATGCAGTTTGGCGGTCTTGTGTTGGCGACCTGTGGGTTCTGGTGTTTGCTATTGGCGGTTCTCAGGTTGGAGTCCGCAGTCTTCGCGGACTGCGCGGACTATTGTTGTGGAGTCTGCGAGATCGACGATGGTCTTGTCTCGAGTTCCGGTGGTGAGCCACATTCTTTGTGGCGGATTGGCCTTGGAGCTGGAGATCTGACTTGGTGTCCGCTGAGCTCGCGCCATATGTTTGGCGGGTTGCTGGACTTGGTCACACATTGTGACAAGTCCAGGGTGTCCGCATAGTCCGCTGTTGACCGGGCGATCTGCCTGTTGGTCGTGGACTTGTGTTGCGGGCCGATGCTTTGTTCGAGGTGTCCGCATTGTCTACTGTGACTGGGCGGTCTGCCTGTTGGTCGCGGACAGGTTGCGGGCTGCTTCAGTGTTAGCGAGTCCGCTGAGTCCGCTGTGACCGGGCGGTTTGCCTGTTGGTCGTGGACTTGTGCTTGCGGATTGATGCAGTGTCCGATACTCTGTGCGGTCTATCATCTCGCCTTGGTACTTGACGCTTTCAGTTGATGTCCGATGTTGGGTACATTGGAAAATGTGTACCAGATTTGGAGAAGCCTAACCTAACTCAATGGTATACATCAAGGTGTATTTGATGGAATGTTGAGCTTGAATGTGCAGGTTAAAGAAATGCAGGAAAATATTCTAAGTACAAGTGTCGACACTGGTGAAGGACTTGTGTCGACACCAAAAGCAAGATTGTGTCGACACACAGGACTTGTGTCGACACCAGAAACAAGATTGTGTCGACACACAGGACTTGTGTCAACACACAGAAATTCTGTCAGCAGCAGTTGTATCGACACACAAGACTTGTGTCGACACACACTCAACACCAGCTATGTTGAAGACCAAAAATGGTTGTGTCGACACACACTCAAAGAATCTGTTAACACCAGCTATGTCAAGACAAGAATCAGTTGTGTCGACACACAGAACTTGTGTCGACACACACTCAAAGAATCTGTTAACACCAGCTATGTCGAGACCAGAAGCGGTTGTGTTGACACACAGAACTTGTGTCGACACATCCAATAGAAGTTGTGTCAGGAAGTTAAAGTATGACTGTGTCGATAATGTGGGAGATGTGTTGACACCTTCAAGACTTGTGTCAACACATGGTCTATTTGTGTCGACACATTTGGAGTTGTCTCAATGCCCTTTCTGCTGAGATAGAAGTTCAAGGAGGAGTCAGTTGTCAAGACTAAAGACCCGACAACTATCATATGTAACAAAGCTGACACATCTATCAGAGCTGTCAGAAGGCCGTTATGAACCGGATCAGTCGGTAACCTTGGATGGATTCTATATATAGACCTATTCCATCACAATAGTCAAGATATAGTACAGTAATAAAAATCAAGAGAGGGAGAACAAGAGACAAATCCAGAAAAAGGCAGATCCTGAAGAGTCTGCTAGTAAAATTCAGATCTGATTTTAAATTCAAGAAGGAAGCTGGATTGAAGATCAACTCCAACTCCAATTGAATATCAACCTTACTTGGTACAAATTCAAGAAGCTTTGGAGAAGCTAAGATAGGTTGGATCTAAAGTAATCAGTTCTATCAAGAACAGATCAAGAAGCATTCACCATATTCTCTTTCTATCAGGGTGAATATTTTATTATTTTAAACAATTAATTTCCTTGTAAGATCTTATATAGATCTGAGTTGTAAGTCTAAATTTATAAAGGCTGAGGTAGGGTTGTTCCCTGAGGTAGGATTCTTGGGTAGAATCTGAGGTGTAGGATCTGGTTGATCTGAGTTGTAGGCCTAGGGGTTAAGGCTGAGGTAGGGTTGTTGCCTGAGGTAGGATTCTTGAGAAGATTTTGAGTTGTAGGACTTGAAAAAGTCTGAGCTGTAGGAACCAGTTGGGTTCTGAGTTATAAGATCTATGGATCTGAGATAGTGGAAGGAAGTTTGGCAGAATCCAGTACTCTGCTGGATAGGTGAAGGGGGAGAGTGGGCGTACCCATAAATTGGGGAACAACTATAAACCATTGTGTACTATGTTGTGATTGTTTGTGCTGTGTTTATTTTACTGTGGTTTAACATTGTTAATTTCCTAAGTTGATTAAAAGGAATTGAACCTATTCACCCTCCCTCTAGGTGTCTGCTGTGACCGGACGGTTTGCCTGTTGGTCGTGGACTTGTGCTTGCGGATTAATGCAGTGTCCGCTACTCTGTGCGGACTGTCATCTCTCCTTGGTACTTAATGGTTTTGGTTGATGTCCGGCCTTGTCCTTGCGGACTGGGCGGACTGCCTTGTGCAGACTGGCCTCTGGCTAGCAGGTCTGCTATGGTGACAGTCTTGCGCTTGGCGGTTAGCGGACTGTTCGCGAGTCCGGCATTGGTAATGCGGACAATGCGGACTCGGCGGACTGGCAGTGCTAGCTGGGATCAAGGGGCAGTTAGCCTATCTCATAGGGAGGTGACCACACTCCTCACCTCGCCTATAAATAGGACCCCCCAACACTTCATTTGTAACGGAGTGAACAATAAGTTGAACTCGGATTAAGTGCTGCGGACTCGGTTTTTCTATCCGCGCGGTTTGAGCAGACTTGACTGGTTGCTGTTTGCAGGTGGTGCGGCTAGCACTGTGAAGCCAAGAGTTTGGTTTTGACTTCGGTCAGACTCAGTGAAGTTTGCGGACTGTTTTCGGCGGCTTACCAGTTTTCTCTCTGCTTCTATTTTCCAAGTTCAATAACCTGTCCGCCGGACTCGGCGGTTAGGCGATCGGTTCTCCAGTTTGGCAGCAGTAGTAGTTCAGCCAATAACGGTGTGTCTGCGCGACCTCGCAGTTTCGGCGGACTCCGTTGTTCAGTTCGACTTCAGCAGCAGTTCGGGCGGTCTCTGCGACTTTTGCGGATAGGCGGTCTCGGCGGTCTCCAGTGTTCTGTCCGCCCAATTGATACTTGTTTTTTTCTGCTTTCCCTAGTGTACTGGCGAAATCATGTCTCGCCTTGTATATCTCGCTCTATAAAGAAGATTGATATATACATGATCTGCTTGTTTCTGTTTTTGTATTTGGTTGATTGAGTTACTTCCTGATTTCCGCTTGATCAAGTTATGATCTGGATAGTTCTAAAGATATTAATTTAATGTTTAGACTATCTTGCTGAGCTTCTTGAAAAAATTCAACAAGTGCCTCAACATATAAGATGCATCTAAATTAAACAGAGTGAGATCACACCGTATGTGCGAATAGTGTTCAAATCTGTTAATTTAAATCGAAAAGTTAAAGTTTAATTCAAAATTTATTCAATTATCTAAAACTGAACAAAATTAAGAATTGTATTCATCTATAATTTGAAGATGTGTAACATATCAGTCCAACTCCAGAACCACCTTGCCAGGAATAAGCCTTTGCTCTTTTTGCTTCGTGAGCCTGCCTCACCTCTGCAATAGAAAATGTCTTCTCCAAAGGTATCTTCTTTCATCTTCCTGGCTTCCAGCAGCCGGCGTACTTCATCAAATCCCGCGGCGTCGGTTCTCATGTAGACACATTCGTACTATGTCACATATTTGGAGGAAAAAGTTCAAAATCGCTATTTTTACCATCTAATTGCGCATTTTCAAACATTTGTTGTGCATGCCCAACCCACCCAAAGGTTTTTTTTTATTACAATCTTTTCCTAGGCGGATGTCACTGTTATGGGTCAGGTCTTGAACCCTTTACTCACAATAGGGCTGCAGCCCGCACACCCCAATCAACTCTACGCATTTTTAATGCGGTAGGTTGTTCGGGCCGGGTCTCGAACCCTTCACCTCCTTGATGAGAAGTCTTTGATCCTGCCCATAACAGTCACTTCCATTCTCTTTACTTAGATCGTTACTTAATTTATCTTTTATAACTCTGTCATACCTTAAGAATTCATCTTAACATTCCCAATTTTGCAACATTCAACTTAGGTATCAACGTATTTTCTACTGCTCAACGTATTCAACTTAGCCATCGTCAGCCTAATTGCAGCATTTCAAGTTCCCATGATATCTATCCTCTTATTTAAAGGTGCTCCTGAGACACTTCTCTAATTTCGTATCTCACCTTAAGGGATCGTTTTGGCAGGGTGGTGATAGTTGTGAACGCGGTGATTGCGAACCGTTCCCAGGAAATTCCATTCATTTTTATGTTTAAAATTAATTTTTTTTCCTTGGGACAGTCATAATTGTTGTCATGTCAAACATATACTTCACGAACGATGGTGTTTTTGTCCAAACTCACCGGAACAAAACACCACGCCTAATGGATGACGGTTCGTAACCACCGTGTTCACGGCCGCAACCGCCGCCCTAATTGCCCTAGGATTAAAGGTGTGCCCCGTGAACCCAGGGCAATATCCTAACCTTCTGGTGTACCACATTCTAAAAACCAAATGTCTCCCATAACTAACTTGAGGCAATTTTAATTTTAAGAAGCTAAATTAAGGTCACCAGAATTTTGTAATAGAATCCTAAGGATGTATTTCTTCCAGCCACTTTCATATTTAGAAAAGAAGAATTAAACCATATTTCTCAATATGTCGGTTAAAATTTGATATAGCGGAAGACGGGAAATCAGACGCAGGAACATTCAATCAATCCGAGGCCAAATAAATCAGATGCAAACAAGAAGAACAAGAATCTTGTAAACAATCTTTACAAGGCGAGACATACATGTCGAGACATATATGACGAGACATGATTCGCCAATGTATCCAAAGGGAAAGCAGAAACAATTACAAGGCAAAACCTAACCGCGCGGACTCAAAGAGTTAGCCGCTGGCTCTACTGCTGCACTACGGAGTCCGCACAAACCGCCAGGTCGCCAGACCGCAAACCAAGCCGCGCGGACTGCCCGTTATTCCAATGCAAGAAGGAACTCTACTCACCGATAAGCAAGCCGCCTAACCGCAAGGTCGCCTAGTCACCTAACCGCACGATCTGCTGCTGCCAAACTGAACATGCCTCCAAAAGCGGACAGCTTATTGAACCGGGAAACTAGTTGCAGAAGAGAGACCGCCTAGGCGCAACCCGCGACCTGCTGTTAACCGCTGGTTGCTATCCGCAGAGTCCGCACTGTTCCTGAACGCAGTCAGAACCAATTCCTGGCCTTTCAGCGCTATCCGCACAACCTGCACAGCACAACCCGATCAATCTTCAAACCGCGCGGATACAAAATCCAGTCCCAGCAACTGTCCGCGAGTTCATATACTATTCATTCAGCTCTCTAATTGATGTGACACGGGGTCCTATTTATAGGCATGGTGAGGAGTGTGGTCACCGCCCTAGACGATAGAATAACAGCCCCATCCCGCGGAAAGAACCAAGTGTATCCGCAAGCCGCGGATACACAGCCAGTCCGCCGCAACCTGTGTCATATAGCCAGCCCGCCAAGAGCATCACCAAGGCCGGATAGAAACCTCTATCCGCCTTATCGCCAAAGGCCAAGCCAGGACGTCGCCACTAGCAGAAACCCTGCAACAATACCTTGTCCACCTATCAGCGGACATCGCCAAGTCCGCGCGCCATATAGACACAACACCAGTCCGCAAACCCAAGTTAGCAACCAAGACACAACAGCCAAGCTGCCCAACTTGGCGGATACTGCACTAGTCCTCACGCCTTGCAGACTCAACTCCAGTCCGCATTCCCCAAGCTCGCAACCAAGGCACACGACAACTGCTGCCGAGCTTGGCAGACACTGCATCAGTCTGCACTCCTTGCGGACTCAACTCCAGTCCACATTCCCCAAGCTCACAACTAAGGCACACGACAACTGCTACCGAGCTGGGAAGACATTGCATCAGTCCGTACGTCTTGCAGACTCAACTCCAGTCTGCATTCCCCAAGCTCGCAACCAAGGCACACAACAACTGCTGTCGAGCTTGACGGACTGAAAAGCAGTCCGCGTTTAACCGCGCGATCACCCCGGACTGAGCCAACATGGACTTGGTTTAGAATAAACCAAGTCCATACCACTGGCCATAAGGGCTAGTCCGTGCTTACTGGTGGACACTGGCCTTAGTCCGCCAATCCCGATGACCTCCAGCACCTGTCCGCTCTAACCAGTGAACCCTGCGGCTTCCACCAGCCGCACCACCAGAGCTAGACCAAGGAATCTACCATGCCGGTCTGCCGAGCTCAAGCACAGTCCGCATCTTGCCGGACTCTGCGGATATAGAAGTTATCCGCTCAGTTACCTTCTGGGATCCAACTGCCTGCTGAGCATAAGCCGGCCTGGCTGGTCGCCACCTCTGTTCGCACAGACCGCGCGAACAGACAAACCAGGTTGCCAAGGAACAAGCCGTCTGCAACAGCTCTGCTGTAATGCCTCCCCTATAATGACCATATAATATGGGTCCAGCCGGGGCCCCATAACATACAGACGCCACAGCTTAAGCATTAAAAGAGGATATAAAACTACCCAACTCAAACTCAGAATAAAACAGCGAAATATACAAACAAAACTAGAAGTTATCCACCAACCCAGGAGTATCAAAATGGCCTTAAGGCCTTACACAACATGAGTCCATAACTGAATAACAATCCTATCAATGTGCAAAAGCACTCCTAGGTTACCTTGGCATGCAAGCCGGATTACATCTCAAGGACCATATCATAGCATAAAAACATAAGCAAATAAAGGTTCACTTCATGAGACTTAGGCCTTTTTGGTCGGCGAGCTTGCTCCTGCTTGCGATCCTTGCCCTGTAAAAATATGTGGTAATGTGGGTCAGTAAAGACTGACCTCAACTATGTAACAAACACATCTCCTCTCGTCCGTCCCTAGCGGACCCCGAGGAACTCCATCACCCTACAGGTCAGCACTTAGTATGCAATATACATAAATATGTAAAGCTGTTAAACTAGTTGGATGTCTCACACAACAAACATGTTTCTACGTTGAGCAAATAGAAAAAGGGGCCTACTATGCAGCATGTATGCAAGCCTGGGTTTCACCCAAGGCACCCTAAAGCATATGAATCTAACACATCATAACGCATCATCAATCAGGTACTTCCACTTTCCCCTTCGGGGTTCAAGCCGCAAACACATGGGTACTTCCAATTTCCCTAAACGGCATTCAAGCCACTACTCGGAACCTTTCCAAGGCCCCACCTGCTCGTGGGTCTCAAAAACCAGGCTTGTCTACAAACTCTGACTTCTCACGTCAGGATTCCGTCTCACACACAAACCGATTCTAAGAACCCTTGCATGACCCTACCCGCTCGTGGCCTCAATACCCGGGCGTTTCTTAAGCTTGGCGTTCTCGTCAGTTTCACATAAGGGGACTAATCTTGCCAGGACACTCTCCCCACATAACTTGCACATCGTGGGATAGCCAGCCGACGACGGAGACAAAGCCACGCCTTAACACATCACAATCCATAGCCTTTCCCACCCTAATCCATCATTCGTACTACAACGTCCCCGAGCACCAAGGAAACAATCTACCGCCAATGCAGAGCTAACCTTGTCCGGTTCCGGCTACACACAGTCACTCAAAAAAAGGGAAACATACATCACAAACGGCATCTTGACGCAATGGATTCCTACCAAAAATCCTTACGGCTCGCTATGCAACATCACCGAGTCGGACTAACGGTCGTGACTATGGCTTCACCCACAATGTTTAATCCACCAACGAAGTGGATCTCTAGTGCAATATCATGCCGGGGACGGACACAATTGACCCGGTTGTTCCTCTTTAACCATGGCAACCCAAACCCCTCTCATTTGAGAGATCTGGTGTCTAAATACTTGAAATGAAATCAAGAAAAGGAAAGATGCCATGCACACATCCTATAACCGAGAGGAGAAATTTCGTTACCTTACGAGTCCTCTTCCTTGCCATGGAAACCTTATTTTCACGGATGAAATCGAGCGCCTCAAAGTCCTCTCTACAGATCTGACCTAGGAACGAGGATCGGAGCTCTGAAGCCCTATTAATAGCAGAGAAAGCTACTCTCTTCCTCCTTCAAACTCTCTCTCTCTCTCTCAAAACCTAAGTCAACTCCAAAATGAGAACAAATGAGGGAGATAACCGTTCAGCCCAACTAAAGTCCTTTGGGAAGATGATCCTGGGATCCAGGATCAACTTTGATGATAAATCAAATGGCTAAGAAATCAATCTATGAAACCCCGCATTTTAGCAATTTAGTCGAACTGCTCAAAATTCGTCGAACGGCCCGAGTTCGACGAATGGACCTGAGTTCGACAAATTGCCCTCAACTCAACGAATGAACCTGAGTTAGATGAATGGCCCTCAGCTCGACAAATGGCCCTGAGCTCGACTGTCGTCGAACGGATAGAGTTCGACTTTTGTCAAATCGGCCTTCGACGATCCAGAAATTTTGTTGAATTGCTCTGGTTCCTCAAATTTAGGGTGTTACATCTGCCGACCTGTCTAATCGTCAGTCCTATCCGCATAGACTGCACGGACAGGTCGCCCAGGTCGCCCAATAACCTACTTTTACTTCACCATTTTCAACTCTCCCCCTTAAAGTGAGAAGTGGTGAGAAACCCCAGTAGTTCCCGTAACCTTGCACCTGGTCCTTTCGATAGCGCTGTCGAGAAGATGTCCGAGACATAGTCCCTACCCCACATATCCTGGACCATGAGGGATCCCTCCAGCATCTTCCAAAAGGAGCCATGCTTCTCTCTGCCTTCTTCTTCAGCCTCGACCTCCACTTGTGCATCACAGGAGTATCACCAATGATCTTGGGCACAAGTCCCCAAACCTCGTTTCCTATGAGAGTAGTCACCTCCTCAACCTTGGAGTCATTCACCTCCTTGACTCTAGTGGTGTCATCATACCTAGAAGGTACTTGCTCGATCTAAGGGCCTACGAGAAAATATGAGACCAAGCTCACCGCATTTCCTCTGCAATATCGAGCTGGTGGGTTGATGATCCTCTTCAATCTCCGAAGAACCTGATCACGAATAACCACCTACACTTCTCCTTCTAAACCAGCTCCATTCACGGGCAAACCTGGAACAATAATCCCCCTGCTTTCTGAATAAGAAGCCACTGCACTGGAACCAAAAGTACTTGGAGCAACACTCCCCCTGCTACCTGAACCAGAAGACTCCACTCTTGAACGAATTGTCTGGAACATCGCTCCCCTTGCTACCTGAACAAGAAGCATCTGGAGCAACGCTCCCCCTGCTTCCTGACCCAGACGCCTCTGCCCCGGAGTTAGAACAACCTGGAGCTCCTGGTGACATAGACAGCTCCATCTGTACCTTTGCAGCAGCCTCCTCCAGCCCACCATCTAACCTACTCACCTCTAGATCCACATCTGAGCTATCCCAATACGACGTCAGCTCATCGAAGACAATGTCTCACGACACAATGAACTTCTTCGTTGCTAGATCCATACACCTCCATCTCCTCTTCTGCTCATCATACCCAACGAAGACTAGCTTCGTCTTGAGAGAATCTGGAGTGTATACAAAGCAGGTAGATCCAAACACCTGAAGGTGCTTTACGCTGGACTTTATCCTGAAAATCAGCTCATATAGAGTCTTTGTGTTGATCGGACTCAGAGGCATCCGATTAATGACATGAGCCGCGCAGGCCATCCCTTTCGCCCAAAAGGCCTTAGGAATGCCTTTGCACTAAAGCTAACACTTGCAGGTATCCGTCAAAAGATGGATCTTCCGATCTTCTACTCCAATTTGTTGCATTGTATGTCCACAAGAGAGATCCCTTCGAATTCTATGCTTCTTGCAAAAGTTAGAGAACACGGTTGAGCCGAACTCACCTCCGTTACCCGTTCTCAACTTCTTGATCCGCAGACCAAACTGACCCTCCATGAGCTTCTTGAACTCCACAAACAAACGGAATGCGCTCAACTTCTCCTTCATAAAGTACACCCAAGTATACCTCGAGTAGTCATCAACCAATATCAGCATGTACCTGCTGCCTCCAAGACTGGTAGTGACGGTCGGCCCCACCAGATCACCATGGACAACCACCAATGGTGCCTTACACCTAGAGTGTGCCTTATTAAATGTAAAGCGATAAGCTTCACCGTGTTGATATTTCACGCAAGCTTGACCATCGCTGAAGGATGACATCCTAGGCAAGCCTCTCAAAAGGCTTCTTACCGCCATTACTTTCAGCTTGTCCATCCCCACGTGCCCCAGTCTTTCATGCCAGATTGTGCACTATCACTGGCCTTCAACTAATCAACATCAGAACTTGTTGAGAACGCAACCAAGTTCTTCTCCTTACTACCAACATGAGCAATATTCACCGAGTGCAAGACAACCTTACACTCCTTCTTGAGGTGACCAGGCTGCTTGCATCTATAACACCTTAGTCCTTCCTTCCCCTTCCCATCACGCCTAGGAGAAACACTCCTATCTTGTTGATCAGAAGTAGAGGGACCAACCTCAACAACCAACTTCACCTCCTTGTTGAACAACCCATCGAGGGAAGTCCAAAACCTCCGCAGCTGACCTACATCCGCCGATGTGGTCCAAGAGTTCCGATGAGATAACTTGCTTGAGAATAGACTCTGCTTTCGCATTTGTTTCCTTCCAAGCTCTCATAATTTCAGCATTGCCAGCAGTAACCACTTGCCTTCTGTCTCCGCAAACCACCTCCCAAAGGTCCTCGCTAAGAAGATAGCTTTTCATACATGACTTCCACTTTCCAAAGTTAGTCCATGTAAGAAGCTCCATTCCAAGATCCCTTGCAAAACCACCTTCCATTGCACTTAACCCTGGTTCACTTAGACTCACAGAAGCACTGAAGCAAACTTCCGGTGATCCACTGCTCAAGCCTATGTTCCCTCTGATATAATGTTAAAATTTGATATAGCGGAAGACTGGAAATCAGGCGCAGGAACACTTAACCAATCCGAGCCCAAATAAACCGGATGCAAACCAGAAGTGCAAGAATCTTGTACTAAATAATCTTTACAAGGCGAGACATACATGGCGAGACATGATACGCCAATGTACCCAAAGGGAAAGAAGAAACAATTACAAGGCAAAACCTAGCCGCGCAGACTCAAAGAGTTAGCCGCCGGCTCTACTGCTGTACTATGGAGTCCACACAAACCGCTAGGTCACCAGACCGCAAACCAAGCTGCGCGGACTGCCCGTTATTCCAATGCAAGAAGGAACTCTACTCGTCGATTAGCAAGCCGCTTAACCGCAAGGTTGTAACGACCCGAGTTTAGGACCAATAGGACGCCCATGGCATCGCCCGACCCACCACGCAGCCCAAGGAGAGCCCAAGGCGCTACTGGTGGTACAACTGGAATCTACAAGGCCTGCAGGACGTACACCCCAACACAAATCTACCGTTGCTGAAAAACAGGCACAGATATTTGTGTTGGGGTGTACGGCCTACAAGCCTTGTAGATTACGGCTGTACCACCCGTGGAGCCTTGGGCTCTCCTTGGGCTGCGTGGTGGGAAGAGCAATGATGTGGTGCGGCCTTTGGGCCTAAACCCGGGTCGTTATGAAGGTCGCCTAGCCGCCTGACTGCACAATTTGCTGCTGCCGAACTGAACAGGTCGCCAGAAGCGGACAATTTATTGAACCGGGAAACTAGTTGTAGAAGAGAGGCCGCCTAGCTGCAACCCGCGACCTGATGTTAACCACTGGATGCTATTCGTAGAGTCTGCACTGTCCCTGACCGCAGTCAAAACCAAGTCCTGGCCTTCCAGCGCTATCCGCTCAAACTACACAACATAACCCGATCAATCTTCAAACCGCGCGGATATAAAATCCAGTCCGCAACAACTGTCCGCGAGTTCACTTACTGTTCATTCAGTTCTCTAATTGATGTGACAGGGGGTCCTATTTATAGGTACGGTGAGAAGTGTGGTCACCGCCCTAGTCGATAGGATAATCGCCCCATCCCGCGGCAAGAACTAAGTGTATCCGCAAGCTGTAGATACACAGCCAGTCCGCCGCGACCTGTGTCGGATAGCCAGCCTGCCAAGAGCATCACCAAGGCCGGATAGCAACCTCTATTCACCTTGTCGCCAAGGGCCAAGCCAGGATGCCGCCACCAGTAGAAACCCTGTAGCAACACCTTGTCTGCCTATCAGCGGACACCGCCCAGTCCGCGCGCCCTGCAGACACAACACCAGTCCGCACACCCAAGTTAGCAACCAAGGCACAACAACCAAGCCGACCAAATTGGCAAATACTGCACCAGTCCGCATTCCTTATGGACTCAACTCCAGTCCGCATTCCCCAAGATCGCAACCAAGGCACACGACAACTGCTATCGAGCTTGGCGGGCACTACATCAGTCCGCACGCCTTGCGGACTCAACTCCAGTCCACATTCCCCAAGCTCGCAACCAAGGCACACGACAACTGCTGCCGAGCTTGGCAGACACTACATCAGTTCGCATGCCTTACGGACTCAACTCCAGTCTGCATTCCCGAAGCTCGCAAGTAAGGCACATGGCAACTGCTGTCGAGCTTGGCAGACTGAGAAGCAGTCTGCACTTAACCGCGCGATCACCCCGGACTGAGCCAACATGTACTTGTATCAGAACCAACCAATTCCATGAGTATATTGGTATTGAAGCTTCTTCTTTAGCTAAATAGCTGTGGCAGCAGGAAGACGAATGGCTAAACCATATATCGATCAGCAAAAGTCGCTGATTTGCCCTATCACAGAATAAAAAGCAGCCATTGTTCATATGTAATAACTCAAACGGGAAAGATAAAAGAAAATTAATTGATCGGGTATGTACCTTAAGGGTCATATAATGGCCCCCTTTCTTCAAAAGGTTGATGCATACTCTTTCGATCGGTTTCTGGTACCTCCATAGTGTCAAAAATAACATCAAACTGACCTTTGATTGCTAACTGAATATCCTGAGGATTGTTGGCCATGTAGAACAATGTGATCATTCAATGAAATAATTGGCTTGAGCTTGGTGAAGATATAATTACAAAGGACAGATCTAAAGATAAGGAGTTATAAATAACATATGGGATACATTTGCTGATGACCAATTGCCAAGAAATTTATGGAGAACATGCGGCTCTCTAGTTCTCATTTTAAATCCAATAGAAACTTTCGGAGAATAACAAACTATTGGTCTATTGGTGCCAAATAATAGTACATGCAAAGCATACTTTATATTACTTCATAAATGGTGATAATAATTGGAGTTCTAGAGAGCATGTTATGGGAATTCCCATAGTTCTAGGAGTTGATGTTTATCACCATGTGCTGTTTATCCCATGTATCATTGCCATCTCACCACCTCCGAGCATCTATCTGACGTGATATCAACAAACTACAAGAATTCCCGTAACATGCTCTCTAGAACTCAATTATTATCACCATTTATGAAGTAATATAAAGTACGCTCTTCATGTACTGTAATATAAAATACACTTCTGATGTTTAGCTGACTGATGAAAAATTTGCAGCATTCTCCAAACAGTTCAAGAAGATGATAACTAGAAGAAAGTATTGGAAGACCAAACCCTCTTCCTTATCCAGCTCCAAAAAGGATTACCAGAAGTCAGCTAGCTCCAGTAAGGTCCCCAATGGGGATAAGTATGCATCTAAACATAACAAACATATTTCTGCTATCATCTGTTATTGTTGCAACAAGCTTTGGCATGTCATTGCTGACTGTCCAGTGGAGAGAAAAGAGAAGAAGGATGCTGGTGATAAATGTCACTATAAGGGAAAGAAAACTGAAAAGACCTTCTAGGCTAAGAAGAAAAGTACATGGAGTGAGAGTGACTCTGACTCATCTGAGTTAGAAAATGAAGAAGCCTGCATTGGGTTATTTACTGTCAATGAAGAGGATGACTCTCCTACTATTATGATTGGTATCAGGGCCCCTCTATCACACTCTGACAGTGACAATGATGAAGAGGAAAGCTGTGGATTAATGACCATGACAGATGAGGATGGTCATGATGACAACCATCCCAATAAGGTAATTCTTCTAGTCCCTTAATCTTCATTAGAATCTAATTATGAAACTAGTATAGATTTTGATCCACTCTCATCATCTAATGATGAGGGTGACTCACAATTTGAAGATGAAATTTGTGATTTTATTGACTAATATGGTGATCTTCTAGAGGTCTTGAAGAAAAGAAAGAAGCTTGCTAATAAGAAAGCTGAGGAGATTGCTTCACCCAAGCTTGCCAAATCTGAATTCCCTGAGACTGCTAACCAACTATCTCAAATGAGCAAGGAGATTAACAAGATGAGAGGGATATCATTCATCCATCTTAGCACCATTAGACATCCGACTAAGACCATTAGGGATCTTGAAGCCACAAACAGTGCTGCCCATTATTGATACCTTCTCATCTCAGTTCGGAGGGAGAGTAGGTTACAATAGGAAGGAAACATGTGTCAAAAACAAGGCAAAAGCTAAAGCTGTCGTGTCTCAAACCACCTTTCAAAGGGTTCTTCTTCCATCTAACAACTGAAAGTCTTTGTTTTCAAGATAGCTTACAACCTAGAGGGGGAGGGGGGTGAATAGGTTTATTGAAGTCTTGTGACTTTCTGTAAGTTTATTCTTTAGTTACTTAGTGTGTTGGCAGTTATTAGTTCAAGAACATACAAAAAGGAAACAACGCAGAAAAGCACACACAAAAATTATAGTGGTTCCCCAGATTATGGGTACATCCACTCACCTCCCACCTTTCTAACTTTCAGTTAGACAAGACACTTCTCCAAAACTCAGATCAAAAATCTTACACCTTAGATCCCTCAGGATCTCTCAGTCTCCTCCAAGACTTATAGCTCAGGCACAAATGCCCTACAACTCAGTGATCAATAGATTACCTACCTCAAGCTGGGAGGACAACCCTATCTCAGATCCATAAAGGATCCTACTTCAGAGAGAATGACTCTCCTACAACTCAGGCACAAAGGCCCTACCTTAGATCCAAAGGATCCTACAGCTCAAGCACAAGTGCCCTACAACTCAGTGAGAATGTCTCACCTATCTCAGGCCAAAAGTCCCTACAGCTCAGTGATCAAATGATCACCTACCTCAGATCCAAACTGGATCCTACACTCAGAAAGTATAAATCTCCTACAGCTCAGACAAATTTGCCCTACCTCAGGCCAAAATCCCTACAGCTCAGATCCAAAAGGATCCTACATAAAAAAATTGGTTTAATTTATTTTGACACAGAAAAATTTCTCTGTGTCAACTACTAGAGCTGAGTTATCTCAGCTCTAACTTTCTTCACAATAGCAGGAAGAAATTCTGCCTCTACTAGAAGAATCTCAGAATGTAGTTTCTGAACATGCTGAAGAAGATGGAAGAACGACTAGGTCTTGAGTTCTTCTATCAGCTAACTGAACCTGCAGAAGAATGAAGGCTCTCCTTTCTTTCTTTATCAGAAGTCTTTCTAATCTTGCTGTACCAGAAGAAAAATACTACAGCTAATTGAACTTTTTTGTTCTGCTGGAAGGCTTAAAGATTTTTCTCGGCAACAATGGCGAGGAATATGAAGTCCAGCCGCTCTTTTTCTTGTTGAGTAAAGCCCTAAAAGTTGCCTTCAACATCCGGGAGCTGTCCCTTTAATATTCCACCGATTAACGGCTCCAGGAAGCTTGTAGGGACCACCTGAAGCAGATAGCTGCATCTTGCTTTAACGGAAGAAGTCGTACAGTAGACTTTCGGCAGTGTTTGTCGTGTTCTGTAGCTTTCCCGCACTTTATTTGAACACAGTTGACTTGTTGATTTTGCTGATGTCACCATTCTGTGGACTTAGCCAAAATCAAACATCATTAGTATAGGCGTTGAGTGAGTAAGCTTCACTCAACGACAAAACACTTAGACAGATTTTATATCCCTAGGCGTTGAGTGAGCAACCTTCACTCAACGCCAAAACACTTAGAAAATAGTTCACTAATTATGCGTTGAGTAAGTAAGCTTCACTCAATGTCAAAACACTTAGAAAAGTCTTTCTGCCTCTTGGCGTTAAGTGAGTAAGCTTCACTCAACGCCATACCTCTTAGAAATGATTCTAATCACTTGGCATTGAGTGAGCAACCTTCACTTAACGCATTTGGACTTAGCTGATTTTCCTGCTTGGGAAGCGTTGAGAGCGTTTAGAGCGTTAAGTGTGTCTTCATCACTTAATGCCTAATTACTTATACAGATTTTGCCACTTGGCATTGAGTGAGTAATCTTCACTCAATGCCAAACTACTTAACATATATTCTTCTATTATCTGGCATTGAGTGAGTAAGATACACTCAACGCATTTGTACTTAGCCAAATTTCTGTGAAATCACAGTCTCAGACTAATTAAGATTCAGTCAACGCTTTTTATCACATGGCGTTGAGTGAGTAATCTACACTCAATGCCTGTGGACTTAGTCAAATATTTACACAGATTTTCTGTGGCTTTGACTGACTGAGCTATACTCAATGATTTATGTTGTATGGCGTTGAGTGAGTAGACTTCACTCAATTCCTGTAGACTTAGCCATATTTCTTCCTGATTCTTATTAGGCTTTGACTGTCTTAGCCCGTCTCACAGCTTTTTGCTATATGACGTTGAGTGAGTATACTTCACTCAATGCCTGTGGACTTAGCCACTTTCTTCATCCAGCTTCCTTCAGCTGACTTGACCTTCAAGGTGTCGAGATAACTGAATTGTCTCGACACAACTGTCTGAACTATCGAGTGAAATGTTGTGTCTTGACACTGTTGTCTTGTATCTTTTTGATCTCGACACTTCTCCTACAAAGGTGTCGACATAGTTGTGAAGTGTGTTGACACTTTTGTACTTGCTTCAAGTCTGCACTCAACACTTCTCTTATAAAGTGCAGACATAGTTGTGAAGTGTGTCGACACTTTTGTACTTAGTTAGACACTTTTGTACTTAGTCATATCTTCAAGTTTTCACCATACACATGAAACTTAAAAATACATCAAATACAACTTTGTGTATGTAATTGTTATGATTGACTTCTTCAAATCTAGGATATTGTGGGTAATGGACTTAACAATCTCCCCTATTTGAAGAAGTCAAAACACTCAATAAATTGAGTCAAAGATATACACTAACATATGCAGCAGTAGAGCATTAACTTGGAAAATTTCAAAGACAAGAGAAGTTTTAGTTACCACACTCCCTTGCCTGTAGGGTGATCAACATCACACCTGCACCCCCTAAATTGCTGTTACCTGGTCTTGATCAGTTTGTTCATATAATTCTCATAGTTTTTATACCACTTGTATCCTTCTTCTCCTGTCCTATGATACAGATTCATATCCTTCTCCTCCCCTTTTTGACTTCAGTAAATAGTCATGGAGGTTCTAATTTTCTGCTCCCCCCTTTTTGAGTACAAGTAAGCAGTAGTTGAACCACTTGATAATACCGGAGCAGTGCTGGACTTGCTCCCCCTCAACTAAAGCATCATCTATCATGCTTGCTGATAGAATCTTTAATATATACCATCTGGATACTACTCCAACCAGCATGATACCACTCAAGATATACAACTTGAAAAATCTTCAAATTACTGAAGTACTTGTAATAATATGAGGAGCAACTAAAGCTATGCTAGGTTCAACATACCCAATTCAAACTTGAAGGTATTGACTTTGCTTCATCAAGTGGCTTAGTGAAGATGTCAGCAACTTGCTTGTCTGTTGGGACAAACTCAAGGTTGATATCTTCACATTCCACATGCTCCCTAATGAAAAGATATCTAATCTCAATATGCTTAGTCCTACTGTGTGAGATAAGATTCCTATCAATTGAGATGGCACTAGTAGAATCACAATATAATGGACTTCTACTTATCTAGAGGTTATAATCCTGGAGCTAATGCTGGATATACAGCAACTGAGCACAGCAGTTACCTGCTGAAATGTACTCTTACTCGGCAGTTGAGATTGCAACACTTATTTGCTTCTTGCTGCTCCAAGACACTAGTCTTCCTCCCAAGAATTGACAGGTGCTAGAAGTGCACTTCCTGTCCTCTTTGCAGCCTGCAAAATCTGTATCTGAATAGCCAGTTAGTTCAAACTCCCCATTCCTAGGGTACCATATGCCAAGATTTGGTGTGCCCTTAAGATACCTCAAAATTCTTTTTGTAGTAAAGTAGTGAGATTATTTAGGGCAAGCCTGATACCTATCACAAACGCATATATCATACATGATGTTTGACTTACTTACAGTTAGATATAGAAGGGAGCCAATTATGCCTCTATACAAAGTTTCATCAATAGGTTTCCCTGTCTCATCTTTGCCTGTAGGCATACTTGACCCCATGAGAGTTTTCATGGTGGAGTAATTCTCCATACCAAACTTCTTGATTAACTCCTTGGTGAACTTAGACTGGGATATGGACAAGCCATCATTATTATGTCTAACTTGGAGACCCTAGAAGAACTTAAGTTCACCCATACTGCTCTTCTCAAACTTCCCTTGCATAAGTTTGACAAACTTCCTGCAAAGGTTGTCATCAGTAGATCCAAAAATAATGTCTTCTACATATATATGGATTAGGATGATCTTACCCTTAGATTTTCTTAGGAATAGGGTCTTGTCTATTTTTCCCCTTGAGAATTTGTTCTCAATGAGGAAGCTAGAAAAAGTCTCATACCATGCTCTAGGGGATTGCTTTAGCCCATATAAAGTTTTACTAAGTTTATAAATAGAATCAGGTGAGTTAGGAATAATAAAACCTGGAGGCTTCTCAACATAGACTTCTTCTTTTAAGTCATCATTCAGGAAGGCTGACTTCACATCCATCTGGTAGACCTTGAATCCTTTGTGTGCAGCATATACAAGGAATAGTTTGATGACCTCCCTTCTTGCTATAAGGGCAAAGGTTTGATAAAAATCAATATCTTCTTCTTGCCTGTACCCCTTAACTACTAGCCTTATTCTTTATTATAATGCCATTTTCATCAAGTTTATTCCTGTAAATCCACTTGAATCCAATGGAATTATATCTTTGTGGTATGAGAACCAACTTCCAGACCTTGTATCTATTAAACTAGTTCAGTTCCTCTCACATAGTAACAATCAGGAACTGATCTATGTTGGCCTCTTCAAATTTCTTTGGCTCAACCTGTGACAGGAAGCTTGAGTATAGTGCTGTGTTGATACTTCTGCTCCTGTTCACTACTCCTTGGCTTGCATCACCAATGATCTGGAGTCTTGGACGATCCCTCAGATGCCTGATTGCTGGGGGGAAATCTAGCTTCAGCTTCAGCTATAGGTGCATCTTCATGCTGCTCTTCATTCACCTCATTGGTGTCTGGCTGTTCTTCTACTGGAATGCCAACTTTATCTTGGATAACTAGAGCTGCTTCATTAATGGTCAGCTTGTCCATCATCTGTTCTGTACCTGCAGTACTAGAAGAGGATCTTGGCAGCTCTCTGTTAATCATAGTAGACTCATCAAAGACTATATGAATAGATTCTTCTACAACTTGGCTTTTCAAGTTGTAGATCCTATAGGCTTTGTTATGATTATTGTACCAAACAAAAATCCCATCAAAGTACTTGGCAGAAAACTTAGTCACATAGGATTTCCCATTATGAAGCACATAACACTTACTACCAAAGATTCTGAGATAGCCCAGGTTTGGTTTTATGCCTTTCAAGATCTCATAGGGTGTCTTCTTGTGGCTCTTGATGATAGAGGTCCTGTAGAGGACATGACATGCAGTATTCACTACCTCAGCCCAAAAATATTCTGGGAGAGATGTATCACTCAACAATGTTCTTCAAGCCTCTATGAGAGTCCTATTTTTCCACTCAATAATCCTATTTTACTGGGAAGTTCTTGGAGAAGAAAATTCTTGATGAATCCCTTGCTCTTTACAGAACATTATCATGCTTTCAAAATGGAATTCAATTCCATGGTCACTTCTGATTTTGACCAATGAATTGTTAAACTCATTCTGAATTTGCTTGACAAACTTGATGAAGATGTCAAGGGTTTCATTCTTTTTCTTGAGAAAGAACACCCAAGCAAACCTAGAAAAGTCATCAACCACCACAAGGGTGTTTACTTTCCTACAAAGACTATGAACTAGCATATGACCAAATAAGTCCATGTGCAAGATGTACAAACGCCTCACAGAATCTTTGGTCCCAATGCCCTTGAAAGAGGCTTTGGTCTGCTTGCCCTTTTGGCATGCTAAGCAAAGGCCCTCCTTGGTGCACTTCACATTAGGACCATTCCTAACTAGCTCTTAACTAAAGAGCTTGCCAATAGTCTTATAATTCAAATGAGCTAGCCTCTTGTGCCATTGGACACAATATGAGACTTTCTCATTTTCCATTAGACAAATAGAAGAGTCTGTATCTAGATAAAGAAAGTTTAAACAATAAACATTTCCACTCCTAGTGCCTGTCAAGATGACCTGTTGGTCACTTGACCTCTTAATCTGGCACTCATCCTTGTGGAAGACAATAATATAGTCAGGATCAGAAAGTTGGCTTATGCTTATGAGGTTGTGTTGCAACCATTCAACATAAGCCACTTTTGTGATGGTGACTATGCCATTGGTAATCTTACCATAGCCTCTAGTTACCCCTCTATCTGAACCACCAAAGGTAACCTTGGGTCCATCTTTTACTGGAGTATACTCCTTTAAGTTGCTCCTTGTCCCAGTCATGTGCCTGGAACAACCACTGTTAAAGTACCATATAGGGGTATTGCCACTTGAACTAACCTGCATTACAAAATTTACTTTACCTTAGGACCCTAATTTCTATTGGGTCCTAGGTGCATGTTAGTCTTATAATGAACTTGTCTACCATCATCATTTTTGATTGGTAGACTCACGACTGCTCTTGGCACATTTGGATTATGCCAGCAGTCTACAGCAAGGTGGCCCACTTTGTCATAATACCAACATTCATGAATGTTGTATATTCTTTTCAGTGCAGGCCTAACAGTTTGGTTAACTACTTAATGAACAGTAGGAAGAGGAGCATCACACTTCTTCAGATTCCTTTCAGCAAGGATCTTGATAAAGGTAAGTCTTCTAGCTGGCTAGTTTAGCCTTCTCTAAGTCCCAGCAGCAGCAAGCTTATTTTCAGAAAGCATGCTCTTGATGGCATCAGACACATCCAAATTAGGCTTGTAGGATGACTGCCACTTGGCCTGATTCTTTGTTGAATGGTTCTGAACCTTTGCTGCAGCCACATTCTTGAGAGTGGGGGCTGAAGCACCAAAGACAAATGGTCCATGATGGGCCATTTGAATTTCTTCATGAGCAGCCTTAAAGGCACTCACTTTGCTATACCTTCCACCCTGGCTGTGAACATCTTTGTTCACACCAGTGGATCTGTCATTCATCTAGTGACCAAAGATGCCTTCTTGGTCATACCTGTTTGAGGGCAACTGAAATTTCCTAAAAGAAATGAGAGGCTTGGAAGCAAGAGGCTGAGGTGGAGCTGGAGCTTTTCCGTTCCCTTTGGAAGGAGAAAGTCTTGTGCTTCCCTGGAATCCCAACCCCTTCTTACCCTTCTTAGAGGAGAAAGAGTCTATCAAGGGTAACACAGTATATGGCTTAGAATAGCTAGCCACTATTCTTTTCTCCCTCCCTAGCCTCTCTTCAAAATCCCTGATGAGACTGTTCTTGTATTTGATGGAGCCTATCTGGATATTATTCAAGACCCTAAGTTCGTTAAGTTCCCTGTCCTTCTAATCCAACAAAGATGTTATTTCAGTCAGCTGGGAAGCAGCCAGCTGTAGAGAGGCAATCTCCACAACTTGCTTCTTAGACAACTTCTTGCACTTCTTGAAGGCATTTAGAAGTTCTCCATACCTGTCAATTAATTGATTGACATCACATTCTGATTCAGAATCATCTTCACCACTAGGCAAAGAGGTTTCTGTATAGGGACTAGTCTCGTATCCAGACTCAGAAGAAGAGCTTGATAGGGATTTTACCTTCCTTTGACCTTGCTGATCCTGGCTGGTTTCCTCATCAGTCATTGCCATCAGCCCACAATAGCTATAAACATCTTCTTCATCTTCCTCATCCACCTCTAAATCACTATCTGAATGTGATAGAGGGGCACTGATACCTATCCTAGCTGCAGGATAGTATTCATCTGCTGCTACAGCTATCTGTCCAGCAGCAGAAACAAATAGCCCAATATAAGCTTCTTCTTCTTCAGACTCAGATGAAGATGAGTCTTTCCAGCTCTTCTATTTCTTAGCAATGAAGGAACTCTCCTTCTTGCCCTTGTACTTGTGTTGTTTCTTCTCAGCAGCTTTCTTACTCTTCACTAGGCAGTCAACTATCACATGCCCTGGTTTACTACAACAGTAGCAAACAACCTTAGAAAAATTATATTTACTGGATTTAGAATCATACCAGTAATTCTTAAAATGATTCCTCCTGTGATGAGAAGAGGTTGAAGGTCTGCTCTTCCATTGTTTCTTCTTTATCAGCATCTGAAAGTTCCTGGAGAAGGCAACAAAGTCCTCATCTTACATGCTGCTTTCTGATGCATCTGACTATAAGCTGTCTGAATCAGCTGGTCTTCTTGGAGGAGAGAGAATCCTCTCCTTGCTCTTCCTGATGCTGTCTGCCTTGAATGCCAAGGACTTATCCTTAGCTTTGGATCTGCTGGTGGCCTCCTCCTCTTTTCTGGCAGCTAGCTGCATCTCATAGGAGAGCAACTTTCCAAACAATGTTTGGGGAGGAGTCTCAACAAGTTTTGCTACCTCTCTTATGACATAAATCTTAGTATCCTAGTCTCTAGTGAGAGATCTGAGGAACTTGTCATTTATTTCATAATGACTGAAGACCCTCCCATAGGTCCTCCGTTCATTAATGATCTTGAAAAATCTTTCATAGCAAGTAACTATGTTCTCTTTCAGCTTTTGCTTGAAAGTCTCATACTCCTAATTGAGCATGAACTTTCTATAATCTCATACCTCTTCAGTACCCTCTATGTAGACCATTAGGGTGTCCCACATCTCTTTGGAGTTCTGGCAGTGGACCATGTTCTGAAAGGTAGAATCATCAATAACACTGACTATGATGTTCTGGGATCTCTTGTCCAATACAGCCAACATGACCTCATCCTTTGTAATTTATGAATAAGTCTTGGGAGTCTGGACATTGGCATCCAGAATTGAGACCTTATAGAGATGACGGGTCGCTCTTTCATAGTCACAAAGATTCAAGGGTTAGAGGCTTCTATAAACAGCATGACCCTCTCTTTCCAGATTCCAAAATACTCCTTCCTGCAGATGGGGAGTTTCATGGAACCAAGCTCCATATAGTTCTCTCCAGAACCCATAAGTTCAGATCTGTAGCTACCCTTGGAGATCACTCAGATTATTAAATCCTTTTTTAGCAACCTCCCTCTGATACCACTTGAAAGTCTTTGTTTTCAAGGTAGCTTGCAACCTAGAGGGGGGGGGGGTGAATAGGTTTATTGAAGTCTTGTGACTTTCTTTAAGTTTCTTCTTTAGTTACTTAGTGTGTTGGCAGTTATTAGCTTTCAAGAACCTGCAAAAAGGAAACAACACAAAAAAGCACACACATAAATTATAGTGGTCCCCCAGATTATGGGTATATCCACTCTCCTCCCACCTTTCTAACTTTTAGTTAGATAAGGCACTTCTTCAAAACTACGCTCAAAGAGCTTACATCTCAGATCCCTCAGGATCTCTCAGTCTCCTCCAAGACTTACAGCTCAGGCATAAGTGCCCTACAACTCAGTGATCAATAGATCACCTACCTCAGGCCAAAGGCCCTACAACTCAGGCTGGGAGGACAACCCTACCTCAGATCCATAAAGGATCCTACTTCAGAGAGAATGACTCTCCTACTACTCAGGCAAAAAGGCCCTACCTCAGATCCAAAGGATCCTACAACTCAGGAACAAGTGCCCTATAACTCAGTGAGAATGACTCACCTACCTCAGACCCAAAGGCCCTACAGCTCAGTGATCAAATGATCACCAACCTCAGATCCAAACTGTACCCTGCACTCAGAGAGTAGAACTCTCCTATAGCTCAAGAAAATTTGCCCTACCTAAGGCCAAAGGCCCTACAACTCAGAACAAAAAGGATCCTACAAAAATAGTGGTTTAATTTATTTTGACACAGAGAAATTTCTTTGTGTCAACTACTAGTGCTGAGTTATCTCAGCTCTAACTTTCTTCATAGTAGTAGGACGAAATTCTGCCTCTACTGGAAGAATCTTAGAATATAGTTTCTGAACTTGCTGAAGAAGACAGAAGAATGACTAGGTCTTGAGTTCTTCTATCAGCTAACTAAACCTGCAGAAGACTGAAAGATCTCCTTTCTTTCTTTATCAAAAGTCTTTCTGATCTTGCTGTACATGAAGAAAAATACTACAGCTAACTGAACTTTTTGTTCTTCTGGAAGGATTCAAGCTTTTTCTCGGCAGCAATGGAGAGGAAGATGAAGTCCATGCACTATTTTTCTTGTTGAGTACGTAAAACCCTAAAAGTTGCCTTCAACATCTGGGAGCTGTCCCTTTTATCTTTTGCCAATTAACGGCTCAAGGAAGCTTGTGGGGACCACCTACAACAGATAGCTGCATCTTGCTTTAACGGAAGAAGTCGTACAGTAAACTTCCGATAGTGTTTGTCGTGTTTTGTAGCTTTCCCGCACTTTATTTGAACACAGTTGACTTGTTGACTTTGCTGACGTAACCATTCTGTGGACTTAGCCAAAATCAAACATCATTAGTATAGGCGTTGAGTGAGTAAGCTTCACTCAATGCCAAAACACTTAGACATATTTTCTATCCCGAGGCGTTGAGTGAGCAACCTTCACTCAACGCCAAAACACTTAGAAAATATTTCACTCATTATGCGTTGAGTGAGTAAGCTTCACTCAATGCCAAAACACTTAGAAAAATCTTTCTGCCTCTTGGCGTTGAGTGAGTAAGCTTCACTCAATTCCATAACTCTTAGAAATGATTCTAGTCACTTGGCATTGAGTGAGCAATCTTCACTCAATGCATTTGGACTTAGCTGATTTTCCTGCTTGGGAAGCATTGAGAGCATTGAGTGTGTCTTCATCACTTAATGCCATATTACTTCGACAGATTTTTCCACTTGGCGTTGAGTGAGTAAGCTTCACTCAACACCAAACTACTTAACATATATTCTTCTGTTATCTGGCGTTGAGTGAGCAATCTACACTCAATGCATTTATACTTAGCCAAATTTATGTGAAATCATAGTCTCTGACTGACTATGGTTTAGGCAATGCTTTTTATCACGTGGCGTTGAGTGAGAAAGCTACACTCAACGCCTGTGGACTTAGTCAAATATTTACACAGATTTTCTGTGTCTTTGACTAACTGAGCTATACTCAACGATTTATGTTGTTTGGCATTGAGTGAGTATACTTCACTCAACGCCTGTGGACTTAGCCACATTTCTGCTTGATTCTTATTAGGCTTTGACTGAATTAGCCTGTCTCACAACTTTTTGCTGTATGGAGTTGAGTGACTACACTTCACTCAACGCCTATGGACTTAGCCACTTTCTTCATCAAGCTTCCTTCAGCTGACTTGATCTTCAAGGTGTCGAGATAACTAAATTGTCTCGACATAGCTCTCTGTACTGTCGAGTGAAGTGTTGTGTCTTAACGCCGCTGTCTTGTATCTTTCTATTGTCGACGCTTCTCCTACAAAGGTGTTGACATAGTTGTGAAGTGTGTCGATACTTTTGTACTTGCTTCAAGTCTCTACTCAACACTTCTCTTATAAAGTGTAGACATAGTTGTGAAGGGTGTCGACACTTTTGTACTTAGTCATTTCTTCAAGTTTTCACCCTGCACATGAAACTTAACCATACATCAAATACAATTTTGTGTATGTCATTGTTATGGTTGACTTCTTCAAATCTAGGACATTGTGGGCAATGGACACAACAATAACTATGACCAGGACAGTATATATGGTCACCTGAAAAATGGATGTTTCTCGAGTCAGGTCAACAATGCTCCTAATTGGGGATGAAGAAAGGGAATGGGGTTGAGTGCACTAAAGGCACCCCATGAAGAAATTCAGATGGGTCAATATGAACCGTTTGTGTTTGATACACTAGAACCCACTTTCAAGGGTATGGAAGTGGCCTCCCATCAAAGGCCCATTCCTAGTAAGCAAAAATAGGCTAACAAAATGATTCAGGTACCTATCAAGACGGCACCATCTTGTAAGGTCACCTACCACCATTCTCATAGCCAGTTGCTTGTAGAAAGAAACCTGAAGAATGCTGAGGCTTTAAACTCTGAACCAACTCAATCTCATACAAATTCTACCCCCAAGGTGGTTCAGAAAAGAAGGTATAACATTCATGAGTGCTAGTGTTGTGGTAAAATGGGGCACTTTTGCCGTGGATTGCTGGTATAATCCAACAGTGCCTCATATAAAGAAGGCCTTCCTAGTTAGTGTTTTTTAATAAAAAAAGTTGTTTAAAATGCTGATAGGAACTAAGGACTCAAGGCTGGTTGAGTTCCCAAGGTAAACTGATATGTTTTACAGGATAATTGAAGTATTAATCTCAAACAAATATGGTACTTGGACAGTGAATGTTCTAAGCACATGCCTGGAACAAGGAGTCTTCTTAAAGAGTATGCTTCAGTAAAGAATGGACCCAAGGTTATCTTTGGAGGTTCTAATAGAGGGATCACCAAAGGCTATGGTAAGATTTCCAATGGCATAGTCTTTATCACAAGGTTAGCGTATGTAAAAGGATTGCAACACAACCTTGTAAGCATAAGTCAACTATGTGACTTAGTCTATATCATTGAATTCTATAGAGACAAGTGTCTGATTAAAAGGTTAGTTGACTTAGAGATAACTCTCGCAGGAACTAGGAGTGGAAATGTTTATTGTTTAGGCTTTATATATTCTTATTCTTCCAATCCAGTATATCTTATGGCTAATGAGAAGGAATCTCTCTGTGTATAATGACACAAGAGATTAGCTCACATTAACTACAAAATAATATGCAAGTTATTTTCTAAAAATTTAGTTAGGGATAGTCCCAATTTGAAATATGTTAAAAATAGTCCATGTCATGCATGCTAAATGAGCAAGAAAACTAGGGACACTTTTAAGGGCATTGCATACAAAGATTCTATAAGATGTATTTATTTATTACATATGGATCTTTTTGGTCCACTGCCCATTCAGAGTTTAGGAGGGAAACTGTATACCTTTGTGATAGTAGATGATCATTCTAGGTATACATGGGTCTTCTTTCTTAGAAAGAAGCCAGATACCCTTAATATCTTCATGATATTTGTCAAGTCTATTCAGAATGAAATTGAATTTTTTGTGGTCAAAGTGAGAAGTGATCATGAAACAAAATTTCAATCTAGGGCTACAACAAATTTCTATCAAGAACAAGGTATCTCCTAGGAGTTCTCTTCTCCTAGAACTATACAACAGAATGAAGTGATTGAGAGAAAGAACAAGACCCTAATAAAGGTAGCTAGAATATTGTTGAGTGACTCCTCACTGCCAGAATATTTCTTGTCTAAGGCAGACAATACAATTTGTTATATTTTGAATAGGGCCTCTATCGATAAGGTTCATAAGAAAACTCCTTATGAATTGCTGAAAGGTAGAAAACTAATAATTTCTTATTTTAGAATCTTTGAATGCAAATGCTTCATTTTGAATAATAGAAAATTTCAATTAACAAACTTTGCAAACAAATGCACTAAGGAATTCTTGTTGGATATAACTCACATAGTAGAGCCTATAGAGTATTCAACAAGAAAATTTATGTTATTGAAGAAACTATTAATGTTGTATTTGATGAGACTAATCTGATATACAAGGGATGGTCTAATTCTCCTATAGTTGCAGGCATTGAAGTAAAATTGAATGAGCTATCTTTAAATGGCAATCCCAACATAAGAAAGATCTCCTCAAAAGAAATAATCATAACTACGGAAGATCATCCTTCAGATGTTGTTCAAGTTGCTGAAGATGAGGATCAACAAGCTAATAACAATCCAGGAATTCAACCAATTGTAATGATGTTGCCTGCAGCAACCAGACACCTAAAGGATCACCCCAAATCTTATTATTAGGGATTCCAGCCAAGGAGTCATGATAAGGAGCAGAATTCACAAAGAAGCATTGTTTCTAAGCTTCCTTTCTCAGGTAAAACCAAAGAAATTTGAAGAAGCAAATCAAGATCCTTTTTGAATAGATGCAATATAGGAGGAACTAAACCGGTTCAAGAGATGTAAAGTTTGGAAGTTAGTTTCAAAACCACAAGGACCCAACATTATTGGCACCAAGTGGATCTTCATAAACAAGCTAGATGAGAATGGTTTAGTGGTGAAGAATAAGGTAAGGATGGTTGCTAAAGTAAACATACAAGAAGAGGACATTGACTTTGATAAGACCTTTGCTCCAATTGTAAGTCTAGAAAATATAAGGCTGTTCCTTGTATATCCAGTCTTTAAGGGATTCAAGGTATACCAAATGGATGTCAAGTCAGCCTTTCTTAATGACAATCTCAAGGAGGGGGTATGTGTAGAGCATCCCTCAGGTTTTGTACATCAAACTCTTCCTAATCATATTTATTTTCTTTGAAAAGCCCTATATGGGATAAAGCAAGCCCTAAGGGCATAGTATGATACCATATTTACCTTCCTTATTAAAAATAAATTATCAAGTGGGAAGATAAATAAAACATTGTTCCTTAGGAAAATAAAGGGCAAATGTCTTCTAGTCCAAATATATGTTGATGATATTATATTTGAGTCTGCTAATAACCACCTTTGCAAGAGATTTACTAACCTGATGCATGGGGAATTTGAGATGAGCAGTATAGGGGAGCTTAAGTATTTCTTCGGTCTTTAAGTGAAATAGTTTGAGGATGAAATATTAATCTCTCAAACCAAGTACATTAGAGAGCTAATTAAAAAGTTTGGTATGGAGTCTGCCTCCACTATAAAAACTCCTTTGGGGTCAAATATATCCCTGAACAAGGATGAGAAAGGGAAACTTGATTATGAATCCATGTACAGGTGTATAGTTGGCACTTTGCTTTACTTAACTGTTAGTAGACAAGATATAATGTATTCAACCTCTATTTTTGCTAGGTACCAGACATGCCTCAAGGAATCTCACTACTCAGCTGCAAAGTGGATTTTGAGATACCTTAAGGGCACTCAACAACTTGGCCTGTGGTACACTAGGAACAATGACTTTGAGCTAATTGGCTTTTGAGATGCAGATTTTGTAGGTTGCAAAGAAGACATGAAAAGTACCTCTGGGACATGCCAGTTCCTAGGGAGAAGATTGGTCTCTTTGAGTAGCAAGAAGCAGACCAATATGGCTATTTTCATAGCTGAGTCAGAGTATATCACAATAGGCAGTTGTTGTGCATAATTGTTGTGGATTCAGCATGAGCTACAAGATTACAATCTACAAACAAGTAAAACCCCTATGTTCTGTGACTCATCTAGTATCATCTTTATTGCTAAGAATCATGTATCGCCTAGCAGGACAAAACATATAAAGATAAGATATCACTTCACTAGAGAGCAAGTTAAAAAGAGGATATCTACCTTGAGTTTATACCCATAGACAAACAAGTGACTGTTTTCTTCACCATGCCTCTAGATGAAGCCAAGTTTAATTACTTCCAAATTGAGTTTGGTATGTTAAACTTGGAATGAGTTTGCTCTTTAAGTTTTATTATTGCTGATGTTTTTTGTAGTTTTATATGCTATCTGGTAGTATCTAGTAGATGTTGGGAATTTAAACATATTGCAGGAACATCTAAGAATGAGTCAAATGACTCTCAACCAGAAGATGAGAATATCGTTTTGATCAATAAGATGATCAGGATGGTAAATTTTTGAAGAGCTATTCTTTTGCTAAAATCCTGACGGGTTGTTGTTACTATCTTTCTCAACTTAAATCCCAGCCATCATATTTAAACTTGACACCTCTCCAGGTATGTGATGCATCATTTCCTTCTTGTTATAAAAGCATATAAAATAGGACAAAGGGTTTAGGTTTAAAATATGCAAACAACTTTGCCCTAGTCTTTGTCTAACACACTCCAGCTCTTGTGACAGCTAGAATCTCCAATGTGTTAACAAAAATGGCTCCCAAGAAGAAAAATTATCTTCATTAAGGAAGTGAGGTGGTAAGGAATGGCTTTTAGGATGCACCGGAAGAAATCAAATCCATAATCAGGAAACTAGATTCCATCTGCTTAGAGTTTGCCTTATCAGAGCCAACAATTATTCTAAAGAAGGAGGTGTTGGAGTTATACACAAATTCCATGGTGTTTCCCTCTAAAAGCTCCATCAAAAACAATATTTGTGGAGTAAATGTTAAGATAAGCCATAAGCAACTAGCGAAAGCTTTGTGCTTTCCGCAAGTAGAGATCCATCAAGAAATCACACAATAACACACCATAGATGCTCTGGACTAGTGTGAATATACTGTAGAGCCCTATGGTTCTTTGGAGCGAAAGTTTGATGCAGGCTCACACGTCGACATCGTAAAATCAATGAACTAAACACGATTGCCTCTCTACGATCAAATTCTACACTCAAACAAAATCTCCAACGCAGCGCAAACACTATGCAATTATATCATTTATATGCTAACATATGGGTAGCCAAACCTATTAGGATCGAATAAAGGCTATATGCCAATATTCTTTCCGGCTAAAAGGACCAACCCGGTCCGATCGAGTGATGGTTGTACCAAAAGTGATCTACCAAAATTTGCGATTCGGAAATGGTAGATCTCTCCCAACAAAAAGAAAATGAAGGGTCGCCAAACCTCTCGAACTTAAATAAAATAAATATGAACAATAAAATCAATCGAAGAAACCACGATAAAATTAATGCTATCAAGATTCAATGACAAAGTATTCCACCACAAAAATTAATCTAGAGGGGAAAACACACAAGTAGCAAGGTTTCATTACCCAATCAGAGTGGATGATTCTGATTCACTATTTTCTGGATCGTCCATCAACAGCTCCGTCGGAGTCACGCCGGATGGAGAGAAAACTCGGCCGCCTTCGTCGCTTCATGCCGAAGTTGGAATCCACAAGGGGGGATCTTTGCCTTGGACAAATTTCACCCAAAAGGAGAGAGGTTGGTCGATTTTGGTAGGGAAGAGGGTGGTCGGAATTTGTAGGGGAAGGGGTCGAGTTTATTAGAGAGGAAGGTGAGGGAGGAGGAAGTGGAGAGGAGGCCTAATAGAGAGAGAGGAAGGAAAGGTGGCCAGAGGCCAAAGAGAGGAGAGGAGAAAGAGGGGAGCTAAATTTTGACTAAGGGGGAAAAGAGAGGTAAGGGGGAAATTCAAATTTTCAAATTTTCATTCTTCTTTCAAATCCTTCATAACCATGACTATATATAGCCTACACCACTCCATCTCCTCCATTCAAAATTCAAAATGAAATTATGATGGTTATATGCTGTAATGACCCAAAACGTAAAGTGACCCAAAATTACCCCTATGATGATACAAATATAAACAGTGATGAGATAGAGATGTGTAAATTGGATTATGGGTTGTTTTCATATTTGGATAACGAAGTTGATTCTTTTGTTTAACGATAATTGAACAAGCTTTTAAATTTGGTGAATAACTTGAGCATTTGGCTTCATTTGGGCAGGTTTAGTTGAGATTTTTGGGCGCTATTTTGTATGTACAGCGGCGACATCATTATACCTTCCCGAACTTATTATTTTCCACATTTTTATTCTCATCTTCATGCCGCCTAGAAGGGAGACTGGTGAGCTCAATGCTAGAGCTTACAGGGGGTTTCACCTTCTTCTTCCTCTTCCTCTCTTGCATTCACGAATTATGGGAACTTTTGATTATTGCTGAGATAAGGGTTTGACAAGTTCTCCTGGAGTTGGAGTTGAACTTACCCGGGCTGGTTCTTAGTGCCTCGATTTCTTCTAGCTGCACTGTAAGCTTTCTATCTTTATAATAACTTCAATTTTCTCTTGAGTGGGAGTATTTTATCTCGTGGTTGTTAATGATCGGTGGTTTAGGTAACTGATAGTTATCAGTTATTGAGATCTTATTAACTTACCTAGGCCATTATTTTGGGGGAAACTATTGCCGCTCCTTCTACTGTTTCTTTTCATCTTTCTGGTTTGATGATAATTGGGGGATTCCTTTTATCTGGTTGTTCTATATAGTTGCTTGTCTTTTACCTGATTAAGCTTAGTATAGCATGGCTGTTTTTATATGGTCTCTAGTCCAAATGGTTGAGTGCTTGTGTTTTCCTCTCTTATGATATTGTTCAGTGCATTGAAATAATTCTGATTATGTTGAAGTGCCTACAGGACATAGTGATCAGCTATATAATAGTCATATAGAAATAGTCCCCTCTTGGCCGATGGCTGTACCAGTTTATTGTGTTTGCTGGATGTTATTCCTAGCTGTTTTGGTTTCTCATTGGCATGCTAATATTGCTCCTCTTTCCCATTTTCTTATAGCACGTTGGCCATTATCTCTCTTTCAGTTCTACATATTTCACATGAGCTATGGGTTTTCCTTGCAGGATGGTTTTGACTAAAAGCTATATGGTTTTACTTCTTGGATTTCTTATATTATATTAGCTATTTTGATAAGAAAACATCTCATGATAGCCACTAGTTTTGGATGGGGCTTTGTTTTTTAATGTTCAGTCAAGTGTTCATTAGATATTCATGATTATTATTGCTCCTCCTTTTAGTTCTGTTGAGAGATCAACTGCTATTTTCCCTCTTTGTATTGGGTATTTTTGCATGCTTTTGACTGAGGGAATTTAGTCTTTACTTGTGATATCATTTGGGTTTGCAAAAGTGTTGCTTTTATGGTTATGAAAATGAGAGGGATAAAAATGTAGCTTCCAAATGATGTTAAAACAATAGACAATGTCATAGCTATAATGAGGCACAACCCCGGTATAAAAGATCCTAAGTGATAAAAGTTTATACAGATACCGCGAAGGATGGCTTCTCAAAATAGGCGTGATGAGGACATGAAATGCTATAAAAAGGAATAATAACTGATGGTGAGAGCTACCTGATTAAGTTTATGTTTTATTGCCCTCTTTTTCATTATGTGCACTCTTACGATTAACATGTCAAAATCAAGGTTAACAGTTTCTTATTAACATGAAATAGTGTATATTACTGATAATGATTACTTGCATTTGTATGGCCTTTTTCAAAGGCAAACTGGCGATTAGAGTCATAGGGGATTAAGAAATAATAGAACCCTAAGTATAGAAATGGATTGTACGGTAAACATAAATAAGAATGCATCGATGCATAGGAATGATAAGGGTATACTGAACAGGAATGCGCATATAAAATACTGATGATTTGCCATATCAGTCGGCCTAAGGGCATAGACGTTTGTTGTACGTACTGGTTTTGGTATACTGATGACCTGAAAGGGTCGGGCCCAAAGAATGAAATACTGAAATATGGATATTAATATTGATACTATGACAGTTACCCTTATCATGACCTAAAGTAAAAGATACCATAAGAATGATAGTTATACAGATAGAACCGAGATAGGTTTACAGTTACATAGTTTTACAATTACATTGCTTACATAGTTTGCATGATTACAGTTACATTGCTTACATTGCTTCATGATTACACTGATATTACTACTGCTAATATTGCCCTATAACTATTTATATAGTTTTTATGAATACTAACATGACATAGATAACATTGATACACAGTTTCAGGGCAGGTATATAAAATGGTTAGTAAAGATATATGTTTATGATATTATTATAGCTTCTACATTTGTTTATGTGTACAGTAGCAAAGAGGTTTTCACCTCACTTAGTCATATTTTTATGACTAAGCCCGTCGCTATTTTGTATAGGTACTTGGCATAGCTTTGGGTTCGTAATGAAGAGTGAAGTTGATCGTGGATAAAATCAAAAGACACATGGACATCTATAATATTTGAGGTACGTCTTATTATGTGTATTCTTTTGTTACTCACTACCCTTACTTCATCCTGGGACAACTGTCTTGAAAGTAGCTTAAATATGAAATTATGTGGGGTCCAAAATGGGGGCCTCACATATGCACCTATCATGAAATAAAAACAACACAAAAATTAAATGCATGAAATTAAACACTCTTGATGGTTATAGACACCCATCATACATGAATTGAAATAAAAACTTAAAATAAAAACTGCTAAAATAATAATTGATAGAATATAAAATATATAATTATTTAATTTATAATTATAAATTTTATTTAATGGCGGCGGCGGACGTCGAGCAAAACATGTAGCAGCGGTGGCGTTGGCGAAGAAACGTCGTGGTAGAATTTCATCTTCGAGCTTGCGGCAATGATCGTCCCAATCCACGAACTCTCTATGACGGGGATAAACGACTGCATCAGCATCGTCGCCATCAATCCTCCCCAGCTCAAAAGTACTCATCACCTATGAGTTGGTATAAAAGTATCGGCACATGAGAGCATCATCCAAAAGAGCCACCTCCGATTCAAGAAGCCAAGATTCATCGGAGGCCGGACAATCACGCCATCGAATCAAGTAGTGGGAAACATCACCACTTGGAGAGGAGAGCACTACAACTTGGAGTATCCTGTCATGCAAAAAGATGGTCCTGGGGAACCTTGGAAAAGCATTAGGAAATAAAGGAGAGACAATTTCTTCATCAACAATCAACGTACCTCCATTGGAGACCAATGGAGAGAGCGATCATGAAACAAGCACCCTGAGGAGTTCATGTCCAAGAAAATGAAAGAAAAGTCCAGGGATCCTAATCATAAAGAATGGAGTGATGAATCCAGTTCTATCATTATGCAGACCTGGGTCAGTCATGGACAGATCAAGAAATAAATTGACAAAGTCTATCCCTCTGAAGAATGGATCAAACACCTGAAAAGGAGATCTCTCAGGGAGAAGACTATCAAAGAGAACATGAACATGCATAATCCCATTAGAGTACAATCCAACTACATTCCAAAGCCTCTCAAATATTTTCAAAGGCAAAGGATGAAGAGAAGGAGAGCTAGAAAGAGTGTTGCTGAGTAACTGAGACCATGCCTATACTTAAATGAATTTATTGTTAATGTTTTTATTCAAGACTTAAACTGATTGGCCTAAAGTTATATGATCTTATTTTCATCTATTATCATTTTTCATCAAGTTATATTTGTTCAACTCTTTTACTAGTTAATTATCTCTATGATAATCGTATAATTATTTGTATCTATCTTATTATTGAGCATAGTTCTGACTTCTTTAAATAGAGGGAGGTTGTTGGGAATTTGCCCTCAATATTCTTAGATTTGAAAAAGTGCATCATGCAGTGATAAGTTCATTATGTATTTGATGATTGTTCGGTACATTGCCCACAATGTCCTAGATTTGAGGAAGTCAATCTTGTCAATAATATACATATATTTGTCAATGATATACATATAGTTGTAATTGATAGTGATGTGATAAGTGGTCACAAAGAGAAGATGTTAAAAAGGCAGGAATTTGCCTAAGTACACAGGCGTTGAGTGGAGTTGACTCACTCAATACCGTACAGCTATAGGCAGAAATATGGCTAAGTAGTTTGGCATTGAGTGATGAAAACACACTCAACGCCATACAAAAAAAGCTGTGAGTTAAACTGAGTTCAGAGTTAGTTGAATTGAGTTCAGAGTTCGTCGAGCTGAGCTCAGCATCCGTTGAACTAAACTCAGAGTTTGAGATTCTAAGTTTGTCGAACTCTGTTTAGAATTCGTCGAACTAAGTTCAGAATTCATCGAGCTGAGCTCACCGTTCATTGAACTCAGTTCAGCATTCGTCGAACTCAGTTCAGCATTCGTTGAACTCAGTTCAGAGTTGAGTGAGACAGGCTGAGACAGTCAAAGCCTAAGGTTTAAGAGGAAAAAAAGTGGCTAAGTCCACAGGCATTGAGTGAACGTCATTCACTCTACTCCATAGCCTCATAAGTATTGAGTAACACTCAGTCAGTCAAAGCCAGTGTTTCTAAACACAAAAATTTGGCTAAGTCAAAAAGCATTGAGTGAGGTATGCTCACTCAGCGCTCTCAATGCCTAAGATGCAGAAAGCTTTTCTAAGGCAAAAAGCGTTGAGTGATGAGGACACACTCAATGCTCTCAACTCAAAAGAAGCAGGAAGATTTTGTCTAAGGTAAAAAGCGTTGAAGTATGCTCACTCAACGCTCTTAATGCCTAATTTACAGAATGCATAGGCTAAGGCATAAGGCGTTGAGTGAGGTGTGCTCACTCAATGCTCTCAACGCAAGGCAGGAAGAAAAGGCTGCAGAATTGGTTAAGGATAAAAGCATTGAGTGGAGCTTGCTCACTCAATGCTATCAACACCTAGATAGATAAAATTCTGTCTAAGTGTTTTGGCATTGAGTGAAGCTCATTCACTCAACGCCTATTCTACTGATGTTCGATTTTGGCTAAGTCCACAGGTGCTGACGTCAGCAAATTGACAAAGTCAACTAATTTCAAATCAAGTACGGAGGAGCTTGAGCTGTGCAGTCTCCATTTACCACAGCAGGATCAAAAATAGTTCTGAAGAAAGAAGAACCTTCAGCCTTCGGCAGGTTCAGTAAGATGCTTGAAGACTCAAGATCAACAGAACTTTAGCCTTCTACAGTAAGTTCAGGAGTCAGCTTCTGAGTTCCTCCAGTAAAATTTTTCTCTGTTGTGAGGAGAGTTAGAGCAAAAATTTCTTAGCTCTAGTTGTTGACACAGAGAAATTTCTCTGCATCAAAGTTAATTAAATTATTTCTTATTGTAGGATCCTTCTGGATCTGAGCTGTAGGGACTTGGGCCTGAGGTTGGGCAAATTTGCCTGAGCTGTAGGAGAGGGCTCCTCTCTGAGTGTAGGATCCTGCTGGGATCTGAGGTAAGTGAGTTTTACTCACTGAGAAGTAGAGCAATATTTCCTGAGCTGTAGGAGAGTGAATCTCTCTGAGTTGTAGGAGCAAGTTTGCTCTGAGGTACGGCTATCCTCCATAGCCTGAGTGGTAGGGCTTAATTGCCTGAGGCAGGTGATACTTGTATCACTGAGTATAGGCCCTTGTGGCTGAGGTGTAAGTCTTGGAGGAGATTGAGAGATCCTGAGGGATCTGAGATGTAAGCACCTTGAAGCATTATTTTGGAGAAGTTCCTTGACTAACAAGAAGTTACCAAGGTGGGAGGAGAGTGGATGTACCCATAATTTTGGGTAACCACTATAAAAATACTTGTGTGCTTTTCTATGATTATTTTCTGTTTATAGGTTCTTAAAAAGCTTTCATCTATTAAATCATAAAGTAACTCAAGAAGAAACAAAAAGAAACTCAAAAGACCTAGACAAACCTATTCACCCCCCTCTAGGTTGCTAGCTACCTTGAAAATAAGAAATTTCAAGTGATATCAGAGGGAGGTTGCTCAAAAATGATTTAACAAAATGAGTGGTTTTCAAAGGTAGCTGCAGTTAACTGATCATGGGATCTGGAGAGAGCTAGAGAGAGCTAAGTTCCATGAAACTCCTCATATGCAGGAAAAAGTCTTTTGGAGTATGGAAAGAGAGGGTGAGGTTATTTATGGAAGCCTATGATCCAAGGATCTTTGCAATAGTCAGGGAGGGACCTGTCATTCCTATGAAGGTCTCTGCTCTGGATGCCAACATCAAGACACCAAAAACATACTCTGAAATGACAAAAGATTAGGCCATCTTAACTGGCTTGGACAAGAGAGCACAGAACATCATTACTAGTGCAGTAGATGACTCAACTTTTCAAAACTTGGTTCACTTCCATACCTCCAAGAAGATGTGGGACACTCTTGTGGTCTACATGGAGGGTACTGAAGAGGTAAGGGATAATAGGAAGTCTCTGCTCAACCAGGAGTATGAGGCTTTCAGGTAAAATCTGAAAGAAAATATAGCTGCCTGCTATGAAAGATTTTTTAGGATCATAAATGAGTTGAAGAACTATGGGATGGTCTTCAATAATTATGAAATAAATGACAAGTTTCTTAGATCTATCACTAGAGACTGGGATACTAAGATCTGTGCCATAAGAGAGGTGGCCAAGCTTGCTGAAACTCCTCCACAAACATTGTTTGGAATGCTACTCTCCTATGAGATGCAGCTAGCTGCCAGGAAAGAGGAGGAGGCCACCAGCAAATCCCAAGCCAAGGAAAAGTCCTTGACCTTCAGATTAGAAAGCATAAGGAAGGGCAATGAGAGGATTCCCTCTCCTCCAAGAAGACCACCTGAGTCAAACAGCTCAGAATCCAAAGCATCAGATAGCAACATGTCTGATGAGGATTTTGTAGCTTTCTCCAGGAAACCCTTTCTCCCGCTACTCAAAATCCCAAAGGAACGGAGGCTGATGAAGAAGAAGCATTGGAAGAAGAGGCCTTCCAATTCCACTCATTATAGGAAGAATCATTCCAAGGCTGACAGGTATGATTCCAAACCTAATAAATATAACTCTTCTAAAGTAGTTTACTACTATTGCAGCAATCCTGGACATATGATAGCTGACTGTACAGAAAAGAGGAAGGAGGCTGAGGAGAAGCAACAACATAAATACAAAGGGAAGAAGAAGAATTCCTTCATTGCTAAGAAGGAAAAGAGTTGGACAGACTCATCATCATTTGAGTCTGAAGAAGAGGAAGCCTATATTGGGCTAGTTGCTACTACTGCTAAAGATAAAGCTGTTGCAACAGGAGAAGTCAATCCTGCAGTGAAGATAGGAATCAGGGCCCCTCTGAAACTATCAGGCAGTGACTCAGAGGAGGATGAAGATGCCCACAAATATAGAGGGCTGATGGCAATGATAGATGAAGAGGGCAGCCAGGATCAGCCTGGTCAAAACAAGGTACATTATTTACCCAATTGGTCTTCTATGTCTGGGTATGAGACCAGTCCTTGCTCAGAAACCTCTTCACCCAGTGGTGAAGAAGATTCTGGATCTGAAGAAGATGTCAATAAACTGATTGACATGTATGGATAACTTATGAATGCCTTTAAGAAGGTCAAAAAGTTATCTAAGAAGCTAAAGATATTTCATCTCTTAAGCTTGTAGGTTCCCAGCAAACTATAATAACTAATCTGCTGGATCAGAAAGCTAGGAAAATAAGCCAACTGAAGTCCCTCTTGGACATCCAGATAGCCTCCATCAAGCATAAGAACTGTCTCATCAGGGAGCTTGAAGATAGACTTGAGAAGGAGAAAATAATAGTGGCTAGCTATTCTAAGCCAAGTACAGTACTACCCTTGATAGACACCTTCTCCTCTCAAAAGGGTAAGAAAGGGTTGAGATTCAAGGGAAGCACATGAGCTGCTCCTTCCAAAAGGAAGGGGAAAGCTCCAGCTCAGCCTATTGCTTCCAAGCCTCCCATTCTTTTTTAGAAAAGTTCTGTTACCTTCTAACAGGTATGACCAGGAAAGCTCCTACGATCACTAGGAGAATGGTTGTTCCTCAGGGGCGAACAAAGATATTCACTGCCATGGTGAAAGCTCTGTCCGGGTAAGTACCTTTATGTCTGCCCATGAGAAAACTCAAATGGCCCAAACTGGACCATTTATTTTTGGTGCTTCAACTCCAACACTCAAAAATATTGCTGCAGCCAAGGCTTTAAATCTGACAGCTAAGGCTCAGACTAAGGGCAAGTCTAACAGTCTAACTAATTTAGGCATTTCTGATGCCATCAAAAGCATGCTCTCTAAAAAGAAGCATGCTGCTGATAGCACTCAAAGCAGACCAAACAAGCCAGCTAGAAGACTTGCCTTCTGTCAAATTATAGCTGAAAGAAATTAGAAAAGGGCTGCAACATATCCTCCTCATGTTAAGGCTGCTACTAACAAAGCTGCATGGCCTACACAGAAGAGAAGATATAATATATATGACTGTTGGTGCTCTGGTAAGATAGGGAATTTTGCCATTGACTGTTGACATAATCCCAATGTGGCCAGAGCTAGGGTTAGTCCACCTGTCAGAAATTCTGCTAGTGGACATGTTCAGTTTCATACTAATATGGACTCAGGACCCAATAGATATTAGGGTCCTAAGGTTAAGTAAACTGTATATTACAGGTTAGTCCAAGAGGCCATACCCCTATATGGTACTTGGACAGCGGTTGTTCCAGGAACATGACTGGGATAAGGAGCAACTTGATGGAGTATACTCCAGTAAAATATGGACCCAAAGTAATCTTTCGTGGTTCAGATAAAGGGGTAACAAAAGGCTTTGGTAAGATCACCAATGTCATAGTCACTATCACTAATGTGGCTTATGTTGAATGGTTGCAACACAACCTTATAAGTATAAGCCAGCTCTCTGATCTTGGCTATGTTATTGTTTTTAACAAGGATGAATGCCTAATTAGGAGGTCAAGTGACCAAGACATCATCTTGATAGGCACTAGGAGTGTAAATGTTTATTGCTTAAACTTTTTACATTTAGATACAGATTCTCCAATCTATCTAATAGCAAATGAGAAAGCCCCTTATTGTGTCCAATGTCACAAAAGGCTAGCCCATGTAAATTACAAGACTATTGGTAAGCTCTTTAGTCAAGAGCTAGTTAGGAATGGTCCCAATGTGAAATGCTCTAAGGAGGGCATTTGCTCTACTTGTCAAAAGGGCAAGCAGACAAAAGCTTTCTTCAAGGGTATTGGGACCAAAGATTTTGTGAGGTGCCCATACCTCCATCATATGGACTTATTTTGTCATATGCCAGTTTATAGTCTTAGTAGGAAGGTCTACACCCTTGTGGTGGTTGATGACTTTTCTAGGTTAGCTTGAGTATTCTTCCTAAGGAGAAAGAATGAAACCCTTTATATCTTCACTAAGTTTGTCAAGCAAATTCAGAATGAGTTCAACAGATCTGTGGTCAAAATCAGAAGTGACACTGAGACTGAATTCCAATCTGATAGCATGAAAAGGTTCTGTGAAGAACATGAGATTCATCAAGAATTCTCTTCACCTAGAACACTCCAGTAAAATGGGATTGTTGAGAGAAAAAATAGAACTCTCATAGAGGTTGGAAGGACCATACTAAATGACACATCTCTCCAAGAATATTTCTTGACTGAGGCAGTAAACACTACATATCATGTCCTCAACAGAGCCTCTATCACCAAGAACCTCAAGAAAACTCCCTATGAGATCTTGAAAGGTAGAAAACCAAACCTGAGCTATCTCAAAATCTTTGGTAGTAAGTGCTATGTGCTTCATAATGGAAAGTCCTATGTGACTAAGTTTGCTGCGAAATTCTTTGATGGGATTTTTGTTGGGTACAACATTTATAGCAAATCCTATAGGATCTAGAACTTGAAAAGCCAAGTTGTAGAAGAATTAGTTCCTGTAATCTTTGATGAGTCTACTATGATTAACCATGAGCTTCCAAGCTCCTCTTATAGTACTACAGGTACAAAACAAATGATGGACAAACTAACCATCAAGTAAGCATCACCAGTCATCCAAGATGAAGAGGATACTCCAAAAGATCTACCAGGGACACTTGGAGTGGATGAAGATCAACAAGACGCTGCACCTGAATCTGCACTTATTGCTGATACTGAAAGAAGACTGCCACCTATAGTCATACATATGAGAGATCATCCAACATACTAGATCATTAGTGAGGCAAGCCATAGAGTAATAATAAGGAGCAGAAGTCTGAACACAACCATGTACTCAAGCTTTCTATCACAAGTAGAGCCAAAAAAGTTTGAAGAGGCCAACATAGATCAATATTGGATTGGATCTATGTAGGAAGAACTTAACCAGTTCAAGAGGTGCAAGGTCTGGAAGCTGGTTCCTAGACCACAAAGACATAATATCATTGGATTCAAGTGGATCTACAGAAACAAACATGATGAAAGTGACATTATAATTAAGAACAAAGCAAGGCTAGTGGCTAAGGGGTACAGGCAAGAAGAAGGTATTGATTTTGATCAAACTTTTGCCCCTATAGCAAGATTGGAGGCCATCAGACTGTTCCTTTCATATGCTGCACACAAGTGATTCAAGGTCTACAAGATGGATGTGAAGTTAGCCTTCCTGAATGGTGACTTAAAAGAGGAAGTCTATGTTGAGTAGCTTCCAGGTTTTGTTGTTCCTAACTCATCTGATTATGTTTATAGACTTAGGAAAGATCTATATAGACTAAAGCAAGCACTAGAACATGGTATGAGACTTTGTCTAACTTCCACATTGATAACAAATTCTCAAGGGGGAAGATAGACAAGACCTTATTCCTAAGGGAATCTAAGGGTAAGATCATCCTAGTTTAGATCTATGTAGATGACATCATTTTTGGATCTACCGATGACATCCTCTGCAGGAAGTTTTCCAAACTTATGCACGGGAAGTTTGAGATGAGCAGTATTGGTAAACTTAAGTTCTTCTTGGGTCTTCAAGTAAGACAGACTGATGATGGTTTATCCATATCCCAGTCTAAGTTCACTAGGGAGTTAATAAAGAAATTTTGTATGGATAATTCATCCACCATGAGAACTCCCATGGGATCAAGTATGCCCATATGCAAGGATAAGATAGGGAAACCTGTTGATAAGACTTTATATAGGGGGATAATTGGTTCCCTTCTTTATCTAACTGATAGTAGACTAGACATCATGTATGCTGCATGTGTTTGTGCTAGGTATAAGGATTGTCCCAAAGAATCTCATTACACTGATGCAAAGAGAATTCTGAGCTATCTTAAGGGCACACTAGATCTTGGTCTATGGTACCCTAGGAATGGGGAATTTGAACTAACTAGTTATTCAGATGCAGACTTTGCAGGCTACAAGGAGACAGGAAGAGCACTTCTTACACCTGTCAATTCCTAGGTGGAAGGCTAGTTTTATGGAGTAGTAAGAAGCAAACTAGTGTTGCAATTTCAACTGTAGAGTTAGAATACATCTTAGCAGGTTATTGTTGTACTCAGCTGTTGTGAATCCAGCATCAGCTCCAGGACTACAACCTTCAGATAAGTAAAAGTCCTCTGTTCTGTGACTCTACTAGTGCAATCTCAATTGCTAGGAATCCTGTCTCCCATAACATGACTAAGCATATAGAGATTATGTATCATTTCATTAGGGAGCATGTTGAATATGAAGACATCACCCTTGAGTTTGTTCCAATAGAAAGCAAGTGTCTGATATCTTCACTAAGCCACTAGATGAAGTAAAGTTTAACACCTTCAAATTTGAACTGGGTATGTTAAACCTGATATAGATTCAGTTGCTCCTCATCTTGTTGCAAGCTATTTTATATTTTTCAGATGAAATTGTTCTTCGAAGAAATGAAGATTCTCTAATTGAGGGGGATCATGTCCTACACAATTCCAAAAATTCACTGCTGCCTAGTTGAGGGGGAGCGGATGATAAGAACCCTACCAGCTATTTTATGAAGTCAAAAAGGGGGAGGAAAAGATGATCAGATAATCAGATGATCATATTAATGTTCAAGTATGACATCAACAATTCAGGGGAAGCAGGTGCAGTGATTTTACACACGAGTAGCAGGCAAGGGAGTGTGGTAACTATAGATCACTTCTCAGTTATATAGTCTTTATTCTTATTGTTGCATAGTACTGTGTATGTCATTGACTCACTTACTTTAGAGTTTTGAATTCCTCAAATAGGGGGGGGGGATTGTTGGGTCCATTGCCCACAATGTCCTAGATTTGAGGAAGTCAATCTTGTCAATGTTATACATATAGTTGTCAATGATATATATATAGTTGTAATTGACAGTGATATGACAAGTGGTCACAAAGTGAAGATGCTGAAAAGGCAGGAATTTGCCTAAGTCCACAGGCATTGAGTGGAGTTTACTCACTCAACGCCATACAACTATAGTCAGAAATATGGCTAAGTAGTTTGGCATTGAGTGATGAAGACACACTCAACGACATACAACAAAAAGATGTGAGTTGAACTGAGTTCAGAGTTTGTCGAACTGAGTTCAGAGTTCGTCAAGCTGAGCTCAGCGTTCGTCGAACTAAACTCAGAGTTTGAGATTCTGAGTTCGTCAAACTCATTTAAGAATTTGTCGAACTAAGTTCAGAATTAGTCGAGCTGAGCTCACCGTTCATCGAACTCAGTTCAACATTCGTCGAACTCAGTTTAGAGTTGAGTGTGGCAGGCTGAGACAGTCAAAGCCTAAGGTTTAAGAGGCAGAAAAGTGGCTAAGTCCATAGGCGTTGAGTGAAGGTCATTCACTCAATGCCATAGCCTCATAAGTGTTGAGTAACACTAAATCAGTCAAAGACAGTGTTTCTAAACACAGAAATTTGGCTAATTCCAAAAGCTTTGAGTAAGGTATGCTCACTCAATGCTCTCAACGCCTAAGAGGCAGAAAGCTTTTCTAAGTAAAAATGCATTGAGTGATTAAGACACACTCAACGCTCTCAACGCCAGAGAAGCAGGAAGAATTTATCTAAGGCAAAAAGGGTTGAAGTATGCTCAGTCAACGCTCTTAATGGCTAATTTACAGAATGCATAGGCTAAGGCACAAGGCGTTGCTCACTCAATGCTCTCAACGCCAGGCAGGCAGAAAAGCTATAGAATTGGTTAAGGCTAAAAGCATTGAATGGAGCTTTCTCACTGAACGCTGTCAACGCCTTGATAGATAGAATTATGTCTAAGTGTTTTGGAGTTGAGTGAAGCTCATTCACTCAACACCTATTCTACTGATGCTTGATTTTGGCTAAGTCCACAGGTGCTGACATCAGCAAAATTGACAAAGTCAACTAATTTCAAATCAAGTACGGAGAAGCTACAGAACACGACAAACTCTGCCGAGAATCTACTATATGTCTTCTTCCGTTAAAGCAAGGCATAGCTAAAAGCTGTAGGTGGGCCCCACTGATCTCTAAGAGCCATTGATTAGCAAACCACAAGGATGAGATGGGCCAAGACACAAGATAACTTTTAGGGCATTATCAACTTAAAAAGGATAGCAGCCGACTTCATCTTCCTCGCCATTGTTGCATGTAAAAAGCTTGAAGCTCTCCTACAAGAAAAAGTTCTGATAGCTGTGCAGTCTCCATCTGCCACATTAGGATCTGAAATAGTTCTGAAGAAAGAAGAACCTACAGCCTTTGGCAGGTTCAGCAAGCTGCTTGAAGACTCAAGATCAACAGATCTTTAGCCTTCTACAACAAGTTCAGAAGTCAGCTTTTGAGTTCCTCCAGCAAAATTTTTCTCTACTATGAGGAGAGTTAGAGCAGAAATTTCTCTGCTCTAGTTGTTGACACAAAGAAAATTCTCCGTGTCAAAGTTAATTAAATTATTTCTTGTTGTAGGATCCTTCTAGATCTGAGCTGTAGGGCCTTGGGCCTGAGGTAGATCAAATTTTTCTAAGCTGTAGGAGAGGGATCCTCTCTGAGTGTAGGATCCTACTGGGATCTGAGGTAGGTGAGTTTTACTCACTGAGAAGTAGGGCAATATTGCCCGAGCTATAGGAGAGTGAATCTCTTTGATTTGTAGGAGCATGTTTGCTTTGAGGTAGGGCTATCCTCCATAGACTGAGTGGTAGGGCTTAATTGCCTGAGGTATGTGATACTTGTATCACTGAGTGTATGCCCTTATGGCTGAGGTGTAAGTCTTGGAGGAGACTGAGAGATCCTGAGGGATCTGAGGTGTAAGCTCCTTGGAGCATTATTTTGGAGAAGTGCCTTGACTAACGGGAAGTTAGCAAGGTGGGAGGAGAGTGGATGTACCCATAATTTTTGGGAACTACTACAAAAATACTTGTGTGCTTTTCTGTGATTGTTTTTTGTTTGCAGGTTCTTAAAAAGTTTTCATCTATTAAATCACAAAGTAACTCAAGAAGAAACAAAAATTAACTCAAAAGACCTAGAAAAACCTATTCGCCCCCTCTAGGTTGCTAGCTATCTTGAAAATAAGAACTTTCAATGGCTATCAGTTCATATTTGTGTAGACTCAGTTATCGGTATTGATAGTTAAACTCAGTAGAACAGGAGATGAGTTAAGAACAAAATTGAACCTTATTGGGAATTTGCCCTCAATATTGCTAGATCTGAAAAAGTGCATCATGCAATGACAAGTGCAATTTGTATTTGATGTTTATCTACTCTCATGTTTGTAGAATCATTTATTAGTGCTATTAAATTAATCCCAACATGTCAGGAGATGAGTCAAGACCAAATTTCTAAGAATTGGTTTAAGCCTAAGTTATACCGTCTTCATGTGTATAATGGTCAAAACAATACTGTCTTGATAAGAAGACCAGCTCACTGTCTTGATGGGCATGACAAAATGGCTTTACTATCTTGATGTGCTTAGTGGACAAGACGATTTGTAACACCCCCATCCGTCAGGAGTAATATAATAGAAGATTCGGTCAGGGCCCTAAGCCATATTAAACAGACTGACATAAGAGTTACGAGATAAAACTATAATTCATTTCAATTTAAAGACGCACCCTAACACAGAGTTGTATTATAGCAGAAGTTTATAGAGTTAAAAATCACCCAACCAGAAATGTCCACTAATAAAGCCAATAGGAATGAAAGTCATACAAATAGATTTGACATTAAGGCCTTATAAAACTGTGTTCATATTTACAAGAAAGTGATTTTCATACATTGGCACGCAGACCGGTAACACATGAAAATACTAAACAAAACACTTGGGAAATTGAGGTCCAGCTTAGTAAAAAGGTCTTCAACCCGCTAATTCCCTCGTTGATCTGCAAGACCTGCACAAAATCATTCCACCGAACGGTGGCAAATAAGGTAACGGTCAGCATTAGCTGACCAAATTATAACAACCTCACCCCTCCCTCAGGATGGCAGTGCTCCTTTAATGCAAGCAACAACATGTTCACATAAATCATGAATGTGCAACTTAAAGCTCCAAACATCACAAATTGTGGCATGATCGGCCAAACATCTCATGCACTCAGGGCACATTAAAGGGTCCCACCTTTTTCCATCAAAGGCAAAAAATTGGTGCATTGACACCCACACGGGGAACTCCATGAGTTCCACTACCATACTCAGTCCAAGACTGGATGGTTCCACTTGAGCATTACTAGCCAGGCATCAAGCCGCGACTCTCTCCTATGCCAACGACAATTGCCATGTACTTTAGGTCTATTTAGCCGAATGACATAGTGTAGGTACTGTTCGGCTCTTTATTGTTGCTTATATCACCATGCTAATTAACGACAATGACGCGTGTCAGCCTCCCCCGTAAACCACATAACCAACATTATGTTCTACGACTGGCACTCATGGCCAACAATGCTGGACAGTCCAGGAATAGAACTCAATTACCTAGCCCTCGTGTCCCTGAGATATGGGCTTCAAAACCATAACAAAAGCTCATATTGAGATGTGGGCAATAAAACTCCGAAATCATATAATTTCCATAGAGTCTTCTCCGACAAGCAAAACAAAACATCACCAATCTTGATCAACTTGTCCGGACGGGCTTCACACAACATGCCTAATTCGTACGCTCATTTCTGGATACTATATGCAAAGACTACTCGGGGATAAAACATATCAACCTGTCTGAAAACCCTTTTCTCCACCAATCAGCGAGGGCTTCCATACAAACATGCTAAATAAAGACTTCACTTGTCCAAGAGAAGAATTATTACCCTCGTAGTTCGTTTCTGTGGAGCCATGAATAAGGATCTTGTTTTCCTCTTCACAAAACTATGCTTGGCTCTAAGGATCCGACGACCACTTCTTTGGCAAAACTCAACCAAACAACTTGAGTAGTTTTCGGCCAAACTGAGCTCCAGGGAGCTGCTCGGGTTGGAGAGGATGAAGAAGAAAGGTTCGACCTTCTTCCTTGGAACCACACCGATTAGAACCTGCCGACTTTGGTCTCACCTTTCCCCAGTTTTGTACTCACCGGAGGGCACACAGAGAACCTCTAAAAGCTGCTCTTGCTTCGATCTCGCAGAAAACCTTGTATAGGCTCTCGCAACTTTCTTCTTCCTTCGAATCGGGTAGAGAGAAAGAGAACAATGGATAAAAAATGACTCGGCTCTCACCGAGACTTGCTTTAAAATATAGATGGGATGGAACTTTAGCCGTACGATCTAACCTAATTAGAATGGACGACCAATATCAACCCTAACTCTTAATTTAAAGGTAAGGACCACCGTAACTTAGCCACTTAAGGGCCAGAAGACACGTGTTCATCCAGACCACTCGACGAATTTTTTTAGATCACTTGAGGAATTCATTCAGAACACTCGACGAATTCGTTCAAAACACTCGACGAATTCGTTCAGAACACTTGATGAATTCGTTCAGACCACTCGAAGAATTTGTTCTCACCACTCGATGAATGCCATAACCCATCGATGAATTCATTCTGACCACTCAATGAATGTAGGGACCACTCGATGAATGTCGTGACCACTCGATGAATCCATTCAGAACACTCGACAAATATAACTTGGTTATTTTCAGCTAGAAAACCCGGGGTGTTACAAATCTCCCCTTTAAGAAATTTTGTCCCAAAATTAATCATACTTGAAACAAACAAATAGGTACAACATACATAGAATTTGTACCTCAACAGAATAGTTCTGGGAATTTCTCCAGCATGGTTTGCTCGCGCTCCCTTGTCATCTCCTCATGACCACAGTTATCCAAACAAACCTTGACCATCCTAATCGCCTTGTTCTGCAACTGCTTGATCTCCGTGTCTTCGATACGAACAGGCTTGATTTTAGTCTTTAACCCACTATCGACCGACACATGATCCACAATAATGAATTGTGTATGCTCACGAATAGCTTTCCTTAGCACTGATATGTGAAACACATTGTGCAAATCACTTAACTCGGATGAAAGAGCTGGCCAATAGGCAGCTTCACTGATCCGTTCAACAACTTCAAATGGTCCAAGGTATCTCAGGCTGAGATTTTTTAATCGTCAAAGTCCAGATACATCTTCGAATGGCTTGATTTTAAGATACACCTAGTCGCCCACCGCAAACTCAACATTCCTGAAAGTCTTTAGTTTCAAGGGAAACTAAACACTTAGAGGGGGGGGGGTGAATAGATTTTCTAGTCTTTTATGACTATCTTTAACTTAGTGTGTTGTGAGTTAGTTAGGAGAGCTTGCTTTCAATACAATCCACAAAAGCACACAAATAATATTTATAGTGGTTCCCCATATTATGGGTACATCCACTGTCCCTCCCACCTTTCTAACATCGTGTTAGATAAGGCACTTCTCCAAAACTCAGCTCCTTTGAGCTTATAACACAGATCCCTCAGGATCTCTTAGTCTCCTCCAAGACCTACAACTCAGGCACAAAGCCCTACCTCAGAGCAAGCTTGCTCCTACAACTCAGTGATCAAAAGATCACCTACCTCAGACTTGAACCCAAGTCCTACAGCTCAGGTTATGGAGGATAGCACTACAAATTAAAGAGGATGACTCTCCTATAACTCATGCACAAGGCCCTACCTCATATCATAATCTGGATCCTATAACTCAGGCACAAAAGCCCTACCTCAGAGAGAATGACTCTCCTACCTCAGGCATAAAGCCCTACCTCAGGAACACATGTCCTACACTCAGATCCACTCAGGTATCCTACCTCAGATCAACAAGTGATCCTACACTTACCCTCTATAAATCAGGCCTATAACTCAGATCCAAAAGAATCCTAAAGAAATGAAAGGTTTTGTTGGTGTTGTTTTGATACCAGAGAAATTTCTCTATGTCTGCCTTCCTGAGCTGAGATAACTCAGCCCTAACTTCTTCTCATCAACTAGAAAGCTGAACTTTAATAAACTGTAGCTTATGCTGGAAGAACTCAGAAACAAGTTTCTGATCTTGCTGATGAAGACAGATGTGTTGACTGTTCTTGTATTCTTCAATCAGCTAACTTTGCCTGTGAAACAAGATGCTTTGCTTCTTCTTCTTTCTCAGAACCTTTTCTGAACTTGCTGTAGCAGATGATAATCACTACAGTTAACTTGCTGGAACTTTTAGTTTAGTTGTTTGCACTTCTTCTTCAAGCTCGACAATAATGGCAAGGAGGAAGATGAAGTTCAACTGCTCCTTTTTGAAATGAGTAAACCCTACAAGTTGTCTTTGCATCCGTTGAACTTATCCTTTTTATCTTCCGCCGTCAAACGACTATTTGACCCGTATACCCTACTATAGTTGACAACTGCAACTTATCTTTATTGAAATTCTTGATTTCAAGATCAACTAAACATCTAGGGGGGTGAATAGGTCCAATTTAATTCTAGGCTACTTAAAGTTAATGAAATCTGATTCTTTATCTTTATTACTCTCTCTGTCAGATAAGGCAAGAAATCTATTCTGCAATTATAACACAATTACATCACAACAATCACAACACATTACTCATAGATTTATAGTGGTTCCTCAATTGATAGGTACAACCACTTTCCCCCTTCTCTCTTTCTCAGATCCTAAGATCTTACAGCTCAGAGCCCAACTGGCTCCTACAATGCGGACTATACAAGTCTTACCACTCAGATTACCAAGGTCCTACAGCTCAAGTTCTTCCCAAGAACTCTACCTCAGAGTGAATCCACACTCCTACACCTCAAGTAATTCTTCCCTACCACAGAGTGATCCACACTCCTACAACTCAGGCAACCCTTGCCCTACCTCAGCCTTTATAACACAGTCTTATATCTCAGGAACTTAGCCTTACCACACAGATACAAAATGAATCCTACACAGAATATCAAAGAAATGAATTACAGACACCAGAGAAATTGTGTCTGTCTACCTGGACAGAGCAGATGTCAGCCCTATCTTCTTCTTCATAGCAACAAGATGAGAAAGCGATCTTGAATTTAAGCCCAGCTTGTTCTGGAAGTGACTAGCAAAAACCTTTGCTTATTCTTCAAGAATCTATCCTGATCTGGACTGAGCAGATATCAGCCCTCTCTACTTCTTCTTCAAAGATCCAGCGAATGATCTTTAGATTTGGCACGGCTTGGATCGTGAAGATACTTTCAGCTAGGGCTCGCTTAGACTGATTTGTCTTCCTCAGAGAAATACTCTGAACTTGCTGTAACAGATGTTGAATGCCTCAGCAAACTCAGAATCCCTTCAGATTTTCAAATTGAATTTCTTGGCTCTATAACAATGGCAGAAGAAGACGACGAACTCTGCTTCTCATTTTTCAGAATGAATTAATTATTTGATCAGAAAGATATTTGATCTCGATCTCAGCTACAATTTATGACTCCATCAATTAGAGAGATGATTGACACGTGTCCCAGATTTAACAGTGGTTAACACCTCAACTTAATCAAATTGAGATTCACTGTAGACTGACGGTAACATTAATGTCAATTTGTAACGAATCTGAAATTTGTTGACTTTGTTGACTTTGCTGACGTCAGCATCATTCTGAACTTAGCCAAAATCAACTATCTTTCCAAAAGTTCTGCGTTCTACGAACTCCAAGCGTTGTTTGACAAACCCTGAGCTCAGCTCGACATAACAGTTAAAGAGATGAAAGCTGAGTTCGACGAATTCTGAACTTCGTTCGACGATTCTAAAGGCTGAGTTCTTCTTACCGATGAAAGATGAGTTTAACAAATTCTGAACTCCGTTCGATGAATGCAATGTTTAGCTCAACAAATAGTAGATAAGCTGAGTTCGACAATTCTGGACTTAGACAATTTTTATAGCTCTGTTAGGCATTAAGTGTGTTGACCTCACTCAATGCTATTTCCCGTTAGCCCATTCTTCAGTTATCTGCCTGATGGCATTGAGAGCGTTGAGTGTATATGCCTTACTCAACGCTATTTGCCTTAGCCAAAATCTTCTGCTTTCCTTTCTACTAAAAAGCTTTGAGAGCGTTGAGTGAGCATGCCTCACTCAATGATTCTGGACTTACCTGAATTCTGGTTTCTTCACAGAATGACTAGACTCAAAGCCTTTTAACTTGGCATTGAGTGAGTGAGCTTCGCTCAATGCTTCTGTGTTGGAACCCTAGTTTTGATTTGGGCAAGGATCACTATTAGGATGTTTAGATTGACCCAAAATGTATTGTCTTGGATCATAGGATTATTTCCAGGTTTGATCCTTTAAAAAAATTACAGAGAAGTTAAGATTTTAAGTTCAGAAATTTGCTGGAAGAAATTCTCCGAGCTCAGTTCAACGAACTCTGAGCTCAGTTCAATGAACTCTGACCTCAGCTCAAAGAAAGCTGTAAAACTCAGTTCAACAATTTTGTAGTTCACATTCTCTGAGCTCAGCTCAACGAACTCCGAGCTGAGATCAATGAACTCCGAGCCCAGTTTGAAGAAAGCTTTAAAATTGAGATCAACATTTTTTTTGCAGTATACAGGCAAAATTATTTACAGCTAGCTGAATTAATTAAGGCTTAATTAAAGGCGATTAAGCTATCAGATTTAATGCTATATATTCTTATGAATATAGCCGTTTGGAGGCTGCATTAATTATGGATTAAATGAGGATCTAATGCTAATTGATTCCCAAAGCAATTACCATTCTCGGGAATGATTCAGCCATTGCAGACAAAGTAAATTCAAATGTTTGAATTATTTTTAGATAATATATAGAGATATTATTTTACAGAGATAGATGAACAGAAGGGAAGAACAAGAAGCAGAGAGTGAGAAAAATAAAAAATATACCGAATTCTTCTTCTTCATCTGCTTCAAGATTTTAAGGGACAACTCATCAACATCAATCCAAGAAGCTTCTGAAGATCTTCAAGTATACTGAAGGCCTACACCCTAAAGCAAAGCTTTCACACTTGAACTACTCTACATCTCAGGGGGAGCTTTGAAAACATCAAGATCCACTAAGTCTTCTCAGTTGTTTGAGAAAGAGGAGACAACATCATTTTCCTTTCCTACTATATAAAGGGTTTTTAACTCCCTTCAAAAGTTATCACCTGGTTGACAAGTCTCCTTATCAAAAGATTTGGATTGATATTTGGGCACCTGATCAAAAGCTCAAAGAGTTGTGAGATCTCCCTTGAAATAGATCTTGTGGTGACAGGGCCCCTGAGCAAAAACCTATGGTGGCAGTCACCTGATCAAAAAACTAGTAGTGGATTCCTACCAGGGTGGTAGAAGAGTGGATGTACCCAGATTTTGGGAACCACTATAATCCTTGTGTCATTTATGCTTGCTTGTTTATTTCTTTATTTGTGTGCTCTGATTTCTTTTTCTCCTTACATATATTTACCTCTAAGTAAACATAAGATCTATCCTCACTTTCAATTAGTATCAGAGGTTCGTTTCTTTGGTTGTACATGCTAACACCTGAACCAAAATGATCTTATAGATCTTATTTTTCTTAAGTGTATTTCATGGCATAAAATGAAGTGTTTTCAAGCACCGGACCTCCTATGTGCAATCTAGATAAGCTAGCACTATGGAAGGCAAGGATTAGGCTTTTTATGAACTCTATTGATGAAGAAATTTTCAATTCTTTCTTGACAGGTCCATTTCAATCTCAAGCAACAACAAGCACAAATGTTGTTCCATCATCTGAGTGGATAGATGCCCAGAAAATGCTAAAGACTGCTGATGCACAAACAATGAACATTCTTGCTCAATCAATGTCTGATGACATTTTTCAGAAAATTGCTGAATGTTCATCAACAAAGGATATTTGGGACTCCTGCACAACAATGGTTGGTGGATCAGCTAAAAAGAGAATATTTGATGCTAATACTTGGAGTGACTCTGACTCTGAAACTTCATCCTGTACAATTGAAGATGAAGAAGAGTCAAGAGCAAGAGAATTTTGCCTAATGGTAATAAATGCCTCTTGCAGCAACTCAGATGAACAATCAGACTCTGAAGCAGAATCTGAATAAGAAGAGGATCAGGTAATCTCTTCCTTTGATTTTTCTTCAGATCAATTTAAAGATGATTTTAAAATTCTTTGTAGAGATCTGATTTAATCTGAGAAGCAAATAAAACTTCTCAAAAAGCAATTAAATATTTTATCTTATGAAAATATAGAACTTAAAGAAGATTTGAAAAATATTTTTTATCAAATAGTTTCTTTAGAAACAATTAAAGGAAAAGAAAAGTCAAAAGACTTAAATAAAATAACTGGAGTTTTATAAAATCCTAAACCAAAACAAATCAAGAAATTTCAGAAAAACTATGTTCAAAATATTTCGTCGAACAGAGATCGATGAAATTGGTATGGTTCCTCGAACTCCGATCGACGAACTCTGAATAGAAAATTTTGGTCAGAAAATTATGATCGATGAAATAAATCCACTTCGTCGAACCGAGATCGACGATCGCCGAACTCCGATCGACGAAAATATTTTACTTCATCGAACTCAAAATCTTAAAATAAAAAGTTTTATTCTTTTCAAAATTATAATCAAACTCAAGATTTTATAAATCCTTTTACCAAGTGGTTCATCCCTTCTAGGAAATTTCATCCACTAGGTTAAAAAAATCATCCTGAGTGTTCTTTTATGTCTTATTATTATAAAGAACCAGGACCCAAGGTAATCTGGGTCCAGAACTCCTAACCTCTCTTTTCAGGAAAAGACCTATCTTACCACAGAGGAACAGTGGTATTTGATAATAACCAAAAGCCTTTAGTCTCAGTCAGTGCAGAGGTTACAACAGTTAGCAGGTTCAATTATTCAGAGAATCAGAAATGGATTCAGATATGTTGAAATAGATTCACACCTTTGTACATCTGCATGAAATTTTTTAATTAAGGCAGATTGTTTTGCTTTGTATTTTATTTGTTTTGTGTAAATAGTGTCCTCACCCAAATAGGGGGAGATTGTTGGAACCGTAGTTTTGATTTGGGCAAGGATCACTATTAGGATGTTTAGATTGACCCAAAATGTATAGTCATGGGTCATATGATTATTTCCAGGTTTGCTCCTTTAGAAAAATTCTAGAGAAGTTTAGATTTGAAGTTCATAAATTTACTGGAAGAAATTCTCCGAGCTCAGTTCAACGAACTCTGATCTCAGTTCAACAAACTCTGACCTCAGCTCAAAGAAAGCTGTAAAACTCAGTTCAATGATTTTGTAGTTCACATTCTCTGAGCTCAGCTCAACGAACTCCGAGCTGAGATCAACGAACTCCGAGCCCAATTTGAAGAAAGCTTTAAAATTGAGATCAACGATTTCTTTACAATATACAGGCAAAATTATTTACAGCTGGCCAAATTAATTAAGGATTAATTAAAGGCGATTATAGCTATCAGATTTAATGCTATATATTCTTATGAATATAGCCGTTTGGAGGCTGCATTAATTATGGATTAAATAAGGATTTAATGCTAATTGATTCCCAAAGCAATTACCTTTCTCGGGAATGATTCAGCCATTGCAGACAAAGTAAATTCAAATGTTTGAGTTATGTTTAGACAATATATAGAGATATTATTCTGCAGAGACAGATGAACAGAAGGGAAGAACAAGAAGCAGATCGAGAGTGAGAAAAAAAAATACAGAATTCTTCTTCTTCATCTGCTTCAGGCTTTCAAGGGACAACTCATCAACATCAGTCCAAGAAGCTTTTGAAGATCTTCAAGCATACTGAAGGCCTACACCCTGAAGTAAAGCTTCCCCTCCTGAACTACTCTACATCTCAGGGGGAGCTTTGAAAACATCAAGATCCACTAAGTCTTCTCAGTTGTTTGAGAAAGAGGAGACAACATCATTTTCCTTTCCTACTGTAAAAAGGGTTTTTAACTCCCTTCAAAAGTTATCACCTGGTTGACAAGTCTCCTTATCAAAAGACTTGGATTGGTTTTTGGTCACCTGATCAAAAGCTCAAAGGGTTGTGAGATCTCCCTTAAAATAGATCTTGTGGTGACAGGGCACCTGAGCAAAAACCTGTGGTGGCAGTCACCTGATCAAAAAACTATTAGTGGATTCCTACCAGGGTGGTAGAAGAGTGGATGTATCCAGATTTGGGGAACCACTATAATCCTTGTGTCGTCTGTGCTTGCTTGTTTATTTCTTTATTTATGTGCTCTGATTTCTTTTTCTCCTTATATATATTTACCTCTGAGTAAACATAAGATCTATCCTCACTTTCATTCTGTACTTAGTCGAATTTTCTGTCTCCTTATACATTGGCGTTGACAAACTTAGCTTGCCGTTGAGTAATGAAGCTTCACTCAACGCTTCTAGACTTAGTCAATTTTCTGGCTTCCACTTCTTAGGCTTTGACATGATAACCTTGACTCAACAATTCTGGTCATATGGCGTTGAGTGAGTTAGAGTCACTCAATGCCTATGGACTTAGCTATATTTCTGCCATTGCAATACTGTAAGCATTGACTGCCCGCGTTCTCTCAGCACTATTAGCTGTATGGAATTGAGTGAGTTTGCCTCACTCAACGCTTTTGGACTTAGGCATTTTTTTGAATTTCCAGCCTCACCTTGAGTCCACCTGTCATTATCTCTTGAACAATCTATCCAAATATTGTGACAAAGACCAACCTGTATGCATGAACTTAAACATACATCAAATATAACTATGTCTATCTCATTGACCTATTTGACATCATCAAATAAGGGCCATTGGAATCAAGGGACCTAATATTTACCTATAAAAGTCATACAATAGACCCGTGGCACCATTTGTCATATACTGTAGCTTTCCCGCAACATTTTGAAACATTACTGACTCATACTGATGTTAGCATTTGTTGACTTAGCCAAATTCTCAATTTCATCCCAAGCGTTGAGTGCGTTGAGTGATTGACCTTCACTCAATGCAAAAACCCTTAGTCTACTACTCTGTACTTTCAGACATTGAGTGCGTTGAGTGAATATCCTTCACTCAACGCTTTTGTCTTTAGACAATCCTTCTGCTGAATAGGTGTTGAGTGAGTCTTCATCACTCAATGCTAACTTGATTTAGACAAATTCTGCCCTGCTAGGTGTTGAGTGCGTTGAGTGAATAGCCTTCACTCAATGCTTTTGGATTTGACCAATTTCTTTTGCACTGCCAGACGTTGAGTGCTTTAAGTGAACCTTTATCACTCAATGCCCCTGTACTTAGCTGCTTCTCTGAATGCCTATTTTTGGTGAGGAATTGAGTGAATTGGCTTCACTCAATGCTTCTGTACTTATCCACAACTTCTTGATGAGCTTGCATTGAGTGAGCTGTTCTCACTCAATGCATCTGGACTTATACAGATTTTTCTGTCTATCTTTCCTTAGGCTTTGACTGATCATTATTGTGTTAACACCTTCTGATTTGGGCATTGAGTGAGCTATCCTCACTCAAATCTTTTGGACTTAGCTAGAATTCTTTGACAGAATATTCAAATGCTTGAGTTTGACTCAACGCTTCTCTTTAGGCATTGAGTGAGCTGTCCTCACTCAACGATCTGGACTTAGTCGATTTTTCCTACTTGCCAATGTTGAGGCTTTGACAGACTCAGCTTTACTCAACGCCTCTTGTTATATGACGTTAAGTGAACTGCCTTCACTTAACGCCTATGGACTTAGCCACAGAACTGCTTTGCAAACTGCTGGGCTTTGACTGTCCACACCTTACTCAGTGCTTTTTAGCATCTGGCATTGAGTGAACTGGCTTCACTCAATGCCTGTGGACTTAGATGATTTTCAGTCTTTCTAGCATCCTTCCTTAGCATCTGGCATTGAGTGAACTGGCTTCACTCAATGCCTGTGGATTTAGACAAATTTATATCTCTCCACCTCTCTACCTTGTGACCACTTGTAACAATCACTTAGACAACCTATCTAACCTTATTCTAAGGAACATCCTGCATATGATGAGCTTGAACAACATCAAATACAACCTTGTTCTTAGTATTGATGGTGATGCCTCTTCAAATCAAATCTAGGGAACATTGAGGGAAATATTCACAACAATCTTCCCCTATTTTAAGAAGGTAGAACACCTAACAATACTATGAAGCATTTTCTCATACATTAAATGAATTTAGAAGCAACTGTAAGCTTTCTCATACCACTTGAAAATTCAAAGCAACTTACAACTCTCCTCACTACTTAACACTTAAGTGGAGGACTTTTCTCAAACCACTTGAGGGTGGAAATATAATATGCAATGGCTCAACATTGCTCTCTTCATATTACTTGATTGTTTCCAAGTAACATGCACTTACTTAACATTACCTAGTCATGTCAAGTGTTGCTTCCACATCTCCCCCTGGGCATGTATTGCCCACCATCTAACCTTTTCTGGCAAGTACTGCTTTACTCAGAATGCTCTACTCCTACCCCTTTATGGTTTAGGGTATTGCCTACCTCTCCCCTTTCTGGATTCTTCAATAAGAAATAGTTTCCTAATGAGGGAGGTGATAGGATCATGGGAGAAATTAACTCTTGATCCTAGCCAACATCTCAAGTTAATACCACTTGAGAAATTATCCTAGTGATCAAACTATTTGTTTAAATATCATACCTTTTGTGTTGAAACTACTGAGACAATACATCACTGCAACCACTTGAGCTAGCTACAACATTGGTCCACTTGAGCCAATGCAATTCCTCGTACCACTAAAAAATTTTGTAGAATGGAGTTATAGTCAGGGAGGTACTGGCTTTTCCTCTTCTCCTGTAACAACATATCTTTTTAGCAGTAGTAGTGACTTCACAGCAGTAACCATCCACTTTGTTTGATCTCCCCCTCAGACTATGCATAGTCCTGAGGACGTGCTGATTAGCTGTGATAATCATTGATCCACTACAGCTGCTGCCTACCTCTTAACAGGAAGTTGAACTTGTTCCTATATCTTCTAGAATTGCTCCCCCTCAATAGGAGCACCTTGTCTTCTCTTTACTGGACACATTAGTCCATCTTAGTCTTGATACCACTTGATATCACTTTGGATACTTGTCTACCTGTAAGAAGGGTGAGTTCTGCAATAGAAATATTACATGGAGCAACTGAAGCTATACCAAGTTCAATATACCCAACTCAAACTTGAAGGTGTTGAACTTGACTGTATATAGTGGCTTAGTAAAGATATCAGCCACTTGCTTGTCTGTGGAGACAAACTCAAGACAGATATCTTACTTTTCCACATGCTCCCTAATAAAATGATATCTAATCTCAATATGCTTAGTCCTGCTATAAGAGAAAGGATTTCTAGGAATTGAGATTGTACTAGTAGAATCACAGAATATGGGGGTTCTACTTATCTGAAGGTTATAGTCCTGGAGCTGATGCTGTATCCACAACATCCATACACAGCCTCTACTTTCTGAGATATACTCAGACTCAGCTATTGAGATTGCAATACTAGTCTGCTTCTTACTGCTCTAAGACACTAGTCTTCCTCCCAAGAACTGACTGGTGCCTGAAGTGCTTTTCCTGTCCTCTTTGCAGCTTCCAAAATCTGTATCTAAATAGCTTATTAGTTCAAAATCCCCATTTTTAGGGTACTAAAGGCCAAGATTTGGTGCGCCCTTAAGATACCTCAAAATTCTCTTTGCAGCAGAGTAGTGAGATTCTTTAGGGCTAGCCTGAAACCTAGCACAAGCACATGTAGCATACATGATGTATGACCTACTAGCAGTAAGATATAGAAGGGAGCCAATTATCCCTCTATACAAAGTTTCATCAACAGGTTTACCAGCCTTATTTTTTCTATAGGCACACTTGATCCCATGAGAGTTTTCATGGTGGATGCATTATCCATACAAAACTTCTTGATCAACTCCCTGGTAAGCTTAGACTGTGAGATGGACAATCTATCTTCAGTATACCTTACTTGGAGGTCCAAGTAGTACTTAAGCTCACCCATACTAATCATCTCAAACTTCCCTTGCATAAGTTTGGCAAACTTCCTGCAAAGGTTGTCATTAGTAGACCCAAAAATTATGTCATCTACATAAATTTGGACAAGGATGATCTTGCCCTTAGATTCCCTTAGGAATAGGGTCTTGTCTTTCTTCTCCCTTGAGAATTTGTTCTCAATGAGGAAGCTAGACAATATTTCATACCATGCTCTAGGGTATTGATTTAACCCATATAGAGCTTTCTTAAGTCTATAAACAAATTCAGGTGAGTTAGAATCAATAAAACCCGGAGGCTGTTCAACATAGACTTCTTCCTTTAAGTCACTATTTAGGAAGGCTTACTTCACATCCATCTGGTAGACTTTAAATCCATTGTATGCATCATATGCAAGGAAGAGTCTGATGGCTTTCAATCTTGCTACCGGGGCAAAGGTTTGATCAAAGTCAATACATTCTTCTTGTCTGTACCCCTTAGCTACTAGCCTAGCCTTATTCTTGATTATAATGCCATTTTCATCAAGTTTAGGGTTTAGGGTATATGAACCAGCTTCTAGACCTTACATCTCTTAAATTGGTTTAGTTCCTCTTGCATAGCTATAATCCAGAACTGATTTATATTGGCATCTTCAAATCTCTTAGGCTCAACCTATGACAGGAAACTTACATACCTTGCTGTATTATATATCCTGCTTCTTGTCACCACTCCTTGGTTTGCATCACCAATAATCATGTGTCTTGGATGATCTCTCTGATGCTTTATAGCTGGAGGCAATCTCCTTTCAGCATTAGCTTCAGTGGCAACATCTTGCTGATCTTCATCCACTTCAAGTGTGTCATGCCATTCTTATGGAATAACCAATCCATCTTGGACTAATAGAGCAGCATCTTTGATGGTTAGCTTGTCCATCATAAACTCTGTACCTGCAGTACTAGAAGAGGAGCTTGGCAGCTCATTTTTAATCATAGTTGATTCATAAAAAACTACATTAACTGACTCTTCTATAACTTGACTTTCCAAGTTATAGATCATATATGCCTTACTATGATTTTTGTACCCAACAAAAATCCCATCATAGGACTTAGGAACAAACTTTGTCACATAGGACTTACCATTATGAAGCACATAACACTTGCTACCAAAGATCCTGAGATAGCCCAGGTTTGGTTTTCTGCCCTTCAAGATCTCATAGGGAGTCTTCTTATGGCTCTTGGTGATAGAGGCTCTATTAAGGACATGACATGCAATATTTACTGCCTCAGACCAGAAATATTCTGGGAGAGATGTGTCACTTAGTAAGATCCTACCAGCCTCTATGAGAGTTCTATTTTTCCTCTCAACAATCCTATTTTGCTAGGTGTTCTTGGAGAAGAAAATTCTTGATGAATCCCTTGCTCTATATAGAAACTTGTCATGCTTTCAGACTAAAATTCAGTCCCATGGTCACTTAAAATTTTGACCACAATACTGTCTAGCTCATTCTGCATTTATTGGACAAATGCCTTGAAGACATCAAGGGTTTCAAACTTTCTCTTGAGAAAGAAAACCCAGGCAAACCTAGAATAGTCATCAACCATCACAAGAGTGTAGACTTTCCCACCTAGAGACTATAAACTGGCATAAGACCAAACAAGTCCATATGCAGGAGATATAAATACCTCATAGAGTCTTTGGTCCCAATGCCCTTGAAGGAAGCTTTGGTTTGCTTGCCCTTTTTGGCATGCTGAGCAAATACCTTCCTTGGTGCATTTCATCTTGGGGTCATTCCTAACTAGCTCTTCAATAAAGAGCTTGTCAATAGTCTTATAATTCAAATAAGCTAGTCTCTTATGCCATTGTACACAATATGAGACTTTCTCATTTAAACCTAGATATATAGGAGAGTCTTTATTAAGACATATAAAGTTTAAGCAATAAACATTTCCACTCCTAGTGCCAATCAAGATGACCTCTTGGTTACTTGACCTCTTAATCTGGCACTCATCCTTGTGGATTGCAATGATATAGCCAAGATCACAGAGTTGGCTTATGTTTATGAGGTTGTGTTGCAATCCTTCAATATAAGCCACTTTTGAGGCGGTGACTACGCCATTGGTGATCTTATCATAGCATTTTGTCACTGCTCTATCTGAACCACCAAAGATAACTTTGGGTCTATCCTTTACTGGAGTGTACTCCTTTAAATTGCTCCTTATTCCAGTCATGTGCCTGGAACAACCACTATCCAAGTACCATATAGGGGTATGAGCACTTGGAATAACCTACAACAAATAATTTATCTTACCTTAGGACCCTAATATTTATTGGGTCCTAGGTTCTAATTAGCCTGAAGAGCAATCTGTCTTCCTGCAGATTTTCTGACAGGAAGACTAACATTTTTTATGGGCACACTTGGATTGTGCCAGCAATCTAGGGCAAAATGACCCACTTTCCCACATCACCAACACTCATGAATGTTATATCTTCATTTCTCAACAGGTCCTATAGTTGAGTTAACTGCTGACTGTATAGAAGGAAGAGGTGCAACAGCCTTCTTCAAGTTCCTTTCAGCAAGGATCTGACTGAAGGTGAGACTTTCAGCAGACTGTCTTGGCTTGCTCTGAATGCCATTTACAACAGTCTTCTATGTAGATGATATGTTGTTTATAACATCAGAGATAGCTAGACCTGTCATACTGATTGATTTTCCCTTGGTCCGGATCTTTGCTGGAAGGCCTTGAGAGTTGGCCACTTCCACATTCTTGAGAGTATGGGCTGGGTTACCAAAGACAAATGGTCCATGATGGGCCATTTGAATTTCCTCATGGGGAGTCTTGAAGGCACTCATTCCCCTACTATATATTCCACCATAGCTGTGAACATCTTTGTTCACACTAGAGGATCTACCAGTGCACTCACAAGCAAACTATCACAGTTTATCAACGCACGGTAGCCACACCGCTGAAAGGTTGAACAAACGACTATTGGTCGAAGTTCTTCCAAGGCAAAGGGACCCACCCGGTCCGGACAAGCGAGGTTGTACCAAAAGAGTCTACCGAAAAGTGTGATCGAGAAATGGTAGATCTCTCCCAACAAAACTACGGGGTTCGCCAAACCCTTCCGGAAAATAATGCAACTAAAAGAGAGGCAGAAAATCAAAAGGAAACCACGAAGAATCTAACGATTGAAATCCAACGCAAAAATCGTTCCAACCACTAGAACACCAAGAGGGAATCACACTTGAGTGGATAGATTCGTTACCCAAGTCGGAATAGATGATTCCGACTACCTTCAAAGGATCACTCTTCTGCGGTTCCGCCGGAGTTGCGCCGGATGGAGAGATAGTTCGTCCGCCTTGTCCACTTCACACCGGTATACGGATTCCACGTCGTAGAAGGATGTTCCTTCTCGGAAAATACTCCCCGAGGAGAGGGGTGACCGGCCTCCTTGTTTCAAAATGTTGCTCGGGTGGGGAGTTTGGGTGGTCGGCCGGTTATGGAGGAGATGCTCGGGTTGTGAGGGGGGGATGAGGAGGCGGCTAAGGGAGAGGGTGGAAGGAGGGCGGCCGGAATAGGGGGAGATAGAGGAGGGAGGAGGCGGCTTGGAAGAGGAAGGGGTGGAGGATCTTGGACGAATGGGAGGAGGAAGAGAGAGAGAGAGGGGCGGCGGCTAAGAGAGGTAGAGAGAGAGGGAGAAGATTAGGAAAGTTTTAGGGTTTAAGATTTTCTTCATTCACTAAGCTTTCATCAAAACACTACATGCCTATATATAGGCTTAACTCCAAGTTTTGGCTATATGTAACCCAAATTAAAATGACAAACATAAAGGCTACATGTAGCCCAAATTAAAATAAAATACTCCAAATAAATAATTAAAACATGCTAAATGAAAAATGCTCTCAAGCTAAGAAATAGAAGAAGTGCAACTAGATATTAGTCTTGCGCCGAGGGCGGAGATTGTAGCGTTGCTCCATACGAACGCCATGGCGACGCGAGTCCTTTGTTAGAGATGAAGGAGGGTCGTCCATTAGCATGCCGTCATCAGCAACTTGGGCGCCGTCGTCTCCATCAATCCTCCCCCGCTTGAAAGGACTCATCACCGATGAGTTGGCCTGAAGATACCGTCGTAGAAGAACACCATCCAACAGAGCGATCTCCGCTTCAGGAAGCCAAGAGTCATCAGAGGCGGGGCGATCACGCCAACGAATCAAGTAGCGGCGCACATCGCCATCTGCAGTGGGAAGCACATCATCCTGGAGAATCTTGTCGGGCAAAAACGCTGTCCTGTCAAACCTGGGAAAAGAATTAGGCAGCAAAGGGGGAAAATCTATGTCATCAACATTTAGCGTACCTCCATTGGAGACCGGCGGAGAGAGAGATCCCTTACCCCACTCAACCCCACACCCATGAGAATCTATAGTGGAACTAAACGGACATGAAGATAATTCTAGTGGTGGAGCAATATATGGCGTTAAATCCGAAACATTAAAAACAGGGGAAATACCCCAATCAGTTGGTAATTCCAAAAGAAATGCATTGTCTCCTAATCGCTTTAAAATCCGAAAAGGTCCCGCTTGCCGATCCGCTAACTTTTTTAAGATGGCCGTAGGCAACCGTTCAGGGATGAGACGCACCATGACTAAATCGCCTACTTTCAAGTGAGACACTCTCTTATGTGCGTTGGCATTAACTTGATAAGATGCGTATTGAGTGGTAAGCGTTTCATTTATGTACTTGTGCAGATCATGGATGTGAGAGGCAAAATCCTGTGTAAATTGACTTGACTGAAAAGATGGCGGTAACGGAATCAAGTCAAGTGGCACGGGTGCTTTATAACCGTGCACAATCTCATTTGGGGACAAACCTGTGGACCTATTTTTGGAATTATTATACGCTAACTGAGCATGAGGGAGGATAAGGTCCCATGTACCCTTGTGGTCTCCCACAAGGCATCAGAGCAAACTACCTAAACTTCTGTTTACAACTTCGGTTTGCCCATCCGTCTGCGGGTGGTAAGCTGAAGAGAATAGAAGTTTGGTGCCCATAATCCTCCACAGGGTTTTCCAAAAAAAAAAACTAGTAAACTTCACATCCCTATTGGTAACTATAGATTTTGGAACGCCACGATGGCCAACTACCTCTTTGAAATACAATTGTGCAACGTGTGACGCATCGTTGGTTTTGTTGCACGCAATAAAATAGGCCATTTTGGAGAAACGGTCTACAACAACTAAGATAGAGTCGTGACGTCTAAAAGTGATTGGGAGGCCGAGAATGAAATCCATGCTAACGTCTTCCCAAGGGATAGAAAGAATCGGAAGAGGGGTATAGAGCCCTGCATTTGTTTTGTTCCCCTTAGCCAATTGGCACGCTCGACAACTTCCCACAATTTTACTAACCATGGCCTTAAGATCGGGCCAATAGAACTTATCTTCTACTAATGTGATTGTCTTATCATGGCCGAAATGTCCCCCTAGTCCTCCGCTATGCAATTCCCACACTATGATGTGTCGTAGGGAGGAATGGGGACTGCATAGCTTCGCATGATTAAATAAATAACCGTCACGAATATAAAACGAGGTAATGGTTGTAGGCAAGTTGTCTTGAGTGCTGAAATAGATATCCTTGAAATCTGGACAGTGGACGTACTCATCCTTAATCCTATCGAAGCCAATTACCTTAACTTCTAGCGTGGATAATAATAACGACACACGACTGAGAGCGTCAGCTATGCGGTTGAGAGTTCCCTTAAGGTGCTTGATAATGAAGGTGTACTCCTGGAGATAGGAGACCCACTTGGCATGCATAGGACTAACCTTAGTTTGCGAGTTAATAAATCTTAGCGCTTCATGATCGGATTGGATGACAAACTCCTTAGGAAGTAAGTAATGCTGCCAATGTTGGAGGCATCTAATGACCGCGTAAAACTCCCGATCATAATTGGAATAATTTAATTTTGGACCCGCCAACTTCTCGCTAAAATACCCCACAGGGTGGCCTTCCTGGCTCAATACTCCGCCAATTCCCACTCCTGACGCGTCACATGACAACTCGAAAACTTTGGTAAAATCTGGTAGTCGTAAGAGGGGGGCTTCCGACATGCGCTCTTTAATTAATTGGAATGCTCTAGCAGCCGAGTTCGACCATGTAAATTCCCCCTTTTTCATGCACTCAGTGATGGGGGCCATAATGCTACTAAAATCCTTAATAAACCTCCGATAGAAAGTAGCGAGGCCATGAAAACTCCTAACATCCCGAATGTTGGCGGGCTCGGGCCAATCTCTAATGGCTTGCACCTTCTTAGGATCTACAAGAATCCCCTTCGAACTAGCGATATACCCGAGGAATTCCACCGAGCACACATGGAAGGTGCACTTCTTAATGTTCACGAAAAACTTTTCCGATCTTAGCGTGGTAAGGATGGTTTTTAAATGTGGCTCGTGATCGATCGTGGAGGTGCTAAAAACCAAAATATCGTCAAAATATACCACGATGAATTTTCCCATATAGGGTTGGAAGACGTGGGTCATCATCCCCGAAAACATGCTCGGCGCATTGGAAAGCCCAAACGGCATAACTAACCACTCGTAGAGCCCTTCCTTAGACTTAAATGCGGTTTTCCACTCGTCCCCTTCCCTAATTCGGATCTGATGGTAGCCACTCCTAAGGTCCAATTTTGAGAAGATCGTGGCACCGGCTAGCATGTCCAATAAATCGTCCAAGCGGGGGATGGGAAACCGGTACTTAATAGTGATCTTATTTATGGCTCTACTATCCACGCACATCCTCCAAGAGCTGTCTTTCTTGGGGGCAAGTAAGGCGGGGACGGCACACAGACTCATGCTGTGGCGAATAAAACCCTTTTGCAATAAGTCTGAAATCTGTGTTTGCAACTCTAAGTGGGCGGAGGGGTTTAGACGATAATGCGGGAGGTTGGGCAAAGAGGAGCCCGGAATGAAATCAATGGCATGCTGGATATCCCGCATGGGGGGTAACTCAGACGGCAGCTCGTCCGGATACACGTCCACAAACTCATCTAAAAGTTTTCTCAGAGCCGGCGGCAAATTCTCAAACGTTGCCGCATCTTCCTTAACTTGCAGACACACTAAAGCATAGAGGACACCGTCTACAAAGGTAGTGCGCCTCAATTCTTTCTTCCCAATCAGACTCAACGTTTTCTTTTCGGCCGGGACGACCGTGTCCTTGGAGGGGGCCGAAGGATCCTTAGGCGGAGCGGGTTTAAAGATAATGGTTTGGCCATTAAATTTAAACTCGTAAGTATTGGCTTGCCCAAAGTTGGTAACGTCATGATCATACAACCAAGGGCGACCCAGCAAAACGTGACAAGCATCCATTGGGATGACGTCACACCAAATCTGCTCAGAATAAGATTTGATGGTAAGGGGTACCAAACATCGCTTCGACACTGGGAGGATGACTTGTTTACCCATGCCACCTTATAAGGGTGAGGGTGTGGCTCCGCAGCAAGTGACATACGCTTCACCGCGGCTTCAGAAATAACGTTCATGCAACTACCGCTATCGATGATCAACCTACACCATTTTTCTCCACTCTTAAAATTTAACGTGAAAATGTTCGTCCTATTCCAGTCGTCTAATGCTCGTGGGGTTGCCAGGATACACCTCATAACCATCATATGGGAGTCATCCTCCATATCACTTGGCACTCCGTCCGACTCACTCTCTTCACCCGCCTCATAAGTAAGGTCGTCTGACACACCCGTGGAATCTAACAGGGCTAACGACTTGGGTTTAGTAGGACAATCACTAGCATAGTGTCCTTGGATTCCGCAAGCGAAACATGTGACATTCGTTCTGTTGACCCTACCCACTATGACTCTCTCACTAGAGGGTTTCTATTATTCCTAGCCGTTACAACTACGGAGGTAGAGTCAGGGGACTGATATTTTCCTTTGTCCTTATAGGTGAAGGTGGGTGGCGGTCCTAGGATGGACTTGCCCTTTTGGAACGAGCGAGTCTTACCCTTAAGCACATTATGCTTCTCTATGTCTAAGGCAGCGTTGAATGTGATGTGCAAGTCGGTGTGACCGTATCGCAGAAGTTTTCCTTGGATGTCGGGGTTCAGTCCCTTACGAAACCTGGAGAGGGTGACCTCGGGCATCTCTCTCACGTCACACCTAACCATCATGTCCTTCAACAGGCTCATGTACTAAGAAACCGACCTAGTCCCTTACTTAAGGGTAGCTAAATCATCGAACATATGTGTTCGGTGGTATGTGGGGACGTACTGCTCTGTAAGCCTAGCCTTCATGTCATCCCAACCAATGGGCAACGCACCGTTCTCGACTCTCAAACGACATTCCTCATTTAGCCAAAAAATTTTAGCACGCCCTAACAACTTCATCCTTGCTACTCGCACCTTATCTGCGTCGTTCAGGGCATACCACTCGAAATAACATTCGATCTCCATGACCCAGTCCTGGAAGACTTGGGGGTCTCCCAATCCGTCATAGGATGGTGGCTTAACTCGGACAGCCCGAGTAAGATCAAACTCGTAAGGTGCTCGAGGAGCGTACTCATTAGGAGGGTGGGGGTAAGGATTGTGATTTTCTCCCACCCGTTGGTGTGGAGGTTGATTACGAGGTGCCCCTTGTTGTAATCCCATTGTGTGAAGAGCCTCCCGAATAGCCGTCATCTGCTCCGTGAAATCCTGACGGAGTTCCTCAATCTCCGTGAGGGCACGACCTTCAGCCCGGTCATCATCCATATTAGACGACAACGAAGGGTATTCCGTACCGAGCCTAGTGCGCATGCACAAGTGAAGATAACAGACTTAGACAGACCACTGAAGGATTTAATCCCGCTAGACGAATAAACCAAAATAATTTTTTTTTTATTTTCTTACTGGAAATAAAATGAGGGTTATTAAAAAAAAAATTTTGGATTTTTTTGCAGAAAAATTAGAAATCTACACCGCTATTGGCAGACCAAAAATAATTTTTTTGTGTGATTTTTGACAACAAACGTGCAAACAGAAGTGCGGCTAACGTGCAAAAATAACAGGGGAGGGTGTCAATTAAAAAATTGACAAGAACCACCTCTGATACCAAATTGATGTAGGCCTCTACCGTGAACGCACTAAGGACTAGGGAAATAAGCGGACGCCTCACTAACTCCACTATTGCACTCACACGAGCTTTAAACGCAGCGCACTCGCAAGCAAAGTATCACAGTTTATCAACGCATGGTAGCCACACCGCTGAAAGGTTGAATAAACGACTATTGGTCGAAGTTCTTCTAAGGCAAAGGGACCCACCCGATCCGGACAAGCGAGGTTGTACCAAAAGAGTCTACCGAAAAGTGCGATCGAGAAACGGTAGATCTCTCCCAACAAAACTACGGGGTTCGCCAAACCCTTCCGGAAAATAATGCGACTAAAAGAGAGGCAGAAAATCAAAAGGAAACCACGAAGAATCTAACGATTGAAATCCAACGCAAAAATCGTTCCAACCAATAGAACACCAAGAGGGAATCACACTTGAGTGGATAGATTCGTTACCCAAGTCGGAATAGATGATTCCGACTACCTTCAAAGGATCACTCTTCCGCGGTTCCGCCGGAGTTGCACCGGATGGAGAGATAGTTCGTCCACCTTGGCTACTTCACACCGGTACCCGGATTCCACGTCGTAGAAGGATGTTCCTTCTCGGAAAATACTCCCCTAGGAGAGGGGTGGCCGGCCTCCTTGTTTCAAAATGGTGCTCGGGTGGGGAGTTTGGGTGGTCGGCCGGTTATGGAGGAGATGCTCGGGTTGTGATGGGGAGATGAGGAGGCGGCTAAGGGAGAGGGTGGAAGGAGGGCGGCCGGAATAGGGGGAGATAGAGGAGGGAGGAGGCGGCTTGGAAGAGGAAGGGGTGGAGGATCTTGGCCGAATGGGAGGAGGAAGAGAGAGAGAGAGGGGCGGCGGCTAAGAGAGGTAGAGAGAGAGGGAGAAGATTAGGAAAGTTTTAGGGTTTAAGATTTTCTTCATTCACTAAGCTTTCATCAAAACACTACATGCCTATATATAGGCTTAACTCCAAGTTTTGGCAATATGTAGCCCAAATTAAAATGAAGAACATAAAGGCTACATGCAGCCCAAATTAAAATAAAATACTCCAAAAAAATAATTAAAACATGCTAAATGAAAAATGCTCTCAAGCTAAGAAATAGAAGAAGTGCAACTAGATATTAGTCTTGCGCCAAGGGCGGAGATTGTAGCGTTGCTCCATACGAACGCCATGGCGACGCGAGTCCTTTGTTGGAGACGAAGGAGAGTCGTCCGTTAGAGTGCCGTCATCAACAACTTGGGGGCCGTCGTCTCCATCAATTCATCTAGTGACCACAGGTGATTTCTTGGTCATACCTTTTTGAAAGTAACAGAACTTTCCTAAAAGGAATGGGAGGCTTGAATACCAGAGGCCTAACTGGAACTTTTCCAATCCCTTTAGAATGGGCAACTCTTCTGTTTCCCTTGAATCCCTTCTTACCCTTTTGAGAGGAGGAGTCTATCAAGGGCAACACACTACTTGGCTTAGAGTAACTAGCCACTATCCTTTTCTCCCTCTAGAGTTTCTCTTCAAGATCCCTAATGAGACTATTCTTGAATCTGATGGTGCCAATCTGGATGAGGGAAATGTTTTTCAGTTGGCTAATTTCTCTATCCTTCTGATCTGACATGGTTGTTGTCTCAGCCTGCTGGGCAGCAGCTAGCTATAGGGAGGTGATCTCCACAGCTTGCTTCTTGGCCAACTTCCTACTTATCTTGAAAGCATACAGAAGTGCACTATACTTGTCAATCAATTGATTGACATCTTCCTCAGATTCAAACCCTTCATCACCATTGGATGATGATGTCTCAGAATTTTGACTAGTCTCATAATCTTATTCAGAAGATGAGCTGGATAGAGAGTGTACCTTTATTAAACCAGGCTGATCCTAGCTAGATTCTTCAACAGACATGACCATCAACCCATAGTAGCTAAATGCATCTTATTCTTCATCCTCCACCTCTGAGTCATTATTTGAATGTGATAGAGGGGCCCTAATCCCTATCCCGGCAGCAGGATATTCTTCTGCTTCAACTTCTATATCTTCTCTAGCTCCTTCTTCAGCAAAAAATAGCCCTATGTAGGCTTCTTATTCTTCAGATTTAGAAGATTTTGAGTCAGACTCAGTCCAGCTCTTCGCCTTTTTAGCAATGAAGGACTTTTCCTTCTTGCCCTTGTGCTGGTGGACCTTTTTCTCACAAGCCTCTCTTCTTTTCATCGGGCAGTCAGCAATTACATGCCCTGGCTTGCTGCAAAAGTATTAAACAACTTTAGAGGAACTATGTTTACTAGTTTTAGAATCATACCTGTCTTCCTTGGAGTGATTCTTCCTGTGATGAGAAGAGGAGGAAGGTATGCTCCTCCACTACTTCTTCTTTATCAGCTTCTAAAGTTTCCTGGAGAAGGCAACAAAGTCTTCATCTGACAAGCTGCTATCAGATGAGCTTGGCCGTGTAGTGTCTGAATCAGCATGCCTTCTTAAAGGAGAGGGAATCCTCTCCTTGCTCTTCCTGGTGCTGTCTGATTTGAAGGCCAAATAATTTTCCTTGTCCTGAGATTTGCTGATGGTCTCCTCCTCTTTCCTAGTAGCCAGCTGCATCTCATAAGAGAGCAACTTTCCAAATAGTGTATGGGGAGGAGTATCAGCTAGCTTAGACACCTCTCTGATTGTACAGATCTTGGTGTACCAGTCTCTAGTGAGAGACCTCGAGAACTTGCCATTAAACTCATAATGACTGAAGACCCTCCCATTGGTTCTCAGCTCATTTATTATCTTGAAGAATCTTTCATAGCAATCAGCTATGCTCTTTCCCTTGGACTGCCTGAAAGCCTCATACTCCTGGTTGAGCATGGACTTCCTCTCATCTCTGACCTCTTCAGTACCCTCCATGTAGACCACTAGGGTGTCCCACATCTCTTTGGAGGTCTTGTAGTGGACTAGATTCTGAAAGGTAGAATCATCCATGTCACTAACAATTATGTTTTGTGCCCTCTTGTCCAGTGTAGCCAGAATGACCTTATCCTTGGTCATTTCAGAGTATGTCTTTGGTGTCTAGACTGGTGCATCCAGAACTGAGACCTTCATAGGGATAAAAGGTCCCTCTTTGACTGTCATAAAGATCTTTGGGTTAGAGTCTTCCATAAACAACCTGACCCTCTCTTTCCAGATTCCAAAACTCTTCTTCCTATAGATAGGAAGCTTTATGGAACCCAGCTCCTTATGGTTCTCTCCTGAACCCATAAGTATTGTACTTATAGCTACCCTTGGAGATCACTCAGACTGTTAAGTCCTTCTTGAGCAACCTCCCTCTAATAAAACTTGAAATTCTTTAGTTTCAAGGGAAGCTAAACACCTAGGGGGGGGGGTGAATAGCTTTCTTAGTATTTTATGACCATCTTTAACTTAGTGTGTTGTGAGTTAGCTAGGTTTACTTGCTTTCAAGACAATCAACAAAAGAACACACACAATATTTATTGTGGTTCCCCAGATTATGAATACGCCTACTGTCTCTTCCACCTTTCTAAAAATGAGTTCGATAAGGTATTTATCCAAAACTCAGCTCCTTAGATCTTATAACACAGATCCCTCAGGATCTCTCAGTCTCCTCCAAGACCTAAAACTCAGGTGCAAAGCCCTACCTCAGAGCAAGCTTGCTCATACAACTCAGTGATCAAAAGATCACCTACCTCAGACTTGAACACAAGTCCTACAGCTCAGGCAATGGAGGATAACCCTACAACTCAGAGAGGATAACTCTCTTATAGCTCAGGCACAAGGCCCTACCTCATATCCAAAGCTGGATCCTACAACTCAGGCATAAAGGCCCTAACTCGGAGAGAATGACTCTCCTTCCTTAGGCACAAAGCTCTACCTCAAGCACATAGGCCCTAAACTTAGATCCACTCAGGGATCCTACCTCAGATCAACAAGTGATCCTACACTCAACCTTTATAAATCAGGCCTATAACTCAGATCCAAAAGGATCCTACAGAAATGAAAGAGTTTTTTTGGTGTTGTTTTGACACCAGAGAAATTTCTCTATGTCTGCCTTCCTAAGCTGAGATAACTAAGCCCTAACTTCTTCTCAGCAATAAGAAAACTGATCTTCAATAAACTGCCGCTTGTGCTTGAAGAACTCAGAAACAAGTTTCTGATCTTGCTGATGAAGATAGATGTGTTGATTGTTCTTGTTATCTTCAATCAACTAACTTTGCCTGCAGAAACCAGATGCTTTGCTTCTTCTTCTTTCTCCGAACCATTTCTGAACTTGCTGTAGCAGATGATAATCGCTACAGCTAACTTGCTGGAACTTTTAGTTTAGCTGTTTGCACTTCTTCTTCAAGATCGACAACAATGGAGAGGAGGAAGATGAAGTTCAGCCATTCCTTTTTGAAATGAATAAACCCTAAAAGTTGTCTTTGCATTCTATAACACCCCAAAATGTTGTAGGAGCGACGGGGATCGATTTTGGCCAAGACAAGATCTTGGTGCAGGTGACACGGGCCCCGACACGGGCGTGTCGGAGGCCGTGTCGGGCGTGTCGAGCTCGGGCCGTCGAGCTGGCTGTGTCGTCGACCAACGTAGGTCGACGATGGTTGTGTGGTGGAACACGTCCTAGGACACGAGCGTGTCCCAGGCCGTGTCACACCTGGGCGGTGCGGTTGGGTACACGGGTAATGACACGGGCACGAACACGGCCGTGTCTAGCTTGACACGGGCGTGTATGATGCCGTGTCACCAAGCCGTGTACCCCTCTGACTGCAAATTGTTGGCCGATTGCACACGGGGGGCATGACACGGGTCCCGACACGGGCGTGTCGCAGGTGATACGGGCGTGTCGGAGGCCGTGTCAAAGGCTGTGTGCTAGTTTTCAATTTTGGTCGAGACGGCGAATGAGCTACACGGCCAGGCACACGGCCGTGTGCCAACCCGTGTTCGGCCCAGATTTTATGATTTTGGATTTAATCCGGGCCGTTCGTTTCCTTGGCTTTGGATCCAACGGTGGGGGGCTACTCCTGGGTGGTTTTAGTCGGGAAATAGGGTTTAGAAACCCATTTTCCATTGGCCAATCTCTCTCTAAAAGTTAGAGAGAAGGGAGAGCAAGGAGGAAGGAGGAGTCCAAGATCCGGCCGCCGGAAGAGCTTCGGAGCTTCGAATCGCGATCTGAGTCCAGATCCGCGGTGGCGATGCCGTTGCGGTGATTTCCAACCGTATAGTTTTCGATAGCACCGCGGAAGAATGCAAGGGTAACAATTTCTCATCCTTGGGCATGTGAAGCCCTCTTTTCCTTTGCATAGGAAGCCCTCTCTCGCGAGTGAGCGAAGAGTTGGAGCGTTCCTTGGGGTAGATATGTGAAGTCCCCCTTGTGTAGAGTCCGTATGCATAAACGGACATAGGCATTGTGTGTGAAGCCTATTCAGACATGTTGGTCCGGATCGGTGATGTTGCATTGCATTTGAACTGGGCAAGAATCCAGATGTTTGGGTGTTTTCGGGTTTTCTACGTGGTAGATTGCATCAGGGAGCCTTGGAGATTAACTCCAAGGTGCACCCGGAAAACTGGGCAAAAGCGGGTTTTGCCAACACGGTGGCCGGGGAGCCAACGTGAACATAACCGGGTTATGTGATTATTGTGGTGGGAACGGGACTCGGTGAGTCTTGACCTGCGCATATGGCTTAAATTGCCGTTGCGGTGTGAGCACGGGTCAGGCGGAACCGTACCCAGTCTATGTCGTTCGGTAGGACCGTTGGCATGGATGTGGGTCTTCGGCGGTCTATGGCTTGAATTGTCGTGACCAAGGCCAGGAAGGCAAAATGCTCATATGGATGACCGTCCAAGAGGCGGTGGTGGATTGGGAACGTCTATGGCTTGAATTGACGTGACGTTGGCCGGTTCACCGAGAATGTGCCCTGAGTGCACGGGGTGTGTGGCCGTGCGAGCCTACGCCTGTGTTGATGTGTGTTCACATTAATATATTGCCTATACTAATAAAGTGCAGGGAAAGAGCATCGCCGCCCCGATTTTGGGGGCGGGATCGTTATAATTTGGTCAGCATAGCTGACCGTTGCTTTTGTTTGCCACCGGGCGGTGGTTTGTGCTTGCAGGTGCTGCGGAGCCGAGTGGAAAATAGCGGGCTAAAGCCCATGTTGCGATGCTGGCCCTCGAAGGCCTAACCCTTTTTATGCTTTCCATTTATTTCATGTATGGCCGGCCTGCGAGCCGAAGTATGTAAGACATGTTTTGTTAAGCAAACCTTATAAGGCCTTAAGGTCGGTACTTTTGTATTTTCATTCCTATTGTTACTTCTGTAGTGGACATTCCTGCTTGGCAGGGTTCTTGTATTTGTGCAACTTAATAATTTGCTTCCGCTAGAATGACTCTGTGTAAGACGTTGGTGATTGGTTGTATGGTTTCAACGCGTAACCAACCGGTCTGTCCGTAGTATATGGCGTCGGGCCCCGGCCGGACCTACTGCTATATGCTATGCGACGGATAGGGGTGTTACAAATTGGTATCAGACTTCTGGTTTCGGTCAAGCTTAAATGAAATCGTGGACGAATTCACTTTAAGGGGTGGTGAGCACATGTGTGCGTCATCGTTATAACATGAAAAGAACCCATGAATGTCTACTTAGGAATGAAAATATACATGTTTGAGGAACCTACGTGTTCCTATAATTGCTATTTGCAGTAATTTTTGGGTCGCTTATCGGTGTTTTGCACGATTATAGGTGACCAGAAGTGGCGCTGGGTCGTCTGAACGGCCAGGTTCTGAGGCGAGCAGTGCGCCAAGCAATGCGCCTGCAACACCTCCGTCTGACGAGACCATTAGGTTGGTGGCAGAAGCGGTCATGGCAATGATCAATGCGCAGCCTGCAAGGCAGGTGCAACAGCCTGCTCCTGCTATGGAGCAAGTACCGCTTCAGACGGCAGAGCAAAGGAGGGTTGAGCAAGTAGTGTTGGAGCCAGAGTTGCCTCGGAGAGCAACGGAAAGACAACTGAAGCACGTGATGGGCTTTCACCCACCGGTATTCATGGGGGCAGAAACCCCGACCCAAGCAGAGGATTGGCTCTCAAGGGTCAACAAGGTGATGACTGTGACGAAAACGAAAGAGTGGCAGAAGACCACAATAGCGACGTTCCTGTTGGACGGGGATTCAAGACTATGGTGGGAAGGCCTAGAGCTACATCAGTTGCGGGGAAGGCCGTTGGCCGAAGTTTCGATGGAGGAGTTTGCGAGACTATTCATGGCTCGATACCTCCCCTCGACGCAGAGAATTGCGCTAGAAAGTGAGTTTTAGAAGTTGGTGCAAGGGGATTGCACCGTTGATGAGTACCTCCATGAGTTTACTCGGTTGGGGAGATATGCCGGCGCTACCTTCGCAGAGGAGGAGCGCAAGACGAGCCGCTTCTACGAAGGGCTAAGAGATGATTTAAGGTTGCTACTGTCGGGGCCCAAGGCGCAGGGTTTCATGAACCTGGTCAATTCGGCCCGATCCTTGGAGAAGGACATGAAGAATGTCCAAGCGAAGAAGGAATCCGGTAGTAAGAAAGCGGAGTTCAAGGCACCGACTACGTCGAAGTCGGGCTACCGCAGATTCTATAAGAAAGCTAAGACATCGGGTCCAGCTGCTTCAGGTGCCTCGGGGGTAACTACCAATCGAACCCCGGGCGCTTGTTTCACGTGTGGAAAGACGGGGCACTTTGCCCGTGATTGCTGGAGTGGACGCTCAAAGTCTGAAAGGAAACAAAGAGCTACCTACGAGGAGAAGGGCAAAGCGGTGGAGTCGACCGCGTCCCACTGTGCTCCGACTCAGCCTAGAGTCTATAACTTGGGCCAGCAGGAGGCCATCAAGCAAGCGGATGTGGTGACAGGTATGAGTTAATTTATAGCAAGTTAGCTTTAATACCGTTATCTATTGCTTGTTAGCCTAATATTGTTTGTATAGGCTTTGTTGTGATTAGTGATAGTCCGGCACGGGCACTGTTCGATACGGGAGCTTCACACTCCTTCTTGTCCGAAAGCTTTATATCGCGCATCGGAGTCCCTTCTTCGATGGCGAAGGACAAGTTGGATGTGCTGCTACCGAATGGGTGCTCGATGCGTGCGGACAAGGTGTGCGTTGTAAAGGTTCACATTGGGAGCCAAGAGTTCGACTTGCTAGCGTCATTGCTGCCGCTAGTAGAGTTCGACGTGATCTTTGGGATGGATTGGCTTTCGGAGCAGAAAGCTTGGATTGACTGTGACCGGAAGGAGGTCAAGCTGGGTGTAGGGCGGGAGACTACATTCGAGGGGCTAAAGGGGTAGAGCAAGATACTGATGTCTGCTCTTCAGGTGGTGAAGGTAGTTCGTACTGGTGCAGAGCTGTTCTTCGCAATAGTGGGGGCTGTGGAGCCAAAGTCCATGTTGGATAGCATTCCCGTGGTTTGCGAATACCCCGATGTGTTCCCGGATAGTCTTCCCGGAGCCCCCCCTGCAGCGGGAGATTGATTTCACCATCGAGCTCGTGCCGGGGGCCAAACCGGTATCACGTGCTCCGTATAGGTTGGCGCCTAAGGAGATGGCAGAGTTGAAAGTTTAGCTAGAGGAGCTGATGGAGCAAGGGTATGTGCGTCCAAGCTCGTCGCCTTGGAGCGCACCGGTCCTCTTCATTAAGAAGAAGGATGGTAGTATGCGGCTGTGTATCGACTACAGAGAGTTGAATAAGCTAACGGAAAAGAATAAGTACCCGATCCCGAGGATTGATGATCTCTTTGATCAGTTAGTAAGATCGTCGGTATACTCCAAGTTGGACTTGAAGTCGGGGTACTATCAGCTGAGGATCAGGGAGTGTGATATCCCGAAGACGGCGTTCAGTACGAGGTATGGGCATTTCGAGTTCACGGTCATGCCATTTGGACTGATGAATGCGCCATCGGTATTTATGGATCTGATGAACAGGACGTTCAGAGATTTCCTGGATCGCTTTGTGATCATCTTTATTGACGATATTTTGGTGTACTCGCAGTGCGAAGAACACCACTTCAAGCATTTGCATTTGGTGTTGAAGACTTTGAGGAGGAATGAGTTGTACGCAAAGTTCTCCAAGTGCGAGTTATGGCTACCCTCGGTAGCGTTCCTTGGTCATATAGTGAGTGGGGAAGGTATAGCGGTGGATCCGGCGAAGATTGTTGCGATACGGGAGTGGCCTGCGTTATCTTCTGTCGCGGAACTCCGTAGTTTTCTCGGGCTTGCCGGATATTACAGGCGCTTCGTAAAGAACTTCTCGCGGTTAGCATTACCTCTCACGAAGTTGACAAGGAAGGATCAGAAATTCTTGTGGACGCAAGAGTGCGTGCAAGCTTTTGAGGAACTGAAGAGACGGTTGACCACGGCGCCAATGCTTAGTTCGCCGAGTGGGACCGAGGGCTTTGAGGTGTATAGCGACGCTTTCGGTAGTGGCTTGGGCTGCGTGTTATTGCAGCATGGGAGCGTGATAGCGTATGGATCGCGTCAGCTGAAGGTGCATGAAAGAAATTATCCGGTGCATGACTTGGAGTTGGCGGCCGTGATATTTGCACTCAAGTTGTGGAGGCACTACCTTTACGGCATAAGGGTCGATATATACACCGATCACAAGAGCCTAAAATATTTGTTGGATCAAAAGGACCTTAATATGAGGCAGAGGAGGTGGATGGAGTTCCTAGGGGACTACACCTTCAAAATACATTATCTACCCGGGAAGGGCAACGCAGTTGCGGATGCGCTGAGCCGCAGGGCTCCCGCCCAAGCCAACTGGTTGTCGGTGCATGATGAGTGGCTAGTACGGGAGTTGGAGGAGCTTGAGATCTGTTGCGTTGACAGGCAGACGAGCGCCAAAGCAATGTTAAACTGGACAGAAGTGCAGTATGACCTGGCTGACCGGGTTCGGCAGGCATTGGAGTTAGATGACTCCATGAAGGAGCTTATGGAGGCCGCTCTGGATGGGTCAAATTCCCAGTTCTCGGTGGAAGATGGTTTATTAAGGAAGGATCATCGATTGTGCGTCCCGAGTGGGGGTAACCTCCGGGTGGAGTTGATGTACGAGGCTCATCATACAAAGTACTCAATCCACCCAGGGAGCACGAAGATGTATCGTGATCTCAAAAAGTTGTTTTGGTGGCTGGGGCTCAAGAAAGATGTGGCGTTGTACGTGGCTAAATGCCAAACGTGCGCCTTGGTGAAGGCGGAGTGCCAAAAGCCGGGAGGATTTCTGAAGTCCTTGCCTATACCGGAGTGGAAATTCGACGATATATCTATGGACTTTGTGCACGGGTTGCCAAGGTCGCAGAAGGGGAACGACGCCATCTGGGTGAACGTAGATCGGCTAACCAAGGTGTCGCATTTCATTCCGCATAGGAAGGATGATCCAGTGGAGAAATTGGCAAAGTTGTATGTTGACAATATTGTTAGACTGCATGGTGTGCCCTGTAGCATTGTGAGTGATCGCGATGGGCGGTTCACGTCAAATGATTGGAGGTTGGTGCAGCAGATGCTGGGAACAAAGTTAAAGTTCAGCACAGCTTTCCATCTGCAGACGGATGGGCAGACCGAGAGGGTCAATAGAACGATGGAGGACATGCTCCGCATGTGTGTTTTAGACTTCGGGAAGCATTGGGAAGACCACATATATTTGGTGGAGTTCGCGTACAACAACAGCTACCAAGCGAGTATACAAATGGCGCCCTTCGAGGCCCTATATGGTAGGAAGTGTCGCACGCCGTTATCGTGGCTTGAAGCGGGTGAGACAAGGTTGTACAAGAAGCAGGAGGTGGTGAGTGCTACCTCGTTAGTGCGGATCATTCGGGAGCGCTTGTTGATCGCTCAGGACCGGCAGGCAAAGTATTACAATGCCAAGCACCGGAACGTGGAGTTCGCGGTAGGTGATTGGGTATACCTGAAAGTGAAGCCGTTCAAGGGGGTTTCGCGGGTGAGACGCTTGAAGAAGCTGAGCCCAAGATACCTTGGACCTTTTGAGGTTCTGGAGCGAGTCGGTGAAGCGGCATACCGTTTGAGCCTATCGGAGGAATTAAGTGGATTACATGATGTATTCCACATTTCTGTGTTGCGGAAGGCGGTGCAAGAGCCTTCGCAGGTGATCGCGGTTGACCAAGTGCCGGTGGACGAAGGGTTGACGACTAGGGTCAGGCCCATTCGTATTGAAGATGTTGAGGTCAAGAGGCTTCGTAATAAGGAGATCCGGATGGTTAAGGTCCGGTGGGATAATTGCGGGCGTGAGGAGCTCTCTTGGGAACGGGAGCAGACTATGCTGGAGGAGTACCCGGAATTGTTCCGCTCAGATACTGTTTTACGTTAAGTCCTGTTTGTCCTTTATTAATTTCGTGGACGAAATTCTTTAAGGGGGGTAGAATTATAACACCCCAAAAAGTTGTAGGAGCGACGGGGATCGATTTTGGCCAAGACAAGGTTTTGGTGCAGGTGACACGGGCCCCGACACGGGCGTGTCGGAGGCCGTGTCGGGCGTGTCGAGCTCGGGCCGTCGAGCTGGCCGTGTCGTCGACCAGCGCAGGTCGACGATGGTCTGTTGGTGGAACACGGCCTAGGACACGGGCGTGTCCCAGGCCGTGTCACACCTGGGCGGTGCGGTTGGGTACACGGGTAATGATATGGGCACGAACACGGGCGTGTCTAGCTTGACACGGGCGTGTCTGATGCCGTGTCACCAAGCCGTGTACCCCTCTGACTGCAAATTGTTGGCCGATTGCATACGGGGGGCGTGACACGGGTCCCGACACGGGCGTGTCGCAGGTGACACGGGCGTGTCGGAGGCCGTGTCAAAGGCCATGTGCTGGTTTTCAATTTTGGTCGAGACGGCGAATGAGCTACACAGCCAGGCACACGACCGTGTGCCAACCCGTGTTCGGCCCAGATTTTATGATTTTGGATTTAATCCGGGCCGTTCGTTTCCTTGGCTTTGGATCCAACGGTGGGGGGCTGCTCCTGGGTGGTTTTAGTCGGGAAATAGGGTTTAGAAACCCATTTTCCATTGGCCAATCTCTCTCTAAAAGTTAGAGAGAAGGGAGAGCAAGGAGGAAGGAGGAGTCCAAGATCTGGCCGCCGGAAGAGCTTCGGAGCTCTGAATCGCGATCCGAGTCCAGATCTGCGGAGGCGACGCCGTTGCGGTGCTTTCCAACCGTATAGTTTTCGATGGCGCCGCGGAAGAATGCAAGGGTAACAATTTCTCATCCTTGGGCATGTGAAGCACTCTTTTCCTTTGCATAGGAAGCCCTCTCTCGCGAGTGAGCGAAGAGTTGGAGCGTTCCTTGGGGTAGATATGTGAAGTACCCCTTGTGTAGAGTCCGTATGCGTAAACGGACATAAGCATTGTGTGTGAAGCCTATTCGGGCATGTTGGTCCGGATCGGTGATGTTGCATTGCATTTGAACCGGGCAAGAATCCGGATGTTTGGGTGTTTTCGGGTTTTCTACGTGGTAGATTGCATCAGGGAGCCTTGGAGATTAACTCCAAGGTGCACCCGGAAAACTGGCCAAAAGCTGGTTTTGCCAACACGGTGGCCGGGGAGCCAACGTGAACATAACCGGGTTATGTGATTATTGTGGTGGGAACGGGACTCGGTGAGTCTTGACCTGCGCATATGGCTTAAATTGCCATTGCGGTGTGAGCACGGGTCAGGCGGAACCGTACCCGGTCTATGTCGTTCGGTAGGACCGTTGGCATGGATGAGGGTCTTTGGCAGTCTATGGCTTGAATTGCCGTGACCAAGGCCAGGAAGGCAAAATGCTCATATGGATGACCGTCCAAGAGGCGGTGGTGGATTGGGAACGTCTATGGCTTGAATTGACGTGACGTTGGCCGGTTTGCCGAGAATGTGCCCTGAGTGCACGGGGTGTGTGGCCGTGCGAGCCTACGCCTGTGTTGATGTGTGTTCACATTAATATATTGCCTATACTAATAAAGTGCAGGGAAAGAGCATCGCCGCCCCGATTTTGGGGGCGGGATCGTTATAATTTGGTCAGCATAGCTGACCGTTGCTTTTGTTTGCCACCGGGCAGTGGTTTGTGCTTGCAGGTGCTGCGGAGCCGAGCGGAAAATAGCGGGCTAAAGCCCATGTTGCGGTGCTGGCCCTCGAAGGCCTAACCCTTTTTATGCTTTCCGTTTATTTCATGTATGGCCGGCCTGCGAGTCGAAGTATGTAAGACATGTTTTGTTAAGCAAACCTTGTAAGGCTTTAAGGCCGGTACTTTTGTATTTTCATTCCTATTGTTACTTCTGTAGTGGACATTCCTGCTTGGCAGGGTTCTTGTATTTGTGCAACTTAATAATTTGCTTCCGCTAGAATGACTCTGTGTAGGACATTGGTGATTGGTTGTATGGTTTCAACGCGTAACCAACCGGTCTGTCCGTAGTATATGGCGTCGGGCCCCGGCCGGACCTACTGCTATATGCTATGCGACGGATATGGGTGTTACACATTCTCCGAATTTATCCTTTTTATCTTCTGCCGTCTAACGACTATTTTACCCGTTTGCCCCACAATAGTTGATAGCTGCAACTTATCTTTATCAGTAAAAGTCATACAGCAGACCTGCGGTGCCATTTGTCGTCTACTATAGCTTTCCCGCAACAATTTGAAACTTTACTGACTCATGCTGACGTCAGCATCTATGGACTTAGCCAAATTCTCAGTTTTATCCCAGACATTGAGTGCGTTGAGTGAATGACCTTCGCTCAACGCAAAAACCTTTAGCCTACTACTCTATACTTCTAAGCGTTGAGTGTGTTGAGTGAATATCCTTCAGTCAACACTTTTGTCCTTAGAAAATCCTTTTGTTGATTAGGAATTGAGTGCATTGAGTGAGCCTTCATCACTCAACGCCAATTTGACTTAGCCAAATTATGCGCTGCTAGGCATTGAGTGCGTTGAGTTAATAGCTTTCACTCAATGCTTTTGGACCTAACCAATTTATTCTGCACTGCCAGGCATTGAGTGAACCTTCATCACTCAACTTCCCTAGACTTAGCTGCTTCTCTGAATGCCTACCTTTTTGATGAGGCGTTGAGTGAACTGTCTTCACTCATTGCTTCTATACTTAGCCGCAACTTCTTGATGAGCATGCGTTGAGTGAGCTGTCCTCACTCAATGCATCTGAACTTAGACAGATTTTTCTGTCTATCTTTCCTTAGGCTTTGAATGATCATTGCTGTATTGACGCCTTCTGATTTGGGCGTTGAGTGAGCTATCCTCACTCAACGCTTCTGGACTTAGCCAGAATTATTTGACAAAATCTTCAAAGGCTTGGGCTTGACTCAACGCTTCTCTTCAGGCGTTGAGTGAGCTGACCTCACTCAACGATTCTGGACTTAGTCGAATTTTCTGCTTGCCAATGCTAAGGATTTGACAGACTCAACTTTACTCGACGCCTCTTGTTATATGGCATTGAGTGAACTGCCTTCACTCAATGCCTGTGGACTTAGCTGCAGAATTGCTTTGCAAACTGCTGGGCTTTGACTGTCCACACCTTACTCAGTGCTTTTTAGCATCTGGCATTGGGTGAACTGGCTTCACTCAATGTATGTGAACTTTGACGATTTTCAGTCTTTCCAGGATCCTTCCTTGACATCTGGTGTTAAGTGAACTGGCTTCACTCAACGCCTATGGACTTAGACAGATTTCTGTCTCTCCACCTCTCTACCTTGTGACCACTTGTTACAATCACTTAGACAACCTGTCTAACCTTATTCCAAGGAACATCCTGCACATGATGTGTGTTGGAACCCCAGTTTTGATTTGGGCTAGGTTCACTATTTAGGATTGTTGATCCATTTTGTATAGTTTAGGGTCAATTTATTGGTTCTAAGGTTAGGCCAGTCTGTTAGGTTAGACTCTTATGTTCCAGCCTTCAAAAGACTCTAGAGACTCAGATTTAGAAGAAATCTAGTTTTAAAGAGTTCATATTAAGCCTTTATTTTTGATTTTACCCAAACCTGCTCGTATATAATCCGTACTGTTCATTTCTACTTGTGTACTATTGATTTAACTCGAGTACCATTGATTTTTCTCGGGTATAACTGATTTTTCTCAAGTACTACTGATTCATCTCGAGTGCTAGTGATTTTTCTCGAGTATTATACGTTCCTCTCAAGTACTTTGCTCTCATTCTTAAGTAACCCTTAGTCATCTCAAGTAGTCCCCTGCTGTTTACGTTCAGACGCCATTTTGAGGGTCAAAACGGTGTCGTATGAAAAAATGGTCAACATTAAAATTTGTTTGCATCGACGAGATCTACAACTTTCATGTTGGACACTTTTCGATTTGAAGCCATCCTAGACTTTTATTTTCATTTTCCGCGAATCGGCTCGTAAATAATCCGTTTTTATCCTAATTTAGACAAAATATTTTATAAGTACTTATATATATAGACTCTTATGCTTAGATAATTAGAACTCAGAAATAAAAAACTTCATCTTCTTCTTCTCCAGACTTTATCCTCCCGAACCAGAGCGGTGTGAGCGAGAGTGAGAAATATTTTCGTGAATCGTCTGGTGGCCGCCGACGGTGCTCCGGTGCTCCAAATCTTCGACCGAGTATAGATCTGGAAAGCTCTCGGCGAGGTCTTCGTTATCGTGGTAAAATCTTCCCCATTCCTTGATTTTTCTCGCTAGGGTTTTCAGCCCTAACTCCTATTTTTGGCCATTCTTGTTAGATTTCGATTTCTCTCATCTTCCTTGGTCCCGATCTACGCCGAGGTGCGATTTGGTGATATTCTACGGTAAAATCAAGGCAAGTGGTGGTTTACCCTCTTTTCTTCTTGTTCGATTTGATGGTAACGAATAAGCTTTTATAATTTTTACTGCATTCTTTTTCTGTCTTTCCAAGTTATAGGAATGTATAATCTTTATTTGAAGTTTACTCGAATTTATTAGTTCTTGTCTTGAAGAGAAAACTTAACCTTGTAGCATTTTAGTGATTGATGAGATATTATATAGTTGGATTTAATCGCTCCTAACCACGGTCATAGGACCCGTTAGAGTTATCTAGGATTGTAAATCTTTCCTAAAAGGTTTATCAACCGTGTCTTTAATCCAGAAATGTCTAGTAGATTCCGACGCGCCAAGACCTGAGATTTATTTCATGGTGTTCTTTATTGCGGGCGTTAGTGGGCAAATCCACCGACCGCAAGGGTCATTTCCTTTATTAGTACCCTATAGAACTCTACCGGTGCTTGGGCCGTTGCCCATTAACGTGCTTGGTAATGCCAATGAAAGGCGAGCCATTACAGAGGCACCTGTGGCGATTAGTGGGGTGTATAGTCTCCACCGCAGTTGACGGATTTTAACATCTGAGGGGGTGTGTTTAGATAGTGACCACCCAGCCTGTTTAGGTAGAGTTGACCTTAGGTGGCTAATAAAGTTTTGGAGTATTCTTTCTTATGATTTAATCATGCTTCCTCCCCTTTTGTTTGGGTGTCTGGCGTGATTTGTGTTGTATGTAACGATTCATGTAAGTTCTATTCCTCTGATTTTTTTGTACTTTTCTTCTATACTTTACTTCAGTACTCTTGGTCCTGGGTTGGTACCCCATTTAACTTTGTTTACTTTTGCTTGCTTTTTCTGCCACCATTTGTGCCTCCTTGTTGAGGTGTTCTGTCTTTGGAATGCCTCAGGTTTGGAGCATTAGCAGGTAGTGGAGCTAGTTTTGGAGTTCTTGAAGCAGCAGTGTTGACTGTGATTTTTTTCCCTCGCCGTAGCGAGGTAGTTTGTTGTTTCAGTTTTCTTTTCCTAGTTTCAGACATACTTTGTACTGTGGGTTTGTATCAGATTGTTGACGCCCACAGGATAATTTATTTTTGTCACTTGCTAGCTGATATGGTTTTCTTATGTTTGGTTTAGATTACTTACTCTATGGGATGATTTATTGCTAGGATTGCATGTTAGATATTTTAAACCTATAAAACCCTACTATTAATAAAACATACATGTCATCTCTTTCAAAACTAAGTCACTAATTTTTGTTTAGCGTAAATACTTTTTCTCTACTTATTATAAATCTAGGGTTTACATAGCATGAGTTATTCCTCGGGGACATTTATACGCATGTAGGATGTTAGAGTCAATTTAAACAAGTATCTTCTGCAAGCGTATAATCATATTTTGAATCGTGGACTAGTTGATCCAATAAGCCAAGGGATACATCTATCTTCTTAACTTAAACTGAATTTCAATCATAACAACATATGTTCTCCTTTTAAACTGTCGAGTTTGGAGTCTTGCTTGAGCATCTGCAGTTATCCCCTGTACGGCGTGGCATCACGACGCGTATTTTCCCTTACTCTGATATAATTTAATTATTGGGAAAATATGGGTTGTGACAGTTGGTATCAGAGGGAGGTTTCCTGACAATTGGTCGGGCAACCTTCCCTTGTTAGTGTTAGTTGTTCAGTGTCATATCATACACACATCGATGTGTCATCAGTACGTCTTGGCTAAAGCATGAGCACTATACTCTTAAACATGAATAGAAGTATACATAACATATTATGTAGTATGGGATGCATAATATGTATTTGTATATGGATCCACCATAGGTGGCAATATGTGAGGGTTATGTAGTATGAGATGCATAACCTCACCACATGAATGCCCATTATCACGTTTTCTCTTTCGTTGTATGTGATGTTATGTAGTATGGGATGCATAACATTTCATGTATACGCTGCTCATAACATGCATTAAGGCTTTTTTTTAGAATGCATAGCACTACATACATAGCATATCATCGCATAAGCACACATGCTAAGTTAAGGTTTACATGATGACACATGTACACACATGATTTTAAATAAGAATAAAGAATCCATGCATTCATATCATAGACACATGAGTTAATAGGATGAGAGGATATCATCCTAAGTAGGACATAACATCATTATAAAAATCCCAAAGCAAGTTACAGCATAAGCAAGTGTCTTTTAAGTATGGTCTGAACTAAGTAGTGTGGCCTAGTCGTATGCTAGGATTGTAATGAGGTGTTTATGTGTATTTTTTTCTTTTTAAAATGTTGCATGAGTGTGATGCGATCAGGTCGACTCCCCAGCCTGATGGCGAGTCGTCAGGTGCGCAGGGAGAGGCCGTGATTGTAGAACTGCGCCAGAGCATGGAGAGCATGATAGGTAAGATCGTAGTAATGCAAGCACAGTTGTAGGCATTGTTGGCTGCCACCTTAGGATGGCAGCCTGGTGAGCAAACCCCCATAGTGATTGGATATGAGAGTGAGATCAGTAAATTTAATAAGTTTGCTTCTGATTTGAGAGCTGCTGAGGAGTGCAGGGTTAAAGGTTTCTTGGGCAGTCTCCAAAATGACATTCAACAGTTTGCCAATACTTACAAGTCCGAGACTAACGCAAGGATAGTAGAAGTTGCTCTTAAAATTGAGACCATTGAACATGCTAAGGATCGTGGTATGATACCAAGGAAAGAGAAGATGAAAGGTGTTGAGGATGGAAGCTCTAGGGAATTCAACCCTTCTTCAAAAAAGAAGCGTGGTTAAATTTGTAGCTTCTGTGGTCGATCCAGCCATCCTTATGAAAGGTGTTTCAAGAGAGGTGTCGATCATAAGAAGGAGAGGGTGCTCGTCATCCAAGGAACACCCAAGGGAGATCTGGTGTGCACGTTCTGTTCAAGGAAGGGACATGATGTGGGTCGTTGCTAGATGAAAGAAAGGACTTGTTTATAGTGCAGGCAGAAGGGACACCAGAAATCTTCGTGTCCCTAGGCTCAGTCCCCACTGCAACCTGCCCCTCATCAGGCTCTGCCGTCGCCACAAAACCAGGGCAAAGGAAAAGGTAAACTGATCGCGACGACTGAAGAAGAAACTCAGTCTTCAACCCAAGTGATCTCAGGTTAGGTTCGAACAAGTTTTTAGTTCAATCCTGGTTTTGTTGTTTTTCGAATAAGTTAGGTATGCAATTTTATTAGTAGATTAAGATAAAAAACCGTTGGGCGCGTGTTCTTTTTGATTCTGTCGCTACCCACCCGTTTGTGGCTAGGGCTTTTGTAGAGCGTCATGGTTTGACCCTCGTTCGGGTTGGTGTCATGTTTTGTGTCAAGTTTCCTTCTGGTGATTTTGTGGTATCATACCAAGGTATTAAGAGATGTCCGATTCTGTTAGGTGAATTTCTAGTGATTGTTGATTTAAAGGTGATAGGCCTGGAAGATTTTAATGTAATCTTTGGCATGTACTGTTTGTCTAGGCATGACTCTGTTATCAAGTGCAAGGTTAAGCGCTTGGATTTCAAGGTGGACAACGACCAACCCAGGAGTGTTTATGGTTATTCTCTTCAGGCTTCTCTAGTTATTTCTGCGGCATGTGCTCGGAAGTTATTTTTAGATTCTGGATAATTTGCTTGTTTGGTTTCAGTTTTGGGAAACCAAGGTTTGTTTGCCGCATTTAGAGGAGATTCTTATGGTACGTGAGTGTTCGGATGTTTTCCTAGCTAATCTCCCTGGTCTTCCTCCTATGAGGGGCATAGAGTTTGTCCTATATCTGGACCGTTTTGTAATTGTATTTATAGACGACGTTTTGGTGAATTCTCAAAATTCTGTGGAGCATGCCCATCATTGTCTTTAGTGTTGCCTGCTTTGAGGGACCTCAAGTTGTTTGCTAGGTTGAGCAGGTGTGAGTGTTGGTTGCCACAGGTTTCTTTCTTGGGTCATGTGGTTAATAAGGGCAGAATTTTAGAGTGACCCTGAGAAGATAGCTGCTGTTATGGATTGGGCTAGGCCTGCAACACCCAAGGTGATTGATAGCTTCCTAGGGTTGGCTGGCTATTATAGGAGGTTTGTGGAGGGTTCCTCTATGTTGTCTGTGCCACTGACTAAACTAACGCAGATGAACAAAACTTTTGTTTGGGGCGTTGAGTGTGAGGAAGCTTTTTAGGAATTAAAGAAGAGTTGTGCATTTCTCCGACGTTAACTTTGCCTACGGAAGGTATAGACTATGGTGTTTATGTGGACGCGTCACACGTAGGACTTGGTTACGTGCTGACGTAAGAAGGAAAGTGATTATGTATGGGTCTAAACAGTTGAAGATTCATGAAAGGAATTACCCTAGGCACGATCTGGAATTTGCGGTAGTGATACATGCCCAGAATTTGTGTAGATACCTATTGTATGGCGCGCAATATAAGATTTATACGGATTATAAGAGGTTGAAGTACGTTTTCACTCAGAAAGAATTGATCTCGCGCCAGCATCGATGATTAGAATACGTAGCTGGATATGATGTTGAGAGTTAGTATTACCCAAACAAGATGATGTTGTAGTTGATGCCTTGGGTAAGATGGCAACTAAGATCTTTAATCTTTCTAAGGATTCCCTGGTGGATGAATTTTGCTTAATGGATATTGCTGTTGGGAATGATGGTCTGTCTAGTAGGTTGGAAGTAGCAGAGCCTTCATGGATTTCACTCACGAGGCTTCATCAAAAGGACGATCTTGATCTACTACACCTTTGTAATAGAATTGAAGGGAGAGCTACCTGATTTCTCTTTGGACGAGTTAGATACTTTGAAATATCGGGGTAGAGTTTGCTTTTGGTGATATTCAGGCTAAGATTTGTAATGAAGCTCATGGCTCTAGTATTGCCTACCATCTTGGTTCTCCCAAAATGTATAAAGGTCTAAAACAAACTATTTGGTGGTTAGGAATGAAGAATGATATAGCATCATTTGTGTAGGAATTGTTTACGTGTCAGCGTGTTAAGGCTGACTGAAAGTGAGGGTAAGATCTACCTTTACTTTAGCGGGGGGGGGGGGGGGGGGTGAATAAAGTATATTAAAATAATTTTCCAGATAAAAAAAAATTTATTTGCAGTGGAAGACTTGATTTAAGTATATGTGTAATGTGCTTACAGTAAGTAAAAGATAAGAAGCAATAAACAAAATCACAGCACACAGCAAAGCAAAAACACAGTAATCCAGAAGACACAAGGACCTATAGTGGTTACCCAATCAACCTGGGTACATCCACTCTTATACCACTCTAGGTAGGAATCCACTACAGGAATAGTTGATCAGGTGTCCTGGGCACCAATGAGCTTTTGATAAGGTGCTCAAAAACCAAATCAGATTTTTTGATCAGGTGTCTTGCCACCACTGAGTTTTGATAAGGTCTCAGAAACCAGCCACAAAACTTTTGAAGGGAGTTTTGAGAAACCCTTTTACAACAGAGTAAGGAAAAAGAAAAGAGTTTGTTGTTCTTCTCTGTCAACTGTTTAAGAGAAGACTAGTGGATGATGTTGTCAAAGCTCCCCCTGAGATCAGCAATTGTTCAGGAAGAAGAGCTTTGCATAGGGTGATAGGTCTTCAGTGACTTTAGATCTCCAGCAAGAGATGATTTCAGCAGCTGCTGAAATGTGATGTGTCTGGAGTCTTTGATGAAGAAGCCTTTGAACACTTGAATCAAGAAGATCTTGAAGGAGTAGATAGAAGAAATCTTTTCTGTTTGATGATCTCCTTCATAGTATTATTCCTTGTGTTCTGTATGAATTCTAACTCAGTAATTCTGTAGTCTTGTGTCTCTTGAGTCTATTCCAAGAATTCTTGATTGATATCTCTTATTCTATCTTCCTCAATGATTCTCTGGAGATATACTGAAAATTTGTCTATTTGATAGCCGTTAATCAGTCATAAATGACTGCCTTAAATGAAATTTGTCTCTGGAGGAAAGTCCTAAGAGACATTCCTTTTTGTCTTCCTTGAAACTTGCTCCAGATAAGTTGAAACGGCTACAGAATCCTTTGAAATAAATGTTGATAATAAAACAGATTGAATTCCATAACTGTCTGAATTTGAATTCCTGAAATTGTCGATCTCTTCAGAAAAGCGTCGATCTGAGCTCAACTATCGTCGACCTGAGCTCAGAGACTGGATCTAGACTTGAGACAGAAATCATCGACCTGAGCTCAACTACCGTCGACCTGAGCTTAAAGATTGGATAATAGCTAGAGACAGAAACGTCGATCTGAGCTCGAAGATCGTCGAACCGAGTTCGACGACTCGTTGAACTGAGCTCAGAGATAGTCGAACTGAATTCGATGCCTCGTCGACCTGAGCTCGACGAAAGTTGTCCTAGTCTTCAGCACTTGAATTCTGATCTTAGAAGGTCTTGGGGGCAGCTTCCAAACCTAAGTTCTAACCCTTTGACTCATTCTAATTGACCTTTAAGACTATACAACAAGGTCAAAACAGACTCCTAAGAACTTAGTGATCCTTGCCCAAATTAGTAATAGGGTGTTCAAACAATCTCCCCCTATTTGGGTTAGGATTACTATTTACATGACAAATAGGAAATAACAAGCATACAGGCAGAATTAAAAAGCAAAAAAAAAACAATCAGAGAAAATAATTTGCAGCATTGCAGAAGCACAGATAAAATCACATCAGACAGTCAGAATTAGATAAATATTGTCAGCTTACACATTTACTTCTTTTCATTGCCCTTCTTGAATAAGATTTCTCTATTAGGGTTGAGAGCTTCTTTCTTGGATCTCATTTCATCAGCAGCACCTAAGGAGGTTTGAGATTTGGGCTTGGGAACCACAGCCTCTGGGTGCAGCTTCATATAGCTTTCTGGATCAAAGAATTTTCTTGATGAGTATCTTTCTAGTTCCTTCTTTCTTTGCTCAGATAAGGTTGTGATGTTTGAAGTGTCTTTCCCTTGATCTCTTGCCTTCTTTATCTGATCCAAGGCAGCTAGTTCTTTCATTCTGGCAGTCCAAGCTAGTGGATTATTCTCTGGATCCTCAAAAGGGACTGGAGGTTCATATCTATTCATAGTATCATCAGGAGGAGCAGTTCTTGAAGCAACAGTATCTTTCAGCTTATAAGGGAAAGGACTAGAAGTTGATTCAATGGATCCTTGTCCTTCCCTTTGATATGGACGTTGCCTTGATTGACCTTTGGAGTATACTCTATAATCTCTTTGGCTTCCTCTGTGCTGTCCTCTCCTTGACTGATAACCTCTTTGATAATATCCTCTTGGTTGAGATCTGTCTGAAGGTTGAGAAGAGCTTTGTTTTGTAGCAGATCCTAATGGAGAAGCAGAACCTCCACCAGTACCTGCATCTGGAGGAGGAGGAGGATTAAAATGAGATGATCCTTTATCATACTTATCAATCTTCCTCTTTTTCTTCATATCCTTGAGCTGGTTCTTTGAATATTGCATCCAGGGTTCTGAGATGGGGCATTCATGCAGAATATAATAAGGAATATCATTATCATCTTTCACCTTTTCTGGAGGTACCCTCTTCAATGCCTTGCTTCTAGCTTTCCTCTTCCTTGCAATAGTTGCAGAGGAGTCATCAGAATCAGTTTGGAATTTGTCACTGTCTGAACTCTGAGGATTGTCATATAATTCATCAATCCTTTTAAGGTATTCTTGTTGTTGTTTTGATTGTTCAGCAGAGATAACAGTAGTAATAGTAGTAGCAACAGTGATAGAAGCAGCACTGACAAATACAATAACAGCAGCAGAGACCATTGGAGCAACAGGAGCAGCAGATACAGACACTTCAGTAGCAGAAACAGAAACTTAAATAACAACATCAGAGACAACAGATTCTTCAATATGAACAACAGGCTCATCAGCTTCTGTCATCAGTAAGTCAGCAGCACTATCAGAACAAACTACATCAACAGCAGCAATAACATCATTCATATCATCAACAGAAAGAACATTTTCCACAGCCTTAAGGGACTTGATATATGCAGAAATTAGGCTGGGCTCACAGCTAGCAATAGGCACAATGGCCTTAGTAAGGTCCTCAGCTTCAGAAGCTGGAAGAAATCTGCTGTGAAGAGTATCAAAATCTGACAGCAGTGACTTAAAGTCAACTGTTCTGAAAGAAAGCACTGGAGCTGAAGCTGTGACTGGAATCTTTGGCATGAAATCTTCTGAGGAAGGCACTAACTCTTCTTCATGAGGCATCTCCACCTGCCTAGATTCAGTATACACTGGATCAAGGCACCCCACAGAAGGGACTGCCTGAGGAGGAGAAAGGGAAGAGAGCCTGGCAGATAACTCCTGGATGGATTTCAGGAGTGGAGCCATGGAGGTTTCCAGCAGGACTGTTAGCATGGGAGCCAACATCCCATATAGCCAATCTGCTAGGGCAGGAAGGTCTACTTGCTCAAGTGAAACCTGAGTAGAGGTAGAGGAGAGAGTGACAGAGATTGGTGTAGAGGGGGCTGCAGAAGTAGAAATAGGAGATGTGGATGGTAGGATGGATGGTTGAGAGATTGGAATGGTGGAGATGGAAGTTATTGGAGTGAAAATGGATGGGGTGAAAGATGGTTGTGCAAGAATGTCTTGGAGTAGTTATTGGTAGGAGGTAGATGATGATGGGAGATCAAGAGGTGAGGAATAAGAATCATCCGTGTAGGAATCATCCAGAAGACTAAAAGATGGAATGGATGAGTCAATATCTAGGGGTGGATAGTAGTGTAGGGGATGAAAATGATCTACTGAAGTTGCTGGAGGAGGAGAAGGAATAGAGAGAGGAGATGAGGTAGTGATGGGGGATGAAGTTTAAGTAGTGATGGTGGAAGAAGGGGTGGTTGAAGAAACAATGGGTGGAGATGAGGAGGAGGCAGGCAGTTCTTCCAATGGGGCAATTGCCTGTAGGGAAGTGACTTGAACAGTCTCGGTGCCTGAAGATGAGATAGCTGCAGGAGCTCTGCTTGGAATGACAATTTGCCTGTCCTATTTACCAAATAGGGCACATGACAACCTCTTAGAAGCATTAATGTGCATCCCACTGGACACAAGCAGCTGAGGGCACCTGTTATGCAAGAACATCCCTAGGATCCTCCCAAAGTTAAGAAAATTCTTATTTATCTTTTTCTTGATTAAATCAAAGAAAATCTCTCCCCAATTGAGATGTTTCTTATCCACTAAACCAGCCATCAAACAAAATTGATACCTAGAAATGGTATCATAAGAAGAGTTCTTGGCAAATAGCACCTTCCCAACAACATCAGCTAAGAATCTATATTCAACTGACAGATTCTTCTTAAGCAGCTTGTTAGGGTTTGCTGCAGAATGACCCATTCTATCAAGCATACTTGCAAACTCTTCTCCAGATAACTCAACAGAATCGTTGCCAGAACTCAACTGAAAAACTTCTGTAAGGAGGGCAGAAGTTAGGGATACTTGAGTCCCGGCTATAGTACCAACCACAGTATTCCGATCCAGATTATGACCCGTGTACACCCATTCTTTGATCTCATCGGCAGTAAGTTTCATCCTTATGGTCATAATATGCACCAACTGCTGTTCTTTGAATAAGTCGAGAATGTCTTTGAATATCTGGTCACTGCCGTCAAAGGAATCCATATCTATGTCAAATCCAGTATCGAATTTCATTGCTGCAAGAACTGCAACAGAAACAACCATTGTATACCTGCAAAAACGAGCAAATGAGACCAAGTGTAGAGAAGTTTGGAGGGAAAGAAAAGTTCTACAGAGAGTATGAATGCGCAAAAGGAGAACGACTGCCGAAAAATGAGTTTTATATTAGGGTTCGACGCCGAAAAGGAAAGATTGTTGAACTCTGTTCGACGATCTGGGCTTCTAAAGGAATCTGAAGAGTCTTCAACATCGTCGATCTCCGTTCGACGATGTTGGAGAGCGTCGATCTCCGCTCGACGATCTCTGACCAGAAGAAGATAGCCTAGCTCTATCTGAAAGCGCTGAACTCCGGTCGACGATTTTGGAAAACATCGATCTCCGTTCGATGATCTTTGGGAAAATCGTCGAGTGCAGTCCAGAGACTAAAAACAGCCTACAGACAATAGAAAAAAAAAATCAAGTTTTTAGCCTAGTCTTGGTCTGTTTTTAGAGTTTTAAAAACTTGGGTTTTATTTTAAACTTCCTCCATCTAACATTCCTAACTGATTTAGGAAGAAGGTATGTTTCTTTTCATCCAATGGTTTGGTGAAAATATCTCCCCTTTGCAAATCAGTTGGGATATATTGAATTTCAATTTTATTTTTCTCAACATTGTCTCTTAAGAAGTGATGCCTAATCTCTATATGTTTTGTCCTACGATGGAGGACTGGATTTTGTGCTATAGAAATAGCACTGGTGTTATCACAAAGAATTTTAGACCTTTCTAAGTTGTAGCCATAGTCTAGGAGTTGGTTTTGAATCCACAAAATCTGTGAGCAACAACTATCTGCTGCCATATATTCAGCTTCAGCAGTTGAGGTGGACACAGATGTTTGTTTCTTACAGAACTAGGAGACAAGTCTGTCACCAAGAAACTAGCAAGTTCCACTTGTGCTTTTCCTGTCTACTCTACATCCAGCATAATCAGCATCTGAAAATCCAGTTAATTCAAATCCTGAGTCTTTTGGATACCAGAGACCTAGATTTGGACAACTTTTTACATACCTAAGAATCCTCTTAACTAATGTTAGGTGTGACTCTCTAGGGCTTACTTGGAACCTAGCAGATATACATGTAGCAAACATTATATCAGGTTTACTAGCTGTAAGGTAAAATAGAGAGCCAATCATTGCTCTATATGTTGTCTGATCAACCTGTTTTCCATGTTCATCAGCATCTAATACAGCATTAGTAGGCATAGGTGTTTTCATACAAAATGCTTCAGACATACCAAATTTCTTAACCAGTTCTTTTGCATACTTGGTTTGAGAAATAAATATGCCTTCAGCATATTGTTTGACTTGCAATCCTAGAAAGAAGGAAAGCTCACCCATGCTACTCATTTCAAATTTAGAATGCATTAGGTTAGAGAACCTTCTTCACAAATATGAATCAGTAGATCCAAATATAATATCATCTACATATATTTGTACTAGTAGGGTATGAGACTTATGGGTTCTAATGAAAAGAGTTTGGTCTACTCTACCCCTTATAAAATCATTTTCCAACAGAAAACATGCTAAGGTCTCATACCATGCTCTAGGAGCTTTCTTGAGACCATATAAATCTTTATGCAAGTTGAAAACATGGTCAGGATAAGTTGAAGAGATAAAACCTGGGGGTTGTCTAACATAGACTTCTTCTTTGATGTCTCCATTGAGAAATGCACTCTTCACATCCATTTGGTAGACCTTGAATCCTTTGTAGGCAACATGAGCTTGGAATATTCTTATGGCCTATAACCTTGCAACTGGTGCAAAGGTCTGGTCATAATCTATTCCTTCTTCTTGAGAATATCCTTGAGAAACTAGCCTTGCCTTGTTCCTTACAATGATCCCTTGATCATCCAACTTATTTCTGAACACCCACTTTGTTCCAACAATGGAGTGATCCTTAGGCCTTGGCACTAGCTCCCAAACTTTGTTTCTCTCAAATTGATGCAATTCCTCTTGCATTGCAATGATCCAGTGTGGATCTTGTTCTGCATCTTGTATGGATTGAGGTTCAATTTGAGATAGAAAGCAAGTGTGCATCAGGTTTTGGTTGACCTGATTTCTGGTTTGCATACCAACTGAGATGTCTCCAATCACTTGGGAGATTGGATGATCTCTTGCTATTATTAAATCAACAGGGGGTGTTGATTGTTCACAAACCTGTGTTGTTGTTTCCTCTTGTGGAACAACAACTGTCTCTTCAAGATGATTCTCACCAGGATGTTGAGTATCCTCTTCATCTTCACTGATTTCACCTCTTTGTTGGGTAGGTGAATGTGTTGTATCTTTTTCTACAATATGTAACCTGTCCAAATTTTCTGAAAGAGAGTGTACCTGCAAGGGTTCTATGGTAGAAGTATTCTTCTCCTTGTAAAACATGTTAGTTTCATCAAAAGATACATGAACAGATTCTTCAATTTTAAGAGAAGATTTGTTATACACCCTATAAGATTTACTGATCATGGAGTATCCCAGAAACACTCCTTCATCAGCTTTAGCTTGAAATTTTGCTATGTATTTCTTGTCATTATTGTGTATGTAACAAATACAGCCAAAAATCTTGAAATAATCTACTTTAGGTTTCTTCCCTTTGAGTAATTCATAGGGAGTCTTGCCCTTCAGCATATGTATCAAACTTCTATTTAACACATAGTTTGAGGTGTTCACTGCCTCTGCCCAAAAGGATAGAGGAAGGTGAGCATCTGTCAACAATGTAGTAGCAGATTCAATAAGGGTTCTATTTTTCCTTTCAGCTACCCCATTCTATTGAGGAGTTCTAGGAGCTGAGAAAGTATGTCTGATCCCTTCACTTTAACAGAACTCTTGCATAAGAAGAGAATCAAACTCTGTCCCATGATCACTTCTAATCAGGGCAATGCGAGTATTGAACTCAATCTGTATGCATTTGAGAAACTCTGTCAAACATTTTAAGTTATCAGACTTCTTCCTAAGAAAGAACACTCATGTGAATCTAGAGAAGTCATCTACAATCCCCAAAGTGTAAGATTTCCCTCCTAGGCTTTGTACTGTAATGGGTCCAAAAAGATCCATGTGTAACAGATATAAGATCCTAGGTGAATCACTCTTATTAAGTGACTTAAAACTATTTTTAGTTTGCTTGCCTAACTGACAAGCCCTGCAAAGTCCTTCCTTCTTGTAGGGGCCAGAAGGTAGTCCTCTAACAAGGTTGTCCTTGGATAGCCTAGCAATGGTTCTAAGGTTTATATGTCCCAATCTCTTATGTCATAGATCATTTGGCTTGTAAACAGAATTGAATAAACAAATATCTACCTTAGTTGAAAGAAAATCTACAAGATAAATGTTACCTTTCCTTTTACCTGTTAACACTGTTGTGTTATCCTCTGATTTGATTTTGCATGAGGATTTGTTGAATGTCACCTGGTAGCCTTCATCACACAGTTGACTGATACTGATTAGATTGTGCTTCAGTCCTTCCACATAAGCCACCTTCTTGAATATGACTGAGCAAATCTGGACAGCACCATATCATTTTGTTTGTCCAAAGTTTGAATCTCCAAATATTACTTTGGGTCCAAGTTTGGTTTTGAAGGATGTGAGATTCTCCTTGCTTCCTGTCATGTGCTTTGAGCACCCACTATCCAGATACCATTGTTGGTTCATTGTTGGATAGGTCTTCTCCTACACATACGCAACTTATATGTTTTTGACCCAGTTGACCTTGGGCCTAGGTTGATAACCTTTAAATTCTGAAATGAAAGACATCCCTGGCTGACTCTTATAACCTTCAGGATGATATCTCCTAGGAGGTATTATCCATTCAGTATAAGGGTTAAAGTTTTGGGATGTAGGACCTCTAGGATTGAAGTTTGATTTACCTTTAAAAAATTGTTCATAACTCTGATCTCTGTTCGACGATCTTTGAGCTGAGTTCGATGATCTTGGGTCAGATCGTCGAGCTCCGTTCGAAGATTGACTTTGCCAGAGTTCAGAGTTCGGCGATCGTTGACCTGAGTTCGACGATTCAGCTTGAGATCGCTGAGCTCTATTCGACGATCGTCGAGCTCTGTTCGATATTTTCGGTTGAACTTTGTTTTTCTTAGGTAAATCAAGATTCTTCCTAGCTACCTCTACAACACAATTTCCTTTATCTGAGATAAATTTAATTGGGGTTATTAATACTATAGGTTGGCTGGATGAAGCACCAAAGCCCAGTGTACTGTTAAGTCTAGAGTTCACTGTGCTTGTGAAGTCCATCTGTCTGATGCTTCTCCCATTAAGGGATTCTTCAAACTTCTTTGCCTGGGATAGTTCACTTTTCAGTGAAGATATCTCCTCCCTACAACATTCTAACTCCTCAGAGAGTTTGAGGTTGTCTGATTTTAAAGTGCTATGTTCAGACAGTTGATTTCTCAGAGAGATAATCTCTTTCTCAGACTTTAGCAGGTCTAAACATAGTGCCTTAAATTCAGATCTAAAGTCCTCTGAATTAAAATCAAAGGAATCTATTACTTGGTCTTCTTCATCTTCATGTTCAGATTAGAATTCTGACTCATGTTCTGCATCAGAATTATGTTGGGAGGCATTGATAGTCATCATGCAGAACTCCTTCTCTTCAGCATCATCTTCATCATCACTTGAGCTTGATGAAGCCTCTAATTCTTCTTCAGTTTCACTCCAGGTTTCTGCTACAAATCCCTTCCTAGTGTGTTTGTTCTTTCTAGAGAAGGATTTATCATTGTTGTTTCTCCTGGAGTCCTTGTTTTTTCTCCTATCTTTCCTGTCCTTCTTGTCCTTATTCTGATTTTCTGGAAAATCAGGCACAATGTGGCCTGGTTTCCTGCATCCAAAACAAATAATTTCTTTATTATTGGATTTGTCATACATTGGCTTCTCATGCTCTCTGGATGACCTCTTTCTGAAATCTTTCCTGGCCATCTTATAGAATCTTTTGGCCAGTAAGCTCATTAATTCTTCATTGCTTGTGACCTTGTCTTCAGGCAGTTCTTCTATAGCTTTGAATGCTATTATCTTCTCCTTCCTGATTGCTGGAGAAGCAACCTTTTGTTCTTCCTCTCTATTCTTGATGAGCAGCGCATAAGACTTGAGCTTGCCCAATAGAGCCTCTGTAGTAATCTCAGTTAGTCTTCTGGCATCCTTGATTGGCCAGATCCTTGAGTCCCAAGTGCTGGGGAAGCACATTAGGATTTTATCATTGAGTTCAGTTAGTGAGATCTCCTTGTCCAATGTTTTTAACTCACTGACTATGAGGCTGAGTCTGTTGTACATGTCAGCAACTGACTCAGTTTCTCCCCTTTTGAAATTCTTATACTGGGTTATGAGATGGGATCTTCTGTCTTTCCTTTCATCAGCAGATCCTGATACAATTTCAGATAACTTATCCCATATTTATTTTGTTGAGTTGCATTCAGCCACTTTCTGAAATATTTCATCAGACATAGTCTGAGCCAGAATATTCATTGCTTTGGCATCTGTAACTTTCCATTTCTTGATTTCTGCATCTGTTCTTGAAGGAGGTGGAACAACACTTGTACTTGTATTAACTGGGGGTCTTGGACACACTATCAAAACAGAATTGTAGATGTCCTCATCAATAGAATTCATATATAATTTTATCCTTGCCTTCCAAAGTGCAAACTTAGAAAGGTTACACACTGGAGGTCTGGTGCTAGCATAATCTTTGATCTGTGCCATGGTTTTGTATGAAAATAAATATAATACAAATAATAACCCTCTATAGAAGATTGATCTTATCAGAGATCTTTTGGTTCTGGTGTTAGCCTGTAAGAACAACCAATCAGATGAGGATTTAGTTGTTGAATAACCAACCTCCCTCTGATGCCAATTGAAAGTGAGGATAAGATCTACCTTTACTCTACAGGGGGGGGGTGAATAGAGTATATTAAAATAATTTTCCAGATAAAAAAAAATTATTTGCAGTGGAAGACTTGATTTAAGTATATGTGTAATGTGCTTACAGTAAGTAAAAGATAAGAAGCAATAAACAAAATCACAACACACAGCAAAGCAAAAACATAGCAATCCAGAAGACACAAGGACCTATAGTGGTTCCCCAATCAACCTAAGTACATCCACTCTTCTACCACCCTAGGTTGGAATCCACTGCAGGAATAGTTGATCAGGTGTCCTGGGAACCACTGAGCTTTTGATAAGGTGCTCAAAAACCAAATCAGATTTTTTGATCAGGTGTCTTGCCACCACTGAGTTTTGACAAGGTCTCAGAAACCAGCCACAAAACTTTTGAAGGGAGTTTTGAGAAACCCTTTTACAACAGAGTAAGGAAAAAGAAAAGAATTTGTTGTTCTTCTCTGTCAACTGTCTAAGAGAAGACTAGTGGATGATGTTGTCAAAGCTCTCCCGTAGATCAACAATTGTTAAGGAAGAAGAGCTTTGCATAGGGTGATAGGTCTTCAGTGACTTTAGATCTCCAACAAGAGATGATTTCAGCAGTTGCTGAAATGTGATGTTTCTGGAGTCTTTGATGAATAAGCCTTTGAACACTTGAATCAAGAAGATCTTGAAGGAGTAGAATGGAAGAAATCTTTTCTGTTTGATGATCTCCTTCACAATATTATTCCTTGTGTTCTGTATGAATTCTAACTCAGTAATCCTGTAGACTTGTGTCTCTTGAGTCTATTCCAAGAATTCTTGATTGATATCTCTTGTTCTATGTTCCTCAATGATTCTCTGGAGATATACTGAAAATCGTTCTATTAGATAGTCGTTAATTAGTCATAAATGACTGCCTTAAATGAAATTTGTCTCTGGAGGAAAGTCCTAAGAGACATTCCTTTTTGTCTTCCTTGAAACTTGCTCCAGATAAGTTGAAACGGCTACAGAATTCTTTGAAATAAATGCATATAATAAAATAGATTTAATTTCATAACTGTCTGAATTTGAATTCCTGAAATCGTCAATCTCTTCAGAAAAGCGTCGATCTGAGCTAAACTATCGTCGACCTGAGCTCAGAGACTGGATCTAGACTTGAGACAGAAATCGTCGACCTGAGCTCAACTACCGTCGACCTAAGCTCAGAGATTTGATAATAGCTAGAGACAGAAACGTCGATCTAAGCTCGAAGATCGTCGAACCGAGTTCGACGAATCGTTGAACTGAGCTCAGAGATAGTCGAACTGAGTTCGACGCCTCGTCGACCTGAGCTCGACGAAAGTTGTCCTAGTCTTTAACACTTTAATTCTGATCTTAGAAGGTCTTGGGGGCAGCTTCCAAACCTAAGTTATAACCCTTAGACTCATTCTAATTGACCTTTAAGACTATACAACAAGGTCAAAACAGTTTCCTAAGAACATAGTGAACCTTGCCCAAATTAGTAATAGGGTGTTCCAACACTGACCATAGAAGGTCTGATGGTAAAATGACACCGCCCGCTATTCCACAGTGGAAGTGGGAGAGTATTTAGATGGATTTCATCACCGGCCTACCAAAATCTCCCCGTGGGCACGATTTTGTTTGGATGATAGTCGATAAATTGACTAAGTGTGCTCACTTTGTACTCTTTAAGATTTGGTATTCTATGAAGAAGATAGCTGAGCTATATCTTGAAGAGATCATCGGACTGCATATAGTTCCTGTTAACATCGTATCGAGTCAAAACTCTAGAGTTACGTATCGCTTTTGGAAGAGCTTATAAGAGGGGTTTGGTACCGATTTGATGTATTCCACCGCCTATCATCAGTAGACAAATGGTCAGAGAGAAAGGATAAATCAGATCGTGGAAGATATGGTAAGATGTTATATATTGGATCACGGTGGTACTTGGGATGAGCGTCTCAGACTCATGGAATTCACATACAATAATAGTTATCAAGAAAGTCTGCAGATGACCCTGTTTGAGGCCTTGTATGGAAGGCGTTGTAAGACTCTTTTTATTTGGGCTGAGGTTGGTGAAAGACCATTACTAGGTCCGGAATCCCTTGAAGAGATGAATTATGCTGAAACTCATATTCGAGAGAAGCTCCGTATAGCACAAGAGCATTTGAGAAGTATGCTAATCGACGAAGGGTCGATCTGGAGTTTGTCGTTGGGGACATGGTTTTTCTGAAAGTCTCTCCGATGCCAGGTTATAAAAGGTTTGGAAGGAACCACCAGTTAGACCGCGGTATGTGGGACCTTTCCAGATTCTTGAGCACATCGGAGTGTCATCTTATAGACTGGAATTTCCAGCTACCTTCCCTGGTGTCCATGATGTGTTCCATGTGATCCAGTTGCGAAAGTGTGTTCGTAGTGATCGTCAAGTCCTTGACTCGGTGCCCCAGATTCAACCCAATCTTTCGTTCGTGGAAGAGCTTGTCCGTGTTTTGGAATCTCAAGAGCGTGTGTTCCGGGGAAAGACCATCCCCATGGTCAAGATTCTTTGGAGAAATTAAGACGTCGAGAGTGCGGCGTGGGAATTGGAATCGGCGATGAGAGAATCTCATCCGCTTCTCTTCTCCTAGTTCTGGAATGTCTTTATGTTTTTGATTGTGTTTGAGTTTCTCGTTTTTGTTTGGTTTTAGTGTTGTGATAAGTTTCGGGACGAAACTTCATTTTTATGGAGAGTGACTGTAACGCCCTCGATTTTTCGATGATTTTATTTGATTTGGTATCGTCGTATTTATGACGTCGTGGCGTTACTTTTAACGTCGAGTTGACGGTGCAGCGCCGTTAAGGCATTTTCGCGTCCGTGCGATCGTTTCGGCCGAATTCTTATTGTTATTGGAAAATTTTTCATTTGGAATTCAATTTGAATAATTTTGGACTTGCTCGTCAAGTTTCGTCGCAATTCGAGCGATATTCGGGCCTCAGCGATTTTCCGAAGCTTTGTGTAAATTATTTTCGTTGTATACTTTGAAAATTAATATCTCGGGAATAACTCGTCGGATTTAGGTTTTGACTTTACCGTTGGGTTCATAGCGTCAGTGTTCGCCTACGGCGTGAGTTTCGTTTAATTCGGCGCGCGTTTGAGCCTCTGTTTTGAACTCGTATTTTTTGTTCAAAAATATATAAATATGAATAATTGAATATTAAAGTACTATTCAAAAATGAAGACTACTATTCATTCATATAGTTTGATCAAAAAGGTATATTTGCAAAAAATTGTTTTTGCAAAATTGTACTCGAGTTCTACCTCCTATTCCTCTCGAGTGCTCTCTTAGTACTCGAGTTCTACTTCCAATTCTTCTAGAGTTGTCCTGTACAGTTTGTGTTCGGGCGCCCTTTTGAGGGTCAAAACGGTGTCGGATTGAAAAGTAGTTAACATGAAATTTGTTTGTCTTGACGAGATCTACAACTTTCATGTTTGACACTTTTTGATTTGAAGCTATCTAAAGCCTCTTTTTTTGATTTTCCCCAAAATTGCTCGTATATAATCCATACTGTTCATTTCTACTCGAGTACTATTGATTTAACTCGAGTAGTATTACTGATTTTTCCCGAGTATTACTGATTCCTCTCGAGTGCTAGTGATTTTTCTTGAGTATTATACGTTCCTCTTGAGTACTTTGCTCTCATTCTCGAGTAACCCTTAGTCATCTCGAGTAGTCCCCTGCTGTTTACGTTCGGGAGCCATTTTGAGGGTCAAAACGGTTTCTTATGAAAAAATGGTAAACATAAAATTTGTTCGTCTCGACGAGATCTACAACTATAATGTAGGACACTTTTTTGATTTGAAGTCATCCTAGACTTCTATTTTCGTTTTTCGTGAATCGGCTCGTAAATAATCCGTTTTATCCTAATTTAGACAAAATATTTTATAAGTACTTATATATATATATATACTCTTATGCTTAGGTTATTAGAACTAGGAAATAAAAAACTTCATCTTCTTCTTCTTTGGACTTTTTCCTCCCGAACCAGAGCGGCGTGAGCGAGAGAGAGAAATATTTTCGTGAATCTTCCGGGGGCCGCCGACGGTGCTCCAGTGCTCCTAATCTTCGACCGAGTATAGATCTGGAAAGCTCTCGGCGAGGGCTTCATCATCATGGTAAATTTTTCCCCATTCCTTGATTTTTCTCGCTTGGGTTTTCGGCCCTAACTCCTATTTTTGGCCATTCTTGTTAGATTTCGATTTCTCTCATCTTCCTTGGTCCCGATCTACGCCGAGGTGAGATTTGGTGATATTCTCCGGTAAAACCAAGGCAAGTGGTAATTTACCCTGTTTTCTCCATGTCCGATTTGATGGTAACGAATAAACTTTTGTTCCTTAATTTTTACTGCATTATTTTTCTGTCTTTCCAAGTTATAGCAATGTATAATCCTTATTTGAAGTTTACTCGAATTTATGAGTTCTTGTTTCGAAGAAAAAACTTAACCGTGTAGCATTGTAGTGATTGATGAGATGTTATATAGTTGGATACAATCGCTCCTAACCATGGTCATAGGATGCGTTAGAGTTATCTAGGATTGTAAATCTTTCCTAAAAGGTTGATCAACCGTGTCTTTAATCTAGAAATGTCTAGTAGATTCTGACGTGCCAAGACCTGAGATTTATTTCATGGTGTTCTTTGTTGCGGGCGTTAGTGGGCAAATCCACTGACCGCAAGGGTCGTTTCCTTTATTAGTACCCTATGGAACTCTACCGGTGCTTGGACCGTTGCCCCTTAATGTGCTTGGTAATGCCAATGCAAGACGAGCCATTACAGAGGCACCGACGATTAGTGGGGCGTATAGTCTCCTCCGCAATAGACTGATTTTAACATCTGAGAGGGTGTGTCCAGATAGTAACCACCCTGCCTGTTTAGGTAGAGTTGACCTCAGGTGACTAATAAAGTTTTGGATATTCTTTCTTATGATTTAATCATGCTTCCTCCCCTTTTGTTTGGGTGTCTGGCGTGATTTGTGTTGTGCGTAACGATTCACGTAAGTTCTATTCCTCTGATTTTTTTGTACTTTTCATCTATACTTTACTTCAGTACTCTTGGTCCTAGGTTGGTACCCCGTTTGACTTTGTTTACTTTTGCTTACTTTTTCTGCCACCATTTTGTGCCTCCTTGCTGAGGTGTTCTGTCTTTGGAATGCCTCAAGTTCGGAGTGTTAGCAGGTAGTGGAACTGGTTTTGGAGTTCTTGAAGTAGCAGTGTTGGCTGTGATTTTTTCCCTCGCCGTATCGAAGTAGTTTGTTGTTTCAGTTTTATTTTCCTAATTTCAGACATACTTTGTACTATGGGTTCGTGTCAGGTTGTTGACGCCCACATGATTATTGATTTTTGACACTTGCTAGCTGATGTGGTTTTCTTATGTTTAGTTTAGATTACTTGCTCTCTGGGATGATTTATTTTTAGGATTGCATGTTAGATACTTTTAACCTATAAAACCATACTATTTGTAAAGCATACATGTCATCTCTTTCAAAACTAAGTCACTACTTTTTGTTTAGCGTAAATACTTTTTTTATACTTATTATAAATCTAGGGTTTGCATAGCATGAGTTGTTCCTCGGGGACATTTATACTCATGTAGGAAGTTAGAGTAGATTTAAACAAGTATCTTCCGCAAGCGTATAATCATATTTTGAATTGTGGACTAGTTGATCCAATAAGCCGAGGGATACAACTATCTTCTTAACTTAAACTGAATTTCAATCATAATAACATATGTTCTCCTTTTAAACTGTCGAGTTTGGAGTCTTGCCTGAGCATCTGCAGTTATCCCATACACGGCATGGAATCACGACGCATATTTTCCCTTACTCTGATATAATTTAATTGTTGGGAAAATGCGGGTTGTGACAGTTTCTCTGGTCGACGAAAGTCTATCTCAAGTCGACGAACTTGGAGCTCAACATTGACAGATACTTTCCAGATCATTTATCTCTGATCTCAGCTCGACGAAGGAGATTTCTCAGCTCGACGAACTTGGAGTTCCGGTTGATGAAATCTATTCTGAGTTCGACTAATTTTGATAAGAGCAAGTTTGTTGTTTTCTCTCTCAGTTTGAATTCTAATTATATTAGTCTAAAGAAGTAATTCTCTGAATAATTAATGCTTATATTCTCAAAAATATAGCCGTTTCTTGGCACAATTAATTATGGATTTCACAGAGTTAATTATTTGACTTATTTACTGGGACAGTTGAGGAAACACATTAAAGGAAAATTCCAGCCGTTTCAACTCCCAGAATCTCAGCAGTAAATCAAGGATATTATTAAAAATTCAAAGGTTGAAATACTCTCAGAATATAAAAGATCTTTTTCAGAAAAAGAAGAACAACCATTATGTTGGAACACCCTATTACTAATTTGGGTAAGGATCACTATGTGCTTAGGAATTTGTCTTGACCTTGCTGTATAGTCTGATAGGTCAATTAGAATGAGTCTTAGGGTTAGTACTTAGGTTTGAAAGCTGCCCTCAAGACCTTCTAAAGCTCAGGATTTAGTGCTGAGGACCAAGATAATTTTCGTCAAGCTCAGGTCGACGAATCGTCGAACTCCATTCGACGATCTCTGAGCTCAATTCAACGAGTCGTCGAACTCCGTTCGAAGATCTTCGAGCTCAGATCGACGCTCTATATCTAGTTGTTTTCCAAGTCTCTGAGCTCAGTTCGACGATCGTAGAGCTCAGTTCGACGATTTTTGTTTCCAGTTTAAATCCAATCTCTGAGCTCAGTTCGACGATCGTTGAGCTCAGATCGACGATTTCTCTGAGAGATCGACGATTTTAAGATTCAAATTCAGGACAGTTTTGGAATTCATTCAGACTTATTTTCAGCATTTATGGCAAAGTATTTTGTAGCCGTTTCAATCAATCTGGAGCAAGTTTCAAGGAAGTCTAATTGGAATGTTTTTTAAGAACTTTCCTCCAGAGGAAAAATATCAGTTAAGGTAGTCATTTATGACTGATTAACGGCTATCAAGAAGTCAGAATCTGATATACTCCCTAGAGAATCATTCTGAAAAAGAGAACAGACAAGATTTGAAAAAGAATACAGAAGAGAGAACAAGAAAATTATTCATCAAGAATTCATCTTCTGGGAATAGACTCAGTAGACAAAAGTTTACAAAATTACTGAGTCGGAATTCTTCAAGAACACAAGGAACATTACTGTGAAGGAGATCATCTGCTATTCTACTCCTTCAAGCATCAAGTGTTCAAAAGCTTCTTCATCAAGGACTCCAGACATCACACATTTCAGTATCTGCTGAAATCATCTATTGCTGGAGATCTGAAGCAACTGAAGTCCTATCACCCTAAGCAAAGCTCATCTTCCTGAACCCTTACAGATCTCAAGGGGAGCTTTGACAATATCTTCCACTTGTCTTCTCTCAGATTATTGACAGAGAAGAACAACTCAACCTTTTTGTTTTTCTTTATTCCTTCTGTAAAAGGGTTTCTCAAAACTCCCTTCAAAAGTTTTGTGGCTGGTTTCTGAGACCTTGTCAAAACTCTGTGGTTGCAAGACACCTTATCAAAAAATCTAGGTTTGGTTTTTGAGCACCTTATCAAAAGCTCATTGGTGCCCAGGACACCTGATCAACTATTCCTGCAGTGGATTCCTACCAAGGGTGGTAGAAGAGTGGATGTACCCAGATTGTTGGGGAACCATTATAGCTCCTTGTGTCATCTGGCTTACTGTGTTTTGTTTTTGTTGTGTGCTGTGATTTCTTATTCCTTGCTTACTTAGTTTTTCTTTTTGCAAGCACCTTACACATATACATAAATCAATACTTCCACTGCTTTACAGTTTTAAATTGTAAATTATTTTAAAATACTCTATTCACCCCCCTCTAGAGTAAAGGTAAATCTTAAACTCACTTTCAATTGGTATCAGAGGGAGGTTGGTTACTCAACAACTGAATCTTCAACAGATTGGTTGAACAGGCTAACACCTGAACCAAAAGATCCTTGATAAGATAAATCTTCTATAGAGGGTTATTACTTTTTGTATTATATTTATATTCATACAAAACCATGACACAAAACAAAGATTATGCTAGCACCAGATCTCCAGTGTGCAATCTTTCTAAGTTTTCACTTTGGAAGGCAAGAATAAAATTATATATGAATTCTATTGATGAGGACATGTACAATTCTGTTTTGATAGTGTGTCCAAGACCCCAGTAATTACAAGTACAAGTGCTGTTCCACCTCCTTCAGGAACAGATGTAGAAATCAAGAAATGGAAAGTTGCAGATGCCAAAGCAATGAATATTCTGGCTCAGACTATGTCTGATGAAATATTTCAGAAAGTGGCAAGTTATCTGAAATTGTCTCAGGATCTGCTGATGAAAGGAAAGACAGAAGATCTCATCTCATTAGCCAGTATGAGAATTTCAAAAAGGGAGAAACTGAGTCAGTTGCTGACATGTACAATAGGCTCAGCCTAATAGTCAGCGAGTTAAAAACCTTGGACAAGGAGATCTCACTAACTTAACTCAATGATAAAATCCTAATGTGCTTCCCCAACACTTGACACTCAAGGATCTGGCCAATCAAGGATGCCAGAAGCCTAACTGAGATTACTACTGAAGCTTTATTGGGCAAGCTCAAGTCTTATGAGCTGCTCATCAAGAATAGAGAGGAAGAACAAAAGGTTGCTTCTCCAGCAATCAGGAAGGATAAGACAATTGCCTTCAAAGCTACAGAAGATCAGCCTGAAGACAAGGTCTCAGGCAATGAAGAATTATTGAGCTTACTGGCCAAAAGATTCTATAAGATGGTCAGAAAATATTTCAGAAATAGGTCATCCAGAGGGCATGAGAAGCCAAGGTATGACAAATCCAATAATAAAGAAATTATTTGTTTTGGATACAGGAAACCGGGCCACATTGTGCCTGATTGTCCAGAAAATAAGAATAAGGACAAGAAGGACAGAAAAGATAGGAGAAAAGACAAGGACTCCAAGAGAAACAACAATGACAAATCCTCCTCCAGCAAGAACAAACACACAAGGAATGGATTTGTAGCTGAAACCTGGAGTGAAACTGAAGAAGAATCAGAGGTTTCATCAAGCTTAAGTGATGATGAAAATGATGCTGAAGAGAAGGAGTTCTGCATGATGGCTATCAATGCATCCCAACATAATTCTGATGCAGAACATGAGTCAGAATCTGAATCTGAACATGAAAATGAAGAAGATCAGGTAATAGATTCTTCTGATTTTAATTCAGAGGACTTTAGATCTGAATTTAAGGCACTTTGTTTAGACCTGCTAAAGTCTGAGAAAGAGATTATCTCTCTCAGAAATCAATTGTCTGAACATAGCACTCTAAAATCAGACAACCTCAAACTCTCTAAGGAGTTAGAATGATGTAGGGAGGAGATAGCTTCACTGAAAAGTGAACTATCCCAGGCAAAGAAGTTTGAAGAATCCCTTAATGGGAGAAGCATCAGACTGATGGACATCACAAGCACAGTGAACTCAAGACTCAACAGTACACTGGGCTTGGGTGCTTCATCCAGCCAACCTATAGTATTAACAACCCCAATTAAATTTATCTCAGATAAAGGAAAGGGTGTTGTCGAGGTAGATAGGAAGAATCCTGATTTAGCTAAGAAAAACAAAGTTCAACAGAAAACGTCGAACAGAGCTCGACGATCGTCGAACAGAGCTCGACGATCGTCGAACAGAGCTCGGCGATTTCAGGCTGAATCGTCGAACTCAGGTCGACGACTTCTGAACTCTGAACTCTGGCATAGTCGATCTTCGAACGGAGCTCGACGATTTGACCCAAGATCGTCGAACTCAGCTCGACGATCGTCGAACGGAGCTCAGAGCTTTGAACAATCTTTCAGAGGTAAATCTAAAATCAATCCTAGAAGTCCTATATCCCAAAGCTTCAATCCTTTTACTGAATGGATAGTACCTCCTAGGAGATACCATCCTGAAGGATATAAGAGTCAGCCAGGGATGTCTTTTATTTCTGAGTTTAAAGGTTATCAACCTAGACCCAAGGTAAACTGGGTCAAAAACATATAAATTGTTTATGTGCAGGTTAAGACCTATCCAGTAATGAACCAACAATGGTATCTGGATAGTGGGTGCTCAAAGCACATGGCAGGGAACAAGGAGAATCTAACATCCTTCAAAACCAAACTTGGACCCAAGTGATATTTGGTGATTTAAACTTTAGTCAAACAAAAGGATATGATGCTGTTCAGATTGGCTCAGTCACATTCAAGAAGATGGCTTATGTGGAAGGACTAAAGCACAATCTAATCAGCATCAGTCAACTGTGTGATGAAGGCTACCAAGTGATATTCAACAAATCCTCATGCAAAATCAAATCAGAGGATAATACAACAGTGTTAACAGGTAAAATGAAAGGTAACATTTATCTTGTAGATTTTCTTTCCACTAAGATAGATATTTATTTATTAAATTCTGTTTGCAAACCAAATGATTTATGACATAAGAGACTAGGGCATTTAAATCTAAGAACCATTGCTAGGCTATTAGAGGACAACCTTGTTAGAGGACAACCTTCTGGCCCCTACAAGAAGGAAGTACTCTACAGGGCTTGTCAATTAGGCAAGCAAACTAAAAATAGTTTTAAGTCACTTAATAAGAGTGATTCATCTATGATCTTGTATCTGTTACACATGGATCTTTTTGGACCCATTACAGTACAAAGCTAAAGAGGGAAATCTTACACTTTGGAGATTGTAGATGACTTCTCTAGATTCACATGGGTATTCTTTCTAAGGAAGAAGTCTGATAACTTTAAGTGTTTGACATAGTTTCTCAAATGCATATAGATTGAGTTCAATACTCACATTGCCCTGATCAAAAGTGATCATGGGACAGAGTTTGATTCTCTTCTTATGTAAGAGTTCTGTCAGAGTGAAGGGATCCGGCACACTTTCTCAGCTCCTAGAACTGCTCAACAAAATGAGGTAGTTGAAAGGAAAAATAGAACCCTTATTGAATCTGCCACCATATTGTTGACAGATGCTCACCTTCCTCTATCTTTTTGGGCAGTGGGAGTGAACACCTCCAACTATGTGTTGTACGAAAGTTTGATACGTAAACTGAAGGGCAAGACTCCCTATGAATTGCTCAAAGGGAAGAAACCTAAAGTAGACTATTTCAAGATTTTTGGTTGCATTTATTATATTCACAATAATGACAAGAAATACTTAGCAAAATTCCAAGCTAAAGCTGATGAAGGAGTGTTTCTGGGATACTCCATGATCAGTAAAGCTTATAGGGTTTATAATAAAACTTCTCTTAAAATTGAAGAATCTGTTCATGTATCTTTTGATGAGACTAACATATTTTACAAGGAGAAGAATACTTCTACCATAGAACCCTTACAAGTAAACTCTCTTTCAGGAAATTTGGACAGGTTGCATATTGCAGAGAAGGATTCAGTACATTCACCTATCCAACATAAGGATGAGAGCAGTGAAGATGAAGAAGATGTTCAACATCTTGGAGAGAACCATCTTGAAGAGCCAGTTGTTATTCCACTAGAGGAAACAACAATACAGGTTGGTGAACAATCAACACCCCCTGTTGATTTAGTAATAATAAGAGATAATCCAATCTCCCAAGTGATTGGAGACATCTCAGCTGGTGTGCAAACCAGAGATCAGGTCAACCAAAACCTGATGCACACTTGCTTTCTATCTCAAATTGAACCTCAATCCATACAAGATGCAGAACAAGATCCACACTGGATCATTGCAATGCAAGAGGAATTACATCAATTTGAGAGAAACAAAGTTTGGGAGCGAGTGCCAAGGCCTAAGGATCACTCCATTGTTGGAACAAAGTGGGTGTTCAGAAACAAGTTGGATGATCAAGGGATCACTGTAAGGAACAAGGCAAGGCTAGTTGCTCAAGGATATTCTCAAGAAGAAGGAATAGACTATGACCAGACCTTTGCACCAGTTGCAAGGTTATAGGCCATAAGAATATTCCTAGCTCATGCTGCCCACAAAGGATTCAAGGTCCACCAAATAGATGTGAAGAGTGCATTTCTCAATGGAGACATCAAAGAAGAAGTCTATGTTAGACAACCCCCAGGTTTTATCTCTTCAACTTATCCTGACCATGTTTTCAAATTGCATAAAGCATTATATGGTCTCAAGAAAGCTCCTAGAGCATGGTATGATACCTTAGCATGCTTTCTGTTGGAAAATGATTTTATAAGGGGTATAGTAGACCAAACTCTTTTCATTAGAACCCATAAGTCCCATACCCTACTAGTACAAATATATGTAGATGATATTATATTTGGATCTACTGATTCATATTTGTGCAGAAGGTTCTCTAACCTAATGCATTCTAAATTTGAAATGAGTAGCATGGGTGAGCTGTCCTTCTTTCTAGGATTGCAAGTCAAAAAACATGCTGAAGGCATATTAATTTCTCAAACCAAGTATGCAAAAGAACTAGTTAAGAAATTTGGTATGTCTGAAGCATCTTGTATGAAAACACCTATGCTTACTAATGCTGTATTAGATGCTGATGAACATGGAAAACATGTTGATCAGACAACATATAGAGCAATGATTGGCTCTCTATTGTACCTTACAACTAGTAGACCTGATATAATGTTTGCTACATGTATATGTGCTAGGTTCCAAGTAAGCCCTAGAGAGTCACACCCAACATTAGTTAAGAAAATTCTTAGGTATGTAAAAAGTTATCCAAATCTAGGTCTCTGGTATCCAAAAGACTCAGGATGTTAATTAACTGGATTTTCAGATGCTGATTATGCTGGATGTAGAGTAGATAGAAAAAGCACCAGTGGAACTTGCCAGTTTCTTGGTGACAGACTTGTCTTCTGGTTCTGTAAGAAACAAACATCTGTGTCCACCTCAACTGCTGAAGCTGAATATATGGCAGCAGGTAGTTGTTGCTCACAGATTTTGTGGATTCAAAACCAGCTCCTAGACTATGGTAACAACTTAGAAAGGTCTAAAATTCTTTGTGATAACACCAGTGCTATTTCTATAGCACAAAATCCAGTCCTCCATAGTAGGACAAAACATATAGAGATTAGGCATCACTTCTTAAGAGACAATGTTGAGAAAAATAAAATTTAAATTCAATATATCACAACTGATTTGCAAAGGAGAGATATTTTCACCAAACCATTGGATGAAAAGAAATATACCTTCTTCCTAAATCAGTTAGGAATGTTAGATGGAGGAAGTTTAAAATAAAACCCAAGTTTTTAAAACTCTATAAACAGACCAAGACTAGGCTAAAAACTTGATTTTTTTTTTTCTAGTGTCTGTAGGCTGTTTTTAGTCTCTGGACTGCGCTCGACGATTTTTCCAAAGATTGTCGAACGGAGATCGACGTTTTCCAAAATTGTCGACCGGAGTTCAGCGCTTTCAGATAGAGCTAGGATATCTTCTTCTGGTCAGAGATCGTCGAGCGGAGATCAACTCTCTCCAATATCATCGAACGGAGATCGACGATGTTGAAGACTCTTCATATTCCTTTAGTAGCCCAGATCGTCGAACGAAGTTCAACGAACTTTCCTTTCTGGCATCGAACCCTAATATAAAATTCATTCTTCGGCCGCCGTTCTCCTTTTGCGCTTTCATACTCTCTGCAGAAACTTTTCTTTCCCTCCAAATCTCTTTGCACTTGGTCGTATTTGTTTCATTTTTGCAGGTAAACCATGGTCGTTTCAGTCGCAGTTATTGCCGCAATGAAATTTGACACTGGATTTGATATTGATATGGACTCGTTCGAGGGCAGCGACCAGATTTTCAAAGACATTCTGGAAATATTCAAGGAACAGAAGTTAGCACAGATTATGATAACACAGATGAAGATTGCTGCTGATGAAATTAAAGAATGGGTATATACGGCGCACAATCTTGATCAGAATGCAGTAATTGGTACTATAGCCGGGACTCAGGTACCCCTAACACCTTCTCTACTGACTGAAGTTTTTCAACTAAGCACTGGAAACAATTCTATTGAGTTATCTGGAGAAGAGTTTGCTAGTATGTTAAATAGAATGGGTCATGCTGCAGCAAACACTAACAAACTGCTGAAGAAGAATCTGTCAGTTGAATACAGGTTCTTAGCTGATGTGGTAGGAAAAGTGCTATTGGCCAAGCACTCTGTACATGATACCATTTCCAGGTCTCAATTTTGTTTGATGGGAACATTAGTGGATAAGAAACATCTCAATTGGGGAGAGATTTTCTTTGATTTGATCAAGAAGAAGGTGAACAAAAGTTTTGTTAATTTTGGGAGGATATTAAGGTTATTCCTGCACTCCAGGTGCCCTCAACTGCTTGTGTCCAGTGGGATGCATATTAATGCCTCCAAGAGGCTTACCTGTGCCCTTTTTGGCAAATGGGACAGGCAGATTGTTATGCCAACCAGGACTACTGCTTCTTCAGGCATAAGGACTGTTGTAGTCTCTTCCCCTGAGGCAACTGCCCTCATAGAAGATTTGCCTGCCTCCTCCTCTTCTCCACCTTCTCCAATTGTTCCTTCAACCATCCCCTCATCCACAATCACCATCTCCATCTCTTCCCCCATAACCATTTCATCTCCACCTCCAACCACAGAAGACCAATTCCATCCCCTACACTTATATCCACCTCTTGACCTAGACACCATCATACCATCCTTCAATCTCATGGAAGATTCCTTTATGGATGATTACCCCTCCTCACCTACTGAGCTTCCATCATCCACCATATCCTATCAACAACTCCTTCATGATATTCTTTCCCAACCATCATTCCTTCCATCGACTTCTACTACCATAACCTCTATCTCCACCATTCCAATATCTCAATCAACCATCCTACCACCCACAACCACACCTCCTGCAGCCCATCCATCACCTGCCCCAGTCACTCAATCTTCTACCTCTACTCAAGTATCACTTGAGCAAGTGGATTTCTCTGCACTGGAAGAAAAGCTTTATGGGATGCTGGCTCCTAGGCTAGTAGCCTTGCTGGAGACCTCCATGGCTCCACTCCTGAAGTCTATACAGGAGTTATCTGACAGGCTTTCCTCCATTTCTCCTCATCAGGCAATCCCTTCTATGGGGTGCCTTGATCCAGTTTACACTGAATCTAGGCAGGGGGAAATGCCATATGAAGAAGAGTTAATGCCTGCTTTAGAGACTCCAGAAGTGCAAGCTCCAGCTCCAGCACCAGTAATAATAGTTGACCTAAGGTCACTGTTATCCAGTTTTGACATTCTTCACTTCAACCATTTTCTAGTACAGGAAGTGGAAGATCTGTCCAAGGCCATTGTGCCTTTTGATTGTTGTGATCCTAGCCTGATTGCTCTTATATCAATTCTCTTAAGGCTGAGGAAATTATTGGTTCTGATTGTGTTGCTGCTGCTGCTGATATAGTTGCTGATGAAATTGTTAAGTCTGCTAAAATTGATGTGTTGCCTGCTGTTAGTGATGTTCCTGCTGCTGCTGATACAATTGCTGATACAGTTTCTGATGAGATAGTTTTTGATGCTCCTTTTGAGCCTGCTGCTGCTGATAGTGTTTCTGCTCCTGCTAAGCCTGTTGCGTTTACTATTATATCTGAGAGTGCTGCTTCCATCACTGTTGCTGAACAAACCAAACAACAGGAGAAATATATTCAAATGATTGATGAGCTTTATGATAATCCTCCAAGTTCAGACAGTGACCAACTCTATACTGATTCTGATGACTCCTCTGCAACTATTGCAAGGAAGAGGAAAGCAAGAAGTAAGGCACTGAAAAGAGTTCCTCCAAAAAAAGTAAAAGATGATAATGATATACCTTATTACATTCTTCATGACTGTCCAATTTTTGATCCTTGGATGCAATATTCCAGAAATCAACTTAAGGCCATGAAGAAAAGGAGAAAACTTGATAAGTATGAAAAGGGATCCTCCCAATTCCATCCTCCTCCTCCTCCTCCAGATTTAGGATCTGGTGGAGGTTCAGCTTTTCAGTCTTCTTCTGCTACTAGGCAAAGCTCTTACCAGTCTAAAGATAGATATCAACCAAGAGGCCAACAACAAAGAGGATATCAGTCAAGGAGAGATCAGTCAAGATGCAGATAGAGAGATTACAGGACTCACTGCAGAAATCAAGCTAGACAACACCCATATCAAAGGGAAGGACAAGGCCCTACTGATTCTACATCTGGTCCTTTCCCTTACAAGCTGAAAGATACAGTTGTCACTAGAGCTCCTCCTACTGACTCAGTGGAATTAAACAGATATGAACCTCCAGTTCCATTTGAAGACCCTGAAAACAATCAACTATCTTGAACTGTGAGAATGAAAGAATTAGCAGTTTTGGATCATATTAAGAAGGCAAGAGAACAAGGGAAAGACACCTCAAACATCTCAACCTTATCTGAGCAAAGAAAGAAAAAGTTAGAAAGATACTCATCCAGAAAGTTCTTTGATCCTGAAAGCTACATGAAGCTGCATCCAGAGGCTGTTGTTCCAAGGCCCAAAGCTCAAACCTCTTTAGATGCAGATGATGACAGGAGATCAACGAAAAAAGCTCTAAATCCTAACAGGGAAATTCTATTTAAGAAGGGCAATGAAAAGAAGTGAATATGTAAGCTGACAATACATCTATTTCTGACTGTCTGCTTAATTCTGTCTATGCTTCTGCATTACTGCAATCTCTTTTCTCTGCATTGTTGTTTTTACTTTGGAATGCTGTCTGTTTGCTTGTTATTTCTTATTCTGTCATGTAAATAGTAATCCTAACCCAAACAGGGGGAGATTGTTGGAACACCCTATTACTAATTTGGGTAAGGATCACTATGTGCTTAGGAATTTATTTTGACCTTGCTGTATTGTCTGATAGGTCAATTAGAATGAGTCTTAGGGTTAGTACTTAGGTTTGAAAGCTGCCCTCAAGACCTTCTAAAGATCAGGATTCAGTGCTGAGGACCAAGACAATTTTCGTCGAGCTCAGGTCGACGAATCGTCGAACTCCATTCGACGATCTCTGAGCTCAGTTCAACGAGTCGTCGAACTCCATTTGATGATCTTCGAGCTCAGATCGACGCTCTGTCTCTAGTTGTTTTCCAAGTCTCTGAGCTCAGCTCGACGATCGTAGAGCTCAGTTCGACGATTTCTGTTTCCAGTTTAAATCCAATCTCTGAGCTCAGTTCGACGATCGTTGAGCTCAGATCGACGATTTCTCTAAGAGATCGACGATTTCAGGATTCAAATTCAGGACAGTTATGGAATTCATTCAGACTTATTTTTAGCATTTATGGCAAAGGATTTTGTATCTGTTTCAATCAATCTGGAGCAAGTTTCAAGGAAGACTAATTAGAATGTTTCTTAAGGACTTTCCTCCAGAGGAAGATATCAGTTAAGGTAGTCATTTATGACTGATTAACGGCTATCAAGAAGTCAGAATCTGATATACTCCATAGAGAATCATTCTGAAAAAGAGAACAGATAAGATTTGAAAAAGAATATAAAAGAGAGAACAAGAAAATTTTCATCAAGAATTCATCTTCTGGGAATAGACTCAGCAGACAAAAGTTTACAGAATTACTGAGTCAGAATTCTTCAAGAACACAAGGAACATTACTGTGAAGGAAATCATCTGCTATTCTACTCCTTCAAGCATCAAGTGTTCAAAAGCTTCTTCATTAAGGACTCTAGACATCACACATTTCAGCATCTGCTGAAATCATCTATTGCTGGAGATCTGAAGCAACTAAAGGCCTGTCACCCTAAGCAAAGCTCATCTTCCTGAACCCTTACAGATCTCAAGGGGAGCTTTGACAACATCTTCCACTTATCTTCTCTCAGATTATTGACAGAGAAGAATAACTCAACCTTTTTGTTTTTCTTTATTCCTTCTGTAAAAGGGTTTCTCAAAACTCCCTTCAAAAATTTTGTGGCTGGTTTCTGAGACCTTGTCAAAACTCAGTGGTGGCAAGACATCTTATCAAAAAATCTAGGTTTGGTTTTTGAGCACCTTATCAAAAGCTCATTGGTGCCCAGGACACCTGATCAACTATTCCTGCAGTGGATTCCTACCTAGGGTGGTAGAAGAGTGGATATACCCAGGTTGTTGGGGAACCACTATAGCTCCTTGTGTCATCTGGCTTGCTGTGGTTTGTTTTTGTTATGTGCTGTGATTTCTTATTTCTTGCTTACTTAGTTTTTCTTTTTGCAAGCACCTTACACATATACATAAATCAAGACTTCCACTGCTTTACAGTTTTAAATTGTAAATTATTTTAAAATACTCTATTCACCCCCCCCCCCCCCTCTAGAGTAAAGGTAAATCTTACACTCACTTTCACATTACAATCATACAACTGCTGATACATGACAAATAGAAGAAATTCTTATTGCTAGTGTGCTAACAGGAAATTGAAGAAGAAGAACAACAAAAGGATCATTAGTCTTCTTCAATTTCTTATTTTCAGGATTCTTCAGAGACAAACTACATTCATCTGTCTAAAAGCTTCTTGAAGAAACATCAAGCTAGTTGAAGGCCTACACCCTGAGCAAAGCTTCCTTCTTTCCTGAACCATTCAACATCTCACGGGGAGCTTTGATAACAACAATCCACTTGTCTTCTCAAGTTGTTTGAGAAAGAGAAGACACCATCACTTTCTTTACCTCATTGTAAAAAAGGTTTTTAACTCCCTTCAAAAATGATCACCTTGTTGTCAAGTCTCCTTAGTAAAAGACTTGTGTTGGTTTTTGGGCACCTGATCAAAAACCTAAAGGGTTGTGAGATCTCCCTTGAAATAGATCTTGTGGTGACAGGGCACCTGAGCAATAACCTGTGGTGGCAGGACACCTGATCAAAAACCTATTAGTGGATTATTACCAGGGTAGTAGAAGAGTGGATATACCAAGTTTTGGGGAACCACTATAATTTCCTTGTGTCGTCTGGTTGTTCTATTTCTTGTTTTGCTGTGTTGTGATTTTTTGTTTTTACTTCTCTTTATATACTTTAATATCACTTATTTTAATTTCACTATAAAAACTAATCAAAGTTTTTAAAACACTCTATTCACCCCCTCTAGAGTTAAGCAGATCTATCCCCTCACTTTTAATTGGTATCAGAGGGCTGTTCATTTGGTTTCACAGGATAATACCTGAATAAAAAGATCCTTTGATAGATCTTAATACCTTTAGTGTCTTTATTATATAATGGCACAAAATATGAAATACTCAAGCACCAGACCTCCAGTATGCAATCTTAGTAAGTTTACAATCTAGAAGGCTAGGATTAGATTATATATGAATTCAATTGATGAAGATATCTATAATTCTATTTTGACAGGTCCCCCCACACCTTATGCAATAACATTAACAAGTACCAATGTAGTTCCACCACCTTAGTGGACTGATGCACAGAAGAAGGCCAAGATTGCTGATGCCAAAGCCATAATATTCTGGCACAAACTATGTCAGATGACATATTCCAGAAGGTAGCTGAGTGCACTTCAGCAAAATCCATTTGGGACACTCTAAACCAAATGGTTATAGGATCAGCTGATGAAAGAAAGGACAGAAGATCTCATCTCTTCTCTCAATATGAGAATTTTCAGAAAGATGAATCTGAGTCAGTGGCTGGCATGTACAATATTCTCAGCTCAATTGTCAATGAGCTGAAGAATTTGGACAAGAATATCTCATTGATAGAGATTAATGACAAGATCCTTATGTGCTTTCCTAGTACATGGGATTCCAGGATCTGGTCAATCAAGGAGGACAAAAGCTTGACTGAAATCTCCACTGAGTCATTAGTGGGAAAGTTCAAATCTTATGAGCAGCTGATAAAGTCAAGAGAGGCAGCTGTGCAGAAGTCTTCTACCTCAGGAAGGAAGGAGCAAAACATTGCATTCAAGGCATCAGATGAAGCTGAAGCTCTTCCAGCAAATGAAGAATTAATGACTCTACTAGCCAAAAGATTTTATAAGATGGCCAAAAAGGATTTTAGAAGGAAGTCATCCAGACAAGATGACAGACCAAGATATGACAAAACTCCTACCAAGGAAATTGTCTGTTTTGGTTGCAGAAAACCTTGACACATTATTCCTGAGTGTCCAGAGAATCAGAAGAAGGAGAAAAGAAGATACAAGGACTCCAGAAAGCATTACAGCAAGCCCTCCTCAAGCAAGCATAAGAGAAAGTACAAAGGCTTTATTGCTGAAACCTGGAGTGATACAGAAGAAGAATCTTCATCTTCCAGCTCTAGTGAAGATGTTGAAGAAGCTAAAGCAAAGGAAGTTTTCTTGATGTCCATCAATGCTTCATGCCACCTGTCAGAAGCTGAGCAATCTGAAGAAGAATCTGAATCTGAAGAGGATCAGGTAATATCTTTATTTGATTTCAATTCAGAATATTTCAAAACTGAATTTAAATTGTTATGTAAAGACTTAATAAAATCTGAGAAGGAAATCAAATATCTCAGAGATAAGCTTATTGAACAACATAATCTATTATTTGAAAATACTAACTTAAAAGATTAACTAGCTCTAGCAACTTAACAAATCATTTCACTAAAAACTAAATTAAGTGAGGCTAAGCAATTTGAAGAATCCCTGAATGGGAGAAGCATCAAATTGATGAACATCACAAGCACTATTAATGCCAGGCTAAATGACAAGCTGGGCTTAGGTGCTTTATCAAGCCAACCTCATTTAATTCAGAAAAACATTCTCCCAACACCCATTAAATTCCTATCAGAAAAGGGTAAAGAAAAAGTAGATGAGAATAATAAACCAACTAAATTAAAATGGAAACCCAAGAAAAAGAGAAAGAACAAGAAAAATCTTAATCATAACAATGTTCAACAGATTTCATCGAACTCAGATTGACGAAATGTGTACAGTTCGTCGAACTCAAGTCGAGGAACTCTGAATGCAGATTTCTATTATAATTATTCTTCGAACAACGATCGACGAAACCAATATGGTTCTTCAAGCCGAGATCGACGATATTAGGGCACAGAGAATAAATATTTCCATTCTCTAAGCGGAGTTTGACAAACTCATCCCTATTCGTCGAACTCAGATCGACGAACTTATTAGAATTCGTCGATCTCAGTTCAGCTTAACAGAAACTCTAATTATCTCAGAACATTTAATCAACCAAAAGAATTTGTTAACCCATTTACCCAATGGATAATTCCACCTAGTGAATTTCATCCTCTAGGATATGAGAACCAACATGAATGCTCTTCCATTTCTAGTTTTAAGTTTGAAAAGAATCAGAGACCTAAGGTTACCTGGGTCAAGAACACCTAATCTATTTTTGTGCAGGTAAAAGGCTATCCTACCGTAGAGGAACAGTGGTACCTGGATAGTGGATGTGTTCAAAACACATGACAGGAAGCAAGGACAATTTAACAAACTACAAGTCCAAGCTTGGTCCAAAGGTGATATTTGGTGACTCCAACTGTGGCCAAACTGAAGGCTATGAGAAAGTTAAAGTTGGAGCTATCACTTTCAGGAAGGTAGCATATGTAAATGGTCTCAAACATAACCTGATATCCATAAGCCAATTATGTGATGAAGGTTATGTTGGGTCTTGTTTCCACAATGACCTTAATTTGAAGAAGTCCTCCTAAAACTAAGGTGAATTACAGTTGTATTTGATTTTGTGTTTGAGTTCTGTATGCAGGATCTTATTGCCATGTGTAGACCAATGTCAGTCTATAATAGGTCACCAAACACAGGACCAAACAATGTAATTCCTCATTGTGTGATCCAAGGTGTTGACTCATGTATAGCCTCTCTATTAGGATACACTTCATCAACATGCACTTGGATTGGTGGACTGAAGTATTGAAGTCTATCTCAGAAGAAATTCTCTAAGTCCACATACTCAAATACTTCCTCAGTATACTCGAGTAGATTGGACCACATACTCGAGTGAATTCTCAATATACTCGAGTATAAAAGCTTATACTCGAGTAGACTTTCTTTTACTCGAGTAAGTGATAACTCATACTCGAGTAGTTCCCTGATATACTCAAGTAAGTGACTGTACTCGAGTAGATGATTTTCATACTCGAGTAGGCTTGAGATTACCCGAGTAGTTTCGTATGTACTCGAGTATGTGAGTTCGATATACTCGAGTATACCAATGAAGTACTCGAGTAGATCAGCTCTTTACCCGAGTAGTTTCGTATGTACTCGAGTATGTGAGTTCGATATACTCGAGTATACCAATGAAGTACTCGAGTAGAACAGCTCTTTACCCGAGTAGTTTCGTATGTACTCGAGTATGTGAGTTCGATATACTCGAGTAGACCAATGAAGTACTCGAGTAGATCAGCTCATACTCGTGTAGCTCACTCATATACTCGAGTAGATTGATTTTGCCTTCAGAATTTCTCTAAGTCCAGAAATTGCAGCTTATTTCAAATCCTCTATTATGATTGGTCCACGTGTACGTAATTATGCTTATGACCGTTACAGAAGTATTTTAAATAGGTCTTGTCAAGTCGACAAACCCTAAGAAGAAAAAAATAAGAATTCTGAATATGATTTTATCGCCGACATCGGGAAGCCGACAAGTTCACGCCGACAAAATGCTGTTCATCTTCTTCATCGCCGGTCCTCTCCGATACAGCCATTCAGACAAGAAGTTTCAGAAGATCAAGTGATTCTCAATCGACAGATCCCGTACTTGATCCCGCTGATTCCAGGTTTCCAGATCCAAGGGTTTTCGCCTCTATCTTCCTCGATTTATTTCCGCCGATCTCTAAAAGCTGAAGAAGGAAGAAAGATGTGAAGATCCAGATCTGAACGGTTCTGTTTGTATATTTCTTTATACAATCTCTTATTCTTGTAGGAGTCTTGACTCCGAGTTCTGCAGGAGTTTTTCTCCGAGTACTGTAGATCCGTTGGGATCGAGATTTGTAGGAACGTTGTTCCGAGTTGTAGGATCATTTTGATCTGAGATAGTGGAGTAGCCAAGTCTAGTGGTTTACTAGATTGGTGAGGTGGAAGTGGATGTACCCAAGATTGGGGAACCACTATAAATCCTGTGTTCTCTGTGGCTTGCTTGGTTATTTTCTGTGTATCGTTCTTACAATTTTTATTCCGCAAAAATACGCAGACCTCACCTATTCACCCCCCTCTAGGTGATTTAGGCTAACAACTTAGTACTCTCAGGTTATCAGGTATCATTTAATCAAATTTCCTGTATTATTACTTTTGTAGATAATAATACTTTCTTAACTGGTCTTAGGCAAGGAAATATTTATATAGTAAATTTCAAATCTGTTAGGTCAGAAATTTGCCTATTTAATCAAATTAGTAAAAATAATGAATTATGACATAAAAGATTAGGACATGTTAATCTGAAAAATATTGCTAAACTCTCTATGGACAACCTTGTTAGAGGATTGCCTTCTTACCCCTACGAAAAGGAAAGCCTTTGCAAGGCTTATCAATTAGACAAGCAAACTATAAATAACTTTAAATCTATTAATAAGAGTGATTCACCCAGGATTTTGTATTTATTACACATGGATCTATTTGGACCCATTATTGTATAGAGCTTGGGAGGGATATTTTATACCTTAGTTATTGTAGATGACTTCTCTAGGTTCACTTGAGTGTTCTTCTTGAGAAACAAGTCAGATAACTTTAAAGTTCTTACAGATTTTCTTAAGAGCATAAAGATTGAGTATTCTACTCCAGTTGCATTGATCAGAAGTGATCATGGTACTGAGTTTGAATCTCTTCCTATGCAAGAATTCTGTGAGATGGAAGGTATCAGACATTGCTTCTCTGCTCCTACAACTCCTCAACAAAATTGGGTAGCAGAAAGGAAAAATAGAACCCTGATTGAAGCTGTTGGAACATTGCTTGTAGATGCTCATATGCTCCTATCCTTTTGGGCAGAGGCTGTAAGCACAGCAAATTATGTCTTGAACAGAAGTTTGATACATAAACTTAAGGGCAAGACTCCCTATGAATTACTCAAAGGGAAGCAACCTAAAATAAACTATTTTAGAATCTTTGGCTGTGTATATTATATTCATAATAATAATGAGAAACACCTTATAAAATTTGTGGCTGAAGCTGCAATGGGAATTTTTCTTGGATATTCCCAATTCAGAAAGGCTTATAGGGTATTTAATAAATCTACTTTGAAAATAGAAGAATATGTTCATATTTCTTTTGATGAAGCTAACATGTTTTACAAGGAGAAGGATTCTTCTACCAGTAATTTATTTCAGGTACCCCAACTGTGTGAGAAATTGGATGATCTGAACCTCACCAATGAGGCTGAATCACATCCTTCTCCACATATTGATGAAGATAGTGAAGAAGAGGTCAGTGATATAATTGCTGAACCTTCAACAACAAATTTAACTCCACAAGAAGAATTATTTCCCAATGCCATTGCTGAACCAACTCCTCCAACTGATCTTATCATACTTAGAGATCACCCTGTATCTCAAGTGATTGGAGACATATCAGTTGGTGTGGAAACAACGCATTAACTCAACCAAGATTTGATGTATGCTTGCTTCATATCTCAACTTGAGCCCCAATCCATAAAAGATGTTGAGTAAGATCCACACTGGATTATTGCAATGTAATAGGAGCTCAATCAGTTTGAGAGATGCAGAGTTTGGGATTTAGTTCCTAGACTCAAAGACTTCCAAGTCATTGGAACTAAATATGTATTAAAAAATAAATTGGATGCACAAGGAGCTATCATAAGGAATAAAGCAAGACTAGTAGCTCAAGGTTATAGACAGGAAGAAAGAATTGACTATGATCAAACCTTTGCACTTGTTGCATGGCTTGAGGCTATCAGAATTTTTCTTGCCTATGCAGCCTACAAAAAAGTTCAAAGTCTACCAAATGGACGTCAAGAGTGCTTTCTCGAATGGTGAACTCAAAGAGGAAGTATATGTTGAACAACCACCAGGTTTTATTTCTCCAACTCATCCCTCTTTTGTTTTCAAATTGCATAAAGCTCTCTATGGTTTAAAGCAAGCTCCAAGAGCTTGGTATGCGACCTTAACTAGCTTTCTTTTAGAGCATAAGTTCACTAAGGGCATTGTAGATAGAACTTTGTTTACTAGGCATCATAATAACAACATATTGTTAGTACAAATATATGTAGATTAAATCATTTTTAGCTCTACTGATTCCAAACTATGCAAAAGGTTTTTTGACCTGATGCATTCCAAGTTTGAAATGAGTAGCATGAGTGAGCTTTCTTACTTCCTTGGTCTCCAAGTGAAGCAATCCCCTGATGAAATTTTCATCTCCCAATCCAAAAATGCTAAGGAGTTAGTTAAAATATTTGGGATGACTGATGCCTCAGCCAAGAAAATACCCATGGCTTCCAAAGCTGTGATTGATTCTGATGAACATGGCAAGCCAGTTGATCAAAAAACATGTAGGTCTATTGTTGGGTCCTTATTGTATCTCACAGCTAGTAGGCCAAATATAATGTTTGCTACATGTCTTTGTGCTAGGTTCCAGGTGAACCCTAAAGAATCTCACTATATTTTACTTAAAAGAATTTTGAGATATATAAAGGGTTGCCCAAATCTAGGACTCTTTTATCCAACTGAGTCAGAATTTGAATTAACTGGATTCTCAGATGCTGACTTTGCTGGATGTAGAGTTGACAGGAAAAGCACATCAGGAATATGCTAGTTCCTTGGTGATAGGCTTGTGTCTTGGTTTTGTAAGAAACAAACATCTATGTCCACCTCAATTGCAGAAGCTGATTACATTGCAGCTGGCAGTTGTTGTTCACAAATATTGTGGATTCAAAACCAACTCCTAGATTATGGTTACAATTTAAATAATTCAACTATATTTTGTGAAAGTACTAGTGCAATTTCTATTGCACAAAATCTAGAACATCATAGTAGGACAAAACATATAGAAATTAGACATCACTTCATTCGAGATTGTGTGGACAAAAAGAAAATTAATCTTGCCTTTGTCTCTACTGATTTACAAAGAGCAGACATCTTCACCAAACCTTTGGATGAGAAGAAACATCTGTTCTTATTAAATCAGTTAGGTATGATTAATAGAGAAGGCTTAATTTAATTTCGGTCTGAGGTCGAAGAATTGATCACAGTTCGTCGAATGGAGATTGATGATCTGTGAACTGTTCTTGAGAAATTTCGTCGACCTGAGATCGACGAACTCTCTATGTGAAGTTATTTTCGTCGAGCAGAGATCGACGATCTTGCTTCAGAAAAGTTTTCGTCGACCTGAGAATGACGAAAATTTTCCCCTCTTCAAACTAAGATCGGCGATATTATCTCTTCATGAAATTTTTCGTCGACCTTAGAACGATGATTCTTTTTCTTTTTCACAGGATGGAGTTTGACGCTTCATATTCTGAAAACCTTATAACAAGGTTTTCTTCAAGCTCTAGCCCACGCTTTCTAGTTCTCTTTATTTGGATCTCTCTCTCACACATTTTTTGTAGGAAAACAATGGCGATTCCTACAATTTCTCTTTCAATCATAAAATACGATACTAGTTTCGATGTCGACTTCGAGTCCTTCAGTCATTCGGATCAGATCTTCATGGACATTCAGCAAATATTTGAAGATCAACAACTGAAGAAGTTTATGACCACAAGGATCAAACTACCAGCCGCAGAGATCAGGGAGTGGGTCAATACTTCTTCTTCCCCAGATATAGAGACAATGATAGGTTCAATCGCAGGACCACATGTTACCCTAACTCCTGGTATTTTCGCTAAGGTTTTTGGTTTTGTGAATGGAGAAGAGGACATTGATATAGAAAGCTCTGAATATGATTTTATGCTTATTAAAATGGGTCACTATGAAGGAAACCCTAATAAGCTACAGAAAAAGAATTTATTTGTTGAGTATAAATTCTTGGTAGATGTTTTCGGTGAGGTTTTGCTAGGCAAACACTCAACCCATGACTATATTAACAGGCACCAATTTCTGGTAATGTGTGCTCTGGTTAATAAGAAATTGATTAATTCAGGTGTGTTGTTCATTGAATTGATTAAGAAAAAGAATTCTAAGAAGGAAGTTTGTTTTGGAAGGATTATGGGCATCTTCCTCCAGACCAAGGCTCTTGAACTATTGGTCTCCCAGACCATGTTCATCAATGCTTCCAAAAGGCTAACTTCTGCCTTATTTGGTAGATGGGAGAGGACCATCCCTAAGCCATCCAGGGCTTCCTCCTCTTTCAGAGCTTCAGAGGACACCAGGGCAATAATAGCCTCTCCCAAACCTATAGAAGAAGTTCTCCCTTCCATCAGAATTCCTTCACCTCCTCAACAATAACAACCATCCTCAATTATCCCTCCAACTTCACCTCTTCCACCACCTCAATCTCCACTTCAAACTCATCTAAATGATATTCCATCCACTTCCTCTCAAACAACTCCTGCCTCACCATCCCAACCTCAGTCTCCAACTCCTCAATCCCCTTTACCTCCTCACCTTGATTACATACAACCTCATTCATTTCTATCATCCCAAACTTTTGATCTTTTATCATCATCTTCATCTAGACCTCAGGATGAAGTCATGCTAGATCATTCCTTCCCTTCCTCCCTTTCATACTTCTATATCTACTCAGACACCTGCTGAGTTTATGCAATTGGATTGTTTATCCACCTCCACCATCTTGGAGCTTATCACTCCAACCCTCAGGAATCACATCGCAGAGGCAATTGCACCTCTTGCTACTTCCATCTCAACCCTAGCTGCTAATCTTGTTGCCTCCTCTGTCCCTTCTTCTTCTAGGGGCCTTATTTTAGTACCCTCTGAATCCAAGCAGGGGGAGATATTCTGTGAAGAAGTTTTAGCTCCTCCAATAGCAGCAGCAACAGTAGTAGTTCCAACACCAGGTTTAGTACCAGTAGTTGCAGTAGCATCAGTTGACATTGAAATGGTCTGTACAGATGCAGTAGTAGCAATTCCAACAGCAGTAGTAATTCTAGAGATTATAACTGTTGGTGATTGCATTATAAATCCTACAGTTGATTTATTTTATTTGTTAGATTATTTTTATTATGTGCATATAAATTCTTTACCAATTTCTGAACAACAGCATTCAAAGGCTATAGTTTGTTATACCTCACCCATAAGTTCTGAAGTTATGAAGACCCTGAAGGCAAGTTTTGTAGTTCCCATGTTCATAGAGCCTGCAGTTGACTCAGAGCCAAAGTCTTTCTCCCCTCCAACTCGTATGTGGGCTGACTCCCCCATGACAGATCTTGATTATCTTATGTTTGAAGACATGGAAGAAGATAGTAACCAGATTGTTATAGAGATTTCTCCAAAAAAGCCAGCAATTCAAGAACAGCCTCATGCTGAGAAGCTCATTTATGAAGAAGCTCTAAAAGATATTTATGATTTATATGATAATCCTGTTGAATCATCTGATGATGATGATGATTAAGATGATCCTTCTTCCAGAAAGAGAAAGCTCAAGAAAAGGGCCGCTCCAAAGGCAGTTCCCAAGCCAAACCCATCTGCAAATACTCCCTATTATATTTTGAATAATATTACTCAGTTTCCAGGAATGCCTCAATTGATGTGGTACTCAAAAAATGAGCAAAAGGCAAGGAAGAAGAGCAGGAGATACTCTCCTCCTCCTCAAAGGAACTGGAGAGGATCTCCTCCTCCTCCTCCTCTAGAAGCTGGAGCATCTGGAAACATATCTCATTCCCAAAGGTCTTCTCAACAATCTCACCAATCCATACCCTCTTATTAAAAGCAGGACATGTCATCCAGACCCTACTCTCAAGACAGTAGGCATCATTATCAAAAATCTACCAGAAGTATTCCTGATCCAGTTCCAAAGCCTATCAGTCCTCAGAAGACACTGAATGATCAAAAGAAAGATATCAGTCCTGAAAGACCTCCTTCTCCTGCATATGATCCAGAATTGGATTCAAATTTTAAGATTTCCAGGTTTAATGAGCTGGTTGCTCTATCTCAAATCAGAAAGACCAAAGAAGAAGGCAATGATGCTTCTCAATTTTCTACAATGTCTACATACAGAAAGAAAGAACTTGAAAGGTATCAGGTAAATAAATTATTTAATGTTGACTCATATATGAGCCTGTATCCAGAAGCTGTAATTCTAAGAGCTGTTTCCCAGAAGACTATTGGTGACCAAGACATGAAGATGATTCAAAGGGAAGCAGAAAATCCAAACATGACAATTTCTTTTACAAAATCATCTTCTGCTCCTCCTCCTGATGATTCCTGATCTTTTATGTTTTGTTGTTTCATATCTTAACTATATGTATAATCATAGCTCTATCATATCTGTTGATAGTTTTTTTAAAAGTCTGTCAGATATTTATTTTAGTGTTTTTCAGTTTTCCATATTTGCTAATTGTTGGAAACCCAGTTTGGATTTGGGCTAGGTTCACTATTTAGGATTATTGACCCCTTATGTATAGTTTAGGGTCAATTTATTGGTTCTAAGGTTAGGTCAGTCTGATTAGGTTAGAATCTTATGTTCCAGCCTTCAGAAGACTCCAGAGACTCAGATTTAGAATATATACAGATTTAAAGAGTTTAGAAATTAGTTCGAAGTTCTTCGAACTCAGCTAAACGATCGTCGATCGCAGATCGACGAACTCAGAGTTTCAACTCTGAGCTAAGCTCGACGATATCCGAGCTCAGGTCGATGAACTCCCTCCTCTTCTCAGTTTCTCTAGTCGACGAAAGTCTATCTCAGGTCGACGAACTTGGAGCTTAGCATTGACAGATACTTTCTAGATCATTTATCTCTGAGCTCAGCTCGATGAAGGAGATTTCTCTGCTCGACGAACTTGGAGTTCAGGTCGACGAAATCTGTTCTGAGTTTGACTAATTCTGATCAGAGCCAGTTTGTTGTTTTCTCTCTTAGTTTGAATTCTAATTATATTAGTCTAAAGCAGTAATTCTCTGAATAATTAATGCTTATATTCTAAAAAATATAGCCGTTTCTTGGCAGCATTAATTATGGATTTCAAAGAGTTAATTACTTAACTTATTTACTGGGACAGTTGAGGAAACACATTAAAGGCAAATTCCAACCGTTTCAACTCCCAGAATCTCTGCAATAAATCAAGGATATTATTCAAAATTCAAAGGTTGAAATCCTCTCAGAATATAAAAGATCTTTTTCAGAAAAAGAAGAACAACCATTACAATCATACAACTGCTGATACACGACAAAGAGAAGCAATCCTTATTGCTAGTGTGCTTACAGGAAATTGAAGAAGAAAAACAACAAAATGATCATTAGTCTTCTTCAGTTTCTGGTTTTCAGGATTCTTCAGAGACAAACAACATCATCTGTCTAAAAGCTTCCTGAAGAAACAACAAGCTAGTTGAAGGCCTACACAATGAGCAAAGCTTCCTTCTTTCCTGAACCATTCAACATCTCAGGGGGAGCTTTGACAACAACAATTCACTTGTCTTCTCAAGTTGTTTGAGAAAGAGAGACACCATCACTTTCTTTACCTCACTGTAAAAAGGGTTTTTAAATCCCTTCAAAAGTTATCACCTGGTTGTCAATTCTCCTTAGCAAAAGACTTGTGTTGGTTTTTAGGCACCTGATCAAAAGCCTAAAGGCTTGTGAGATCTCCTTTGAAATAGATCTTGTGGTGACAGTGCACCTAAGCAAAAACCTGCGGTGGCTGTTGATGTTAGTGGACGTGCGGTCTGGCGGCCTGTCTTGGCGGATTGAAGGCCGCGCGGTCTAGTGGTTTGTCTCTGGCGGCTTGGAGACCGAGCGGCCTAGCGGTCTCCCCTGGCGGATTCCCTCTCTCTGGTGGTAGCCGAGCGGTTAGCCCTTCTCATCTAACCGTGCGGCCTATGTGGTTTGTTTTGTGTATAGGCCGCTTGTCCTGTAAATTTTTAGTCCCACATCTCTTATTTGTATTCTCTCTTCTCTCCTCCATTCTATAAAAGGGAGGCCATACCTTTGTAATAGATACCTTTTTCAGATAATAAAATTTATGTTAAACCTCTCCGGTTTGTTTTTTGTTCATTCTTACATGGTATCAGAGGACTCGATTTCTCCTCCTTATTCTGGGTGCCTTCTCTGACCGCCACGACCTGTCCGCAAGGCTTGACTCTTCTTTTCGCGACCTGTCCTCATGGTCTGTCTCTTTAGCCATCATGTTCCCTATTCACACGGCCTCTTCCTCTCCGTGTTGCTGTCATTAGTGTTCGTGACCTCCTTGTTTACCCTTCTTTGTGCCACAACCTGTCCTTAGTCGCCGCGCCCTCTTCTCTAGTCGCCACGACCTGTTATCATGTTTGCCTTCCCACGGACCTTTCTCTATTCGCGTGGTCTTCTCCTTTCTCAGTTCGCACGGGTTGCTTTCTAGCCGCACGACTTCTTTCCCTCTGCTTGGTTCTGCGGCTTGGTCGTTGTTTTTCTGACCGCTGGTGTCTTTCATCGTGCCCGCTGCAGCTCTTTTTCTTCTAACCACTGTGATTTCTCGCACATGATTTTCTTGCCTAACTGCCCGGTTTCCTTCCTAACCGCGCGGCTTCCTGCTGTTTTATCCTATGGCTCTCTCTGATGCTCCTTCCCGCAACCTCTGCTCTCACTGTGGTCGCACTGACCACACTTTGGAACGCTGCTGGATGAAGCATACCCATTTTCGCCCCTCCGGTGACTCTTCCTCCTCCTCTTCCAAGCCATCTGCCTCCGTGGTTACATCATCAGGTAATGCCCATGTGGTGACTCAAGGTAAATGACTTATTAACTCTGGTGTAACTAATCACATGACGGGTAATCCTCAGTGCTTCTCACTCCTCAAACAGCATGATCAGTTGCCTCGTGTCCTCGTTGCAGACGGTTCTCCCTTCCAAGTTCATGGGTCTGGAGTCGTTCATGTTACTCTGTCTCTTCGCCTAGCGGACACTCTTTCTATGCCCAAGTTTCCGTGCAATTTATTGTCAGTTACTTCTTTATGCAAGTAGCTTCAGTGCTTTGTGACGTTTACTCCTACTTCTTGTTCTTTTCAGGATCCGAGCTCCCACCGGACGATTGCTACTGGGACTGAGAGTGGCGGCCTCTACTTCCTCGACAACGTTTTCGCCTTATCCGCCTTCTCCTCCTCTTGTACGGATCTTCTCCAGTGGCATCTCCGCCTCGGTCATCCTCCTCCACGGCTTCTACATCAGCTTCTATCTTACCTCCCTCCTTCCAGTACTCCTCTCAACTGCGACGCTTGTCAGCTTGGCAAGCATCATCGTTCCTCCTTCCCGCCGAAGCAAGGTCGGGGCTCTACCCGTCCGTTTGATCTAGTCCACTCCGATGTCTGGGGACCTGCTCCCACCCTCACCATTGGTCGGGGTAGTTCTTATTTTTTAACCTTTATTGATGATTTTTCTAGATGTACTTGGGTGTATCTCTTACGAGATCACTCTGAACTTTTGGATGTATGGATCTCCTTTTATCAGTTAATTAAAACTCAGTTTAATGTTTGTATTAAAAAATTTCACTCTGACAATGCAAAAGAATATTTGAGTCATGCGTTCACCTCTTTTTGTGTGCATCATGCCATTATTCATTAGACTAGCTGTGTTTATACCTCCCAACAAAATGGGGTGGCGGAACACAAAAATTGTCATCTCCTCGATGGCGCTCGTACTTTAATGACCCAGATGCATGTTCCTCGCTCCTGTTGGGGCTATGTTATTCTCCTTTCCTGTTACCTCATCAATCACATTCCATCCACCATTCTCCACGGGAAAACCCCATTCTCCATTCTGTATCCGGGCAAGGAGACTTTCCCTCTCCCTCTCCGAATCTTTTGGTGCACTGCCTTCGTGCATGCCCCATCTGCAACTCGGGATAAGCTCTCCCCTCGCTCCACCAAATTTGTCTTTCTAGGGTACTCTCCTACTCAGAAAGGCTACTGTTGCTTTGACCCCATTCTTCGTAAGCAGTTTGTCTCTGCTGACGTCACCTTCTTCGAGAATGCCTTCTACTTCTCGGATGACCCCTCTACTTCTCTCCCCCCAGCTTCTGATACTCCTGCTATTCCCTTCGTCCACTCGTCTCCTACTGCGATCTCCACCCCCACTCCGTCTTTGTCCGCTCCTCTCCCTCGACCTCTCTCTCCCTCCCCTCCGCCACCATCTCCCTCCTCTCCACCGCCGTCGCTCTTTACTCCCGGGCCAGCTCTCTCTGCCACGGATGCTCCGGATGCTGAAGGACCCGCCAACCTGGATCTTCCGGTAACTCTTCGCAAAGGGGTGCGAACGTGTACTCTACACCCCCTTGCTGTTGTTGTTTCATATGATCGCCTTACCTCTTCTCGTAGGGCATTTTCACTGGCTATCTCAGCCACTGCCACTCCCCATTCCTACCAGGAGGCCCTTGATATCCCTCATTGGAAGATGACCATGGATGAGGAAATGGCAACCCTCACTGAGAGGGGTACCTAGACTCTTGTTCCTCCTCCCTTCGGTACTGATGTTGTTGGCTGTCGTTGGGTCTTTGTGGTAAAATTTGGCCCAGACGGCACTGTCGATCGTTATAAGGCCCGTCTTGTTGCTAAGGGCTTTACTCAGACATATGGGGTTGATTACTTTGACACCTTCTCTCCTGTGGCTCATCTCAGTACTATCTGAGTCATTCTCTCTGTGGCTGTCAATAAAGATTGGCAGATTTCTCAGCTGGATGTCAAGAATGCCTTCCTTTATGATGATCTTCAGGAGGCAGTCTACATGGAGAAACCTCCTGGGTATGTTGCTCAGGGGGAGACACGGGTATGCCGGCTGAAGAAGGCAATCTATGGCCTCAAGCAGAGCCCTCGAACTTGGTTTGACAAGTTCAGCGACATCGTGGCGGCCATGGGGTTTACGCGAAGCTCTGCCGATCACTCATTATTCATTCGCAAAACCTCCTCGGGTCTGGTGGTTCTTGCTGTGTACGTTGATGATATTCTTCTAACTTGCAATGATCAGGAAGGGGTAGCCTTGACAAAGCGGCATCTTCGTCAACATCTGGTCATGAAAGATATGGGCTCTCCGAAGTACTTTCTGGGGATTCAAATCTCTCAAAATCCCAACTCCTTAGTCCTCTCCCAATGTAAGTATGCTCTTGATCTATTAAAAGAGGTAGGATTGACTGGAGCAAAACCTGCCCGATGCCCCATGGCAACTAGAGAAGACAAAACCCGGATAGATGATTCGCCTCCTCTTTTAGATGTTACGCGGTATAGGCGTCTAGTTGGTAAGCTCATATATCTCACAGTGACCAGGCATGACATTTCCTATGTTGTGGGCAAGGTGAGTCAATTCATGCAAGGGCCTAGGGAGTGCCATCTACAGTCCGTCTTGCGGATCTTGGAGTATGTCAAAGCAGCACTTGGGAAAGGATTACTCTTTCAGAAGAATGGTCATCTTAGGGTTGAAGCATACTCAGATGCGAGTTACGCTGATGACAAAGGGGATCGCAAGTCAACCTCGGGTTTTTGCACCTTTGTTGGGGGAAATCTGGTGAGCTGGAAGAGAAAGAAGCAGTCTCTCTTTTCCAGGTCCAGTGCAGAAGCAGAGTATCGAAGAATGGCATCGAACACTTGTGAGTTAAAGTGGTTACGAGCGCTCATGATAGATTTAGGAGAGGTATACAACCATCCTCTACCTATGTTCTGTGATAACAAGGCTGTCATATACATCTCCAAAAATCCAATATTTCATGAAAGAACGAAGCACATTAAGGTCGACTGTCATTTCATTTATGAGGAGATTTTGAAGGAACAAATTTGCACTCCCTTCGTCACTTCTGATAAAGAGTTGTCTGACATCTTCACCAAGCCAGTGTCCGCCTCGTTTCTTCATATTTGTGACAAGCTGGGCATGATCGATATATATGCTCACGCTTGAGGGGGAGTGTTTATGTTAGTGACCGGGCGGTTTGGCGGCCTATCTTGGCGGATTGAAGGACGCGCGGTCTAGCGGTTTGTCTCCGGCAGCTTGGAGACCGAGCGGCCTAGCGGTCTCCCCTGGCGGCTTCCCTCTCTCTGGTGGTAGCCGAGCGGTTAGCCCTTCTCATCTAACCGCGCGGCTTGTATGGTTTGTTTTGTGTATAGGCCGCTTGTCCTGTAAATTTTTAGTCCCACATCTATTATTTGTATTCTCTCTTCTCTCCTCCATTCTATAAAAGGGAGGCCATACCTTTATAATAGATACCTTTTTCAGATAATAAAATTTCTGTTAAACCTCTCCGGTTTGTTTTTTGTTCGTTTCTTATAGTGGCAGGGCACCTGATCAAAAACCTATTAGTGGATTCCTACTAGGGTGGTAGAAGAGTAGATGTACCCAGTTTTGTGGAACCGCTATAATTTCCTTGTGTCGTCTGGTTGTTCTATTTCTTGTTTTGCTATGCTGTGATATTTTTGTATTTTTTTACTTCTCTTTATATACTTTAATATCACTTATTTTAATTCCGCTATAAAAACTAATCAAAGTTTTTAAAACACTCTATTCACCCCCCTCTAGAGTTAAGAAGATCTATCCCCTCACTTTCAATGAGCTTAAATAACATAAAATACAACCATGCTCTTAGTATTGATGGTGATGCCTCTTCAAATCAAATATAGAGAACACTTAGCTTGCATATCCTAAGAAAGCAACAGTCGCTCCCAAATTAAACGTATCGTCGAATTTGCATCTTTGACTTCTTTACGTTTATACAGCTTAGATTCACCAGTTTCCACCCAAGCTAACAGAGTATGATACTTCCTACCATAAAGGGCCTCGAAAGGCGACACCTGAATACTCGATTGGTAGCTGTTGTTGTAGGCGACCAATCATTTGCGGATGAAAGGCCGTACTAAACTTTAGTTTCGTACCCAATAGATGGTGGATTAGACTCCAATAATTTGAAGTGAAATGCCCATCTCAGTTACTTGCAATGCTACGGGGCACATAGTGCAATTATACTACGTTATCAATATAGAGCTTTGCTATCTTTTCCACTGAATCATCCACCCAGTTCGGAATGAAGTGTGAAGCCTTCGTCAGATGGTCTACGATTACCCAGACGACATCATTCCCACGCTGTGATCTCGACAATATGTGCATGAAGTCCATCAATATGTCATCAAACTTCCATTACGGAATCGGTAAAGAACTTCCATTACGGAATCAGTAAAGCTTAAGAAACCCACCAGGCTTCTGAAATTCGGTCTTCACTAGTGTGCAAGTATGACAGTTTTCCACGTAGTGAGCTAAGTCCTTATTCAAACCCAGCCACTAGAATAATGTCTTCATGGCTTTATACATCTTTGTGCTCCCCGGATGGATTTTGTACTTGGTAAAATGATCTTCGTACATCAACTCTTCGTGTAATGTGCCCAAATTTGGGACACATAAATGGTCATCTTTTGGTAAAAGACCATATTCAAAAGAAAACTCATCTTTAGACCCCTCCACGGTCTCCGCTACATAACGCCTTATGCTTTCATCAAGCTCCAACGCTTATCAAATCCTGTCTATAAGGTCACACTGCACCTCCATCTAGTTCAAGCATGCATTCACCATTGTACACCTCTCGACGCACAAGATTTCCAAGGCTTCTAAGTCACTGATGAGACGCTCATCTTGCCTTAGAATCCAAATTGGCTGTGCAGAAGCCCTTCGATTCAATGCATCCACAACAACATTTCCCTTATTGGGGATATAGTGAATCTTGAAGGTGTAGTCCCCGAGGTACTCCATCCACCTCTGTTGTCGTATGTTCAAGTTATTTTAATCTATCAGATACTTTAGGTTCTTATGGTACGTAAAAATATCGATCATCGCGCCATATAAGTAGTGTTGCCACAGCCTGAGAGCGAATATCATGGCCGTTAACTCTAAATCGTGGACTGGATAGTTCCTATCATGCACCTTTAATTAGCGAGAGCCATATGCAATAACCTTTCCATACTAAAGAGGAACGCAACCTAAACCGCTTCCTGAGGAATCACTATAGATTTTGTAGCCTTCAGTACCACATGGCGAGCACAGAATGGGTGTCGTAGTCAAACGGTTATTTAATTCCTTAAAAGCATGTGTGTATGCCGACGACCAAATAATCTTATGATCCTTCCTCGTCAAGGTGGTGAGAGGTAGAGTTATCCACGAGAAGTTATCTATGAAGATCCAATAGTAGTCGGCTAGTCCCAGGAAATTCCAAACTTCTGCCATCGTAGACAACACAGACCACTCCCGTATCATAACTATCTTTGATTGAACCATCGCAATCCCTTCTCCACTGACCACTTGATCGAGGAATGCTACAGAAGACATCCAGAACTCACATTTAGAGAACTTGGAGTACAAGTGACTCCTCAGGGTTTCCAAAATAGTGCGTAAGTGATCCACATGATCTTCTTCCGTCTGAGAGTATACCAGGATGTCGTCAATGAACACTATTACAAACTGGTCAAAATACTCTCTGAATGTTATGTTCATCAAGTCCTTAAACACAGACAACGCATTTGTCAGCCCAAACGGCATGATACTAAACTCAAAATGGCCATAACGCGTGCGAAACGTCGTTTGGGGAATATCACTTTACCTAATTCTCAACTGGTAATAACCGGACTTCAAGTCCAGCTAGAAATTCACAGTCGACCCAACTAGACGATCGAACAGATCATCAATTCTCTGTGTCAGATACCTATTCTTCTCCGTCAGCTTATTTAGTTCAGGTGATCGATACACAACTGCGAGCTTCCATCCTTTGTCTTCACAAAAAGGACTAGCGCACTCCATGGTGATGTGGGCGCACGTATCCTTGCTCTAACAATACTTGCAACAATAATTTCAGTTCTGCCATATCCTTTGGCACTAAATGGTACAGAGAGCGTGATATAGGCTTGGAACTTGCACTAGCTCAATAGTGAAATCGATCTCTCGCTAAGGTGGAGTTTTAGAGAGATCTTTCAGGAATATGTCTGCAAACTTCAATACTACATGAATGCTATTCAAATCGGGCTTAGGCTTTGAAGCCCCCACTAGCGTGAAAAATAACTCCGCGCCTTTGTGAACTCTCTTGACTACTTGGAGAGCAATAATCCGTGTCTTGCCCAATCCCATCATACCAGAGAAGGTAGTTTCATGATCCGTATTCTGCCCCAGTTTGACCTCCTTGAGATTGCAATTGATGCATGCACGCTTCTGCGAGAGCCAGTCTATGCCAAAGATTATGTCAAACTCTACTATCAGTAGAAGTGATGCTTCCAAGTCAAACTCTTGACTTCCTATTTGCACCTTAATGCAACAAAATCTATCAGCGCGCATCAAGCACCCGTTAGGTGGAAACACAACAAATCTATCTTTTAATAAAAAAGAAGGCACTCCGATACAGGACACGACTCAGACAGAAAGGAGTGCGAAACTCCTGTATCAAACAGTACTCTTGCCAGATAGTCCAAGATTAAGACAAAGCCTAATAAAAACTAGTTATATGATCAAGGCATAGGGCATATAGTATAGAAAGCAATAAAGCTATTGTCAAACTCATACATGTAACGACATCGCCCTGCTTAATGGTATACTGTTGGCCAAGATTATAAATCTGGGTTGGGCTGGTGTATAATGGGACGCAGTTGACTCCACAACTTTTCCTTTTTCAGCATATGATGCTCCCGCCATCTTCTCCATCTTTGGACGACCACTCTAGCAATCTCGAGCATAGTGTCCCACCTTGTCATACGAGTAGCAAGTAATGGGGCATCACCCAGTAGTGGTTCCAGATACATCAGAGGGAGCTGGTCCAAAAGACAAATCCTTTTTGTTCCACTTACAGAACCAAGACTTTGCAAAACTCGATACTTTAAACTCGGGCTTCTTCGTAGACACCTCCTTCCTACTCTAAACTATTAAAATATCATGCTCCAGAGATCGAGCAGTGTTGACCAATATTAAAAAGCCTTATGCTATCGAACCTGAGAGTAGCAACCTCAGATCGTCCCACAAACTGCCATAAAACCGGTTGGTCTTGTGCTCCTCATCCGTAAATATAGAGCCTGCATACCACCCTAATCTAGTAAACTCATGCAAGTAGTCATCAACACAACTCTCATCCTAAGTTAACCTCTAGAATTGATTCTCCAAAACAATCCTCTGTGCCAAAGGGAGATATCGAGCCAGAAATAACTTCGAGAACTCGTCCATCAAGATATCAATAAGTTGTGTTCCCGCAAAATGATGCATCTCCAACTCATCCCACCATAGCCTCGCCTCTCTGTACAATAGAAAAGTATCCAAGGTGACTTTCTGCCACTTCTCTATCTTCATTGTCATCATGGTTCTCTTAATTCGAGAGAGCTAATCCTCGTCTCGTGTTGGCGTTCCAGTACCCAAAAACACTAGAGGGTTGAAGCTCATCACATGCTTGAGTTGCTTCTCCATTGCTCTTCATGCTACTAAAGGCTCTACAGCCACTTGCTCTACCACCATGGGCTCAACAGCGCCAACTGACACCTGGCCCACTACAGGGACAAGAGGCTGCCCTTGCCTTCCTGGTTGGGCATTGATCATGACAAACACACCTTCAACTACTAGCCTTATCGTTTCAGTATAAGGAGGGGTTGCATGCACGTCATTACGTGCACTACTCTCCACAAGGAGCCAACGTTGGACTTGCTCAGCACCACTCCAAGTTGCTTATAATTATGCAAAACACAATTTAGTGACTTCAAAACGTAGCAAACAGCAATCAAAGGAACACTCAGGTTCCAAAAACAATGTTATTTAGCATGCTTCAAGTGTGTTCTTCATTTCTAAGTGGACATTTATAGGCTATTTCTTGTTATAACGGCGACGCACATGAGTGCTCACTGTAATATCCCGACTTTTATTAGGCCACCGGAACCCTAATGGGTCCAATTAAAGTGACCCAAACCTCTACCTGTGGCGCATACCAAGGTAGACGGGGATATGGAGCTAAAAAACTCCAATTTAAGCTTTGTCAGTTCCTGTGGCCTCATATAGTCAATACGAGTGCATTGGAACTCGTTCCATTGAATTCTAAGGACATATGGTGAATATGGTCGTTCCTAGCAGAACGTCGCGAAAACGAGATTTTTGGATATTGACCTAGAGAACTCCAATTTGACTCCTGTCAACTCCTATGAATTCCTATAGTTGATACAAACACATTGGAACTCGTCGCGTCACAATTCTAAGTTGAACGACGAATATGAGCATTTTGACAGCCTTAGCGCACTACGACACACATTTTTGGATATTTTGCAAATGAACTCCTATTTTACCCCGGTCAGTGGCATTGGATTCGTATGATCAATACAAAGTCAACCAAGTTTGTCCTGTTCAATTTCAAGGACTAGTAGTCAACCCGTGGTCAAACCGATCGTTGTCGTACACCAAAAAGCATGCGTACACAAATTATGACACAACACCCCAACTTTGACCCGACTCCCGATGACTTGGACCTACCTTGACTTTGAACAGCATGGGGGACCCACCCTAGTGTTGACATTGGTCAAACCCCCATAAAAGCTCATTTTTGGAATTTTTCCAAAAGAGGAGTGTACCTCCTTTTCATGAGTTGCTTGGGACTTACCCCCCCTTACCTTTGGGCCACTAAAACGAACCAGCAATAGGTTGATAGATGGGCCATGGGTCAAGGTGAGGCCCAATCCCTCTTTCCCTTCATATTCCCTACTCCTAAAGACCAAGCCCATCCTTCCTCTCCCATTGATGATCGATGCCTGACAGTCTAGGATGCCCTAAGGGAGGGTAGTTTTTCAATACAGCAAAGGGAGTAAAAACCTCCTCCTCTTATTATTTTGATCCCATATCGAGGAAGTGAAGGGTGAGGCCACCCCTCGGGTTATATAAGCCCATGCCCTCCTGCTCTCCTCCTCACTCACCTCAGGCAAGCCTAAATCCATTACCAGAACCCTGGGTTGCCCGAAAACCCAGATCCAAAAAACCTCCACCTTCTTCCTCCACCACCTCTAATGGAAGCTAATCCAGGCCTTCCCAAGATCCCCCAGCCTAGGTTGAAAGCATCTTCCTCCTCCTTCCCTACCCTTTTGATGTCCTGCATGTGTCTCCTGACGGCCGGAGTGCCTCCGACACCACCCGAGCCAAGCTCCAGGTCGGGTGGTGGCCATAGGTGGTGAGCCGTGCCCAATACTGGTGGTGGCACTGGGGAAGTACTACACCATTGGGGATAGATCTCCTCGGTGGTGGCAGGCTGAGGTTCTACTGGAAATTTCCGCTCCGGCGGCACCCGAAAACAGAGTAAAACTCTGTGTTTTTCTGCGGCGGCGGGCGGCGGCGCCAGCCCGCCAGACCACCACCGGAGAAGAACCCAACCCCCGGCGTGCCGACAAGGGGTGGAATTGTGGCCAAGTAATCCACTAAAGAGGCAGGAGACACGAAACCACCGGGAGCAGAGCATGTCGTGCCATCGCTCTCGGGTTGGAGACATCCGGCGGTGGCCAGCGGTGCTGGGCCACCGAACCATCGCCTAGGTATTCGCCGGCCTACAACGAGTTGACCGGAGGTAGCACCGACACCACTGAGTCCCGACCAGTTGTGGCAGAAGCTTTATCTTTTGCACCATCGGCGACTCGGAATTACCGTCTGGTCTGATTTTGATGATCGGACGGTAGGTGTCTCATCAAATTACGTGCCTGTATGGATTCCTATAGCCCCATAGAGGATCTGCCCCTAATCTGCTATTGGGTCAAAAGATCCCTTTTTTCAATCTGTCTCGATATCAGCCTCAGGATAGAGCCTGATCTATCTATTTGCAGACCAAATTTTTAATAGAATTTTGTATATTTTCGAGAAAACAATCTAGGCTCCTAAGAAAAATGTGTTGAACATGAAAATTGTTTCCCTTGATGAGAGATTACTCCACAAAAATTTTGAGAATTTTTGGAGTTGATATGATTTTTTTAAAAGTCCAAATAAATTTTATTTGGCCAAATTTAAGGCCAAAAAATGCTCGAAATGTTTTGGAAAAATTACTAGTTTTATTTTAGGCTCCCTTAAAGGTTATGTTAAAATTTGAGGACCTGGAGATAAAAAAATGAAGTTTTCCCAATTTATTGGAGCCTAGGATCGCGCTTGAAATTGATGAGCTCAATTTCTTTGAAAGTAAAAAAAAATTGGTGTGCACGACCACCTTTTAAGTTGAATGATAAGTTCAACTATTTTTTTGACAAGAGTGATCGAGGCAGGTTCCCAAGCTCTGAGTGTTCCGGGGTTTCGTGAAATCGCTGAGCGCCTCGTTTTTCTTTTAAAAAGACTCTCGAGTAATTTGGGTAGACTCTGAAGATGAGAGTACGAGCAAATGAGTTACTAATTATTCTCGACGAGTAATAAAGATGTAACTCCTAATAAGTCCCCCTGATCCAATTAAGCCATGATTAAAAAGGGTGCAACTGAATTATTATTGGATCTTAATAATGGGTGAAACCTAAATAAGCCTCCTAAAAGCTGAAATAGAATTGAACATACCTCTTGAGAACGGAGATAAAACTGAACATGCCTCCTGAGAATGGAGATAGAATTGAACATGCCTTCTGAGAATGGAGATGGAACTAAACAAGCCTCCTGAGAATGGAGATAGAACTGAACTTGCCTCCTATGAACTGAGATGGAACTGAAGCCTCCTGAATGGAGTGATTGGCCTACTAACCATTTTATTTATGATTTATTATAGTTTTGCACTTGTCCAATTCCTTTATTTATTTTAGTTCAGTTATTTTTTTTCAAGTACTCCAGTCTCATACTGGTCCTGCTTATTTACTTTCAGTTCCGTTCTTTTATTTAAGTACTATTCCAGTCTCGCACTGGTAAAGTTCCTTTCAATACTTACTTTCAATTAGGTTCTTTCAGTTTAGTACTACTCGACTATCCTACTGGTCCTATTTCATTATAACATTTCAATTCTGCAGCTTATACTATCAACAACTTCTATTATCGCAGTTTTGTTTCTACAATTTACTATTTTAAGCACGGGTCCTGCTCTGACGGACAGTTATTTGATAGGTTAAGTCTTAGTTGGAGATAACATGACTTGAGATGTTCCTCCTATGTTAACCCCCAAAAAGTGCTCCCACACTCCTTGTCGAAAGTCGAGCCAAGTGTCGTTTGCCCGAATTATTCAAAGCATAGTAGGGCAAGTTGTTGTAGACATGGTGCATACTAACAAAACTGGTTTTACTTGTTTGCTTGTAAATTGCTTGCTGTAAATCATGGTGGTTCAGTCACTTCCGAAGACCGTTCGTACCGGTGCGGGAAGTTTGACGACTCAAGGCGACAGGGAGATGAGTACTACGGGTGACCGGTCGTTATATTTTTTCCCGTTGGGTTTCCTCCACTTGTCGACCCAAATGTTGAATTGCCGGATGTCACTAACATCCAAGAGTACATGGGGTTGTACATTGGGGTCGGGGCTATGCAGTATGATTACCCCCAAAAGTGGCAGGAATGGTCACTGTCACCGACGGCCACATCGGTGAGGCCCGTGGGGCTCGCTACCCTACTTGGAAAGAAGATGTTCATACTATGTCGACATAGGGTGTTGTGCGCGGCTGTGAATTCCTGCGATGTGTGCACGGCTGTGAATTCTTGTGGTATGAATACAGGTTGTGAATACCTACTGTACTACTATGCTAGTGGAGCCTAATTTATAACTGACATATATTTCTATTGCTACTCCAGTTATACCATTATGCACCTCCTTTAAAGGTTGCTCCTATCTTATATATGAAATGTTGTACTAATTCTCTCTTGCTTCGGCTATCTACTTTTGTTGGGTGTGTGAGCTCGTCCCCAGGATATAGATCCGGGGAGAAGATTTGTTTCCGCTTAACTCTATGACTAACGGTTATTTTAATAACTATTCATAGGAGATGGAGCACCGTAGTGATCAGCTGCTGCAGGACGATAAGACAGCTGATAGGACTACCCGAGCAGCATCACCCATGTCATCTCTAGAGTTTTGAGACGTGAGTATCAGTGAGCAGGATTGAGAGAGTGAGGAGTTGTTAGTTATAATACTTTTATATCCTACGGGCTTCGTGTATAAACAGTGGCTACATCCTTTTGCATTTCCTTTTAATTATATATTGTAATATATATTTGTTGTGGCTCCCTACTAATGCTTCTGCTAAACTCTGTGATGAGATGTGAATGTTATGATTCAAGCCAAGAAAGGTGGCCAACTAGTGCTTAGCAGAGTGGGTCATTACCCCCTTAAGGATCACTGGGTGGATGTCTTGGGCAAGTAAGATCCCCCCCCCGACCCAACCTGGGCAACAATTGGGGGCTTACAAATGGATCAGAGTCATCATGATCCGTCCTTGTGGAGTAGTCTTAGGATCCCTCTGTCCCTCACTTCGTTCTTTGGTTTGGGACGAACCATGCAGTGAAAGCCTGGTCGACCCTGGTATAGAAGCTTAGGGATTCTAGACTATACGATAACACACCCACACACCTTTGTTTTCGCTTTGTCAGTTCTTGCAAATTTCCCCTACTTTTGCAAAGTACTGACACTTATTTCCTGTTACTTCTCCTGATACTGAAGTCCAGTAACAGGAGATCCTCCTCTAGAGTATATATCCCCATCACCCCACCTCCATACCAAGTTACCTCGGAAGCTGTACCTTTTTCCCACACCGAATTGGGGCAAACATTGACATCAATCCTGGTAACTTTTTGGAAAGCCATGGCATAACCACTGTAGTAGTTGTTAGTACCCACTGACCTACTAATGACTTTTTGGGGTCTGAGGCCTCCCATCTTCAGAGGTATGGAGGCTGTCATATAGATAGAAGAGTGGGTTGAGCGCGTAGAGGAGCTGTTAGTAGGAATGATGTGCCCAGTAGTAGCTATAGTGTCACTAGAGGTGACCTTGTTGGAGGGGTATGCTAGAGACTGGTTATGAGCGGCCAGACGCTCGACGTTCAGAGGACGACCGTTGAGCACTATCCTGTGGTGGGGATTTCTCAAAGGCTTTTTTAGAGCACTTCATCTCAAACCCGGACCGAGCTACACTGCAGGAGATGTTCCTGCACATCCGGCAGGGTGACCGGACGGTGCCACACTACGAGAGAGAGTTCATCCACCTGACACGCTTTGTTGGGAACCTAGCAGCCATGGACAGAGATAGGGCTACCCTCTTTTACCGAGGCTTGCGAGATGACCTAAGATAGGCCTTGATCATGATCTCTCAGTCCAGCTTCCACACCATCGCAACTCATACCACAAAGTTAGAGTTATAGCATAGGATGGTGTCCTAGTAGCGTCGAGGATAGGTCAAGGTCCCTAAAGGTCAGGGATGGGATAGAGGAGCTGCTCCCCATAGACAGGAGAGAGAGCATAAACAGAGATAGTGCAGGCAGCCTTATAGGCGCCTACCAGCACCCCCAACACCGTAGTAAGAGTCTAGGCCAGCTCCAGTATCACATCCCATGCCAGTAGCTCGATGAGATGTTCCCTTTGCTGGGAACTGCTTTCTATGCTAGCAGCTGGAACACATGAGGGCTTTCTGCTTGCAGACGGCAGGAAGGCAAAGATTAGGAGAAGTTCAAGGAGGGCAGGCAGTACGAGGACAGGGCCAGAGAGTCCGTAGAGGTAGAGCTGGTAGGAGAGGTCAGCAAGGTCGAGTAGCACCCTTGGAGGCCTACACATTAGACCTTCAGCATGGACCAGCCCCCGATGTAGTGATAGGTATATAATTTATATGCTAGAAATACATCAGATATCAGTACCTATGTATTATAATTTATGCATATATATAAGGTATATGTTTTGTTAAATGATATGTATATACTCCTTACCTCTTCAGGATTACTTTTGGTAGAAGGAAACCCCGCAAAAACTCTCTTTGATACTGGAGCAGCACACTCATTTGTATTCCAAGACTTTATTGCAACTAAGGAAATGCCATCCGCTCGTATGGACTGTCTATATGGATTCGACTACCAGATGGATCAGATATGATGTCTGAGGAGAAATGCTCATTCCAGGCCATGCTAAGGGACATGGAATTTGAGATTTATGCCACAATCCTAGCAATAACTGGGTTTGACATCATACTAGGAATGGATTGGTTGGCCGATCATAAAGCCCAAATAAACTGTTCAACCCGAGAGGTAAAGCTTCAGAACCCAGACGGACAGGTCGTTATGCTGACAGGTATACCCTCTGTCTCTCGCATCATCTTTACCTCTACTAAAACTGTAAGGGCAGTCTAGCAGAAAGACGAAGTATTTCTTATCTACTTCAAAATGGAGAGTAAGGTTCAAGTGCTCGCCAAAGTTCCAGAGGTACGTGATTTTTCGTACATTTTCCCTAAGTCCCTCCCAAGTTTTCCCCCACAGCGAGAGGTCGAATTCCATATCGAGCTGGTGTCCGGAGATCGACCAGTGTCCCGAGCACCATATCGGATGGCACCCAAGGAGTTGGCCGATCTGATGATTCAGCTTCAGGAATTGATAGATGTTGGATTCGTGCGCCCAAGTTTCTCGCCCTGGCGAGCCCTATACTATTCGTAAAGAAGAAGGATGGGACATTGCTCTTGTGCATAGATTACAAGGAGCTAAACAAGATTATAATACATAATACGTATCCCCTTCCAAGGATTAACGAGTTGTTCGACCAATTGCAAGGTGCATCAGTATTCTCCAAGATGTACCTAAGATCTGGCTACTATCAGCTTCGGGTCCGTGAGGAAGATATACCCAAAACTTCCTTTAGCTCCCGCTATGGACTATACAAGTTTATGGTAATGCAGTTTGGGCTCACCAATGCCGCCTTTGCCTTTATGGCTCTGATGAATAGGGTATTTGATCCCTTCCTAGATCACTTCATGATTGTCTTTATCGATGATATTTTGATCTACTTGAAGACGAGGGCATAACATTATAGACATCTGCAGATGGTGTTACTTAAACTTCAAGAACACTCTCTCTTCACCAATTACAATAAGTGTGAATTTTGGTTAGAGGAGGTCATATTCTTTGTCCACACCATCAAATAAAATGGGGTAGCAGTAGATCAGGCCAAGATCCAGGCAGTGCAAAGCTGGACGCCGCTTAAAACAACAGCAGATATACGAAGTTTCCTTGGTCTTGCAGGATATTACATGAAATTTGTAGAAGGTTTCTATAAGATTATGTTTCCCCTCACCGCCCTTACAAAGAAGGTGGTTATGTTTCGGTGGACGCAAAAATGCGAGGATACGTTCATCGAATTGAATAAACAGCTAACTTCTACGCTGATCCTTACGATCCCTTCAGGAACCGAAGGATTCCAGATATATACAAATGCATCCTTAAAAGTATTGGGAGCTGTTCTGATGCAGCACAGTAAGGTAGTGGCTACGCGTCTTGCCAGCTAAAGCTGCATGAGCTGAATTATGCAACACATGATCTAGAGTTGGGCATCGTTGTTTTCTCCCTCAAGATCTGGAGACATTACTTATACTAAGTAAGATGCGAGATCTTCTCCGACCATAATAGCCTCAAATACATCTTTACTCAAAAAGAGTTGAACCTTCGACAACGCCGATGGTTGGAATTTTTGTGTGATTATGATTTCACTCTCCAGTACCACCCCGGAAAGGATCATAAAGTTGCTGATGCGTTGAGCCGCCAACCCTTGATGGCCGAGACCTGGATGGATGAGATTTCGAGGGATTGGTTTCAGTCATTGATAGACTTGGAAACTACTCTTGTTACTCGTAGGGACCCATAAGAGTACCAGGCCCAGCTATATTAGAAGGAAATTTAATGTGACATCCGGGATCGAATACGTGAAGCCCAGAAGGTCGGTCTGTAAGTGGTCTCAATCATCCTATCCCTACAGGATGGAGCACAAGTGGAGGTCTGTTGCTTCCCCTACCGATACCAGAATTGAAATTTGAAGATATTTCCATGGATTTTATCCACGGCTTACCCCAATTACATGCTAGAAATGACTCTATATGGGTTATCGTGGATCGACTTACCAAGGTACCGCGGTTCATTCGAAATCGATAGGGTGACAGAGTTAACATTCTGGCCAGACTTTTCATAGAGCAAGTAGTCCAGTTCCATGGAGTGTCGAATGTTAGATCTTACGGTTCCCTTAGAGGGTTGTGAATAAGGGCTTTATAGAATTTTAATTCTTAAATAAAAATATCAGAGTTAATTAATGAAGTTATGATTTGATCGTGGAGTTATCGCCTGGCAATATCTGATATCGCCTGGCGATATCTGATATCGCCTGGTGATACCTCCAAATAGTGGCTTAGTGGCTAGCTCGTGTGGAACATGGCCTTCGTCACGCTAACATCATTTTTGTTATCGCCTGACGATATTTGATATAGCCTGGCGATATCTCCTTTTTACTTTTGCTGTTCGAACCTATTCAAGAGTGTAGATGACTTCGTTCTCATTCCAGAATGGGGTGGCACATTCCGTAACTCCTCCCAGACTGAATGTTATGGTTGTTTGAAGTTTAGTACACAAAACTCATCTCCTCATTCAACCTGTACAACCTGCACACTATAAACACACAAAATACTAGATCAAATACATTACGACATTTGTTATTCTCAAACCAAGAGATGCGAAATGCATGCTCTAACAATCTCCCCCTTTTGATAATAACAAACACCTATATGAGAAATTAGTGAGTTTAAGAACAATTGTGTTTATAGGTAAGCGTGGTAAAAAATATGCATGAATAATAAGTTTATAACATGGTAGCTTTTAAAGTACAAGTGTATACTTTTCTTATATGAAGGCCCCCCTACATAAGTGTTCCCTATATATTTTAGTCCCCCTAAATATCTAGTCCACTGGATTTTTCAGTTTATTCTCCCCCTTTTGTTATTAGCAAAAGTGGGTAGGGATGAATATATACCTTTTAAGATTGATTAGGGATAACTTATTGGAAGAATAATCATGATTGAGCAATAGAATAACATATGCACTTCTTATATGATTACTCCACCTACATAGCTGCTTCCTATGAATTTTTAATGTACTCCCTCTAAATAATTTGATTTGTGCAATGCATTCTCCTCTTTGGTAGTATAAAATGAGGGTATTAGGTGAGTGTAAGCAATAAGAATTAATGTGCTTTATGTGTAATAAAAATGTAATATATAGCTTGCTAAATACCACTTGTTTAAAATTAGTATGATGAAGCATAATATAGTAAGAAACATGGATGAAATGATAGAGGCATTTTTATTTCAAGATACCACTTTGAAAAAAAATCATGAATAAGTGTAAGTAGTAATCACATCAGAAAGTATAATAAGTATTCTTAAAAATAAACATCTTTTTAGAAAGTAAGAGCATATAAAATATACTGAGTTTTAAAACTGAAAAGTTGATATTTGAGTTAAAGTTCCAAGAGATGATATTCAATTGAGATATAATTGCAAGCATGATTTGAAAATATCAAGAAAAGATACAAAGCTACAATATAATAAAATTTGCATTTCAAGTAAAAAAACATTGAAGTGGCCATGCTTTTCTATCTAGTGTATTTACTTAATTTTATAGAGAATTGTGTAGATATGCATTAGGATTCAATTCTCATGAGTAGAAGTTTTTATATGATAATAATGTGTACCAAAGTGATTTGATAAAATATATAAATGTATTAATCAAAACGAATGACATATATAATGAAATAATATAATATTAAAAAACATAACTAAAATTACTTCCACGATATTTCAATGCATATACATAAAGAGTACAACAACCAAGGTGCTTTGCACACACAATGCTCATTAATACTTATTAGTGAGTGAAGTAGTGCTTGGGGGATCACTTTTATTCCTTTTAACTTTGTTTTTATTTTTGTGATCCAGTGTACTAAGAGAAGTGGTATATTTTTGTTTGTTACAAGACACTTTACAATCCTTTCCAAGCTGCTCAACCTCACAATGCTCATTAAGACTTATCAGGAGGGTGAGTAGTGTTTGGTGGAGTTTTTCTTATCATTTATTATATGTTTTCTATGCTTGTGACCAAGGACTCTGAATTCACATGTTTTGCAAACAATATCATTTAAATTTTGTAAACCACTTTTCTCTAATGAATAAGTGCGTGAAAAATAATGAATTGAAATAAAAAATTCAATGTAGTGTAGGTAATCTATTTATGCATTTTAATTATTATATTATCACACTACACAATCATGCAAGTATAAGATTAAAAACACATGTAGGTTATCAAAATAAGTGAGTGTGTAAAGTCATTATCAAACACAAAACATCACTCATGCTTAGATGCATACAAAACAATTCTACAGATGTTTTCCACATTCAATTTCATCACACATAACAAGATAATATTCAAGGCATGATAAAATCAAAATAATGTTTTTAGAAATGTGATAACTAAATTAAACATTGTATTTAATCTTTAATTTATATAATTAATCATCCTTGACAATGACAATGAATAACAAGCAGTTTTTATAATTTTGGTTTTTTTAATTAAAATACAGAATTAATATGCATGACATAAAAAATAATAGATTTTATAATAATGTTCATGCAGTGATAGTGATGTTGTATGTCCTAGATTAAAAATACCCTAACTATATGTCTACACCCTAGCCCCATACTTAGTGACAGATGGATATGAGGAGCTGCACGCATGCCGTAGGTTGGGGTGTTAATCCCATATGCATATAAAAAATGACTCTCAACCTAACACTCTTTCCCCCTAATGCCTCGCAAGGCCCCACTAGAACCCTCCCCGGTTAAGGACAAGATATGACTTAGAGGTTAGGTCTTTAATGCACACAATTATACGCCCTCGCTAATGTGAGACACAAACTATGGGTAAATAATCATTGATATACTAAGCGTTTAATCCTAAGAATGATTTCATAAACTATGGGTTTATTTGATATTTAATGTTATAGTAGATTTTAAACCACATAGTTATTATGAATTTAACTTTTAATTTTTCAACTTTTAATTTATTTAATCATTACAATAGTAAATAACTAGCATGGATAATAATATTCATTATGTGTGGATAATTTATAGTTAAAACTCGCGGCGCCCCGCGGGTTTGTTGAGTGGTTTATTAAAGAAAAAGAGGTGGTTTTATTTATTAAGAAAGGCGGGGCACGCTGATTTATTATCTATAAAAAAGGTTGAAACCGAGTTTTAATGAAAGGGAGGCAAGTGCACCTATCGCGTGTAGTACATGATATTCCCAGGGAGGAATATCGAGGTTGTATTGTTCTTGGGGTCGGTTTGCCTATTTATACTCTTTCCCTGAAAGGACTATTATTTTACCGATAATATTTTGTTGTTGTGTTATATAAAAAAAGGGCAGATATAAATATAAAATGCAGAAAATGAAAGCATAAAAATGACGGAAGCCAATGAAGAAATAGCACGACGATATCAAATAGAATTCGAACTAAAATAAACTTTAAAAAAAAGAGATCCTAAATTTCAAATTAATTAAGACGGAGACTTGGCCGTGGAGGTTCCACAAAAATGTGCACACCTATCTCTAGGTAATATCACTCACCTAAACATTAAGACTATTCGACCAAACGTTAGTCCGACGAAGGATTCCTCTTAATGCCCGCAATATGCTAAGAACCCCGCTATTGGGTGGGGAACCCAATCCGGTAGAGTTACGCACCTCCTTTCTCGAGGGTAAGTGCAGAACTCTCTTTACCCAACGGTGATCATCCATATGCACGGTCTCTCGGCCACCTGCGTATGGATAACGGAAATAGAGCCCACACATCGATATGTGGTCCTATGCGTCATTGAACCGGGGCAAACCTTAAGTACTTTAATTAAGCAAAATATAGGACCTTTAATTATTTAAAGCGATTTTACCTATCTCAATACTCTTCGATATTGAGGGCTAAGAGAGGTTAGCCACTCATTGGAATGGGGGCGGCTATAGAAAGCGATAAAATGAAAGCAAAAAATGAAAGCATTAAATAAAGCAGTAAATGAAAGCAGTAAATAAAGTAGTAAAGTGAGCAGTAAATTGTGAGTCCCGGCTCAAACGAGTGGGCGGGAATAAATGAAAGCGAGCCCTACTAAAACGAGTTGGCGGAAATAAATGCACCCACATACGCACTCTATAGAAATGAAAACACACACACCCAAAGTCCTACTCAAATGAGTAGGAAGAAAATGAAAGCGGTAAATTGCAAGTCCTACTAAAATGAGTAGGTGGGAAATAAAAGCATGCTATTAAACTCTTAACGAGTAGGCGGAAATAAAGGCGCACACGCACACACTCTACGAAAATTGAAAAAAAAGCTATAAAAGTTATCTCATGCACGCACACACGCGTACAAAAATAAGAAAAACTAAGTTACCGAAAAATTAAAACGACTACATTTCTACTGCTAGAATGCGGTAGAAATGCATAAAAAGACGAAATAAAAATAAAACAGGCAAATTTTTTTGAAAATAAAGTTAAAAACAAAGTGAGCGAAAAATAAAAATGATAACTTTTTCATTCTTATATGTTTATAGAAATACATAAAAAGTGGAAATAAAGCTAAAAGAGAACGAAAAGTTTTACGATCCTAAAGAGCCTAAGTTAAAGAAAATTAAAACCACATTTTAAAACACTTTTTTAAAACATTTAAGGATGAAAACTAAGAAAGAAGAAGAAAATAGACTAAATCTAAACAAGTAGGATGCAAGAAAATAAAACGGACAGCATAACGGCTAGAAATTTAATAAAATCCTAAATCTAAACTAAGTTATCGAAGCTAAAATGAAACATAAAAAAGAAGAACAAAAAATCACTTGAGGTAGGGCGCTTTGGCGGATTTCCATACAATGTAAAGGAGAAAAATACACAATTTTATTAAGTAAAAAGGAGTTACAATAAAGCTAAAACAAACACATAAGGGGGGGGGGGGAGAAAGTTCCCTTACATTGCATGAACAGCCCCCAAGAACATCCCTAAACCTAAGTGAAGTGGCCCAAAAAGTGGAACAAGTGAGCTTACAGAAAGCTTTTATTTATAGAAAAAAAAAAGTTGGGTGATACGGCCTACGACACGGGCCTGTCGGTAGGCCGTGTCACAATTGCGTGTTTGACTTGGCGAAATACGGCGAGCTAGCTTGTTTCTGGAAGCTTCGGGATAGGACACGTGTCCGACACGGTCTTGTCGGGTTGCGTGACACGGGCGTGTCAGGACACGTAGCAAGTTGATGTCGGCAGCGGCTGGATTGAACACAGGTGGGGAACACGGGCGTATTGGTAGGCGTGTCCTTGTCGGGTTGAAGAAGGAATTGAGTGTTGACTGGCGGGAGGCATTGAGTGGCTTTGAGAGGTGAATAGTAAAAGCGTTGAGTGTCGAGTTGTTGGCGTTGAGTGGCGTTGAGAGGCTTGACACGGGAATGTCGAGTGTTCGGACAAGGGCGTGTGCTTCTCGGGTCGACGAAGGCATCGAGTGTCTACTGGATGAAGGCATTGAGTGGTTGTTGTGGCATTGAGTGGCTGAAACGGGCGTGTCGAGTCTGGAACATGGGCGTGTCTGGTCATTTTTTGAATTTTTCCTGAAAATTTCAAAAAAATCAAAATAAACTTAAGTTAGAGAATATTTACAAAAAGAAGCATATTATTAAAGAAAAATAACAGAAAATAACTAAAACATTCTAAAACTACTTAAATAAATACTAAAAATGTGTATATTTACAACTCATCAAATACCCCCATACTTAAGCTTTTGCTATTCCAGAGCAAAAGTTGGAGATGAACTTATAAGGAATTGAAAAAATCCTAAGTTTAGCTATCGCTTGAATTAATTAAAAGAAAGATCAAGATAAACATCCGGGGTTAAAGAATTAAATCCTAAATTATGAAAATATTATAAATAGAGGAAGAGTTTCAAAAAGACTTCTACACGAAAGAAATAGAAAGCGAAATTTGTTTTTGTTATTTTAACAAGAATAGATTGGAATTATATAAAAAACTTTAGCTTATAAGAAATTAAAGGAAATAATGCAATTTAAAAATTAAGCTCTCAAAAAGTTTTAAATTAATTCTAGAATCATTGAAAAGACTAAGTGGTTTGGTGGTTTATGAAGAGGACTTGGATTTTAGAGGCGAGGTAATTTTTTCTCGAACCTCGATATATATTTTTCTTTTTGGATTATTAGGAAAATGAAATCTTATTTTCCTAACATGATTTTTTTTTCAAATTCATAAATAATAAATAACCCAATGTATATGTATAGGAGTAATGAATTTTATCCTCTTACTCCGTAACATATAATCTTTTTAAATATTGGGTGCTTATGTTTACGGAAAAAAATCTTATTCCCATTGACATAGGATCTTTTAGGGAAAAAAGGGGAAATCATGCCAAGTAAGACATGAAAAAAAAAGTGGAGATGAGTTTATATTTTTTTTTCAAAAAGAAAACTAGATTTCAATAAAAAAGTTTTGAGAGCAACCTTTTTAAAATGAACGTTTCTATGTTTCTAAAAGCATGAAGTAGAAATAATTGAAACCCATGGTTGTTATTTTCTAACATAAAAGACGAGCTTCTATTTACAAAAATTAGAAGTGGTGGTGAAAAACAGGTTCCCTATTATAAAGAAAAAACCTAAAAAAATACTTTAAAACTTAACCCGAGACACTTAAATCTATCGATCTTTAATTAATAAACGAATAGTAAATAAAGAATAAGTAAAATTCGCTTATAAATAAACTCGAAACTAGATTTTTGGAGAGCGAAAAGGGGTTAAGACATGATATATTCAATTTATTTATTTCATAATAATCGTTTTTTTAGAGTTTTTATCTTTTTTGTGTTATGATTATTATCTTTTTTGGTATTTTTAGAGTTATTCTCTTTTTTTGGATTTTTGGATTTTGAATTTTTTTTGATTTTTTTGATTTTTTAAGTTATTTACAAGAAAGGTGAAAGAAAGAGGTGTTATTATTGAAAAAAAGAGGGAAAAAGAAGAGGAAAGAGAATATTTATAACAAATAATTACAAAGTAATTAAAAACTGATCGACCGCGAACAGACTCTTATTTAGATGGTTGGTTCAATGAGTCGAACGTCGCAGAGCAATAATTCGTTTTTTTTGAGATTTTAATTAGTTTTTAATTATATAAAAAAACAGTAAATTTTTTTTTGAAGTTTTAAATTTTTGTAATTTTTTTGGTATTTTTGATTGGGTGCAGAAAATAAAAGAACAAAAAAATAGGAAAACACTCTCATACTAAAGTCCAACATTGTCCGCAATGTTGCACTAAGTGTGAGGAACGATATATATTAAGATGCAGATATGTAGAAATAAAGAAAAAGACAGGGGGGGAGGAAACTTCTCTGAAACGCGTTCGGGGAGGCCCGTTTAATAAACCCTGCATTATTTTAGAAGTAGTAGCAAAAATATAACTGAAAAAAATGAAAAAGATAAATTTGGCGAAAAGTGTGCGGGTGATAGGGGGCAAGTGAGTGTGACTCGTAAGCTAACGTCTTAGCTATATGAGTGTGACAGATATGCGTTCCCCTAGCGCTCACAATAATGAAGCGTGCCGAGGCGACAAAATAAATATATAATTTTTAGTTTTTAGTATTTTTGGTGTTTTTTTAGTTTTTTTATAAGTCTTATAGTTTTTAATTTTTTAGTTTTTTTTTTTAAGTTTTTTAGTTTTTGATTTTTAAGGTTTTTAAGTTTTTGAGTTTTTGATTTGTTTTTTGTTTTTGTTTTTTTAAATTTTATGTATTTATTATTATTATTATTGATATTATTATTAATATAATTTTTTTGGTTGGCATTTTTTTATATAAATAGAAATAAAAGGTAAAATTAATAGTTTTCAAAAATTCAAAATAGTAAATCGAAAATGTCCCCGGCAACGGCTCCAAAAACTTGATGGTTAAAACTCGCGGCGCCTCGCGGGTTTGTTGAGTGGTTTATTAAAGAAAAAGCGGTGGTTTTATTTATTAAGAAAGGCGGGGCGCGCAGATTTATTATCTATAAAAAAGATTGAAACCGAGTTTTAACGAAAGGGAGGCAAGTGCACCTATCACGTGTAGTACAGGATATTCTCGGGGAGGAATATCGGGGTCGTATTGTTCTCAAGGTCGGTTTGCCTATTTCTACTCTTTCCCTGAAAGGACTATTATTTTACCGATAATATTTTGTTGTTGTGTTATATAAAAAAAGGCGGATATAAATATAAAATGCAGAGAATTAAAGCATAAAAATGACGGAAGCCCATGAAAAAATAGCGCGACGATATCAAATAGAATTCGAACTAAAATAAACTTTTAATAAAAAAAGATCCTTAATTTCAAATTAATTAAGGCAGAGACTTGGCCGTGGAGGTTCCACAAAAATGAGCACACCTATCTCTAGGTAATATCGCTCACCTGAATATTAAGACTATTTGACCGAACATTAGTCCGACCAAGGATTCCTCTTAATGCCCGCATTACGCTAAGAACCCCGCTATTGGGTGGGGAACCCAATCCGGTAGAGTTACGCGCCTCCTCTCTCGAGGGTAAGTGCGGAACTCTCTTTACCCAAGGGTGATCAGTCCATACGCACGGCCTCTCGGCCACCTGCGTATGGATAACAAAAATAGAGCCCACACATCGATATGTGGTCCTACGCTTCGTTGACCCATGGAAAACCTTAAGTACTTTAATTAAGCGAAAAATAGGACCTTTAATTATTTAAAGCAATTTTATCTGTCCCAATACTCTTCGATATTGAGGGCTAAGAGTGGTTAGCCACTCATCGGAATGGGGACGGCTATAGAAAGCGATAAAATGAAAGCAGAAAATGAAAGCAGTAAATGAAAGCAGTAAATAAAGCAGTAAAGTGAGCAGTAAATTGTGAGTCCCGGCTCAATCGAGTGGGAGGGAATAAATGAAAGCGAGCCCTACTAAAACGAGTAGGAGGAAATAATTGCACACACACACGCACTCTATGGAAATGAAAACACACACACACCCAAAGTCCTACTCAAATGAGTAGGAAGAAAATGAAAGCGGTAAATTGCAAGTCCTACTCAAATGAGTAGGCGGGAAATAAAAGCACGTCATTTAACTCTTAACGAGTAGGCGGAAATAAAGGCGCACACGCACACACTCTATGGAAATTGAAAAGAGAGCTATAAAAGTTATCTCATACAAGCACGCACACGTACAAAAATAAGTAAAACTAAGTTACCGAAAAATTATAACGACTATATTTCTACCGCTAGAATGCGGTAGAAATGCATAAAAAGACGAAATAAAAATAAAACGGGTAAAAAGTTTTGAAAATAAAGTTAAAAACAAAGTGAGCGAAAAATAAAAAACGATAACTTTTTCATTCTTATATGTTTATAGAAATGCGTAAAAAGTGAAAATAAAGCTAAAAGAGAACGAAAAGTTTTACGATCCTAAAGAGCCTAAGTTAAAGAAAGTTAAAACCACCTTTTAAAACACTTTTATAAAACATATAAGGATGAAAACTAAGAATGAAGAAGAAAACAAACTAAACCTAAATAAGTAGGATGCAAGAAAAGCAAACGGGCAGCATAACAGCTATAAATTGTATAAAATCCTAAATCTAAACTAAGTTATCAAAGCTAAAATGAAACATAAAAAGAAGAACGAAAAATCATTTAAGGTAGGGCGCTTTGGCGGATTTCCATACAATGTAAAGGAGAAAAATACACATTTTTATTAAGTAAAAAGGAGTTACAATAAAGCTAAAACAAACACATAAAAGGGGGGGGGGGAAAGTTCCCTTATATTGCATGAATAGCCCCTAAGAACATCCCTAAACCTAAGTGAAGTGGCCCAAAAAGTGGAACAAGCGAGCTTACAGAAAGCTTTTATTTATAGACAAAAAAAGTTGGGTGACACGGCCTACGACACGGGCGTGTCACAGTTGCGTGTTTGACTTGGCGAAATCCGGCGAGCTGGCTTGTTTCTGGAAGCTTCGGGACGGAACACGTGTCCGACACAGGCGTGTCAGGTTGCGTGACACGGGCGTGTCATGACACGTAGCAAGTTGATGTCGGCAGTGGCTAGATTGAACACGGGTGGGGAACACGGCCGTATTGGTAGGCGTGTCCTTGTCGGGTTGAAGAAGGCGTTGAGTGTTGACTGGAGGGAGGCGTTGAGTGGCTCTGAGAGGTGAACAGTAAAAGTGTTGAGTGTCGAGTTGTTGGCATTGAGAGGCTTGACACGGGCGTATCGAGTGTTCAGACACAGGCGTGTGCTTCTCGGGTCGACGAAGGCGTCAAGTGTCGACTGGATGAAGGCATTGAGTGGCTGCTGTGGAGTCGAGTGGCTGATACGGGCATGTCAGGTCAATTTTTGACTTTTTTCCTAAAAAATTTCAGAAAATCAAAATAAACTTAAGGTTGAGAATATTTTCAAAATGAAGCATATTATTAAAGAAAAATAACTTAAACATTCTAAAACTACTTAAATAAAATACTAAAAAATGCGTATATTTACAACTCATCAACAATAATATTCATAATGTGATAATATTCATTATGTAATAATATACACATTTAATATTTTATCTTAAGACCTCTTAATATCGCATTTAAATCCATTTTTAGAATAATTTCAATAAACTTGATAGTATCACATAAGAAATTCTTTAACACCCCAAATCCCAAAATGGAGTTAAGGCAGGGCAACAAGGCCTGAGACGCGGGCATGCCCTGCTCTTAGTAAGGGCAGACGACCAAGGATACGAGCATGTCCTAAGCTGTGTCCTCTCATTTTTGGTAGGGAGCCCCACACTGCCAATGACATGGGCTTGTCATAGGTCGTGTTCTCCCCGGGTTTGTGCGGCTTATTGAACACGGCTGGGCAAGGACGTGTCTGCAGCTGTGTCTAGGCACACTGCCTGTAACACAAGCGTGTCACAGGGCCGTGTCCTTCTCTGGAAATTGTCTAGGTCATTGATGCCTAGTGAACACGGTCTGGACACGGGCGTGTCCGAATCCATGTCAATGCACACGGCCTGTGACAGGGGTATGTCACATGGCCGTATCCTGTTATGGATCAGCCGGTTCGTGTACCGCTTACAATACACGGCCTGTGACACGGGCGTGTCACAGGCCATGTAAGTCCATAAAATAGACTTTTGAGGGCGACCTGTGGTCGTTCGTTTCCTTCTTCTTGGATCCAATGGCCCAATCTCCTCCCAGCTCGGTTTAACCCCAGATTTGAGTGAAAGATCTCATTCAACACTTGGATATTCTCTTTCTAAAGAGAAGAGAGAAGTGAGAGGAGGAAGGAAAAGGAGGAGAGGATCCAGTCATCGGTGGAGCTTCCGAGTTCCGATTTGAGATCCAAGGCCAGTTTTGTGGAGGCAAGGCCACTGCGGTGCTTTCTAACCGGCTAGTTTTTCCATGGCTCCAAAAGAGATCATCAAGGGTAACGATCTTCCTTCTTGGACAAGTGAAGTCCTCCTTGATGCATGAGCATGGAATCCTCCACCAAAAGGTGGAAAGAGTAAGTGATTCCAGTGGGTTGATAGTTGCTATCCCCGGTTGAGTCTGCATCTAGACCCGAAAATATATAGTACGGGATAGGCATGATGTGTGAAGCCCATCTAGACAGGTTGGTCTAGATTGGTGATGTTGCATCTTGCACACCGGAGAAGACACTGCGTTTAAACGTGTTGTTTATGGAGTCGATGAGTTATTCCTGTGAAGTGGAGTAACAGGAAGTACTAGAATGAGGAATTCTAGGAAAATACCCTTGTACTGCTTGTGCTGTGGTTATTGTGTGGCCAGTCCTTTGTAAACAGTGTATCCAGTCCTTGGTGGACAGCGTGGATATTGTGAAGTCAGTCCTATGTGGATATTATGGCTATAATGAGCTGTGTGCTCTGAAAAAGGCTTCATGCCGAACAGGAAAGGTGATACTGACTTGGGCCTACGCTTGGCCATGAGTACGTTGGTATTCGGTGATGGCTAGGCGAATTGAGCAACGAGATTGGTTGATCTGTACCTGCATTATGTTCGACTGACGGGAAGACCTAAGTGATTGGTCTCGTTGGAGCGTATAATGAGACTCTTGGGCCTGCGCGCCAGTAAGACTGAATGCTCAAAGTTTACCGGTAGGCTTTGGACCTTGAACGGTGGTGGGACCTTGGTTCGCCGGTACACTAAAAAATGCTCTGAGTGCACGGAGCGTCAGACCGCGTGCCTGGCATTTGTGATATATTGTTTGTGCGTGAGGGCACTATATGTGATATATCTGTATATGCATTGATATGCATGCAGGGAAGGAATACCACTATCCCGAGAAAGGGGTAGGATTGTTATAAATTGGTCAGCTGAATGTTGATCCTTTCCTTGTTTGCCACCTTCTGGGTGGGCTATCCCTGTGCAGGTGTTGGAGAGCCGAGCGGAAAATGAAGGGTTGAAGTCCCTGCTGCTGCTAGCCTGTGAAGGCTAAGCAAGTGATATTGTGTTTTTTTCATGTGTTGCCGGCCTGCGCGCCGATGTATGGAATCCACACTGTGAAAAGAGGAACTGTAAGGCCTTAAGGCCATCCTTTGTTGTATTTACTGTACATTCCTTCAAGAGGATATATATAATTGTGGTTTATATATAGTGGACATTCATGGTTTGAGTTCAGATTATTGTTAAAATATTCCGCTAGCATGCTCTGAGTTAGGGTACGATGGTGTTTTGGTATTAACCTGTGATCTCGCTGTCTGTTTGTTGCATATAGTGTGGGTCCCCGGCCTGACCTTCTATTATATGTTATTTAACCGGTGGATTCATTACATTTTTGTATCAGCTTGTCTCGGTCTTTCTCTTTCGAATTCGTGGTCGAATTTTTTTGTGGGGTGGCGAGCACGTAGAAGTGCGAACCGCTTTAACACTAATGAACTCTTGAATGTCCACTAAAGAATGCAAATACACTTATTTGAGGAACCTGCATGTTCCTAAATTATTGCTATTGCTTGTGCGAGGTCGCTAATGTGTGCCTTGTTCACCTATAGGTGACTTATAGTGGTGCTGGGTAGTCTGATCCCTAGCATTCTGATGAGAATGCGACACCAGCTGAGGTTCCTACACCTCCTCCATCTGCGGAAATAGTTCGCTTAGTTGCCGAGGCCCTATTTGCCATGATTCAGCCGACCGGGCACTGCATCCGGCATTAGTGCCAGATCATGTTGGTGTAAAACTCGAACAGGTTGAGGTTGTGGATCCGCGAGGAGCTGAACGATAGTTGAAGCAATTTATGAGCTTCAATCCACCTACATTCACAGGTGTGGGATCCCCAACGCAAGCAGAGGATTGGTTATCGCAAGTCAAGTGTATATTGATGGCGATCAGGACGGAGGGAAATAAGATGGTCACCTTGGACACCTTCATGTTGAAAGGAGAGGCTCGATTATGGTGGGACGAGGTAGAGTTACACCATTTAGCGGGCGGGAAGTTAACACAAGTTTCAATTGAGGAGTTCTCGCGAATGTTCTTGGCAAAGCACTTGCCAGCGGCACAATGCATCGCCATGGAGAACGAGTTCCAATGGTTAACGCAAGGGGAAAGTAGCGTTGATACATACTTGCATGAATTTACAAGGTTGGGACAGTATGCGGGGTCAATCTTCGCGGATGAACAAAGGAAAACCAATCGGTTCTATGAAGGAATGCGGGATGAGTTGAGATTCCTGCTCTCAAGTTAGGTGAACCAAGGATTTCAGGCATTGGTTGATACTGCGTGTGCGCTGGAGAAGGACATGAAATGGGTGCAAGGAAAAAAGGACTTAGCTGGGACAAAGCCAGAGTTCAAAGCACCCCGCCCTGGAAAATCGTGCTACCAGAAGAAGTGGGGGCAAGAGGTCCAAGCCTTCTGGGCAAGATTCTGCGATAGTTGCATTAGGGGAAACTTCGAGGCAGGAGTCTCGTACCTGCTTTACCGGTGGCAGAGTGGGGAATATAGCCCGTGATTGTCGGGTTGCTCCGCCAAAGGGGGAAAAGAAGATGGGCGTGTCTTACGCTGATAAGGGCAATGCAGTGGTGGAGTCCTCTGCCTCCCAGGCGCACCCCAGAGTTTATAATCTTGGCCAGCAGGAGGCTATAAAGCAAAGTGACATCGTCACAGGTACGATTTAAATTATTGCTTGCGTTTTATATTGCATACTTTGTATGCAGCTTGTGCATGATGTGTTTACTACAGGCTTTGTTTTGATTCGGAATAACCCGGCGAGAGCCCTGTTTGATACGGGTGCTTCGCATTCATTTCTGTCTAAAGACTTCGTAGCTCGAATTGGAGTACCGAGTCATGTAACGACAAATAGTATAAAGGTGTTATTACCGAATGGGTGTGTGATGCTTGCGGATAGGGCTTGTGATGTGGAAGTTCAAATAGGAAGTTGGGATTTCGGCTTGAGCGCATCAGTACTACCGATATCAGAATTTGATGTGATCTTTGGTATGGAATGACTCTCGGAGTAGTGTACCTTTATTGATTGCAATGCAAAGGAGATCACACTGGGCCAGAATACCGAGCTGGAGGCTAAGTTCGTTGGTATGCAAGGAGTAGGCGGGACCTTGATGTCTGCTCTCCAAGTCATCAATGTTATTCGGAAGGGCGTGGAGTTATTCTTCATGCTTATTCAGGCTGTTGAGCCAAAGTCCAGTGTGAATGATATTTCGATTGTGTCGGAGTTTACCGATGTGTTTCCTAAGGATCTTCCTGGGTTACCACCCCAGCGAGAGATCGATTTCTCTATTGAGTTGGTGCCAGGTGCGAAATATATGGCCCGCTCGCCATATCGTATAGCGCCAAAAGAAATGGCTGAATTGAAAGTCCAACTGCAAGAGTTTTTAGAATAGGGATATATACGCCCAAGTATGTTACCTTGGAGGGCGCCTATTCTATTTGTGAAAAAGAAAGACGATAGCTTATGGTTATGTATTGACTATCGTGAATTGAATAAGCTTATGGAGAAAAACAAGTATCTGATTCCACGAATCGATGACTTGTTTGATTAGTTGGTGTGGTCAACCGTCTATTTTAAGTTGGATTTGAAGTCTGGATATTACCAATTAAGGATTCGGGAAGGTTACATTTCCAAGACAGCGTTTGGAACACGCTACGGTCATTATGAGTTTACCGTAATGCCGTTTTTCTTATGTAATGCGCCTTCGGTGTTCATGGATCTAATGCACCAAACGTTTTGAGAGTACTTGGATCTGTTTGTGATTGTATTCATCGATGATATCTTAGTGTACTCTCAGTCGGAAGTTGATCATGTAAACCATTTGCGGTTGGTGTTGCATACCTTGCGGAGGAATAAGCTCTATGCAAGTTCTCAAAGTGTTAGTTTTAGCTATCGCCTGTGGCTTTTCTTGGCCATGTGGTAAGTGGAGAGGGCATAACAGTTGATCCGTCAAAGATAAGTGCCATACGAGAGTGGCCAGTGATGTCTTTAGTGGCCGAGGTCAGGAGTTTCCTTGGACTGGCAGGCAAATACAGACGGTTTGTGGAAAACTTCTCACGGATCGCTTTGCCTCTTACCACGTTAACGAAGAAAGATCAGAAGTTCATTTGGATGCCAGAATGTGCGTGAGCTTTTGAAGAGTTAAAGAGTCATTTAACCACGGCGCCTGTTTTGACATCGCCATGTGGTACAAACTACTTTGAGATTTACAGTGATGCTTCAGGGAGCGGCTTAGGCTGCGTTCTTCTGCATTTTGGCAAGTTGATTGCTTATGGCTCACGCCAGTTGAAAGTGCATGAATGGAACTATCCCGTCCACGACTTGGAGTTGGCAGCGGTGATCTTTGCGCTGAAATTGTGGCGACACTATCTATATGGCGTTAAAGTGGATATCTATATAGATCATAAGAGCCTAAAATATCTGTTGGATTAGAAGGATCTGAATATGCGACAACAAAGATGGATGGAATTCCTTGGGGACTACACCTTCGATATTCACTATACTCCCGGGAAGGGAAACGTGGTCGCAGATGCCTTGAGTCGTAGGACTCCGGTAAGGCCAAGTTGGTTACAGATGCATAATGAGCGTCTAATCTAGGACTTGGATGCATTAGAGATTTCTTGTGTTAACAAGAATTCCACTGCCGATGCATGCTTGAACTAGACCGAGGTATAGTATGACCTTGAGGACAGGGTTCGGCGAGCAACGAAACTTGATGAAACTCTCCAACGCTATGCAAAGGATGGATCAGATGACCAATTCTCTTGGTATGACGGCTTGTTACGGAAGGATGACCGATTGTGCGTCCCAAGTATGGGTAAGTTGGGAGAAGAGTTGATGTATGAAGCTCACTTTGCAAAGTACTCAATTCACCCTGGGAGCACAAAGATGTACAAGGACATGAAGAAATTATTCTGGTGGCCAGGACTAAAGAAATACATAGCACATTATGTGGCGAAATGTCAAACTTATGCATTGGTGAAAGCGGAATTCCAGAAGCCTGGCAGTTTCATGAAGTCGTTACCTATTCCGGAATAGAAGTTTGATGATATTTCAATGGATTTCGTGCACGGGTTGCCGAGATCTCAACGCATGAATGATTCGATCTGGGTGATTGTAGACCGGTTGACAAAAGTGGCTCACTTCCTACCGAATAAGAGGAACGATTCAGTGGAAACCTTAGCAAAACTCTATGTGGAGCAGATTGTTCGATTGCACGATATTCCCCGAAGCATCATAAGTGACCGTGATGGGCGATTCACCTCGAATAATTGGAGGCTAATCCATCAGTTGTTGGGAACAAAGTTAACATTCAATACGACCTTTCGTCCCCAAACGGATGGCCAGACTGAGAGGACAAACATGATGATGGAGGATAAACTCCGAATGTGCGCCCTGGATTTTGGTAAGAGATGGGAAGATCATCTCTATATGGTGGAGTTTGTCTACAATAATAGCTACCAAGCGAGTATCGGTATGGCAGCGTTTGAAGCTCTATATGATCGTAAATGCCGTACACCGTTAGCTGTGGCAGAAACAGGCGAATCCAAGTTGTATAAGCATAAAGAAACGGAAGAAGCTAACTCGACAATATGCTTTATTCGAGAGAGGCTACTGATAGCCCAAGATAGACAAGCAAAATATTATAATACCAAGCACCGAAACATTGAGTTTGCGGTGGGCGATTCGGTCTATTTGAAGATCAAACCCTTCAAAGGTGTGTCCAGAATTCAGCATTTGAAAAAGTTAAGTCCGAGATATCTTGGTCCATTTGAAGTGGTAGAGCGAGTTGGGGAAGCTGCCTATCGGCTAGCTCTTTTGGTAGAATTGAGCGGATTGCATGATGCGTTCCACATATCAGTACTTCAAAAATCCATGAAGGATCCAGCTCAAGTGATTAAGAATGATCACGTACCGGTCGAATATGGGCTAACGACAAAGGTTAGGCCCATTCAGATCGAGGATAGAGCCGATAAACAGTTGCGGAACAAGACAATAGGGATGGTCAAAGTTCGGTGGGACAATTTTGGTCGTGAGGAGCTAATATGGGAGCGGGAGCAGACCATGCGAGCTGAATTTCCTAAGTTGTTTGTTTAAACTGTTGTATAGTGCGTCTTTTGTTGTAACGGGCATTTTGAAGTTATAACATTATGATTGCTGGATTTCCTTGCTGTGTGAAAATTTTGGGAAGAAATTTCTTGTAAGGAGGTGAGGGTTGTAACACCCCAAATCTCAAAATGGAGTTAAGGCAGGGCAACACGACCTGAGACACGAGTGTGTCCCAAAGTGTGTCCTGCTCTGAGCTGGGGCACACGACCAAGGACACAGGTGTGTCCTAGGTCATGTCCTTCTCTTGTTTTGGGCAGGGAGACCCGCACGGCCAATGACACGGGAGTGTCAGAGGCCGTGTCCTCCTCGAGTTTGTGCGGCCTATTGAACACGGCTGGGCAAGGGTGTGTTTGCAGCTGTGTCTAGGCACACAGCCTATGACACAGGCGTGTCATAGGGCCGTGTCCCTCTCTGGAAATTATCCAGGGCATTGAGGCCTGGTGAACACGGTCTGAACACAGGAGTGTTCGAGGCCATGTCAGTGCACACAGCTTGTGACACGGGCGTATCACATGACCGTGTGCTGTTCTGGATCGGTCAGTTCGTATACCGCTTACAGTATACGACCTATGACACAGGCGTGTCATAGGCCGTGTCAGCCCCAAAAATTGACTTTTGAGGCGGATCTGTGGCCGTTCATTTCCTTCCGCTTGGATCCAATGTCCCAAGCTACTCCTTGCTCGGTTTAACCCCGAATTTGAGTGAAAGATCTCATTCAACACTTGTATATTCTCTTTCAAAAGAGAAGAGAGAAGGGAGAGGAGGAAGGAAAAGGAGGAGAGGATCCAGCCATCGGTGGAGCTTCCGAGTTCCGATTCGAGATCCGAGGCCAGTTTTGTGGAGGCAAGGCCACTGCGGTGCTTTCCAACTGGCTAGTTTTTCCATGGCTCCAAAAAGATCGTCTAGGATAACGATCTTCCTTCTTGGACAAGTGAAGTCCTCCTTTATGCCTGAGCATGGAATCCTCCACCAAAAGGAGGAAAGAGTAAGTGATTCTAGTGGGTTGATAGTTGTTATCCCCGGTTGAGTCTGCATCTAGACCCAGAAATATGTAGTATAGGATAGGCATGCTGTGTGAAGCCCATCTGGACAGGTTGGTCTAGATTGGTGATGTTGCATCTTGTGCATCGGAGAAGACTCCGCGTTTAAACATGTAGTTTGTAGAGTCGAGGGTTGTGCCTGTGAAGTGGACTAACAGGAAGTACTGGAATGAGGAATTCCAGGAAAATACCCTTGTATTGCATGTGTTGTGGCTATTGTGTGGCCAGTCCTTTGTGGACAATGTAGCCAGTCCTTGGTGGACAACATTGTTATTGTGAAGCTAGTCCTATGTGGACATTATGGCTATGGTGAGCTGTCTGCTTTGAAAAAGGCTTCGTGCCAAACAGGAAAGGTGATACTGACCCGCGCCTACGCTTGGCCATGAGTACGTTGGTATTCCATGATGGCTAGGCGAATTGAGAAACATGATTGGTTGATCTGTACCTGCGTTATGTCCGACCGACGGGAAGACCTAAGTGATTGGTCTCGTTGGAGCGCATAATGAGAGTCTTAGGTCTGCGCACCAGTAAGACTAAATGTTCAAAGTTTACCATTAGGCTTTGGACCTTGAATGGTGGTGGAACCCTAGTTCGTCAGTACACCAAGAATGTGCCCTGAGTGCACAGAGCATCAGGCCACGTGCTCGGCGTTTGTGATATATTATTTGTGCGTGAGAGCACAATATGTGATATATTTGTATATGCATTGTTATGCCTATAGGGAAGGAATACCATTGCCTCGGGAAAGGGGTAGGATTGTTATAAATTGGTTAGCTTAATGCTGACCGTTGCCTTATATGCCACCTTCTAGGCGGGCTGTCCCTGTGCAGGTGCTGGAGAGCCGAGCAGAAAATGAAGGGCTGAAGTCCCTGCTGCTACTGCTGCTGCTGCCAGCCCGTGAAGGCTAAGCAAGTGATATTGTGTTTTGTTTATATGTGGTCGGTCTGCGCGCCGATGTATGGAATCCACACTGTGAAAAGAGGAACTGTAAGGCCTTAAGGCCATCCTTTGTTATATTTGATGTACATTCCTACAAGAGGATATATATAATTTTGGTTTATATATGAAAGTGTTCAGTTTTCTACCTAAATCACCTAGAGGGGGGGGGGGTGAATAGGTGAGTTGTGCTTCTTTTTGCGGAATAAAAATTTAGATATCTATACACACAATTATCAACCAAGCAATCTCAGGTGACAAAAGATTTATAGTGGTTCCCCAACCTTGGGTACGTCCACTTTCCCTCACCGATCTAGCAAAGCACAAGACTCGGCTACTCTACTATCTCAGATTGAAAACCAATCCTACGCCTCGGAACAAAGTTCCTACAATCTCGATCAACAACACGGATCTACACTCGGAAGATAAAACTTCCTACAACTCGGAGACAAAAAGAGCTCCTACACTCGGAGAGAAATCTCCAACAAGAAATAAATTGGGAGCATATGAAAATACAAACAGTAAATCTCAGATCTGGAATCTGTTGCCCTAGGTCTTCTCCTTTGATCTTTGCGGATCTATCAGAAAACTTGAAGAAGAATCTCGGCAAGAACTGGATCTGAAAATTTCTTTGACTTCACAAGATCCGAGAGAAGATGAGAAATGAAAAGCAATCTCGATCTAAAAGTCAATCTTGATCTGAATCTCTTGGATCGAAAGCCCTAGCGATTGCATGAAGAAGATCGGCGGCGACGGCTTCCGTTTTTGTACAGAGAGAATAAGATTCAGAAATTCTTAAAATACTTCTTGATAGCACTTATTATTAGGATTAGTCGAAATGATAAGACCTTATATAAGATCTCCCTAACGGTCATATTTAGTCTTAATGACGTACACATGGACCAATCACGTCAAGACATTTGAAATTCCCGTCAAATCTGGACTTAGCAAATTTTCAAAAAAGACTGATTGTTTTACTCGAGTAAACAATTACCTACTCGAGTACTTAATAAGATTACTCGAGAGAGTAGATTGAGACTACTCGAGTAGATGACTTAGAGAAAATACAGAAATAATGAGTAACTACTCGAGTACCCAAAGACTTACTCGAGTGCAAATATAGTTACTCGAGACATGGAGTTGAACTACTCGAGTACAAGAAGTATTACTCGAGAGAATAGAAAATAAACTACTCGAGAGGTAGAAGGAATACTCAAGTCAAAGACTTGGAATAATTTCTGAGAAATGAAAAACTTAGCACTCGAGTATTAAACTTGGACTACTCGAATAGTATATAGACTACTCGAGTACATGATCTTGACTACTCGAGTGAAGTAAAACATCACGAATTCCTGTCTTCTGTAACTCGAGACAAAAGGGTAATCTACTCGAGTACTAATATGACCACTCGAGTAAATGACTTAGAAAAATTATCAGAGAGGGAATTGAAAGTGAGAGAAAGATCTACCTTGACTCTAGAGGGGGGGTGAATAGAGTATTTTAAAATAATGTTTACAATTAAAATTGTAAGGAAGTGGAAGATTTAATTTAATTATATGTGTAAGGTGCTTGTAGAAAAACAAAGTTAAAGCAAGAAATAAGAATCACACAGCATACAACAATAACAAACACACAACAACCAGAAGACACAAGGATCTATAGTGGTTCCCCAAAACTTGGGTACATCCACTCTTCTTCCACCCTTGATAGGAATCCACTATAGGATGAGTTGATCAGGTGTCCTGGGCACCAATAAGCTTTTGATAAGGTGCTCAAAAACAAGATCTAGATTTTTTGATAAGGTGTCTTGCCACCACTGAGTTTTGATAAGGCTCTCAGAACCAGATTCAGAACTTTTGAAGGGAGTTTTGATAACCCTTTTACAGCAGGAAAAGAAAAAGAAAGAGATGATGATGTCTTCTCTGTCTCAAATCAAATGAGAGAAGACTAGTGGATTGTTGATGTTATCAAAACTCCCCCTGAGATGTAGAATGGTTCAGGAGTGAAAGCTTTGCTAGGGTGATAGGCCTTCAGAAGCTTCAGATCTCAAGCAGAAGATGATTCCAGCAGATGCTGAAATATTTGGTGTCTGGAGTCCTTGATGTTGAAGCCTTTAAACACTTGAAGATTCTGTAGATTTGTAAATCACAGAAGTTGAAATCTTTATCAGAGAAATTGTGTTGTTCAATCTTCCGTAATGTAATCTAATTCTTCTGTATCTCCTTGTATTGTCTGTATTGATCACTGTATCTTGTGCATCTATCTTATGAGAATGAATACTGAAGGAGTATATCAGATATTCTCTTATACGGCCGTTTAATCAGTCATAAATGACTTCCATAATAGACAACTGTATCTGGGGAAAGTCCTAAGCAATATTCCATTTAGTCTTTCCTTGAAACTTACATGAGATTGATTGAAACAGCTAGAAAATCCTTTGCAATCAATGCAGGAATTAATTCTGATTATAATCCATAACTGTCCTTGAATTTGAATTCTGAAGGCCTCGATCTCTCATAGAAATCGTCGATCTGAGCTCTACGATCGTTTAACTGAGCTCAGAGATTGGATTAACATAGCAGACAGAAAACGTCGAACTGAGCTCTATGATCGTCGAACTGAGCTCAGCGACTGGGAAAAATAACTGAAGACAGATCGTCGATCTGAGATCGAAGATCATCGACCGGAGTTTGACGACTCAGCAGAGTTAAGCTCAGAGAGCGTCGAACGGAGTTCGACGAAAATTGTCTTTGTCTCAGCTCTAAGTCTTGATCTTTGAATGGTCCTGGGGGCAGCTTCAAACCTAAGTTCTAAGCCCTAGACTCATTCTAATTTGACCTTTTCAACTATACATCTAGGTCAAACCAAATTCCTAAAAACATAGTGATCCTTGCCCAAATTAGTAATAGGGTATTCCAACAATCTCCCCTTATTTGGGTTAGGATTAATATTTACAGGACTCAGTAAGAAATACAAAAGCATATACAGAAAAGCAAAATTTAAAACAACAGAGCAGAATAAATAACATAGCAACATTCAGATAGAATATCAGCAAATGTTTAAAGATGAATGTACTGCCTGCTTACAAAATTAATCCTTCTCTTTGCTTTGCTTGAAGATGATATCTCTGTTAGGATTTAAAGCTTCCTTCTTTGATCTTCTATCATCATTTGCACCTAAGGTTGTCTGCTGCTTTGTTCTTGGAACTATAGCCTCAGGATGCAGTCTTATATAACTTTTTGAATCAAAGAACTTGCTTGAAGCATACCTTTCTAGTTCCTTCTTTCTTTGATATGAGAGAGTTGTGAAGCTGGAAGTATCTCTGGCTTGTTATCTTGCTTTCCTAATTTGTTCTAGTGCAGCTAACTCTTTCATTCTGGCTGTCCAGGAATTAGGATTATTCTCTGGATCTTCAAATGGCACTGGAGCTTCATATCTGTTAGAAGTCACTTTAGCAGGGGTTCTGGTAGACACAATGTCTTTGAGTTTATAAGGAAAAGGGCCAGAAGAAGGATCTTTGGGGCCTTGTTCCCTTTGTCTTGAATAAACCCTTAAGTCTCTCTGATTACCTCTAAATTGACCTCTTCTAGGTTGGTAACCTCTGGAGTGGCCTCCCTTAGGCTGAGATGTAACATCCCATTTCCAACTAGACCCCTAAGAGTGGTTTTGTCATGACAAAACCCTAGGAAGCCCAAGAAAGAGTCAAGTGGACCTGGTGGTGTGGATAGGGCCACTATGGTCTGCACTTAGCAGATCTCTAAACCTTGGTTAAAAATGATCATGGGGCTTCACCAAGACTCCAAGACCCCACCCATACCCTTATAACCCTAGAAAGAGATCAATGGGTCACTAAGGACCCATGAAGAGCAATCAAAGGACCTAAGTTGACCAAAGTCAACTATAGCCCTAATTGGGTCAAATTGACCTACACAAGGGTCAATTGCAGTCCCTTAGCCCAGTAGACCCCACCCATACCCTCATAGACCTAGAGAGAGGTCAATGGGTCACTAAGGACCCATGGAGAGTAGTCAATAGGGCTAAGTTGACCAAAGTCAACTATGACCCTAATTAGGTCAAATTGGCCTACACAAGGGTCAATTGCAGTCCCTTAGCCAAATGGACCCCACCCCTACCCTCATAAGCCTAGTGAGAGGCCAATAGGTCACCAAGGACCCATTGGGACCAATCAAAAGGGCTAGTTTTGACCAAAGTCAACCCTTGACCTAAAATGGTCAAAATGCCCTAGTTAAGGGCCAAGTGACCTCCAAGGGCCAATCCAACCCCACCTTGACCCTAGGGGAGGCTAATGGGTCACCAAAGACCTATTAAGGAAATCTCAAGAATCAAATTTAACCTAGATGGGCCCTAGTCCAACTTTGGGTCAAGTTAGCCCAAATGGGCTAACTCAAGCTCAAGCCCATTACATTGGGGCTAACCTTGACTTAAGTGGCCAAATGGATTTGTGGGCTGACATGGGACATGTAGGAGCCAAAAATTTAGGCATGGTGACTAGGAGAGAGAATGTCACCCATGGAGGAGATAGAAAAAGAAGGAAGAAGAAGGAAGGAGGACTTTGTGCTCCTCCTTCCCCCTCCCCAACCTCCCCATTCTTTTCAGAAGGACAAGGGGGAGTGCAGCAGCCATTGTGGACTGATTAGAGCAAGCTCCACCCCCCTACCAACCTAGCCGCCAAGATTGACCATGGCCAAAAATGGCACATGACAATTCAGCCACCTAACTCCCCTCCTTTCCCTCTTTAAAAGCTTCCCTGAGGTTCAAGGAGCATTTCCCACACTTTACCTAAAGGAGCCAGCAGGATTCCTGCATTTTTGAAGAAACCCGACCACCACCATGGTATTCCGGCGATCCTCCCGACTTCAGGCCGCCAAAAAGGTCCTCTTCCACTCCTTCTCTCATGGGTAGATCGTAGGGATCATTAGGGCCGAGGTTAGGGCTCAATAGAGCTCAATCGAATTTTTAAATACATGGAAATTTCATGGAAAATACGATCGTCGGGATCGCCGGAATAGTGCTCCCCGGCGGCCTAGCCGCCGCCTGGAGATAGCCCCGACCACCACGAAGGTGTCGGCGGCAGTGGCAGGCCGGGGAGATGGCCGGAGCGCCGGCGGCAGCCGCTGGAAATCGGCCCAGGCGGGATTAATCCTGGCCGTCTGCCAGAGGAAGAAGATGATGGGATGCCGTCCATCTTGCGCCAAGATTCGTGATGCTGATGATAAGATACTAAAGTATATGAGTTTGATTTATTTTATTTTCTGTCACATGTTATGTATATAATGGTTTTAATTATTAAAAATAGTTAGAGCCTTTTTCAGAGAATATGGTCAACACAAAAATTGTAGCCCTATGGGTCTACTGTCCAACAAAATTGGTTTGAACCAATTTGGGTGACTGGTTTGACCAGGGTACTCATTTTGGTGGGGTCTATACAAATGACTAGGCAGTCATTAAACTAGTTGCCCACACTTCATCCTTGGTCCGAATGGTCTGAAATTTTGGCAGGGAGTCACCCTACCTTATATCTAGACCCTGCCCAAAAATGGGAATTTTTGGGAATAATTTTCCTATAGTTTTGTAAAAAATTTAATTATGTTAGGGTAAATTAAATTATGGGTCAAATGAAGTCCAAATTTATCCAAATTTTGGTGGGATGGATATGAGGTCAATATAGACCTCTGGTTAAAATGTCATTAAGTTTGGAGTTGATTTGAATGAGATTCAAGCAAACCCTAGCCTTGCCCTAAGAAGGGTATTTTGGTCCAAAATGTAATTTTGGCTTTTAGTGTCCAATTCACCTCAACAGAGGTTCAAATTTGGTACACTGGTTTGGCATGAAAATATACACCTCCCAATGAAAACTTGGGGGCATTGGAGTTGATTTGGCCCAAGATCCTTGGTCAAACCCTAAGGAAGGGCTTTTGTACCTTGTGAAGGACATATGGCCAAAACACCTTGTATGGCTATGAAATTTTGTAGGGGTGGTATTTTGGTAACTATAACCCTCTGGTAAAAATATTAGGGTATTTTGGAAGGTTTAGGACCCTCAAAAACCTAACCCTAGTTTAGGGCACAAATGTGGTGGGATAGGAATGGGTTAGCTAAACCCCTTAAAATGATATGAAATTTTGGTAGGATGGTCATAAGGATATTAAAAAGCTTTGGTGATTTATTTAGAAATTTTGGAGTAATATTTATAGCACTTCATTTGTAACACAAGGAATGCCTCAATTTAGTAAATTAATTATTATGCTCCCTCTGACCCTTGGGAGGTCATGAAATTTTGGCAGAGGATGTTTTTAATCTTTATAAGCTTATATAAATTATATGAAAATTGTTGGATACTTATTTGAGGTACTTACTTCACAAGCTTGCTAATTGATGGAATTATTCAATAATTTAATTTAGTCCATTTACTGATAATTAAATTATGAAATTTGGCCCAAACCATTTACATGCCATTAGATTTATACTTGAATTTTCTCTGAATTTTTGGAAGCAACATAGTATTTTATATTTCTTTAAATGTATTTTCAAGGATTAAAATGAAATAATGATTTGGGGATAAAACCTCACTGAAAAATTTAGATATTTTGGAAGATGAGTTATATCCTCATTTTGAATAACATATAAAAGTTGTAGAATGATATCTTGACTGAAAATTGTACTTCATGTTCATTATTGGAAATATTAGTCAATAGAATAATTAAATAAATTATTAAATAAATAAGGAAAATTTTGGATCTCTGGACTTAGGGCTTAAAGGTCATAATAGACCTCCATTAATTATTATAAGAGTATTGGATAGTTATTTGATGTACCGAACTATAGTAGTTGAGGCGTACGATAGGTCTGACCGGTAGTGCTTTACTGGTTTAGAGGTGGGCGAGGCCCAACCCACCACTTCCGTCTGCCACTACGGAGGTATCCTGGGAGGTAACGGCTCCGAAAGGGGGAACTAAAGGTCTGTGTACACAGAGTCGAGTAGGTGAGTTGCACTTGCATGTTCACATCATAGCATAATTGTATTTCATAGCATAACCATGGCATAAAACCCGACACCTAATGTATAAGCGGTATGGGACGCTCTATACATTAGGCCTTGCAAAACGACCCCTTGGCCTATAAGTTCGTGTGAGCGTGCCTTTAAGTCAAGGTTCTCTTTCAATATTATAAGCCTGCTAATAGAACCGACACCCTATCGTATAAATCGGTATGGGACTTTTTATACGATAGGAGCCCTGCAAAAGATCCCTTAGCTTATGTGTACCCACATAAGTTAAGGTTACTTATTTAATTTTGTATAATTATTATCATGCGTACACTGTTAGTTTAGTTCCGCTGCCATCTGGAATTTGACTATTCTCCACCTTCATGTCCTTCCCTTTCCTTCTCCCCGCTCGGTGCTTAGGAGCCATGGGGGAAGGGGTGGGGGACGATAGGACTTAGTATTTTAGACTAACGGTTTTCGAACCACATCATTTAGGGGACCACGGAGCCCAGCATGGAGGAGCAGCCCCGGAGGTCGGCACGCTTGGAGATCGGACAGTCTAGCACTAGAGTCCAGACAGCAGGGACAGTGAGTCCCGAACTATAGTAGTTGTATTGGTTTGCTTCCGCGATGAGTGAATTGTAGTGAGGACTTGATGTACCGGGCATAAGCCTGAGATTTTCATTATATGTACTATCTGTGGACACTCCCTTCGTGGAGTTTGTTTCTATATATGTGATTTCTGTGGACTTGCATCTTTTCTTATGCTACAGTTACGATCGAAATTGGCCGGCAGAGTCGGCGTCTTGTAGTGACGACCTTCCCGGGTGCGAAGGTATCACCGCAAGGCGGAGGTTCTGGGCCTAAGACCCCGGTGTCGAAAAAAAAATGGGGGTCACACAAGTGGTATTAGAGGCAAAAAAATATATCGATCGAAAGGTAGCAGTCCACTAACCCTGGGACACCCCCGCTCGAGTTTAGTTTGAGGACAAACTAAGCAGCGGAAGCAGTGGTGGGCCCATATGGGAAATCACATGAAAATTGTCCACTTTTAGTTAAATCTGTGAGACTTCTTATAATTGTCTTCTATTACGCAGCCCCCAACGCAGCCAACACCATAAGGCGGAGTTCAGCAGACTCCGACTGTTGCACCACCTCCCCCGGTCCCCACTCCATTCTTACACTCGAAGATGGGTCAAACGCTGACGGCCATTCTAGATGCTTTCAGGGCTCAGCAGGTTCCGGCTCCGCAGCCAAACCCGGGGGCCAATTGGCTGAGCATCTTTCGAGGACTCACCCCTCCATCTTACTTTGGGACAGAATCCGCTGTACGGATGGAAGAATGGCTACATATTATTTACGAAATGCTAATTGGGATACGGTGTCCCTGGGAGGAGAGGGTGGCCTTGGTCGTCACCTTCCTGGAGTCCCATGCCAAGAGGTGGTGGAAGACGCTGCTGGACACAAGGTTTGCTAATAGGGAGGTTGCGGAAGTTACCTGGGAAGAGTTCAGGACCGCGCTGCTAGAGCATTTTGTTCCACAGTCGGCCAGGGATGAGTTGGAGGAGCGGTTCCTACAGCTGAAGCAGGGCACCCGGACAGTGGTAGAGTACCATCGGGAGTTCGACCATTTGGCTCGATATACAGATTCTTACCAGCTGGACGAAGCGGGATACATCAAGAGATTCTATAAGGGCCTGCGGGAGGACTTGAGGGAGGCTTTGTTGTTTGTATCCGACGGGCCTATCTCCCGGATTTTTGAAATGGCAAAGAGGATCGAGGCCGATTGGCACACCACTCGGGGCCGGAAGCAGCAAGCGGAGGATCAGGGCCGGAGAGCCAGAAATGATCAGCGACAAGGTGCTATACCAGGTGGGAGAAGGACAGAGGACCAGCCTCGACAGGAAGTGAGGCAGGAGCCGAGGGAGCAGGTGATATTGGCCCCTCAGCATCTTCAGATGAAGGAGGCACCGAGACCCGGGGGTATGGCATTTCCCCCATCGGAGTGCTACAACTGCCATCAGATAGGACACATTCGGAGAAACTGCCCCATGAGGGGAGCACCTTTACCAGCACCCCAGGATGCCCCGCATGCCCAGCAGTTTGGAGGACGAGGACGTGGTCGAGGATGTGGTTTCCAGGGTGCAGATCATAGGCAGTAGAGGGAGCAAATTTATGCACTGGATCTGGCTCAGCCCCGAAACCCGGAGCAAGTAATCACTGGTACGTCTGAAAATTTGGGTTAAAGTTATTTCCTCATGAAGTTAAATTTGATATAGAAGTGACATTCTAGGAAAGAAAACCATAGCTAGAACTCTGAGACATTTAATTTTTCCAAACCCCAGGAATAGTTTTCATCAGCGGCAAACCCGCTTATACGCTATTTGATACGGGTGCTTCACACTCATTTGTATCGGAGGCCTTCATAGAAGGATTGGAAGGCGTGGAACGATTCACGAGTCTGATGATGAGGATACGACTACCCGATGGATCAGAGTTGTTCACCTCTGCCCACTGCAACATGGAGGCGGAGATCGGCGGAAGGATATTTGAAGCTCCAGCGACGATCATAAAGATGCCAATCTTTGATTTGATCCTAGGGATGACGTGGTTGAACTGGAATCATGCTCAGATTGACTGCACGTCCAAAAGAGTTACCGTAAGACATGGGGATTCCTACTTCGTCATTGAAGGTATTAAATCCATTCCCCCTCTCATACTGTCGTCTGTACAAGCCGTCAAGGCTCAGGGGGAAGAAGTGTTTGAGGTAATATTCGAGATGACTGAGACCAAGGTCTCCACCTCGGATATTCCGGTGGTGCGAGATTTTGCCGACGTATTCCCGGAGAAACTTCCTGGGCTACCCCCATACCGAGAGCAGGATTTCCGGATACATCTGGTGCCGAGGGCTAAGCCGGCAGCTAGGGCCCCTTACCGGATGGCCCCGAAGGAATTGACAGAGTTTCGAAGCCAACTCCAAGAACTAGTGGAGGCTGGATTTGTCCGACCGAGCTCTTCGCCTTGGGGAGCCCCGGTCTTGTTCGTTAAAAAGAAGGACGGAACTCTGAGACTGTGCATCGACTACCGAGCACTAAACCGATTGACAGTCTGAAACACATATCCGTTGCCAAGGATAGATGAGCTGTTTGACCAGCTAGAAGGTGCACATTTCTTTTCCAAATTGGATTTAAGGTCTGGTTACTACCAGCTAAGGATCCAGGAGGAGGACATTCCGAAGACTGCTTTCAGTAGCAGATATGGGCTATATGAATTCACAGTGATGCCCTTCGGGCTCACAAATGCGCCGTTGGCATTTATGAGCCTTATGAATCAGGTGTTCGAAGAATATTTAGATGTGTTTGTCATCGTGTTTATCGATGACATCCTCATTTACTCAAGGACAGAGGAGGAGCACACACGGCATCTGACGCTGACCCTGGAGAGACTACGGGAGCACAAGCTTTATGCAAAGATCAGCAAATGCCAGTTTTGGTTGAAGGAGGTGGCCTTCCTAGGCCATATCATCAGTGGTGCTGGGTTGGCAGTGGACCCGGCCAAGATCCAAGCGGTTCGGGACTTGCCACAATTAAAGACGGCCACAGATGTACGAAGTTTCCTAGGACTTGCCGGTTACTACCGGAAATTTGTGGAGGGATTCTCTCGTGTCGCCCTCCCACTCACATCTCTGACAAGGAAGGAGGTGCCCTTTATCTGGACCCCACGATGTGAAGAGGCTTTCCAAGAGCTAAAAGGGCGACTCACTTCGGCTCCAATACTTGCCCTTCCTTCAGGGAAAGAAGGATTCCAGGTCTACACCGATGCCTCCTACCAGGGCATGGGGGCAGTACTTATGCATAATGGCCATGTGATAGCTTATGCTTCTCGGCAGCTGAAGAAGCACGAGCAAAACTACCCAGTTCATGACTTAGAGATGGGAGCGGTCATTTTTGCACTAAAAGTCTGGCGTCACAATCTGTACGGTGTCCACTGCGACATATACTCCGACCATAAAAATCTGAGGTATATGGACACACAGAAGGAGCTAAACATTAGACAGAGACGATGGGTGGAATTTATAGCAGACTATCAGTATGAGATGCACTACCACCTTGGAAAGGCGAATGTAGTAGCAGATGCATTAAACCGAAAGACCACAAACGCTGGAGTAGGAACACCGTTGATGGCCTTGGAGTTAATACAGATGTTTGATAAGATACAAGTATCTCTGGTATCTGAGGATCACCCTGAGTTATACCGAGAATATCTGTCGTCATTAATCGCCACGGATGACATACGAAAACGGGTCAAGGATGGACAGAGACAGGATACTCAGCTAGAGCCGATATTCCGGTCCTTAGAAGCAGGCACTGTGGGAGATTACACACTGAGGGACGATTTAGTATGCTTCAGAGGACAGGTCTACATACCAGAGGGAGGCCAGATCCGGGAGGAAATCATGATGGAGGCTCATTGCAGTCGATATTCGGTACACCCGGGGATTACGAAGATGACTGCAGATCTGAAGAAGACTATGTTCTGGCCCGGCATGAAGAAGGATATCACCTACTTTGTGACCCGTTGCAAGGCGTGCCAATTAGTAAAAGCGGAGTGCAGAAACCCCGCAGGATTATTGCAGCCACTCCCAGTACCAGAGTGGAAGTTTGATGATATCGCCATGGACTTTATACATGGACTTCCTCGATCCAGGACAGGGAACGATTCGATATGGGTGATCATCGACCGACTAACAAAGGTGGCGAGGTTTATTCCAATCAGGAAGGATGACTCGGTGGGGATGTTAGTCCGGAAATTTGTGGAGCAGTTTGTCCGCTACCATGGTGTACCCAAGTCGATTGTGTCAGACCGGGACAGACGATTTACATCTAGGGAGTGGAGGTCAGTGCAAACTTACTTAGGCACTCGACTAACCTTCAGTACGGCTTTTCATCCCTAGACAGATGGACAGACAGAACGGACCAACCGGACTTTGGAGGATTTACTACGACTCTGCGTATTAGATCGCGGTGAACCATGGGAGAAGTTATTACCACTGATCGAGTTCTCGTATAATAACAGCTACCAGTCCAGTATTAAAATGGCTCCTTATGAGGCGTTGTATGGGCGAAAGTGCAGGACTTCTCTGTCATGGATACAGGACGAGGATCCTAAGGCATTGGGTTCGGAGTTTGTCGAGGACACCGAGGCTCAGGTAAGATTGATACAGGACAGAATGCTGGAAGCACAGAGCCGGTAGGCTAAGTATTACGACGCTCGGCACCGTCAGGTGGAATTCCAGATAGGAGATCAGGTGTTCTTGAAGATCCGACACATGCATGGAGTTACTCGGGTACGCGGACAGAGGAAGAAGCTCAGCCCAAGGTACATGGGGCCTTATAGGATCTAGGAGCGGATCGGTCCCTTGGCATACAGGCTGGAACTGCCACCGGAGCTGGCGAGTCTGCACGACGTGTTCCATATATCCTCTCTTAGGAGAGCTCTACTACGTCCAGAGCAGCAAGTTACAACCACAGATGGACCGATAGCATCTGATCGGTCAATTTACCTAGAACCGGTCCAGATTGACGACAAGGGGGTACGAGTTTTACGCCACAAGAGGGTTCCGTTAGTCAAGGTCCTGTGGAGAAATCACGGAAGAGAGGAGCACACATGGGAGCCCCAGGACTTGATGCGACAAAGATATCCGGAACTCTTCAGTCAGGTATTCCTCGCAACCACTCAAGATGTTCAATTTCCTTCCTAATTTAAACTAATAGAACTGAAATTTCAAGGTTATGGGCTAAACTTTTGTTTATTGGGATCTAGACTTTGCCAATTGGGCAATTTGATCTTAATATTGACAAACATGAGGTCGTGACGTAAAACTTTCAACTCTCATGGGATGTTACAAGTTTCTTCCTCCCTGATAGGAGTCCCCGTAGGCTTAACCTGGATTTCGGGGACGAAATCTTTGTTTTGTTTATTGGGATTTATAACATCCCATTTCCAACTAGACCCCTAAGAGTGGTTTTGACATGACAAAACCCTAGGAAGCCCAAGAAAGAGTCAAGTGGACCTGGTGGTGTGGATAGGGCCACTATGGTCTGCACTTAGCAGATCTCTAAACCTTGGTTAAAAATGATCATGGGGCTTCACCAAGACTCCAAGACCCCACCCATACCCTTATAACCCTAGAAAGAGATCAATGGGTCACTAAGGACCCATGAAGAGCAATCAAAGGACCTAAGTTGACCAAAGTCAACTATAGCCCTAATTGGGTCAAATTGACCTACACAAGGGTCAATTGTAGTCCCTTAGCCCAGTAGACCCCACCCATACCCTCATAGACCTAGTGAGAGGTCAATGGGTCACTAAGGACCCATGGAGAGTAGTCAATAGGGCTAAGTTGACCAAAGTCAACTATGACCCTAATTAGGTCAAATTGGCCTACACAAGGGTCAATTGCAGTCCCTTAGCCAAATGGACCCCACCCTTATCCTCATAAGCCTAGTGAGAGGCCAATAGGTCACCAAGGACCCATTGGGACCAATCAAAAGGGCTAGTTTTGACCAAAGTCAACCCTTGACCTAAAATGGTCAAAATGCCCTAGTTAAGGGCCAAGTGACCTCCAAGGGCCAATCCAACCCCACCTTGACCCTAGGGGAGGCTAATGGGTCACCAAGGACCTATTAAGGAAATCTCAAGAATCAAATTTAACCTAGATGGGCCCTAGTCCAACTTTGGGTCAAGTTAGCACAAATGGGCTAACTCAAGCTCAAGCCCATTACATTGGGGCTAACCTTGACTTAAGTGGCCAAATGGATTTGTGGGCTGACATGGGACATGTAGGAGCCAAAAATTCAGGCATGGTGACTAGGAGAGAGAAAGTCACCCATGGAGGAGATAGAAAGAGAAGGAAGAAGAAGGAAGGAGGACTTTGTGCTCCTCCTTCCCCCTCCCCAACCCCCCGATTCATTTCAGAAGGACAAGGGGGAGTGTAGCAGCCATTGTGGACTGATTAGAGCAAGCTCCACCCCCCTACCAACCTAGCCGCCAAGATTGACCATGGCCAAAAATGGCACATGGCAATTCAGCCACCTAACTCCCCTCCTTTCCCTCTTTAAAAGCTTCCCTGAGGTTCAAGGAGCATTTCCCACACTTTACCTGAAGGAGCCAGCAGGATTCCTGCATTTTTGAAGAAACCCGACCACCACCACCACCACCATGGTATTCCGGCGATCCTCCCGACTTCAGGCCGCCAAAAAGGTCCTCTTCCACTCCTTCTCTCATGGGTAGATCGTAGGGATCATTAGGGCCGAGGTTAGGGCTCAATAGAGTTCAATCGGATTTTTAAATCCATGGAAATTTCATGGAAAATGCGATCGTCGGGTTCGCCGGAATAGTGCTCCCCGGCGGCCTAGCCGCCGCCTGGAGATAGCCCCGACCACCACGAAGGTGTCGACGGCGGTGGCAGGCCGGGGAGGTGGCCGGAGCGCCGGCGGCAGCCGCTGGAAATCGGCCCAGGCGGGATTAATCCTGGCCGTCTGCCAGAGGAAGAAGATGACGGGATGCCGTCCATCTTGCGCCAAGATTCGTGCTGCTGATGATAAGATACTATAGTATATGAGTTTGATTTATTTTATTTTCTGTCACATGTTATGTATATAATGGTTTTAATTATTAAAAATAGTTAGAGCCTTTTTCAGAGAATATGGTCAACACAGGAAATGTAGCCCTATGGGTCTACTGTCCAACAAAATTGGTTTGAACCAATTTGGGTGACTGGTTTGACCAGGGTACTCTTTTTGGTGGGGTCTATACAAATGACTAGGCAATCATTAAACTAGTTGCCCACACTTCATCCTTGGTCCAAATGGTTTGAAATTTTGGCAGGGAGTCACCCTACCTTATATCTAGACCCTGCCCAAAAATGGGAATTTTTGGGAATAAATTTCCTATAGGTTTGTAAACAATTTAATTATGCTAGGGTAAATTAAATTATGGGTCAAATGAAGTCCAAATTTATCCAAATTTTGGTGGGATGGATATGAGGTCAATATAGCCCTCTGGTTAAAATTTCATTAAGTTTGGAGTTGATTTGAATGGGATTCAAGCAAACCCTAGCCTTGCCCTAAGAAGGGTATTTTGGTCCAAAATGTAATTTTGGCTTTTAGTGTCCAATTCACCTCAACAGAGGTTCAAATTTGGTACACTGGTTTGACATGACAATATACACCTCCCAATGAAAACTTGGGGGCATTGGAGTTGATTTGGCCCAAGATCCTAGGTCAAACCCTAAGGAAGGGCTTTTGTAACTTGTGAAGGACATATGGCCAAAACACCTTGTATGGATATGAAATTTTGTAGGGGTGGTATTTTGGTAACTATAACTCTCTGGTAAAAATATTAGGGTATTTTGGAAGGTTTAGGACCCTCAAAAGCCTAACCCTAGTTTAGGGCACAAATGTGGTGGGATAGGAATGTGTTAGCTAAACCCCTTAAAATGATATGAAATTTTGGTAGGATGGTCATAAGGATATTAAGAAGCTTTGGTGATTTATTTAGAAATTTTGGAGTAATATTTATAGCACTTCATTTGTAACACAAGGAATGCCTCAATTTAGTAAATTAATTATTATGCTCCCTCTGACCCTTGGGAGGTCATGAAATTTTGGCAGAGGATGGTTTTAATCATTATAAGCTTATATAAATTATATGAAAATTGTTGGATACTTATTTGAGGTACTTACTTCACAAGCTTGCTAATTGATGGAATTATTCAATAATTTAATTTAGTCCATTTACTGATAATTAAATTATGAAATTTGGCCCAAACCATTTACATGCCATTAGAATTATACTTGAATTTTCTCTGAATTTTTGGAAGCAACAGAGTATTTTATATTTCTTTAAATGAATTTTCAAGGATTAAAATGAAATAATGATTTGGGGATAAAACCTTTCTGAAAAATTTAGATATTTTGGAAGATGAGTTATATCCTCATTTTTAATAACATATAAAAGTTGTAGAATGATATCTTGACTGAAAATTGTACTTCATGTTCATTATTGGAAATATTAGTCAATAGAATAATTAAATAAATTATTAAATAAATAAGGAAAATTTTGGATCTCTGGACTTAGGGCTTAAAGGTCATAATAGACCTCCATTAATTATTATAAGAGTACTGGATAGTTATTTGATGTATCTCCTATTTTACATGAAGTTTGACATGGTGGTCTGCAATTAGCAATTTTGGAAAACTATATATTAATTTGTTTGAAGCTTATCACTCCTTAATCACTGATGATATTTGACCCAGAGCATTTATGGGCCCTTGCAATCATGTTAGAATTATCCTTGAATTTTCAGAAATAATATTGCCCTGTTTATTATTTTTATGAATTATTGCAATATACCATTTAAATAAAATAAGTGGCCTGAACCTTGCTGAAAAATTAAGAGATTTTGTATCTTAGGTTAAATGATTATATTAAGTATAACATAAATCTGGGGAGATTTTATATTGTCAAAATTTGGTACCTTCAGCTCAATCTTGGAGACTTGGGCCACTATAAATGTTTAAATAAATTCCTAGATAAATAGGAAAATTGTAAAACTCTGGATTTGGGCAATAAAGGTCATAATGGACCTCCACTAATTATCATAGGAGTATTGGATGATTACTTGATATACTTCCCATTTTACATAACATTAAACCTTGGTGGTCTGCATATAGTAAATCTACTGAAATAATCTGGAGTACAAGTTAGGCACATAAGTCAAAAATTAGTGGTTATAGGAATGAGTTCATCACTCAGGGTTGGATGAGCTAGGGATTGGTTTGACTAAAAGGTTAGGTAGTGTTTGGGGTCGACGAAAGATCGTCTTCCCCATAGAGTAGAAAGTCAAAATCACCTTAGGTATAGTTTACTATAATATGAAAATGAAATGGGTAACACCTAAGTTGTAGGCATAAAGTAAATTGAGGAGTAGGTAGTAAACTTAGGATTTCACACTCTCACACCCTTGTGTCCCGAGAGATAGTTTGGGTTACTCGGGAAATAAGCCCAGTGGTTAAGGTAATGGGCATGGTAGCCCGGGGAGCTTCGGCTCGGTTGTAGGTTATGACGGACGGGTTAGTCCGGGGAGCTTTGGCTCGGTGGTAGATTGTGACAGACGGGATAGTCCGGGGAGCTTTGGCTCGGTTGTAGATCATGATGGACGGGATTGTCCGGTGAGCTTCGGCTCGGTTGGTTGTTTGACTCATAACTATTGCATGTGCATAAAAGGTTTAAGGTTGTGGGTCTTCGATATTAGGGAGTTCGATGCACCGACACCAATATCGTTGGCTCGGCAAGTGTGGTGAGCACTTCGCCAACAGATGTCTGGTGCGCCAGCCGGCAAGAGTATGCAGGCGTTCGCTTAGTGCACCAAGCATTGAGGCGTACGATAGGTCTGACCGGTAGTGCTTTACTGGTTTAGAGGTGGGCGAGGCCCAACCCACCGCTTCCGTCTGCCACTATGGAGGTATCCTGGGAGGTAACAGCTCCGAAAGGGGGAACTAAAGGTCTGTGTACACAGAGTCGAGTAGGTGAGTTGCACTTGCATGTTCACATCATAACATAATTGTATTTCATAGCATAACCATGGCATAAAACCCGACACCTAATGTATAAGCGGTATGGGATGCTCTATACATTAGGCCTTGCAAAACGACCCCTTGGCTTATAAGTTCGTGTGAGCGTGCTTATAAGTCAAGGTTCTCTTTCAATATTATAAGCCTGCTAATAGAACCGACACCCTATCGTATAAATCGGTATGGGACTTTTTATACGATAGGAGCCCTGCAAAAGATCCCTTAGCTTATGTGTACCCACATAAGTTAAGGTTACTTATTTAATTTTTTATAATTATTATCATGCGTACACTGTTAGTTTAGTTTCGCTGCCATCTGGAATTTGACTATTCTCCACCTTCATGTCCTTCCCTTTCCTTCTCCCCGCTCGGTGCTTAGGAGCCATGGGGAAAGGGGTGGGGGACGATAGAACTTAGTCTTTTAGACTAACGGTTTTCGAACCACATCATTTAGGGGACCACGGAGCCCAGCATGGAGGAGCAGCCCCGGAGGTCGGCACGCTTGGAGATCGGACAGTCTAGCACTGGAGTCCAGACAGCAGGGATAGTGAGTCCCGAACTATAGTAATTGTATTGGTTTGCTTCCGCGATGAGTGAATTGTAGTGAGGACTTGATGTACCGGGCATAAGCCCGAGATTTTTATTATATGTACTATCTGTGGACACTCCCTTCGTGGAGTTTGTTTCTATATATGTGCTTTCTGTGGACTTGCATCTTTTCTTATGCTACAGTTACGATCGAAATTGGCACGCAGAGTCAGCGTCTTGTAGTGACGACCTTCCCGGGTGTGAAGGTATCACCGCAAGGTGGCAGTTCCTAAGACCCCGGTTTCGAAAAAAAATGGGGGTCTTACATGAGATCTGCCCTGGAACTGATAAGAGCCTTGGACTCTTTGAGTAGATGAGAAGGCAGAGCTGCCACCTGCACCTGCATCAGGAGGAGGTGGAGAAGGGGGAAGATAAGACTTGGAAGATCCTTTGTTAAACTTTCTTTTCTTTTTCATTGCCTTAATCTGATTTCTGGAGTATTGCATCCAAGGTTCAGTGATTTCACAACTATGCAATATATAATAAGGTACATCATTTGCATCTGTAACTTTTTCTGGAGGAACTCTTTTCATGGCTTTGCTTCTAGATTTTCTTTTCCTTCCTATGGTAGCTGAGGAGTCATCACTGTCTATTCTGAACTAGTCACTATCAGAGCTCTGGGGATCATCATATAGAGCATCTATTCTCTTAATGTATTCTTATTGAAGATTTTTGGCTTGAGAGAGTACTGGAGCAGCAACAATAGGAGCAGTAACTTGAACATGAGGAATAACAATTAAAAAAAACTAGCAGAATCAGCAGGCTCATCAATACATGCCTCTATCATCATAATATCTTTAGAAACAATTACAGAACTAATAACAGAATCAACTAAAAAGTCATTAACATTATCATTAGCAGCAGCAACAACAGCAGTAGTGGCCTTGTCCTCAGCTTGGACAAATGCTATAAAAGAAGCTAGCAAAATTGGCTCACATACTGGAACAGGCACAATTGCCTTGGAGAGTTCTTCACACTGTTGAGCTGGTAGATAGTTGAAGTAAACAACATCAAAAACTGAGAGCAGGCTCTGGAGATCCACTGCAAAAACTGGAGTAGCAACTTAAGCTTCAGCAGCAGCAGGCAATTCCAGAACTTCATTAGGCATCTCCCCTGCCTTGATTCAGTATGAACTGGATCAAGGCACCCAGAGGAAGGGTTTGCCTGAGAAGAGAGGAATGAAGATAGCCTGTCAGACAACTCCTGAACATGTTTCAGAAGTGGGGCCATTGTGGTCTCCAGCAATAAGGATAGCTTGGGGGCTATGAGCTCAGGCAGCCTGTCTGCCAGTGCAGGAAGATCTATATGCTCAAGATGGGCTTGAGTAGAGGTAGGAGTTGATGTTGCTGGGATAATGTTTGATGGTGTGGTGGTAGGAGGTATATGGATGGATGGCTTAGGAGTAGAGATTGTGGAGATGGATGGTACTTGAGTGGAGATGGATGATATGGGTGTGGAAATGGATGGAGTAAAGGATGGTTGTGAGAGTATATCCTGAAGGAGTTGTTGGTAGGAGGAGGTAGATGGAATCTCAGGAGGAGAGGAAGGAGAATCATCCATGAAGGAATCTTTCAGGAGGTGGAATGATGGAATGGTGAGAGTTGGATAATAATGCAGAGGGTGGAATGTTTCTTAAGTGGCTGGAGGAGATAAGGGTGATGAAATGGTAATGGGGGAAGAGATAGGTATGGTTGAGGTGATTGTTGTGGTTGATGTGGTTGATGTGGAGATGGTTGTAGAAATAGGTGGATAGGAAGCATGCAAATCTTCTGCTGGGGCAAAGATCTGAGGGGAAGTGACTGTAGCAGTCCTTGTGCCTGAAGATGGAATTGTTGTAGGTCTGCTGGGCTTGACAATCTGTCTATCCCATTTTCCAAATAATGCACAAGTCAGCCTCTTGGAAGCATTGATATGCATTCCACTTGAAACTAACAATTCAGGGCACTTAGCATGAAGAAACAGCCCAATTATTCTACCAAAATTAACAAAAGTCTTATTTATTTTCTTTTTGATTAAATCAAAAAAGAGTTCTCTCCAGTTTAGGTGCTTTTTATCCACAAGAGCTCCCATCAAATAGAGCTGATACCTGGAAATTGTATCATGAGCAGAGTGCTTAGCTAATAGCACTTTCCCTACCACATCTGCCAAAAATCTGTATTCCACTGACAGATTTTTCTTCAAAAGCTTGTTGGAGTTAGCTGCTGTATGCCCCATCCTTTCAAGCATATTGGAGAATTCTTCTCAAGACAAATCAATGCAATCTTCTCCTGTACTCAACTGAAAAAATTCTGATAAAACCTCAGGTGAAAGTGATACCTGATTTCCCGAGATCGTGCCGACGATGGTGTTGTTATTCAGATTCTGTGTTGTATATACCCATTCTTTAATTTCATCTGCTGCTATCTTGATTCTTATTGTCATGATGTTCTCTAGTTGCTGTTCTTTGAAGAGCTCAAGTATGTCTTTGAATATTTGATCACTACTTTCAAAAGAATCCATATCGATGTCAAATCCGGTGTCGAATTTCATTGCCGATAGAGCTGCAACTGAAATGGCCATTTGATCCTGCAAATACGAACAAACAAAGAACAAGTGCAGCAAAAGTTTGGAGGGAAAAAGTGTTTTTCTGCAGAAACTATGAAAGCGCAAAGGAGAACGACGACCGAAAAATGATTTTTATATTAGGGTTTGACGCAGAAAAGGAAGGATCACTGAACTTCGTTCGACGATCTGGGCTTCTAAAGGAATCTGAAGAGTCTTCAATAACTTTGATCTCTATTCGACGATACTGGAGAGCGTCGAACTCCGTTCGACGATCGTTGACTAGAGGAAGATAGCCTAGCGCTGCCTGGAAAATGCTGAACTCCGGTCGACGCTTGTTGGAAAGCGTCGATCTCCGTTCGATGATTTTTGGAAAAACGTCGAGCACAGTTCAGAGACAAAACAGAACCTATAGACAAGAGAAAATATAAGTTTTTAGCCTAGTCTTGGTCTGTTTTTAGATTTTCAAAATCTTGGAATTTATTTTAGACAGCCTCCATCTAGCATTCCTAACTGATTGAGGAAAAAGGTATGTTTCTTCTCATCCAAAGGCTTGGTGAAAATATCTCCCTTTGCAAATCTGTTGGGATATATTGTAGTTCAATTTTATTCTTTTTAACATTACCTCTTAGAAAGTGATGCCTAATCTCTATATATTTTGTCCTACTATGGAGGACTGGATTTTGTGCTTTGGAGATAGCACTAGTGTTATCACAAAAGATTTTTGACCCTTCTAAGTTGTAGCCATAGTCTAGAAGCTAGTTTTGAATCCACAGAATTTGTTAGCAACAACTGCCTGCTGCCATGTATTCAGCTTCAGCAGTTGAAGTAGACACAGATGTCTGTTTCTTACAAAACTAGGAGACAAGTCTTTCACCAAGGAACTGACAGGTTCCACTGGTGCTTTTCCTGTCTACTCTGCATCCAGCATAATCAGCATCTGAAAATCCAGTTAATTCAAATCCTGAGTCTTTTGGATACCAGAGTCCTAGATTTGGACAACTTTTCACATACCTGAGAATCCTCTTTACTAAGGTTAAGTGTGACTCTATAGGGCTTACTTGGAACCTAGCACATATGCATGTAGCAAACATTATATCAGGTCTACTAGCTGTAAGGTACAATAGAGAGCCAATCATTGCTCTATATGTTGTCTGATCAACATGTTTTCCATGTTCATCAGCATCTAATACAGCATTAGTAGACATAGGTGTTTTCATACAAGATGCTTCAGACATACCAAATTTCTTAACCAGTTCCTTTGCATACTTGGTTTGAGAAATGAATATGCCTTCAGCATGTTGTTTGACTTGCAATCCTAGAAAGAAGGAAAGCTCACCCATGCTACTCATTTCAAATTTAGAGTGCATCAGCTTGGAAAACTTTTTGCACAAATTTTAATCAGTAGAACCAAAGATAATATCATACACATATATTTGTACTAGTAGGGTATGAGACTTATGGGTTCTAATAAAAAGAGTTTGGTCTACTCTACACCTAATAAATCATTTTCCAGAAGAAAGCATGTTAGGGTCGCATACCATGCTCTAGGAGCTTGCTTGAGACCATATAATGCTTTATGCAATTTGAACACATTATCAGGGTAAGTTGAAGAGATAAAACCTGGAGGTTGTCTAACATAGACTTCCTCTTTGAGGTCTCCATTGAGAAAAGCACTCTTCACATCCATTTGGTAGACCTTGAATCCCTTATGAGCAGCATGAGCTAGGAATATTCTTATGGCCTCTAACCTTGCAACTGGTGCAAAGGTCTGGTCATAGTCTATTCCTTCTTCTTGAGAGTAGCCTTAAGCAACTAGTCTTGCCTTGTTCCTTACAATGACTCCCTGATCATCCAACTTGTTCCTGAACACCCATTTTGATCCAACAATGGAGTGATCCTTAGGCCTTGGCACTAGTTCCCAAACTTTATTCCTCTCAAATTGATGCAATTCCTCTTGCATAGCAATGATCCAGTGGGGATCTTGTTCTGCATCTTGAATGGATTGAGGCTCAACTTGAGATAGAAAGCAAGTGTGCATCAGATTCTGGTTGACCTGATTTCTGGTTTGCACACCAGCTGAGATGTCTCCAATTACTTGGGAAATTGGATGATCTCTTGTTGTTACTAAATCAACAGGGGGTGTTGATTGTTCACCAACCATTGTTGTTGTTTCCTCTTGTGGAATAACAACTGGCTCTTTTAGATGTTGCACATCCTCTTCATCATCACTGCTCTCATCCTTTTGCTGGATAGGTGGAAAAGCTGTATCCTTTTCTTTAACCTGTAATCTGTCCATACTTTCTGAAAAAGAGTGTACCTGTAATGGTTCTATGGTAGAAGCAGACTTCTCCTTATAAAACATGTTAGTCTCATCAAAAGAAACATGAACAGATTCTTCTATTTTAAGAGTGGATTTATTATATACCTTATAAGCCTTGCTAATCATGGAGTATCCCAGAAACACCCCTTCATCAGCTTTAGCTTGGAATTTTGCTAAATATTTCTTGTCATTATTGTGTATATAACAAATGCAGCCAAAAATTCTGAAATAGTCTACTTTAGGTTTCTTCCCTTTGAGCAATTTATAGGGAGTCTTGCCCTTCAGTTTATGTATTAGGCTTCTATTCAACACATAGTTGGAGGTGTTCACTGCCTTAGCCCAAAAGGATAGAGGTAGGTGAGCATCTGTCAACAATGTAGTAGCAAATTCAATTAGGGTTCTATTTTTCCTTTCAGCTACCCCATTTTGTTAAGGAGTTCTAGGAGCTGAGAAAGTATGCATGATCCCTTCACTCTGACAGAACTCTTGCATAAGAAAAGAATCAAACTCTGTCCCATGATCACTTTTGATCAGGGCAATGTGAGTATTGAACTCAATCTGTATACATTTGAGAAACTCTGTCAAACACTTAAAGTTATCAGACTTCTTCCTCAGAAAGAATACCCAAGTGAATCTAGAGAAGTCATCTACAATCACCAAAGTATAAGATTTCCCTCCTAAGCTTTATACTGTAATGGGTCCAAAAAGATCCATGTGTAACAGATACAAAATCCTAGGTGAATCACTCTTATTAAGTGACTTAAAATTATTTTTAGTTTGCTTGCCAAATTGACAGGCCCTGCAGAGTCCTTCCTTCTTGTAGGGGCATGAAGGTAGTCCTCTAACAAGGTTGTCCTTGGACAGCCTAGCAATGGTTCTAAGGTTTAGGCATCCTAGTCTCTTATGCAATAGATCATTAGGTTTGCATACTGAATTAAATAAGCAAATGTCTGTATGGGTTGAAAGAAAATCTACAAGATAGATATTACCTTTCCTTTTACCTGTTAACACAATTATAATATCCTCTGACTTGATCTTGCACAGGGATTTGTTGAAAATAACCTTATATCCTTCATCACATAGTTGACTGATGCTGATCAGGTTGTGCTTCAGTCCTTCAACATATGCCACCTTCTTGAAAGTGACTGAACCTATCTGAACAGCACCATATCCTTTTGTTTGACCAAAATTTGAATCACCAAAAATTACTTTGGGTCCAAGTTTAGTTATGAAGGATGATAGATTCTCCTTGTTCCCTGTCATGTGCTTTGAGCACCCACTATCCAGATACCATTGTTGGGCCATCTCTGGATAGGTCTTCACCTACACATAAACCGCTTATATGTTTTTGACCCAGTTTACCTTGGGTCTAGGTTGATAGCCTTTAAATTCAGAAATGAAAGACATCCCTGGCTGACTCTTATATCCTTCAGGATGGTATCTCCTAGGAGGTACTATCCATTCAGTATAAGGGTTGAAGCTTTGGGATGAGGGACTTTTAGGATTGACTTGAGATTTACCTCTGAAATAAGGTTCAAAGCTCTGAGCTCCGTTCGACGATCATCGACTTGAGTTCGACGATCTTAGATCAGATAGTCGAGCTCCGTTCGAAGATCGACTATACAAGAGTTCAGAGTTCAGAAGTCGTCGATCTTAGTTCGACGATCCAGCTTTGGATCGCCAAGCTCTGTTCGACGATCGTTGAGCTCTGTTCGACGTTTTCTGTTGAACTTGATTTTCCTTAGGTAAATCTGGATTCTTCCTAGCTACCTCTACAACACCCTTTCCTTTATCAGAAATAAATTTAATTGGGGTTATTAATACTATAGGTTGGCTGGATGAAGCACCCAAGCCCAGTGTACTGTTGAATCTTGAGTTCACTGTGCTTGTAATGTCCATCAGTCCGATGCTTCTCCCATTAAGGGATTCTTCAAACTGCTTGGCCTTGGATAGTTTACTTTTCAGTGCAGCTATCTCCTCCCTATAGCACTCTAACTCCTCAGAGAGTTTGAGGTTATTTGATTTTAGGACACTGTAGTCAGATAATTGATTTTTGAGAGAGATTATCTCTTTCTCAGACCTTAGCAAATCTAAACACAGTGTCTTAAATTCAATTTTAAAGTCCTCAGAAGTAAAATCAAAAGATTTTATTACCTCATCCTCTTCAGATCCAGTTTCAGCTTCAGAATCAGACTCTTATTCTGCATCAGAGTTTTGCTGGGAGGCATTGATTGCCATCATGCATAATTCTTTTTCCTAAGCATCATCCTCATCATCACTTGAGCTGGATACGGCTTCTGATTCTTCTTCAGTGTCACTCCAGCTTTCAGCTACAAATCCTTTTCTTGTATGCTTATTTTTGTTGGATGAGGATCTGTTGCTGTTGTTCTTTCTGGAGTCCTTGTCTCTTCTTCTCTCATTTTTGTCCTTCTTGTCCTTGTTTTTATTCTCTGGACAGTCAGGCACAATGTGGCCTTGCTTCTTGCGTCCAAAGCAGATGATTTCTTTGCTGTTGGACCTATCATATCTAGGCTTCTCATGCCCTTTGAATGACTTCTTTCTGAAGTCCTTCCTGGCCATCTTATAGAATCTTTTGGCCAGTAGACTTAAGAGCTCATCATTTCCTGTAGCTTTATCTTCAGGCTTCTCTTCTGTAGCTTTGAAGGCTATGGTCTTATCCTTTCTGATGACTGGAGAAGTAGCCTTTTGTTCTTCTTCCCTATTTTTGATGAGCAGCTCATAAGATTTGAGCTGTCCCAGAAGAGCCTCTGTGGTAATTTCACTTAGGCTTCTGGCATCTTTAATTGGCCAGATTCTTGAATCCCAAGTGCTGGGGAAGCACATTAGGATCTTGTCATTGAGTTCAGTGAGTGTGACTTCCTTGTCCAATGACTTTAACTCACTGACTATCAAATTGAGCCTGGTGTACATGTCTGCAATTGATTCAGCCTCACCTTTCTTAAAGTTCTCATATTGGGATATGAGATGGGATCTCCTGTCCTTTCTTTCATCAGCAGATCCTGATACAATTTCTGAAGCTTATCCCATATGTCTTTAGCTGAGCAGCATTCAGATTCCTTCTGGAATATCTCATCAGACATAGTCTGAGCAAGAATATTCATAGCCTTTACATCTGCAGTTTTCCACTTCTTTATTTACGCATCTGTTCCTGAGGGAGGTGGAACAGCACTTGTGCTTGTGGTCTCTGGAGGTCTTGGACACACTATTAAAACAGAATTGAAAATGTCCTCATCAATAGAATTCATGTATAATCTAATCCTTGCCTTCCAAAGTGCAAACTTGGAAAGATTGCACACTGGAGGTCTGGTGCTAGCATAGTCTTTGTTCTGTGCCATATCTTTATATAAAATTAAATATAATGAAAATAACCCTCTTAAAGGATTGATCTTATCAAGGATCTTTTGGTTCAGGTGTTAGCCTGTATGAACAACTAACCTGGCTCTGATACCAATTGAAAGTGAGAGAAAGATCTACCTTGACTCTAGAGGGGGGGGGGGGTGAATAGAGTATTTTAAAATAATGTTTACAATTAAAATTGTAAGGTAGTGGAAGATTTAATTTAATTATATGTGTAAGGTGCTTGTAGAAAAACAAAGTTAAAGCAAGAAATAAGAATCACAAAGTACACAACAATAACAAACACACAGCAACCAGAAGACACAAGGATCTATAGTGGTTCCCCAAAACTTGGGTACATCCACTCTTCTACCACCCTTGGTAGGAATCCACTGTAGGATGAGTTGATCAGGTGTCCTGGGCACCAATGAGCTTTTGATAAGGTGCTCAAAAACAAGATCTAGATTTTTTGATAAGGTGTCTTGCCACCACTGAGTTTTGATAAAGCTCTCAGAACCAGATTCAGAACTTTTGAAGGGAGTTTTGATAACCCTTTTACAGCAAGAAAAGAAAAAGAAAGAGATGATGATGTCTTCTCTGTCTCAAATCAAATGAGAGAAGACTAGTGGATTGTCGATGTTGTCAAAGCTCCCCCTGAGATGTAGAATAGTTCAGGAGTGAAAGCTTTGCTAGGGTGATAGGCCTTCAGAAGCTTCAGATCTCAAGCAGAAGATGATTCCAGTAGATGCTGAAATATTTGGTGTCTGGAGTCCTTGATGTTGAAGCCTTTGAACACTTGAAGATTCAGTAGATTTGTAAATCACAGAAGTTGAAATCTTTATCAGAGAAATTGTGTTGTTCAATCTTCTGCAATGTAATCTAATTCTTTTGTATCTCCTTGTATTGTCTATATTGATCACTGTATCTTGTGCATCTGTCTTATGAGAATGAATACTGAAGGAGTATATTAGATATTCTCTTAGACGGCCGTTTAATCAGTCATAAATGACTTCCATAATAGACAACTGTATCTGGGGAAAGTCCTAAGCAATATTCAATTTAGTCTTTCCTTGAAACTTGCATCAGATTGATTGAAACGGCTAGAAAATCCTTTGCAATCAATGCAGGAATTAATTCTGATTATAATCGATAACGGTCCTTGAGTTTGAATTCTGAAGGCATCGATCTCTCACAGAAATCGTCGATCTGAGCTCTACGATCGTTTAACTGAGCTCAGAGATTGGATTAACACAGCAGACAGAAAACGTCGAACTGAGCTCAACGATCGTCGAACTGAGCTCAGCGACTGGGAAAAATAACTGAAGACAGATCGTCGATCTGAGCTCGAAGATCGTCGACCAGAGTTCGACGACTCGGCAAAGTTGAGCTCAGAGAGCGTCGAACGGAGTTCGACAAAAATTGTCTTTGTCTCAGCTCTAAGTCTTGATCTTTGAATGGTCCTGGGGGCAGCTTCAAACCTAAGTTCTAAGCCCTAGACTCATTGTAATTTGACCTTTTCAACTATACATCTAGGTCAAACCAAATTCCTAAAATCATAGTGATCTTACCCAAATTAGTAATGGGGTGTTCCAACAGGAATTCTATTAACTCGAGAGTAAGAGGTGATCTACTCGAGTGATTGATATGGCTACTCGAGAGCTATATTCAGGCTACTCGAGAGCCATTCCCTTACTTGAGTACAAGTAGACTTACTCGAGTATAAACTAAGTATTCAACTCGAGTATATAAAATACTACTCGAGTGAAAGACTTAGAAAATATTTCTTCAACAGAATTTTCTCTTCTTCAATAAACTCAGCAACATTTCTTTCTCCAATCAATCCTAGTGCTTAAAACATGAAATGTATCCCAATAGAGAGGCTACACATGAGTCAACACCATGGATCACACAATGAGTTATTACATTGTATGTTCCTGTGTTTGGTGACCCATTGTAGACTGACATTCGTCTACACTTGGTAATATAATCTTGCAAACACATAACTCAAGCAAGACATCAAATACAACTTAATTCATCTTAGTTCAAGGGTGACTTCACCAAATATGGCTTCTTGTGGATAGAATACCCAACAATCTCCCCCTATTTATAGAAGTCAGAACCCTTTACATTAAGGTGAATTATATAGATATATAAAGAACTAGATGTGCAATAGAGAAAGCAGTGCAATAAGCATAAGGATTAAAATCAAAGAGCATATGATCAGAATTTAGAATTACATAAATAAGATTGTCCAAAATATCATTTCTACACAGATCATATCCACACTCTCATAATTCTCTATGCTTAGACTTAATGGTGCTGCTTGTCCTTCTTCTCTTGCTGTCTTCTTTGGTAGTTGAAGGGCTTTGGATAGTACTTTGGAGGCTTTGGAGGAGCAGCCGGGTTGTTCATTCCAAATTCTCTGTCATAAATCCTTCTCTTTGTTAGTGACTTTTCATATAATTCCCATTCCTTGGAGCTGTAATGATCATTTCTGTTTTCATTGTAGTCCATGACAAGCTTGAGAGTTTCTAGAATGAGGGACTTTGAAGTTGGGGACCAGATCTCTGCAAACTCTGAAGCTTTCCTCTTTTCTGCCTCAGGATTTGGAGAGGATCTACTAGCAGAGGGACCCTCTCTATATTTCCTTCTTTTGGGGATCTTAATTTCTTGTAAGTCTTTAGGAATGTCAGATTCCCATACCTGAGAATAGGATTCTGGAGGTTGAGTTTCATCATCAGGCCTGGGAGAGAAGGTTGGCATTTGAACTGGCATTTGAGATGGATGGCCTTCAGCAAGAGGATTTAGATGGTGAGGAATGATATTTGGATTAGCTTGAAATTATGGGAAGGATGATCCCGTCCAGCACCTGCAGTGGTTCGAGAATGCCATCTCCATCAGGCCAATGACAGAAGCCTTCAAGTGCCAACTATTTATAATCACCTTGAAAGAGAAGGCGAGGGACTGGTTCCATCAACTCCCTCCAAGGTCCATCTTCGGGTTCGAAGACTTGAGTCGGAGCTTTCAGCTTCGCTTCTCCACCTCCAAGAAGAGGAAGAAAGGTCCTGAGTCCCTCTTCCTGATAAAGCAAAGGGCCGAGGAGTCGCTGGCCGACTACGTTGATAGGTTCCAGGAGGAGGTCCTTGACATCCAAGAGGTGCCAGGGTTTGCCCTCCAGATGGAATTTATGGTGGGGTTGCGTGAAGGATTCTTCAAGATGAGCTTGACCCTGAAGACCCCCCTTTCCTTCGAGGAGCTGATGGAAAGGGCGGCAGAGGAGATAGCCATGGAGGCAGCCAACCCGGCCTTTATGAAGAAGTTGGCAAAGTTGACGGAGGTGGAGTCAAAAGAGCAAGGTGGCTCAAGGCACCAGGAAGGAAGGCGAAGAGAGGAGCAGAGAGCCCAAGGGTTCCAGAGACAGGAGGGTCCGGAGCCAGGCTAGAGGCAGCAGGGAGGACTTGCCCATGGTCCAGGAAGAGCTCTCATCCAGGATGGGGGGAACTTTCATGGGGGCCAAGGGAGATTCAACCTCCAGAGGCAAGCCCAAAGACAGCTCCTGCCCCCACCCCAGTAAGCAATGGAGATTGGTCGAAGGGAGAGGAGGAATCGCAAGGGGAGAGGGGGGAGGCAGAGTAGAGTTACCATACTGCGAATTCCACCAGTTGGAGGGTCATGCTATGGCTACCTGCCCCGAGTTCCTAGAAGTGAGGAGGACGAGAGATCCAACCCAGCAGCAGCCGGAGCGGATCGAAGCTCCTCCCCAAGGAGGTGGAGGGGATGATGTTTGTGAGGACCGGGTCTACGTAGGACCCCGAGGTGGTATAGTTGTGATCCACGGGGGGGGGGGGGATCGAAGCCGCTCGGATGGCAAGTCTCCATGTGATGTACCGACGGAGCATTGCCTTGACTTCCCAGACCCCTCCCCCTAAAGAAAAGATCACCTTCTCATCAAAGGACATGCCAGAGCATGAAGATCCATTCTACGACGCCCTGGTCATCCAGGTAGCCGTCGAAGGCTTCATCGTCTCCCGGATCTTGGTTGACAACGGAAGCTCTATCAACGTCATTTTCAAGAAAGCGTTCGAGGGGATGAAAGTGGAGCCAAGGAGAGTGGTGGCGTCGGATGGACCTCTGTTTGGATTCTCAGGGGAGAGAAAGGAGGTGGAAGGTGGAGTCGAACTCAAGGTGAAGTTAGGGGGGACCTCAAGAAATTGCAGGTTCGTCATTATTGATGCTCCAAGTAGCTACAATGCCATCTTCGGAAGTCCCCTCATCAGCGCCTTCCAGTGTGTTCCCTCATCCTTCCACCAGTGCCTCAAGTTCAACTCAGAAGGGATCCAGGTCAGGATCAAGGGAGACTCCAGGATGGCGAGGCAGTGCTACGTCACGGCTGTCAACACCATCTCTTGGTTGGCTAAGGCGGAGGAGATGGAGAAGATCATGGAGAGCCTGAGAGGGATGGAGGTATCCAGTGGGAAGTAATCAGATGGCGACCACCATGCCCGGACCCCCTGAAAAAGCCTCGCCTCGGCGGAGTCATGTATCTTTTTTTTATGTTGTTGTAAGGAGTCTAGCCCCCGACCGGTAGAGTCGGGGGGTCATGTAACCCATCATTTTTCCCCTTTGGAGGATGTTGGATTTTTGGTAGAATTCAGGTGACATGCTCTGTCCCCAAGCCCGCCGAGAGGATCTCCTCATGCCAGGCTCTCACTAGCTGGATGGGTCAATGGTACCTCGAGGAGGCCAAGTTTTTTTAGCTCCGAGATGATTCCGCTATCAGGCTCTCACTAGCTGGCAGGGAAGGTTGATCTCTCATTGAAGCCAAGTTCCTTAGCTCTGAGATGATTCCGCTACAAGGCTCTCACTAGCTGGCAAGGCAGGTTGATCTCTCGTGGAGACCAAGTCTTTTAGCTCCGAGATGATTCCACTGTCAGGCTCTCACTAGCTGGCAGGGCAGGTTGATCTCTCGTGGAGCCAAGTTCTTTTAGCTCCGAGATGATTCCACTGTCAGGCTCTCACTAGATGGCAGGGTAGGCTGATCTCTCATTGGAGCCAAGCTTCTTTTAGCTTCGAGATGATTCCGCTGCCAGGCTCTCACTAGCTGGCAGGGCAAGTTGATCTCTCGTGGGAGCCAAGCTTCTTTTAGCTCCGAGATGATTCCGTTGCCAGGCTCTCACTAGCTGGGAGGGCAGGTTGATCTCTCGTGGGATCCAAGCTTCTTTTAGCTCCGAGATGATTCCGCTGCTAGGCTCTCACTAGCTGGTAGGGCAGGTTGATCTCTCGTGGGAGCCAAGCTTCTTTTAGCTCCGAGATGATTCCGCCGCCAGGCTCTCACTAGCTGGTAGGGCAGGTTGATCTCCCGTGGAGCCCAAGTCCTTAGCTCTGAGATGATTCCGCTATCAAGCTCTCACTAGCTGGCAGGGCAGGTTGATCTCTCGTAGAGGTTGACCTTTTACCCCGAGGCTGTCTCGTCACCCAGGCTCTCATCAGCTGGCACGACAGGTTGACCCCTCAGGAGGCTAAGTGTTTTCACCCTGAGGCAGTCTCGTCTCCCAGGCTCCCATCAGCTGGCATGACAGGTTGACCCCTCAGGAGGCTAAGTGTTTTTATCCCGAGGCTGTCGCGTCACCCAGGCTCCCATCAGCTGGCACGACAGGTTGACCCCTCGGGAGGTTAAGTGTTTTCACCCTGAGGCTGTCTCGTCACCAAGTCTCCCATCAGCTGCCATGACAAGTTGACCCCCCGGGAGGCTAAGTGTTTTCACCCCGAGGCTGTCTCGTCACCAAGACTCCCATCAACTGGCATGACAGGTTGACCCCTCGGGAGGCTAAGTGTTTATACCTCGAGGCTGTCTTGTCACCCAGGCTCCCATCAGCTAGCACGACAGGTTGACCCCTCGGTAGGCTAAGTTTTTTCACCCCGAAGCTGTCTCGTCACCCAGGCTCCCATCAGCTGGCATGACAGGTTGACCCCTCGGGAGGCTAAGTGTTTTCACCCCGAGGCTGTCTCGTCACCCAGGCTCCCATCAGCTGGCATAACAGGTTGACCCCTCGGGAGGATAAGTGTTTTCACCTCAAGGCTGTCTCGTCACCAAGGCTCCCATCAGCTGGCACGACAGGTTGACCCCTCGGGAGGCTAAGTGTTTTCACCCCGAGGTTGTCTCGTCACAAAGGCTCCCATCAGCTGGCATGACTGGTTGACCCCTCGGGAGGCTAAGTGTTTTTACCCCGAGGCTGTCTCGTCACCCAGGCTCCCATCAGCTTGCATGACAGGTTGGCCCCTCGGGAGGCTAAGTGTTTTCATCCCGAGGCCGTCTCGCCACCCAGGCTCCCATTAGCTGGCATGGCAGGTTGACCCTTCGAGGAGGTTTCGGTGAATTCTACTAGGAGAGGCTAGAGCATTTGCTTCAACCGCGCAAAAGAACTACGCTCAATGAATACGTTGGGTTTGATGATTCTTTCCGAGCGTGGGACTCGCTCGAAAAGAGCGGGGATTGTGTACAACCCCGTATTCGCCCCTATATAGTTTTAAGCTTTTTGGGCATCTTGGCACTCTCGGTGGCCAATTTTGGCTCTAGCTTGGAAATATACTAGTAGGGAGAGGAAAAATTTGCCTACCCCCTTGCCCCCTTCTTTGAGGGTCAGGTGCGGCAAGTTGGCCGACACCCCCTAACGGGATAAAGTGCGAGGTGAGGGCAGCGGGGTCGACTGGATACCAAGGTCTTGTCCCCCCTGCCCCTTAGCCCTGAGCAGGGGTGAGACCGGCCGGCTAGGCGGGTTCTCGCCCGCGAGGCCAGCTCGCCAGGCGAGACCGCCGGCCAGGCGGGTTCTCGCCCGCGAGGCCAGCTCACCGGGTGAGACTGCCGGTCAGGCGGGTTCTCTCCCGCGAGGCCAGCTCGCCGGGCGAGACAACCGGCCATGCGGGTTCTCGCCCGCGAGGCCAGCTCGCCGGGCGAGACTGCCGGCAAGGCGGTTCTCGCCCGCAAGGCCAGCTCGCTGGGCGAGACCGCCGGCCAGGCGGGTTCTCGCCCACGAGGCCAGCTTGCTGGGCAAGACTTCCGGCCAGGCGGTTCTCGCCCGCGAGGCCAGCTCGCCGGGCGAGACCGCCGGCCAGGCGGTTTCTCGCCCGCGAGGCCAGCTCGCCGGGCGAGACTGCCGGCCAGGCGGGTTATCGCCCGCAAGGCCAGCTCGCGGGGTGAGACGGGCCGGCTAGGCCCTCGCCCGCGCGGCCAGTTCCCTCGTCTCGGGTGTCAAGTGGGGCTGGGGGGTGTGGTTTGATCTCCTTTCGCCCTTGGACCTCTTTGGGACGTGCTTTTACCCTTTTGCCCTCGGGGTGGAATTTCCCTCATCGCCCTCCGGTGTGGAGGTTTTCTATTGGCTCGAGGCATATTTGCCCTAGGGGCATTTTGGTCATTTTACCCCCAAGACTTGGAAAAACTATAAATAGACCCCCTTGGGTGCCTTTAGAGAGGATGAATTTTCCTTACCTCCTCCTCCCTTAGCTTCTTCTTGGTAGAGTAGAGAGAGCTCTCTAAGGCGCCCAACCTAGCCCTTTGGTGAGGGAGGGGAAGAGTTCTCGTGACCTTCCGGGTGCGTGGTGGGACCTCCGCGCTAGAGCCGAAGGTTTTTTCATAGTTTCCTAATTCTCTGGTCCGTGACGTTCTCCCGAGTGTAGTAGGTGCGAGGTCACCCCTCTTTAGGGATCCCGAACTCCATGGAGGTCATTTTTGGCTTCAACACTAAGGATGGGTAAATTTTTATTTGATGCAGGTGAGTCCAAATGGCCATACCTCTATATGGTACTTGGATAGTGGATGTTCCAGACACATGATTGGAACAAGAAGGAAGTTGAAGGACTATTCTCCCATAGAGAATGGACCCAAAGTAATCTTTGGTGGATCAGAAAAAGGTGTCATCAAAGGGTTTGGTAACATTTCTAGTAACTCTATCTGTATCACTCAAGTGGCTTATGTGAAAGCTCTGAAACATAATCTAATTAGCATAAGTAAACTAAGTGATCTTGGGTATGACATCTCTTTCCTCAAGGGTGAGTGACAAATAAAGAGGTCAAGTGATCAAGAGATCATTCTGACTGGCACTTGGAAAGGGAATGTATATTGTCTTAACCTTGATTGTGAGTATAACAACTCAACTATCTGTCTAGTTGTAGATGAGAAAGCATCACAGTGTGTCCAATGGCACAAGAGACTAGCTCATCTGAACTATAGGTCAATTGGACAATTATTTAGTATGGGGCTAGTGAGGAATGGTCCTCAGGTCAAGTGCATTAAAGAGGGTGTTTGTTCAGCTTGCCAGAAGGGCAAACAGACCAAGACCTCTTTCCATGGACTTGTTACCCAAGATTCAGTGAGATGTCTATATCTCCTACATATGGATTTATTTGGTCCAATGCCAGTTCATAGTCTAGGTAGGAAAGCATACACATTAGTTATTGTGGATGACTATTCTAGATTTACATGGGTTTTCTTCTTGAGGCAGAAATCCGAAATCCCTACTGTCTTCCAAACTTTTGTTAGACAAAAGAATGAGTTTAATAATTTAGTGGTCAAAATCAGAAGTGATCATGAAACTGAATTTCAGTCTGAGTGTATGACAAAGTTCTGTGAAGAACTTGAGATTCATCAGGAGTTCACCTCACCTAGAACTCCCCAGTAAAATGGAGTTGCTGAGAGAAAGAATAGGACTCTAATTGAGGCAAGTAGAACACTACTAAGTGACACTTCTCTCCCTGAATACTTCTGGGCTGAGGCAATAAATACTGTATGTCATGTACTCAATAGAGCTTCCATCAATAAAAGACATATGAAGACTCCCTATGAGATTATGAAAGACAGAAAACCAAATATTTCCTACCTTAGAATCTTTGGTAGCAAATTTTATGTCCTAGTTAATTGTAAGCACTGCCAAACTAAGTTTGCTGCCAAATCCCTAGATGGGATATTTGTTGGGTACAATAATAATAGTAGGACATACAGGATCTACAACTTGATTACAAAAGTTGTAGAAGAATCCGTCCATATAGTATTTGATGAGTCTAAGTTAATTAACAGTGAACTGTCAAGCTCTTCTGGTAGTTCGACAGGTTTAAAGGAAAGGATGGACAAGCTGACTATTAGTGAGGACAAACCTGCAAGAAGTGATGAAGAAAATGATGGAAACTGTCCAGGGGGAGTACAAGACTCTCTGGATGAAGATGAAGACAATGAAGTGCTTCAGAATGAGGAAAGAGAAGAAGACCAAGAGGTTGACAGATTTCCTCCAGCTAGAAGACACTTGAAGGATCATCCTGCACACCAAATCATTGGTGATGCAAGCCAGGGAGTTCTAACCAGGAGCAAAAGCATGAACATAGTTCTATGTACAAGTTTTCTATCACCGATAGAACCTAAGAAGTTTGAAGAAGCCATGCTAGACACAAACTGGATTGATTCCATGCAGGAAGAGCTGAATAAATTCAAAAGATGTAAAGTCTGGGAGTTGGTTCCTAAACCAAGGGATCACAATGTTATAGGAACCAAGTGGATCTATAGGAATAAACTAGGTGAGAATGGCACCATAGTCAATAACAAAGTCAGACTGGTAGCAAAAGGCTACAGACAAGAAGAAGGGATAGACTTTGATCAAACTTTTGCCCCAGTACCAAGGTTGGAAGCTATAAGATTTTTCCTGGCTTATGCAGCTTTTTAAGGTTTCAAAGTTTTCCAAATAGATTTCAAGTCAGCTTTTCTGAATGGAGACTTGAAGGAAGAAGTATATGTAGAACAACCATCAGGTTTTGTTGATTCTCATTATCCCAACTATGTATATAGGCTTAAGAAAGCTCTATATGGTTTGAAACAAGCCCCTAGGGCTTGGTATGAAACTTTGTCTGCCTTCCTTATTGAGAATAAATTCTCAAGAGGTAAAATAGATAAGACTCTATTCTTTAGGGAATCAAAAGGTAAGATCATCCTAGTCCAGATTTATGTTGATGACATTATCTTTGGCTCTACTGAAAACAACCTTTGTAGTAAGTTTGCCAAACTTATGCAAGGGAAGTTTGAAATTAGTAGCATGGGTGAGCTGAAATTCTTCTTGAGACTCCAAGTTAGACAGACTGATGATGGATTGTTCATATTTCAGTCTAAGTTCACCAAGGAGTTAATTAAGAAATATGGCATGGAGACAACCTCCACCATGAAAAATCCTATGGGAACAAGTATGCCTATAGGCAAAGATGAAGCAGGAAAACTTGTTGATGAGTCTTTGTATAGAGGGATAATTGGCTCCCTACTTTACTTGACTGCTAGTAGACCTGACATCATGTATGCTACATATGTCTGTGCTAGGTGCCAAGCTTGCCCAAAGGAATCTCATTATACTGCTTTCAAGAGAATTTTGAGATATCTTAAGGGCACACCTAATCTAGGTCTTTGGTACCCTAAGAATATAGATTTCTTACTAGCAGGTTTTTCATATGCAGACTTTGCAGGCTGCAGAGAAGACAGAAAAAGTACAACTGGAACATGTCCATTCCTAGGTGGTAGGCTGGTGTCATGGATCAGCAAGAAGCAAACAAGTGTGGCTATTTCCACTGCTGAATTAGAATATGTAGCTGCAGGCAGCTGCTGTGCTTAGTTGTTATGGATAAAACATCAACTTAAAGACTATGACATCAAGGTAAGTAGAATTCCATTGTTTTGTGATTCTACTAGTGATATTTCTATTGCTAAAAATCTTGTTTCACTTAGTAGAACTAAGCATATAGAAATTAGATTTCATTTCATAAGAGAACGTGCTAAAAAGGAAGACATAAATCTAGAATTTATAAACACTAAAACCTAAATTGCTGATATATTTACAAAACCTCTGGATGAAAGTAAGTTCAATTATTTTAAAATTAAATTAGGTATGTTGGATCAAGAATAAGGTGATAGGTCAACATAAATTTTTTTCAAGTAGTATCTGTAAGTCCAAAATTTCTCAAGAAATTTTGTCTAAGTTAAAAAATTGTGTCGACACATGCTAACTGTGTCGACACTATCTTTTAGTTGTGTCGACATAGAAAATAATTATGTCGACAAAGAAATAGTATCTGTATCGACAGAGAAGTTGTGTCGACATAACTCTGTCGAGACCATGTATTAGTATATTTTTGTGTCGACACACAAAAATTGGTGTCGACACTCTCTGTCGAGACTTTGATAGTCTGTGTCGACACTGGCACAAGTATGTCAACACATAGACCTGTCGACTAAAACAAAGTTTTGTCGTGACCTAAGTTACTACTGTCGACACATGTATATTTTTGTCGACTAGTATTATTACTAAGTAAGGCATGTCTTTTGACCTACCCTTTACCAGTAGTCTATAAATAGAAGAAGACAAAATCTGGTCGACTACGCTTTCAGAATTCTCGACTCTAGACTTTGTGTCGACTAAGATATTCTCTTCTCTTCTCTTTCCTTCTCTCTCTCATCAATGGCCCCACACCAGGACGACAAGATCAATGAAGGATACGAGCTAGTTTGCAGGGGATTCGAGACAGCTTCACAAGAAATCAAGGGTGTGCTTACCCTAATCTCAGAGAATGGGTTGGAGTATTTAGTCTCTGAACCTACAAAAATTTGGAAGAAGGAAGTGCTTGAATTATACTCGTCTTCAATTGTAGATTCTGAAGGAAAGAAGATGAAAGCCACTATTCATGGTACAAGAGTGAAACTCTCACAGAAGACGATCAGAAAGTTGCTTCAACTCCCTAGAGTTAAAGAAGATGATGACATTGTTCCATCAATGAAGAAAGATGCACTCAGTTGGTATGGACTGAATCCAAACACCAAGGTAGGATCCTCTATTACCAAGAAGGGAATGAATTCCCAAGGCAAATTTCTCTCAAAGATCATAGGCAAGGTAATTCTCTGCAAGACAGGTGGACATGATAGAATTTCTGCTAACATGTTCAACCTTATGACCAGAGTCATAATCAGTGTAAAAACAGACTGGTCATCAGTAGCTCTTGATAAGATTCAAGAAGGTATTAATAAGCCAAATCTGGGTAAAATACTAAGCTTGTATCTAGCTTCCTCTATCCTAGATGTTATGAATCAACGGCCAGGTTCTAAGATCAATCACATGAAGAGGATGGATGTGAGGATTCTATCCAGATGGGATAGAGTCTTGACAAAGGAAGTTTCTACTCCACAGAAATAGGTAAAGAAGGATAGAAAGAAGAAAACCATTGTCCAAGAAGAAGAATCCTCTAGTTATTCTGAAGAAGAAATGGTCTTCAACTCAGATGAAGACCAATAGGAAAAATAATCTAAAGATCAAGTAGAGAGCAGTCAGCAACTAAAGAATAAGATAGTCTCCACTCTAGGGGGAGAGAATACTGAAATAAATGTCCCAAACACTGAACAATCACAGATGCGTGCCCAAGGGGGAGGTATTGCTGAAGCTTCTCAAGAAAGTGAGTATGCTGCTGATACTATCATGGATGTTGTATCAGAAATAAACAAGGCATCATAGGTCAATACTGAGAATGAATCACAAGATGTGACAATGACAGATCAAGCTCAAGATGAGCAAGTCTACTGCTCTAGTGTTGAGAAGACCATTGACAAAGATCTAGATGTCCAGAGGGAACCATTAGTTCAAAAAGACAACCTTGTTCCTCCTGTTCAGATGCAACAGGAGTTCACTTTGGAAGAATCGTTCCCTAACTTCAATAAAATAGGGACTGGGGGAGCAGCAAAGGATTAAGAAAGATATACAAGGAATTGAGGGGGAGATGTCTCAGCATGCCCCTACAGATAAGGAAACTGTGAATATACAAAGTTCATCACAATCTTCTAATGATGAAGAAGCCTCCATGATTAAGAAAAGGAAGCTGGTTACTATCAGGAAAAGGAACATAGGCTATAAGAAAGCCTTAAAAACATTCTCTCAACCATCTGCTCAAGGGATGGACTTCAGTTCACTGATGGTTCAACTGCAAGTAAAGTTAGATGAACAAAGACAATCTTTGGAGAAGTATGTGGATGAGTCACATAAAGAACTGCAGTTGCAGCTAGCTCAAGACATTAAATCCATCAGATTTGAAGTCAATTTGAATAAGAAAGAGATGACATATTGCTTCCATAAGGGAGGTAATGCTGTAGTATATTTGGCTGAGCAATAAAAGCTGATAAAGACTGAAGTTGAGGACATTGCAGTCAAGTAAGGATATATTTTAGAAAATCAATTCAGATCAAATGAAAAATCTCAAGGACTCACATGATGAAATTATAAAAAAACTGGGAAGTATTGCTACTGATTTGAAAACTGAAGTATCCAAGCAAATACAAGCAGATCTAGCAGCTGTCCAAATAGCCATTGAAGCATCTCAAAAGACTATTTCTGATCACCTGACTAAATTCAAAGCCTACTACAAAGAAGGTACTGAATATCTGGCTGATCAAGTAAGGTTTCAAAAGAATGATCTGAGAGATCATATAGCCAGAGAAGTCATAAAGGGGGAAAGAATGTTAGTCAAAGCTAGCTTTGAGCATGCTAAATGGGTATCTAATACCATCAGAGTTACTCTTGGATATCCACCCCTCTGTGATGATAATGAAACTGCTAAATCTGGTATTCAACCTGCACACTTTGAAGGGGTTCAGCAGGAAGTTGCACAAGTCATATATCCTCCAGCTGATTTTGAAGAAGTACAACAAGCAATACAGCATATGTATAGCCCTCCACAAGAGGTTCATACTGTTATTATTGAAAAAGTTGAAATGTCTGATGCCGCTAAGGATGCTCAGAAAGAGGCTCAGCTTTCTAAGAAAAAAGTCAGAGAACAGGCAGAATTAAAGCCTGATTTTGAGCAATGGAGTCCAACCTCCAGAAATATTATTCTTACTACATGGAAAGCTGTAAAAGACAATATGCATGATAGAGGCAAATTGTACTCTGAACAAGAATGGGGTAAATATCCGAAAAGTAAAGATGTCTTATATCAGTACAGAAGGGATATCAAAGCTGGAAAGTTACCTGCTAACTTTGTGGAGCCTAGCAAGTACTTTCCAAAGCCTTATCATTACTTTGAAAGGCAGAAGATTAAGGCTGAAGAACTCAAAAAGAAGGATATGAAAAGGAAGAAACCAGCTGAAGATATTGAAGCCAATGTGCAAGCTAAGATCATGTCTGGCAAAGGAATAGTTATCAAGGAGCCTAGTCAATCTTAGGATAGATAGGCTAGTATGTAGAACAATGTAATCTTTCTGTTCTATTAAGAAATCTGTAAAGCTAAACAATTTTCTATTTAATGAATGATATCATTTTCAGTGTTGATATTAGTTGTTATTTGTGTTTATATGTTACCCTGCTGTGAAATGGATGTAGAAATATTTTTTCCTTGTTTTATCATGTGTGGTGTATATTATTGACTAAGGGTTATGACTTCTCCAAATAGGGGGAGATTGTTGGGTACACTGGAAATTGTGTACGGAGAAGCCTCTCTGTACTCAATGATATACATCAATTTGTATTTGATGGGATGTTGAGTTTCATTGTGCAGGTTTGAGAAATGCAGGAAAATTTCTAAGTATAATTGTCGACACCAGGAATTGTGTCGACACCTGAAGCAGGAGCTGTGTCGACACCCAGGAGTTTTGTCTACACCAGAAGCAATACATGTGTCGACACCCAGGAATTGTGTCAACACCTGAAGAAGGCTTGTGTCAACACACAGGACTTGTGTCGACACCCACTCAACGCCATCTATCAATAACAGTTATACTGAGTCTGAAAGTCTTGTGTCGACACACAGGACTTGTGTCGACACACACTCAATGCCATCTATCAACAACAGCTATACTGAGTCTGAAATGCTTGTGTCGACAAATAGGACTTGTGTCTACACACACTCAACACCATCTATCAACAACAGCTATACTGAGTCTGAAAGGCTTGTGTCGACACATAGGACTTATGTCGACACACTTAACGACGTCTGGACATACACTATACGCCATCTGTCAGCATCAGCTATGTTGATACCAGGAGCAGTTGTGTCAACACACAGCACTTGTGTCGACACATACAATAGAAGCTGTGTCGAGAAGATAAAGAATGACTGTGTCGACACATTGGAAGCTGTGTCGACATCATCAAGTATTGTGTCGACACTTGGTCTATTTGTGTCGACACATTTTAAGTAGTTTGCTGACAGTGTCCTGCTAAGAAAGAATTCCAGTAAAGGGTCAGTTGTCACAACTGAAGACTTGATAGCTATCATAAGTAACAAGACTAACACATCTGTCAGTGCTGTTAGAAGGCTGTTATATATCGGATCAGCCGATAATCATGGATGAACTCTATATAAAGGGATGATCCATATCAACAAAAAAGGGAATCCAACAGAACAAATTATATAGAACTAATAACAAGTATTGGAGAGAAAGAGGCTGACCCAGAAGAAGGCAGATCCTGGACAAGTCTGCAAGAAAGATTCAGATTTGATTCTGAATTTAGGAAGGAAGTTGATTAAAGATCAACTTCAACACCAAGTAAAGATAAACCTTATTTTGTTCAAATTCAAGAAGCTTTGAAGAAGCTAAGTCAGGTTGGATCTGAAGTATTCAGTCATTCAAGAACTTATCAAGAAGCTCTCACCCATTTAGATTTCAATCTGGGTGAAATTTCTATTTCTTTAAATAAACATTTTCTTGTAAGATCTTATATAGATCTGAGTTGTAAGCCTATATTTATAAAGGCTGGGGTAGGGCTGAGTGCCTGAGGTGTAGGACTTGTTAAAGTCTGAGTTATAGGCCTGGAGATAAAGGCTGAGGTAGGGATATTGCCTGAGGTAGGGTTCTTAGGATGAATCTGAGATAGGACTTGAAGAAGTCTGAGCTATAGGAACCTATCAGGTTCTGAGTTGTAAGATTTGTGGATCTGAGATAGTGGAAGGAAGTTTGGCTGAATCTAGTTCTCTACTGGATAGGCGAAGGGGGGAAGTGGATGTACCCATAAATTCGGGAACCACTATAAATCTTGTTGTGTTGTGTTTATTTTTTCTGAGAACTGTGATTTTATATGCTGAGTTAGAACTTGTTAATTGCCTAATTAGTTAAAAAAGATTAGAACCTATTCACCCTCCCCCCTCTAGGTGTCTAGGCTTTTGAAATCAAATCTTTCAGTTCCACCTGAGAGAGGAAGCTGGAGTCCATTGCAATGTTAAGGATTTTGCTCCTTATAGTAACCCCTTGGCTAGCATCTCCTATTATCTAATTTTTGGGATGATCCCTCAAGTGTCTGACTGCTGGAGGCATCCTTTCTTCAACATCAAGAACTCCATTGGCTGGATCTTGCTGATCTTCATCCATATCTGTTGGGTCCATTGCCCACAATGTTCCTTAGATTGGATTTAAAGAGACATCTCCATCAACACACAGAGCATAGCTGTATTTGATGTTGTTTAAGCTCATCATGTGCAGGATATTCCATAGAACAAGTCTAGATAGATTGTCTAAGTGATATGACAGGTGATCATAAGGCAGAAAGGTAGACATCAAGAGAAGGTGCTGGAAAGACAGGATTTTGACTAATTCCACAAGCGTTGAGTGAGGTAAGCTCACTCAATGCCAGAGGTAAGAAAGAATTCGTCGAGATGAGATCACCATTCATCGAGATAAATTCAGAGCTTGAGATTCTTAGTTCGTCGAGCTCAATTCACAATTCGTCAAACTGAGTTCAGAGTTCGTCGAGCTGAGCTCACCATTTGTCGACCCTAATTTAGAGTTTGAGATTCTGAGTTCGTTAAGCTCAGTTTGGAATTCTTAGAACTGGGTTCAGAGTTCGTCGAGCTAAGCTCACCATTCGTCGAACTCAGTACAACATTCGTCGAACTCAGTACAACATTCGTCGAACTAAGTTCAGGATTTGGCTAAGGCAAAAACCGCTGTGACAGCATAACCGCTAAGATAAATGTTTGTCTCAACAGAGAACAAGAAAGCACTGAGACAAGTGTTAGTCTCAGCATAACCACTAAGACAAGTGATAGTCTCAGTATAACCACTGAGACAAGTGTTTGTCTCAGCAAAGAACAAGAAAGCGATGAGACAGATAGGTAGGAAAATGCTTAAGGCAGAAAGCATTGAGTGAAGATTACTCACTCAATGCGCTCAATGCCTAAGATGCTGCAAGGCAGAAATATGGTTAAGACAAAAAGCATTGAGTGAAGGTTGCTCACTCAACGCTGTCAACGCCTAGTGAAGACAGAATTTTGTTTAAGGAGTTTGGCGTTTAGTGATGCTCACTCACTCAATGCCAAGTAGTAGAAAGCTGATAAAGCAAGCTGGCGTTGAGTGAAGCTGAATCACTCAATGCCTAAAAACAAAATTATATTCTAAGTAGTTTGGCGTTGAGTGAAGGTTACTCACTCAACGCCAAAAGACAGTAAATCTGTCTAAGTGTTTTGGCATTAAGTAATGCTTACTCACTCAACGTCTGTGCTAATGTTGTTTGATTTTGGCTAAGTCCACAGATAATGACGTCAGCAAGTCAACAATTCAACATATTTCAAATTAGTGGTGGGATGGCTACAGTACGCGATAAATGTTGTTGCAGACCTACTGTATGACAGTTGGCGTAAAAGTAAAGTTGTTGCTAGCCATTAATGATGTGGGGCCCGCTGCTCAAGAGCCATTGGGTCAAATTCAATATAAAGGAAAAGTCTTTTATAGAGAAAGATAGATTTTTGAGAAAGCAATAAGGCAGTTCTTCTTCTCCGCCATTGTTGTAGAACTAAAGAACAGGAAGCTCAAGTCTACAAGATAGAGAGCAAGTTAATTGTTGGAAAAACATCTTCAACAGCAAGATAGATTGTGTGATCCACTCGCAAGTTAGCTCAGAAGGATTCTCTGAGAAAAAGGTAGCAGCTTGGGCTGACCCTTGCTGCAGGTGCTTCACAGGCTCAGCCAATAAACCTAAAGAACATTCTTTTGGGGAGCTGTGAAGAGGGAGATAGGGCTGAGTAGTTGAATCAGTTCAGAAAGGGGTAGAGAAGCTAATCTGCAAGTTACTTCCAACACAGGCCAAAGAAATCTTCATCCTTATTGCTGTGAAGAAAGGAGTTTGGTTGGGATTCTCCTAGCTCAGGTTGTAACAAGATCTACTGCAGTTACTTCTCTAGCTCCAGCTGGATAAAATCCGTGGTGCTGAGAAGAGGAAGTCAGGTCTAAGTAATTACTTAGTCCAGATAAGTAGACTCAGGAAATATATTTCCTGGAGTCAAGGTTGGGCTTAGTTTATCTCAGTCAAGATAGATTGGCACAGTGAAATTTCACCTGTGTACAATCATCACACCAACCCACATTCATCTTGTAGGATCCAAATGTATATATGAGCTATAGGGCTTAATTGCCTGAGGTAGGAGAGTGTTGCACTCTAAGGTAGGATCCAAGTGTGGATCTGAGCTGTATAGCTTAATTTCCTAAGGTAGGAGAGTGCTGCTCTCTGAGGTTGGCTCTAAGTATGGATTTGAGTGTAGGGCCTTTTGGCCTGAGGTAGGTGACTAGTGTGTCACTGAGGTAGGTGCTTGGAAGGGTAATGAGGTAGGTACCTGGAAGGGTACTGAGCTGTAGGAGTGTTGCAACACTCTGAGAGTAGGGCCTTGTGCCTGAAGTTGTAGGACTAAAAAGCCTGAGCTATAGGCCTTAGAGATAAGGCTTAGGTAGGTGGCTTGAGGGTCACTGAATATAGGAGCACTACAGAGCTCTGAGGTAGGATCCCTTGTAGATCTGAGGTAGGGTTGTCCTCCTAGCCTGAGTGTAGGGCTTAACAGCCTTAGGTAGGTGGTCTGTTAACCACTGAGTTGTAGGACCTTATGGCTGAGAATAAAGTCTTGGAGGAGACTTAAAGATCCTTAGGGATCTAAGGTGTAAGCTCTTTGGAGCGGTTTTTGGATAAGTTCCTAGTCCAACAAGATAGTTAGATAGGTAGGAGGGAAAGTGGATGTACCCAGTTGGGGAACCACTATAAATCACTTTGTGCTTTTCTGTGTTGTTTTCTTTATGCAGGTCTACATCTTGAAAGCAGAAAACAACCAAAAGCCAAAGCTCTTAAAGAAGAAACATAAAAGAACTTGAAAAGAGACCAATAACCTATTCACCCCCTCCCCCTCTATGTGATTTAGCTATCCTTGAATTAATGAATTTCAAGTGGTATCAGAGGGAGGTTGCTCAAAAAGTGCTTAACAGTCTGAGTAGACCTCAAAGGATAGCTAAAAGGTTAGCATTGGGTGGTTCAAAAGAGAACCATAAGGAGTGGAGCTCAATGGAGCTTCAAGTCTGCAGCAAGGAGAACTTTGGGAAATAGAAAGAAAGGATTAGGCAGATTATGGAAGCCAGTGATCCTAGAGTCTTGGCTTCAATTCAAGAAGGACCCATCATTCCCATGAGGGTCTCTACCTCAGATGCAAGCATCCAGACCCCAAAGAGTTATGTAGAGATGTCTGAATATGAAATCAACTTGGCATCTATGGATAAGAGGGCACAACACATCATGGTAAGTGTCATAGATGACTCAACCTTCCAGATGCTTGTCCACTGCAAGACAACCAAAGAGATACTAGGATCAAGAGATAATCTCTCCCATGATATTTTCTACTTCCTTAATAGATTTGCCTATTAAAGAAGACAGAAAGGGGGAGATATGTGTGGCAATACATAAGAGGGAGATATAGAAGTAATATTTGATATGACTATGTCATGTTGAGTCAAAGATTCAAGTAGTTTGAGAAAGGTAATGACTGATTACATGTTAAGCAATGACTGTGTTAGTGCATATTTTGAGGTAAGTGCTTCTAGTGGTGCTCCGTTTAAATATTAAGTGGTATAAATGAGAGAGCATATTACTTAAGCAATTGCTCAAGTAGTATGAGGATGCATTGACCTAACCTATTGTATCAACACAATTAAATGGAGCACATTAAATTAATATAGCATAGGCTAGCAGGTGTAGCAGATTATAATCTATAGATGCATGAAAGTACTCTGACTATTATGGTAATGCCTCTTAGTATTGTTGGGTGTTCTGCCTTCTTCAAATAGGGGGAGATTGTTGGGTCCATTGCCCACAATGTTCCTTAGATTAGATTTGAAGAGGCATCTCCATCAACACTAAGAGCATAGTTGTATTTGATGTTGTTTATGCTTATCATATAAAGGATGTTCCATGGAACAAGTCTAGACAGATTGCCTAAGTGATATGACAGGTAGTCATAAGGCAGAAAGATGGACACAAAGAGAACATGCTGGAAAGGCAGGATTTTGATTAAGTCCACAGGCGTTGAGTGAGGTAAGATCACTCAACGCTAAAGGTAAGAAAGAATTCGTCGAGCTGAGCTCACCATTCATCGAGCTAAATTCAGAGCTTGAGATTCTGAGTTCATCGAGCTCAATTCACAATTCGTCGAACTATATTCAGAGTTCGTCGAGTTGAGGTCACCATTCGTCGAGCTAAATTTAGAGTTTGAGATTTTGAGTTTGTCGAGCTCAGTTCGGAAATCTTCGAACTGGGTTCAGAGTTCGTCGAGCTCGGCTCAGCATTCGTCGAACTCAGCTCAGCATTCGTCGAACTAAGTTCAGGATTTTGTCTAAGGAAAAAACCGCTGAGACAAGTGTTAGTCTCATCATAACCGCTGAGACAAGTGTTTCTCTAAATAGAGAATAAGAAAGTGTTGAGACATCTTTTGTTGTTTCCACTGCTTGAAGTGATTGTGACGACCACGAAGAAACGACGAATACCACAAGTGTTAGTCACAGCATAACCACTGAGACAAGTGATAGTCTCAGCATAACCGCTAAGACAAGTGTTTGTCTCAGCAGAGAACAAGAAAGCACTGAGATAGTTAGGCAGGAAAATTCCTAAGGCAAAAAGCGTTAAGTGAAGATTACTCACTCAACGATCTCAACGCCTAAGATGCTATAGAGGCAGAAATATGTTTAAGGCATTGAGTGGAGGTTGCTCACTCAATGATGTCAACGCCTAGTGGAGATAGAATTTTGTCTAAGGAGTTTGATGTTGAGTGATGCTCACTCACTCAACGCCAAGCAGTAAAAAACTGATAAAGCAAGTTGGCATTGAGTGAAGCTGAATTACTCAATGCCTAGAAACTAAATTATATTCTAAGTAGTTTGGCATTGAGTGAAGGTTACTCACTCAATGCCAAGAGATAGTAAATCTGTCTAAGTGTTTTGGCATTGAGTGATGTTTACTCACTCAACGCTTGTGCTAATGTTATTTGATTTTTGGCTAAGTCCACAGCTAAAGACGTCAACAAGTCAATAAGTCAACATATTTCAAATTAGTGACAGGATGGCTACAGTACGCGACAAATATTGCCGCAGACCTACTGTACGACAGTTGGCGTCAAAGCAGAATTGTTTCTAGCCATTAATTATATGGGGCTTACTACTCAAGATTCGTTGGGTCAAATTCAATAAAAAGGAAAAAGCTTTTATAGAGAAAGATAGCTTTTTGAGAAAGCAACAAGGCAGTTCTTCTTCTCTGCCATTATTGTGGAGCTAAAGAATAGGAAGCTCAATCTTTAAGACAGAGAGCAAGTTAGTTGTTGGAAAAAAATCTTCAACATCAAGATAGCTTATGTGATCGACCAACAAGTTTGCACAGAAGGATTCTTTGAGAAAAAGGTAGCAGCTTGGGTCGACCCTTGCTGCATGTGCTTCACAGTCTCAGCCAACAAACCTAAAGAACATTCTCATGGGGAGCTATGAAGAAGGAGATAGGGCGGAGCAGTTGGCTCAGTTCAAAAAGGGGTAAAGAAGCTGATCTGTAAGTTACTTCCATCACAGGCTAAAGAAATCTTCATCCTTGTTGTTGTGATGAAAGGAGTTGGGTTTGGATTCTCCCAGCTCAGGTTGTAGTAAGATCTGATGCAGTTACTTCTCTAGCTCCAGCTGGATAAAATCCCGAGTGCTGAGAAGAGGAAGTCAGGTCTAAGTAATTACTTAGTCTAGATATGTAGACTCAGGAAATATATTTCCTAGAGTCAAGGTTGGGCTGAGTTTATCTCAGTCCAGGTAGATTGGCACAGTGAAATTTCACATGTGGCCAATCATCACACCAACCCATATTCATCCTATAGGATCCAAGTGTAAATCTGAGCTATAGGGCTTAATTGCTTGAGGTAGGAGAGTGCTGCTCTCTAAGGTAGGATCCAAGTGTGGATCTGAGCTATAGGGCTTAATTGCCTGAGGTAGGAGAGTGTTGCTCTCTGAGGTAGGATCTAAGTGTGGATATGAGTATAGGGCCTTTTGGTCTGAGGTAGGTGACAAGTGTGTCACTTAGGTAGGTGCTTAGAAGGGCACTGAGGTAGGTACCTAGAAGGGTACTGAGCTGTAGTAGTGTTGCAGCACTCTGAGAGTAGGGCCTTGTGCCTGAAGTTGTAGGACTAACAATCCTGAGTTGTTGTCCTTAGAGATAAGGCTGAGGTAGGTGGCTTGAGGGTCACTAAGTGTAGGAGCACTGCCGAGCTCTAAGTTAGGATCCCTTATGGATATGAGGTAGAGCTGTCCTCCTAGCATGAGTGTAGGGCTTAACAGCCTGAGGTAGGTGGTCTGCTGACCACTGAGTTGTAGGCCCTTGTAGCTGAGAAGTAAGTCTTGGAGGAGAATTAAAGATCCTGAGGTATCCGAGGTATAAGCTCTTTGGAGCAGGTTTTGGAGAAGTGTCTAGTCCAACAAGATAGTTGGATAGGTGGGAGGGAAAGTGGATTTTCCCAGTTGGGGAACCACTATAAATCACTGTGTAATTTTCTGTGTTATTTTCTTTATGCAGGTTGTGTACATCTTGAAAGCATAAAACAATCAAAATCGAAAGCTCTTAAAGAAGAAACATAAAAGAACTTGAAAAGAGACCAATAAGCTATTCACCCCCCCCCCCCCCTCTAGGTGATTTAGCTATCCTTGAATTAAAGACTTTCAATATCAGATGCACTTTAATCTCTTTATGGAATGCATACTCCATCATCTTCTTCTAGGGTAGTTGGAGAACAGTCCTTGATGGTTAGTTTATCCATCTTCATCTCTACACCTGCAGATCTAGAGGAGCTGGGCAGCTCATTGTTAATCATTGATGACTCATCAAAGACTACATTAACAGACTCCTCTATTACTTGATTTTTCAAGTTGTAGACCATATATGCTTTGTTATTATTGTTGTACCCAACAAATATCCCTTCATAGGACTTGGCAGCAAAGTTGGTCAAGTATGACTTACCATTATTAAGCACAAAGCATTTACTGCTAAAGATCCTGAGATAGGCTAGATTAGTTTTTCTGACCATCATAATCTCATAGGGAGTCTTCTTGTGGTACTTGTTGATAGAGGCCCTATTCAGGACATGACAAGCAGTGTTCACTACCTCAGCCCAGAAGTATTTTAGGTAAGAAGTATCACTGAGTAGTGTCCTGCCAGCCTCTATAAGAGTTCTATTTTTCCTCTCAACTATCCCATTTTGTTGGGGATTTCTGGGTGAAGAAAATTTCTGATGAATCCCTTGGTATTCATAGAACTTTGTAATGCCTTCAGACTAAAATTCAGTACCATGGTCACTTCTGAATTTGACCACAGCACTGTCTTTTTCATTATGAACTTGCCTAACAAAGGTGATAATAGTGTCAAGGGTTTCTGACTTTATCTTCAAAAAGAACACCCAAGCAAATCTGGAGAAGTCATCAACTATCACAAGTGTATAGACTTTCCTGCCTAGACTGTGAACTTGCATAGGACCAAATAAGTCCATATATAGGAGGTAAAAGCACCTCACAGAATCTTTGGCCCCAATTCTCTTAAAGGATACTTTGGTCTACTTGCCCTTTTGACATGCAGAGCAAATTCCCTCCTTGGTGTATTTGATGTTGGGACCATTTCAAACTAGCCCTTCACTGAAGAGCTTGCTAATGGACTTGTAGTTCAAGTGAGCTAGTCTCTTATGCCATTGCATATAGTATGAGACTTTCTCATTAGCAACTAGATGCACAGGGGTGTCAGAACTTAAACATAAAAAGTTTAAACAGTAAATATTCTCACTCCTAGTTCCTGTGAACATGACCTTTTTGTCACTTGACCTTTTGATAAGACACTCATCCTTGTTGAAGACAATGAAATAGCCAAGATAACAGAGTTGGCTTATGCTTATCAGGTTATGTTACAATCTTTCCACATAAGCCACTTTTGTGATTGTGACTATGCCATTGGTGATCATACCATAGCCCATGGTGACCCCTTTGTCTGAGCCTCTAAAGATCACCAAAGGCCCATTTTCACAGGAGTGTATTTCTTTAAATAGCTTCTTGCTCTAGTCATATGCCTGGAACATCCACTGTCCAAGTACCATATTGGTGCATGGGTACTTGGACTATCCTGCAATCATAATTAAGTTTACCTTAGGACCCCAAAAGAGTTTGGGTCCTAGGTTCTTGTTAGTCTGAAAATTAGCCTGTCTACCTGCAACATTTCTGATAGATAGACTTGCCCTTGCACAAGGCACATTGGGGTTGTGCCAACAATCTACGGAAAAATGTACCACTTTTCCACAACACCAACACTCATGAATATTGTATCTCCTTTTCTGAACAGCTCTTGTAGACAAGATGAAACTAGCTGACTTTTTAGAATGGAGAGCAGCAGCCCTTTTCATATTTCTTTCAGCAAGGATCTGATTGAATGTGAGTCTTCTAGTAGATGTACTTGACTTACTGTGAATGCCACTAACTACAGTCTTCTTTGCAGAAGGCAAGCTGTTGATTGCATCAGAGACAGCCATGTCAGTCTTGCTGGATGACTTACTTTTTGTCTGGGTCTTTGCTGGAGGAGCTTGACTATTGGCCACTGCCTTATTCTTGATAGTGGGGGCTAGTGCACAAAAAACAAATGGTCTGTATTTGGCCATCTGAATTTCCTCATCAGGAGCCTTAAAGGCACTCAAACCCATGCCCTTCCTTCCACTAAAGCTGTGAATATTTTTCTTCACACTGTTGGATCTTCCATTCAACTAGTGACCATATATGCTTTCTTGGTCATACATGTTGGATAGCAGCACAACTTTCTCAAAGAAGATAGCATACAGAATAGGGGCCTTGCCTTTACTCCTATTCCTTCTTCCAGTGTTCCTCTAAATGTACCCCAGCCCCTTCTTTTTTATTTGGAAGGTGAAGGTATTAATGAGTGGAAAATCTTATTTAGGATTGGAGTACTGAGCCACTAACATCCTCTCTTTGAGGAGCTTATCTTCAAGATCCATAATGATCTTGTTCTTATGGCTGATGGTCTCAATTTGGATGATTGAGATTGTAACGCCCCAAAACTCAAAAGAGCAACGGGCAGTGTTTTGAGCCAAGTCTGGGACTTGGTAGTGGGCACACGTCCTGGGACATGGGCGTGTCCCAGGGCTATGTCGTGTTCGGGGTCGACGACACGTTGATAGGTCGACGATTTATAGGCATTGAGTGTCGAGACAGGGAACACGGCCTGGTACACGGGCGTGTCCCAAGGTTGTGTCCTGCTCAGGCAGTCTGCTGTTTTGTACTAAGGAAATTACATAGCCTGGGACACGGGCGTGTCCCAGGGAGTGTCTAGCACACGGCATATGACACGGGCGTGTCATATGGCCGTGTACTTCTAAGGACATTTCTGAACCTAGGTTGTTTGGACACACGGGCCGTGACACGGGCACTAACACGGGCGTGTCACATGCGACACGGGCATGTCAGATGTCATGTTCTTGTCGGGAGTTCCTGGTGATGGCGAATGAGTAACACGGACATGCACACGGCCGTGTTGCAACCCATGTTCGGCCCAGGATTTCTAATTTTGGGCTGAATCGTGGCCGTCCATTTCCTTAGTTTGGGATCCAACGGCTGGGGGTTGTTCTTGATGAGATATACCCGGGAATAGGGCTTGAAAACTCTCATTTCCATTTGGGTTCTCTCTTTCTAAAAGCTAGAGAGAAGGGAGAGCAAGGAGGAAGAAGGAGAGCTAGATCCGGTCACAAACGGAGCTTCAGAGCTCCAAATCGCGAGCCGAATTTGGATCTGCGGAGGCAAGGAGATTGCGGTGCTTTCCATCTGCATAGATTTCCATGGCGCCAAGGAAAAATGCTAGGGTAACGATTCTCATCTTGAGCATGTGAAGCTCTTCTTCCTTTGCATGGGAAAACCCTCTCCCGCGAGTGTGCGGTGAGTTTGCGGTATTCCTTGGGGTAGATATATAAAGTCTTCCTTGTTAGAGTCCGGAATCGTAAAACGGACATAGGCATGGTGTGTGAAGCCTACCCGGACATGTTGGTCTGGATCGGTGATGTTTTGCTATGCATATTGTGTCGGAGAAGACTCCGTGCATATTGTTTGTTTTCGGGTTGCTATGCGTTAGAATGCATCAGGGAATCTTGGGGAGTAATCCCAAGGTGCACCCAGAAATCTTGGAGGAAATGCATTTGTGCCATTTTGGTGGCCTGGGAGCCAGCCGGGTATATAGAGGGGCTATGTACCGTGTTTTATCGATAGTTGGGACTGGGGGAAGCTTGGCCCGCGTCAAAGTCTAAATGGCCATGGCGGGGTGAGCAATGGGCTGGTGGAACCCTACCCTCTTCATCTGTTTCGGTTAAAGAGACCTAACGTTAACGTGACACTTACCGATGATTTGGAGATCGAGTCTAGGCTACGGCTGAAAAGACTAAATGCTCACGAGATTGCCGCCCTGGGGGTGGTGGAGTCGAGGACCAAACTGGGTTCGGACTAGCTTCGCCGAGTAAGTCCCCTGAGAGCACGGGGTGTACAGCCGTGTGAGCATGCACCTGTGATGTGATGTTTATTCTCTATGTTGCTTGCGTTGCTAACAAGTGCAGAGAAGAAGCTTTGTCGCCCCGGTTTGGGGGCGGAATCGTTATAATTTGGTCAGCTTTAGCTGACTGTTATTCTTATTTACCACCATTGCAATGATTTGTACTTTCAGGTGCTGCGGAGCCGAGCAGCAAATAGCGGGCCAAAGCCCAAGTTACTGAGCCGGCCCTCGAAGGCCTTGTTTGTTTACTTATTTAAATCATGTGTGGCCGGCCTGCGAGCCGAAGTTTGTAAGACACTGTTTAATTATTGTAAACTCTTGTAAGGCCATAAGGCCAGTACTTTTGTGTATTTTGTACTTCATTCCTACTGGGTTTTCTGTTAGTGGACATTCATGCTTGTTGGCAGGGTTCTTATTATTGCAACTTAATAAATTGCTTCTGTTAGATGCTTTGTGTAGGACGCGTGTAATGGTTGAATGGTTTCAATGAGTAATCCACCAGTCTGTCTGTGGTATATGGTGTCAGACCCCGACCGGACCTACTGCTATATGCTATGCGACGGATAGTGGTGTTACAATTTGGTATCAGACTACTGGTTCCGATAAAGCTTAAATGAATTCGTGGACGAATTCACTTTAAAGGGTGGTGAGCACATGTGTGTGCGTCATCGTTATAACATGAAATGAACCCATGAATGTCCACTTAGGAATGAAAATACACATGTTTAAGGAACCTGCGTGTTCCTATAATTGCGTTTTGTAATGTTGTTTGGTTGCTTATCGGTGTTTTGTACGACTATAGGTGTCTGGGAGTGGCGCGTGGCAGCCTGAACGCACACTTTCTGAGAAAAGTACTGCACCAAGCGACGTGCCTGAGACTCCTACTTCTTTTGAAACCATAAGAAGGGTACTGGAAGCGGTGTTCGCTGTGACCAACGCACATCATGGAAGAAATGTGCAACCCTCTGTCCCTGAGATGGCCCCAACACCGGGCGGTGTGATGGAGCAAATGGCATGTAGAGGCCCTTTAGGGCAACAGATGAACATGATTGTGTTGCAGGGAGCGCACTCAGTTGATGATTATTTGCAGACGTTCCTTATTATAAGGCGCTACCCAGGCTTTGAATGGGAAAGCGAGCAGTCTATAGTTGATAGATTTTACAATGGTCTGCGCAGCGAGTTGCGCATCCTACTACTAGGACCAAAGCTATTGGGATTCCGAGCCTTGGTGGAGTCGGCCAGAACTTTGGAAGTAGAGTTGGGGAAAACTCACCAAATGCCTGTGAATAGGGTACCAAACCCTGCAGATCCTATAAGGATTGCCTACCGCAGGACGCTGAGAAAAGAGGTTAGATCATCTACTGGCCAGGCTACTTACAGTTGCCATTCTTGTGGAAAGAAAGGGCACTTTGCCTGAGGTTGTCGGGAGGGTGCTCAAAAGACATTGAAAGCTATATCAGCAGAAGTTGAAGACTCTAGTGCAAAGGAGACGATGTTCAAAATGCCAACCTCAAAATCTGGGTACCGTAGGTGGTACAAGAAGGCTAGGACATCGGGTCTAGTCCCTTCCTATGGCGCATCCGAAGCGACTACAGGCCAAACCCCAGGTGTATTCTATAACTGTGGAAAGCCGGGACACTATGCCCCGGATTGTCGGAGTGGATGCCCAATGTCCGAGAAGAAGTTGGGGGCAACATCTGAGGAGAAGGGCAAGGCGGTGGAGTCCACCACATCACTCTATACTCCGTCCAACCTGAGGGTGGACATCCTTGGTCAGCAGGAGGTCTTGTGGATGACCGTCGGGTCGTCAGGTATGGTTTAATTGATAGCAATTTAACTTTTTATACTTGTTACCTTATGCGTGCTAGCTTAGGACTGGAAGTTCTAGCTTTGTTTTTGACTTTTGGTCACCCGGCAAGGGCATAGTTTTGATACGGGCACTTCGCACTCCTTTTGTCCGAAGGTTTAGTATTGCACATCGGAGTATCTCCTTCGATGGTAAGGGGCAATTTGGATGTGTTGTTGCCTAATGGTCATTCTATGCACGGAGAGAGAGAGAGTGTGTATGTCTCGCAAGGTTACGGTTTGGGAGTCAGGAGTTCGACTTGCTAGCGTCGTTACTACCACCATGGGAGGCTTCGAAGCCTAGGCCTACATCAGATAGTATCTCGGGGGGTATCTGAATATCCTGATGTGTTTCCCTGATGGTCTACCTGGAGTCCCACCGTAGCGAGAGATTGACTGCACGTTTTAGCTAGTGCCAGGTGCCAAACCTATGCCACGCTCTCCATATCGGCTAACGCCTAAGGAGAAGTCAGAGCTAAAGGCTCAACTGGAAGAGTTGATGGAGCAAGGTTATGCGCGACCAAGTTCGTCGCCTTGGAGCGCGCCGGTCCTCATTGTTAAGAAGAAGGACGGAAGGTTGCGACTCGGTATTGATTATGGGGAACTGAACAAGTTAACGGAAAAGTGCAAGTATGGGATCCCAAGGGTGGATGACCTTTTGATAAGTTGGTCGGGTCATCAGTATACTTAAAATTGGACCTTAAGTCTGATTACCATCTGCTGAGGATAAGAGAAAGTGATGTCCCAAAGACAGCGTTCGACGCAAGGTATGGAAATTTCGAGTTTACCGTCGTGCTGTTTGGGCCGACTAATACGTTGTCAGTGTTCATGGATTTGATGAACAAATCATTCAGGGCGTACCTAGACCATTTTGTGGTCATCTTCATTGGCGATGTATTGGTGTACTCGCAGAGTAAGTGGATCACTTCAAGCATCTGCTTTCGGTGGTGGAAACGCTAAAGAGGAACCAACTCTATGCCTAGTTCTCCAAACGCGAGTTTTGGGATTATCTTAGGTAGCGTCCCTCGGTCATAAAGTTTGTAGAGTGGGTGTTGCAGTGGAACCAGTGAAGATAGTTATGATACGCGAGTGGCCTGTATTGCGTTCGGAAGCGGAAGACCAGAGTTCTCTAGGGCTGACTGGCTACTACATGCGCTTCGTAGAGAACTTTTCGCGGATGGTGCTACCTCTCACGAAGTTAACAAGGAAGGATCAGAAGTTCTTATGGACACAGGAGTGCGTGCAAGCATTTGAGGAGTTGAAAAGTCGGTTGACCACGGCGCCAGTACTAAGTTCGCCAAGTGGGACCGAGGGCTTCGAGCCTTATAGTTATGCCTCAGGTAGTGGTTTGGGTTGCGTGTTGCTGCAACATGGAAGTGTTATAGAGTATGGTTCGAGTCAGCTCTAAGTGCACGAAAGGAATTATCCGGTCCACGACTTGGAGTTGGCGGCCGTGATATTTCCGCTTAAGCTGTGGAGACACTACTAGTACGGTATAAGGTTCAATATTTATACCGACCACAAGAGCCTGAAGTACCTGTTGGATCAGAAGGATCTCAACATGAGGCAGAGGAGATGGATGGAGTTCCTGGGGGACTACACATTCAATATTCCTTATATACCCGGGAAGGGAATTGCAGTTGCGTATACGTTGAGTCGCAGGGCTCCCGCCCAAGCCAACTGGTTGTCGGTTCATGATGAGAGGCTAGTTCAGGAGTTGGAGGCATTGGAGATCTGTTGTGTGGACAAGCAGACTAGCACTAAAGCATTATTGAACTGGATGGAAGTTCAGTATGACCTGACTGATCGCGTTCAGCAGGCATTGGAGTTTGATGGTAGCATGAAGGAGCTTATGGATGCAGCGTTGGATGGGTCAAATTCCAAGTTTTCAGTTGAGGATGGGCTGTTAAGGAAGGACCATCGTTTGTGCGTCCCAAGCGGGGGAAATCTACAGGCGGAGATGATGTACAAGGCTCATAATACCAAGTACTCAATCCTCCCAGGGAGCACGAAGATGTACCGGGACCTAAAGAAGCTGTTTTGGTGGCCAGGGCTCAAGGAGGACGTGGCACTGTTTGTGGCTAAGTGTCAAACGTACGCCTTGGTAAAGGTGGAGTGCCAAAAGCCTGGAGGATTCTTGAAATCCTTGCCTATTCCGGAATGGAAGTTCGACGACATATCGATGGACTTTGTGCATGGCTTGCCAAGGTCGCAGAAGTGGAACGACGCAATCTAAGTGATCGTAGATCGGTTAACAAAAGTGTCGCACTTCATTCCACATAGGAAGGATGATTCTGTGGAGAAACTAGAGAAGCTGTGTGTGGATATGATTATGCGACTTCACGGTGTGCCCCCAACATCGTGAGTGACCGAGTTGGGTTGGTCACGTCCAATGGCTGGAGGTTGGTGCAACAAATGTTGGGGACTAAGTTAAAGTTCAGCACAGTCTTCCATCCGCAGACGGATGAGCAGACCGAGAGAGTCAAGATAACCATGGAGGACATGATCCACATGTGCGTTCTGTACTTCTGAAAGCAGTGTGAAGACCATCTGTATTTGGTGGAGATTGCGTACAACAATAGCTACCAAGCGAGCATACAAATGGTGCCCTTCAAGGCCTTTTATGCTAGAAAGTTTCGCACGCCGATGTCGTGGCTAGAAACAAGTGAGGCAAGGTTGTACAAAAGCAAGAGGTGGAAAATGCTACTTCATTGGTGCGCACCAGTTTGGGAGAATTTACTGATCGCTCAGGATAGTCAAGCTAGATACTACAATATCAGGCATCGGAACGTGGAGTTCGCGGTTGGCGGTTGGGTGTATTTTAAGATAAAGTCGTTCAAGGGTGTTTCACGGTTACGACGCTTGAGAAGTTGAGCTCGAAATACCTTGAACCATTTGAGAGTCTGGAGCAGATCGGCGAAGCGGCTTATCGTCTAAAGCTATCGGTAGAGTAAGTGGTCTACATGACGTATTCCGCATACCAGTGTTGCGGAAGACAGTGCAAAGCCTTCGCAGGTGATCGCAGTTGATCAAATGCCGGTGGATTAAGGGTTGATGACTAAGGTCAAGCCCGTTCGTATTGAAGACTTTGAGGTTTAGCGACTTCGTAACAAAGAGATTAGGATGGTCAAGGTCTGTTGGGACAATTGCGGTCGTTAGGAGCTCTCTTGGGAACGGGAGCAGACCATGCTGGAGGAGTACCCAGAGTTATTTCCCTCAGGTAACACTTTTGGTTTTGTTTATCTTTCCTTTCATAATTTCGTGGACGAAATTCTTTTAAGAGGAAGAGAGTTGTAACGCCCCAAAACTTAAAAGAGAAACGGGCTGCATTTTGAGCACAGTCTGGGACTTAGTAGTGGGCACACGGCCTGGGACATGGGAGTGTCCCAGGGCCGTGTTATGTTCGAGGTCGACGACGCGTTGAGAGGTCGACGATTTGCAGGCATTGAGTGTCGAGACAGGGAACACGGCGTGGGACACGGGCGTTTCCCAAGGCCGTGTCCTGCTCGGGCAGTCTGCAGTTTTGTACTAAGGAGATTACACAGCCTGGGACACGGGCATGTCCCAGGGTGTGTCTAGCACACGGCATATGACACAGGCGTGTCATATGACCGTGTACTTCTCGGGACATTTTTGGACCTGGGTTGTTTGGACACACGGGTCGTGACACGGACACTGACACGGGCGTGTCACATGCGACATGGGCGTGTCGGATGTCATGTTCTGGTCGGGAGTTCCTGGTGACGGAGAATGAGTAACACGGACATGCACACGGTCGTGTTCCAACCCGTGTTCGGCCTAGGATTTCTAATTTTGGGCTGAATCGTGGTCGTTTGTTTCCTTAGTTTGGGATCCAACGGCTGGGGGCTGTTCTTGATGAGATATACCCGGGAATAGGGCTTGAAAACCCTCATTTCCATTTGGGTTCTCTCTTTCGAAAATCTAGAGAGAAGGGAGAGCAAGGAAGAAGAAGGAGAGCAAGATCCGGTCACCGGCGGAGCTTCGGAGCTCCAAATCACGAGCCGACTTCGGATCTGCGGAGACAAGGAGATTGTGGTGCTTTCCATCCTCATAGATTTTCATGGCATCAAGGAAAAACACTAGGGTAATGATTCTCATCTTGAGCATGTGAAGCTCTTCTTCTTTTGCATGGGAAAACCCTCTCCCGCGAGTGTTCGGTGAGTTTGCGGTATTCCTTGGGGTAGATATGTAAAGTCCCCCTTGTTAGAGTCTGGAATCGTAGTACAGACATAGGCATGGTGTGTGAAGCCTACCCAGACATGTTGGTCTGGATCGGTGATGTTTTGCTATGCATATTGTGCCGGAGAAGACTCTGTGCGTATTGTTTATTTTCGGGTTGCTATGCGTTAGAATACATCAGGGAATCTTGGGGAGTAACCTCAAGGTGCACCCGAAAATCTGGGCAGAAACGCATTTCTGCCATTTCGGTGGCCTGGGAGACAGCCGGGTATATAGCGGGGCTATGTACTGTGTTTTATCGATAGTTGGGATTGGGGGAAGCTTGGCCCCCGTCAAAGGCCAAATGGCCATAACGGGGTGAGAAACGGGCTAGTAGAACCCTACCTGCTCCATCTATTTCGGTTAAAGAGACCTAAAGTTAACATGGCACTTATCGATGATTTGGAGATCGAATCTAGGCTATTGCTGAAAAGACTAAATGCTCATAAGATTGCCGCCCTGGGGGTGGTGGTGGAGTCGAGGACCGGACTGGGTTCGGACTAGCTTCGTCGAGTAAGTGCCCTGAGAGCATAGGATGTATGGCCGTGTGAGCGTGCACCTATGATGTGATGTTTATTCGCTATGTTGCTTGCTTTTCTAACAAGTGCAGGGAAGAATCTTTTTCTCCCCGGTTTGGGGGCGGAATCGTTAAAATTTGGTCAGCTTTAGCTGACCGTTATTCTTGTTTTCCACCATTGCGGTGATTTTTGCTTGCAGGTGCTGTAGAGCCGAGCGGCAAATAGCGTGCCAAAGCCCAAGTTACTGAGCCGGCCCTCGAAGGCCTTGTTTGTTTACTTATTTAAATCATGTGTGGCCGGCCTGCGAGCCGAAGTTTGTAAGATACTGTTTAATTATTGTAAACTCTTGTAAGGCCATAAGGCCAGTACTTTTGTGTATTATGTACCTAATTCCTACTGGGTTTTCTGTTAGTGGACATTCATGCTTGTTAGCAGAGTTCTTATTGTTGCAACTTAATAAATTGCTTTCGTTAGATGCTCTGTGAAGGATGTGTGTAATGGTTGAATGGTTTCAATGAGTAACCCACCGGTCTGTCTGTGGTATATGGCGTCGGACCCCGGCCGGACCTACTGCTATATGTTTTGCGATAGATAGTGGTGTTACAGAGATAGCCTTCAGCTGGCTGACTTCCCTCCTCATCTGATCAAGTAGGGGGGCTGAGCCAGACTATTGGGAAGCAGCTAGCTATAGGGAGATAATCTTCTTGGCTTGTATTTTGACAAGCAACTTGCTCTTCTTCAGAGCATCTAAAATTAAACCATAATTATCAATCAATTGATTGACATCTTCCTCAGATTTTGAGTCATTATCATCACTGGATGAAGAAGCCTCGGAATCGAGGCTAGTCTCATAGTCAGATTCAGAGGAGGAGCTAGACAGAGAATGTACCTTATCTAGATCAGGCTTATCCTTGCTGGATTCTCCATCTATCATGGCCATTAGACCATAGCTGCTATTATCATCTTCATCCACCTCAGTGTCACTGTCTGAGTAGGATAGAGTGGCCCTGATACCTATCCTTGTAGCAGGATAGTCCTCGTCTACTTCATCAACAACAACAACAAATAGCCCAATATAGGCTTCTTCTTCTTCAGAATCTGAAGATGTTGAGTCACTCAGACTCCATCTCTTCTCATTCTTGGCAATGAAGGTCTTTTCCTTCTTGCCCTTTAGATGGTGGTGCTCCTTCTTACTTGCCTTTTTTCTTTTGACTGGGCAATCAGCTATAACATGCCCAGGCTTGCTACAATAATATCAAACAATTTTAGAAGAACTATGTTTATTAGGTTTGGAATCATACCTGTCTCCATTGGAGAACTTCTTCTCAAACTTGTTGTGATCCCTCTTGTTGTGTGAAGAGGAGATTTTTTTCTTCCACTACCTTCTCTTCATCATCTTTTGGAACTGCCTTGAGAAGGAAGCAAATTCTCCATCTGACATGTTGCTGTCAGATGAACTTGACTCAAAGATGTCTGAATCAGCAGGCCTTCTTGGGGGAGAAGCAATCTTCTCCTTTCTCTTCTTAGAGCTATCAGGCTTGAAGTCCACTGTCTTCCCCTTGGCTTGGGATCTGATGGTGGTCTCCTCCTCCTTTCTAACAGACAGCTGCATCTCATAAGAGAGCATCTTTCCAAACAATGTGTGAGGAGTAGTTTCAACTAGCTTGGCCACTTATCTGATTACATAGATCTTTGTGTCAGAGTCTCTGTTTAGAGACCTTAGGAACTTGTCATTCAGCTCATAATTGCTGAAGACCCTCCCATAGGTCCTCATCTCATTCACCACTCTGAAGAACATTTCATAGCACTCAGCTATGTTTTCCTTCTTGCTCTATCTAAAAGCCTCATATTCCCTATTGAGCAGGGATTTCCTGGCATCCCTAACTTCTTCAGTTACTTCCATTTAGACAATCAAGGTGTCCCATATTTTCTTGGAAGTCTTGTAATGGACAAGATTCTGGAATGTAGAATCATCAATGACACTTACACAAATGTTTTGTGCCCTCTTGTCCATAGTATTTGGGATGACCTCATCCTTGATCATCTCAGAATACTTCTTAGGTGTATGTACATTGGTATCAAGAACTAAGACTTTCATGAAGATGAAAGGTCTTTCTTGTACTATTATGAAGATTCTTGGGTCAGATGCTTCCATGAACAATCTGACTCTTTCCTTCCAGATCCCAAAGATCTCTTTCTTGCAGATTGGAAGCTTCATTGAGCCCAACTCTTTATGGTCCTCTCCTAAACCCATAAAGAATATACTTAAGCTACTCCTAGAGATCAACTCAGACTGTTAAGTTCTTTTTGAGTAACCTCCCTCTGATACCACTTGAAAGACTTTATTTTCAAGAGTAGCTAAACACTTAGAGGGGGTGAATAGGCTTTTTATATGTCTTTTATGACAATCTTTTACATAGGTGAGTTGTGATTTAGGTTTAGATTAGCTTTCAAGATCACACAACAACACACAAGTTATTTATAGTGGTTCCCCAAGGTCTAGGTACATCCGCTATCCCTCCCACTTTTTAACAGTGTGTTAGACAATGCCAACTTCTCCAAACTCGGCTCAATGAGCTTATAACACATATCCCTAAGGATATCTAAGAATCCTCCAAGTCCTACCACATGCCCAAGGCCCTACACTTAGAGAAATATTCTCCTACAACTCAGTGATCTGCTCCAGAACTCCTACCTCAGACTTTAACTCAAAGTCCTATGTTGGAACACCCTAGTTTGGATTTGGGTAAGGATCACTATGTCTTCAGGACTATTAGATTGACCCATCAATGTATAGCTAAGGGTCATAGGATGTGCTAAGTCAGAGGCTCTTAGATATTGAAGAAAACAGCCAAGAGAAAACAGTCAAGAGAAGGATTCAGAATTCAACCTTATCATCGAGCTCAGATCGACGAGATGAGTTCAGGCATCGAGCTGAGATCGATGAGATGTGTTCAGGCGTCGAGATGAGATCAACGATCTCTGAGCTCAGGTCCACGAGGCATCGAACTCCGTTTGACGATCTCCTAGCTCAGATCGACGTTTTCTGTCCCAGACCAGCTCCAATATCTAAAATCTCAGATCGACGATAGTTGAGCTCAGATCGACGATCATCTTGTTGAGATCGATGATTTCTGCCATCACACTGAACGCAAGTTCCCAGGCAGATTTTCAGGATAACCTTGGTCCAATCAAAGTGAGCTGTTAATATTCCAACACAGCTTTATTACAGGACAGTTACAAGAATGCATTTATGGAGATTATAGCTGTTTGAGTAACTAAGAGGCAGCAATAATAAATGCAAGAATTCAAATGACCATTGACCTTCTATCAGAATATATACACAGAAATAAAGAGGAACATTGGGTAGAGAGGAGAAAGTGGTACAGGAATCAGAGTTCTAGGAAGAACTCAACATCACCTGTACAGCCAGTGCTCTTCTCAGATCTACTGTTCCAGGAAGCCTGAAGAGACAACTACTCTACATCAGTCTGAAGGCTTACTAGAAGATCAACATCATCAAGGCTTCATCATTCACACTCCAAGACAACTCACATTTCATCCTTTGCTGAAATCATCATTTGCTGGATCAGTCATTCATTGAAGACCTATCACCCTTTGCAAAGCTTCCACTCCTGAACCTCTGCAAATCTCAGGGGGAGCTTGGACAACATCATCAAAATCCACTTGTGCTTCTCTTTGATTGTTGAACATAGAATACAACATCAACTCTACCTTCCCCACTGTAAAAGGGTTCTTGAACTCCCTTCAAAAGTTCTACCTGGTTTCTGAGACCTTGTCAAAACTCAGTGGTAGCAAGACACCTAATCAAAAAATCCAGTTTGGTTTTTGAGCACCTTATCAAAAGCTCATTGGTGCCCAGGACACCTGATTAACTCTTCCTACAGTGGATTCCTACCTAGGGTTGTAGAAGAGTGGACTACCCAAGTTTAGGGGAACCACTATAAAATTCTTATGTTGTCTGGATTGCTTGCTCTCTTTCTTTTCTTTATTATTCTTGCTGTTTGTTTTCTCTAATCTCTAGGATAGATCTCACTTTCAATTGGTATCAGAGCCAGGTTGGTTATACAACAACTAAACCATCACTAGGTTGGTTGTTTATACAGGCTAACACCTGAACCAAAAGATCTCTCTTTTGATCCATCCTAGTTAGATCAATTATTTTGTTTTTCACATAGCAAGAATATGGAATATTCTAGCATCAGACCTCCTAAGTGCAACATAAACTAATTTTCACTTTGGAAGACAAGAATTAAGTCATTTATGGACAATATTGATGAAGAAATATTTTATGTCATTATGACAGGTCTCCCAACCTCAGCAACAACAACTAAAAGGGCCAGGCTAGCTGATGTCAGAGCCATGAATATCCTAGCACGGTCATTATCTGATGACTTGTTCCAGGAAGTTGTTGAATGCTCAACAGCTAAGGAGATATGGGATTCTCTTCATCAAATGGCTTCTGAACCAGTGGATGGAACAACAGAAAGAAGCCACAACATCTTATTTGAAGGAGGAGAATCATTGTCCCTAGATGTTATTTGGGATGTATCAGATGATGAATCATCATTTGAAGATGAAGAGGAGGAAGCAAGGGCCAAAAAATTCTGCTTAATGGCCATCAATACTTCCTGCAGCAGTTTAAAAACTGAATAAATAGGAGGAAAATCAAAAGCTAAAGAGGATCAAGTATTATCTAATTTCGTTTTCAGTTCAGTTAACTCAAAACTTCAATTTTGCTGCCAAGATTCAATAAAACCTGAGGAGGAAACAAAACTTCTCAGAGGAATATTTTCAGAATATATTCAAAGGAAGAAGAAACATTTTAATCGACGAAATCAGTTCAGACCGTCAAACTCAGATCGACGATCCTATATAAAATCATCGAACTCAGTCTGCTTTTTCATAAATTTGATTTATAATTATAAGGATAAACTATTTAAAATATTTTTAAATCCTTTTCCTATTTGGAATAAATTTATTAGGAAACATCTTTTCTTAGGGCTGCTTCCATCTTTTTGATATCTTGTTCAAAATTATGTTAGGATTTCTGTATGAGAATTCTCTGTCAGATAAACTTTATATTTCTTATAGATCATTTTCTAAATTCATCTAGATTGATTCCTCTACTCTAGTTGCACTGGTCAGCAGTGATCATGGCACTGAGTTTGAATCTCTTCTGATGAAAAGAAATTTCATAGGAAGGAAGATATCAGACTTTGTTTTTCAGATTCAGAATCCTAATAAAATTTGCTGAAAAAATATCATTTTTCTACTAACATATCCTTTTCAAGGAGAGAGCAATCTCTACCATAACTTTCTGCAGGTACCATCTAGAAGAGTTAGTTGGATGACTTAATCAAAATCCAATTTTCAAAGTCATCCCAGCCTCCTCCAGTCACAGTTACTGCATCAACATAGGGGGAGACTGTAATGCCAGCAGCAGTCAGTTTTTTACAGCAATAGAAGACAGCAATGCAAAGCTTTTCTTTTTAAATCTTATGCTTTATAATATTTATTCTAATATTTTCATTTTTATGTAAATAGTAATCCTAACCCAAATAGGGGGAGATTGTTGGAACACCCTAGTTTGGATTTGGGTCAGGATCACTATGTCTTTAGGACTATTTGATTGACCCATCAATGTATAGCTAAGGGTCATAGGATGTACTAAGTCAGAGGCTCTCAGAGATTGAAGAAATCAGCCAAGAGAAAACAGTCAAGAGAAGGATTAAGAATTCAACCTTGGCGTCGAGCTCAGATCGATGAGATGAGTTCAGGCGTCGAGCTGAGATCGATGAGATGAGTTCAGGCGTCGAGCTTAGATCGACGATCTCTGAGCTCAGGTCCATGAGGCATCGAACTCCGTTCGACGATCTCCAAGCTCAGATCGACGTTTTCTGTCCCAGACCAGCTCCAATATCTAAAAGCTCAGATCGACGATCATCTTGTTGAGATCGATGATTTCTACCATCATACTGAATGCAAGTTCCCAGGCAGATTTTCAGGATAACCTTGGTCCAATCAAAGTGAGCTGATCATATTCCAACATAGCTTTATTACAGGACAGTTACAAGAATGCATTTATGGAGATTATAGCTGTTGGAGTAACTAAGAGGCAGCAGTAATAAATGCAAGAATTCAAATGACCATTGACCTTCTATCAGAATATATACACAGAAATACAGAGGAACATTGGGTAGAGAGGAGAAAGTGGTACAGGAATCAGAGTTCTAAGAAGAACTCAACATCACCTGTACAGCCAGTGCTCTTCTCAGATCTACTATTCCAGGAAGCCTGAAGAGACAACTACTCTACATCAGTCTGAAGGCTTACTGGAAGATCAACATCATCAAGGCTTCATCATTCACACTCCAAGACAACTCACATTTCAGCCTTTGCTGAAATCATCATTTGTTGGAGCAGTCATTCATTGAAGACTTATCACCCTTTACAAAGCTTCCACTCCTGAACCTCTGCTAATCTCAGGGGGAGATTTGACAACATCATCAAAATCCAGTTGTGCTTCTCTTTGATTGTTGAACAAAGAAGACAACATCAACTCTCCCTTCCCCACTATAAAAGGGTTCTTGAACTCCCTTCAAAAGTTCTGCTTGGTTTCTGAGACCTTGTCAAAACTCAGTGGTGGCAAGACACCTGATCAAAAAATCCAGTTTGGTTTTTGAGCACCTTATCAAAAGCTTATTGGTGCCCAGGACACCTGATCAACTCTTCCTGCAGTGGATTCTTACCTAGGGTGGTAAAAGAGTGGACTACCCAAGTTTAGGGGAGCCACTATAAAATTCTTGTGTTGTCTGGATTGCTTGCTCTCTTTCTTTTATTTATTATTCTTGTTGTGTGTTTGATCTAATCTCTAGGATAGATCTCACTTTCATCCTACACTCAGGCTAGGAGGTTAGCCCTACACTCAGATCCACCACTGAATCATACCTCAGAGAGAAACTCACCTATAACTCAGGTTCTCAACTAGAATCCTACAACTCAGGCCCAAATGCCCTACAACTCAGATCTATAGAAAAGATCCTACCACAGCCTTTATAGTTTAGGCATACACTCAGATCAGTTAAGATCCTACAGAAAGAAAAGTTGATTGTTGGTGTTGATTTACTCTAGAGAAATATTCTCTTAGCCTGCCTCTTCCTGAATTGAGATAACTCAGTCCTATCTTCTTCATATCTCCAAGGATGGATCTTCAAGAATGTTCTGCTTGAGCTGTGAAGTAACTGTAGCTAGGGCTTGCTCTGTTCCACCTTCTAACTCATAGAAATAACTCCCTAATCTTGTTGTTGGAGGTGAGAATGACAGTAACTATCTTTCTTGAACTTTTAGATCAACAACAAAAGTAATTTCTTCAAGCACTGCAACTATGTTTAGGGGAAGAAGATGAAGCTATCAATTTCCAAAAGTTAATTTCTTCTTCCTTAGAATACCACGTTTGTATCCCACCGTCCAACGGCTCTTTGAGCAGTGGGACCACCTTGAGTTGGCAGCTGTAACTTCTCTTTTGCATTAATTGTTGTGCAATAGGCAAGCGGCGCCATTTGTCGTCTACTCTTCCATTTCCGCAACATTTGAATTACTGTTGACACCATCATGACTTAGTACCTATGGACTTAGCTAAATTCAGACAATTGTGCATAGGCGTTGAGTGAAGACTAGTCACTCAACGCCAAAACACATAGGCAGAATTCTGCACCACTAGGCATTGAGTGATCATTCATCACTCAAAGAATATTGATAGTTATAGTCTAACTGACTAGGCATTGAGTGAGCCTTGATCACTCAACGCATCTGGACTTGATCTATTTTCTCTGTATTAAGGCGTTGAGTGAGTTGTCTTCACTCAATGCTTTCTGCCTTTGCCTGTTTTATTGAATAGGCATTGAGTGAACTTCCTTCACTCAATGCTTCTGTCCTTAGATAGATTTTCTGTTGAATAAGCGTTGAGTGAGTTGTCTTCACTCAACGCATCTGTCCTTAGACAGATTTCCAAGTCAACAACCCTGTGTATCTGACTGAACTGTGTTCTGTCAATGCTTTCCCATTTGTGCATTGAGTGAATTGCTTTCACTCAACATTTCTTAACTTAGCAAGAATTTTTATCAGCTTCTCTCTGGCTTTGACTGGTTGAGCTTTACTAAATGCTTCTAGCTCTAGGCATTGAGTGAACTGCCTTCACTCAACGCTTCTGGACTTAACCAAATTTCTACTTTAGCATTGTTGAGGCTTTGACTGCCAAGGCTTTACTCAACGCTTAAAGCCGTCTGGTATTGAGTGAACTGCCTTCACTCAATGCATCTGAACTTAGGCAGATTTTTGCCCTGTCAGCATCCTTTCTTGTGTCCATCTATTCGTGTTTCTTAGACAACCATTTTAAATAGTGAACAAAGAGCAAACTGCATACGTAGAACTTAGAACATGCATCAAATACAATCCTGTGTATACCATTGTCTTATTGGCTTTCTTCAAATCTGGGACATTGTGATCAATGGACCCAACACCACCCTTCTCTTGGGGTGATAGTGCTCCTTCCCTGGAAGCAGCATCATGTTCACATAAATCATGAATGTTCACATTAAGCACCAAACATCACAAACGGTGGCACGATCGGCCAAACGTCTCGTGCACTCAGGGCACATTAACGGCGTACAAGATAATCCAGGTTCCCACCTTTTTCCATCACAGACAAACACTAGTGCATTAGCACCCACACAGGGAACTCCATGAGTCCCACTACCATCCTCAGTCCCATACTAGATGGTTCCACTTGAGCATTACTAGTCAGGTATCAAGCCATACTGGATAATTGTCATGTACTTTAAGTCTAGTTAGCCGAATGACATAGTGTTGGTACAGTTCAGCTCTTTCATGTTGCTCAGATCGTCGTGCTAATTAACGACAATGATGTATATTAGTCTCCCCTTTCCCATAAACCACATAACCAACGTTATATTCTACAGCTGGCACTCACAACCAACAAGGCTAGGCACTCCAAGCACACACCTCAACAAGATAGTCCTCGTGTCCCCAGGACACGGGCTTCATAACCACAACAAAAGCTCATATTGAGTTGTTGGCAACAGAACTCCGAAACAATAAAATTTTCACGGATTCTTCTCCGGCAAGCAAAACAAAACATCACCAATCTAGACCAACTTGTTCGGATGGCCTTCATACAGCATGCCTAATCCGTACTCCTGCTTTCGGATACTATATGCAAAGACTACTCGGGGATAAAATATATCAACCCGTTGGAAAACCCTTTTCTCCACCAATCGGTGAGGGCTTCCATGTAAACATGCTAAATAAGGACTTCACTTGTCCAAGAGGAGAATCATTACCCTCGTATTTTGTTTCTGCGGAGCCATGAATAAGTATCTTGTTTTCCTCTTCGCAAAACTAGGCTCAACCCTAAGGATCCGACGACCACTTCTTTGGCAAAACTCGACAAAAAAACTTGAGTAGTTTTCAGCCAAACTGAGCTCCAGGGAGCTGCTCGGGTTGGAGAGGACGGAGAAGAAAGGTTCGGCCTTCTTTTCGAAAACCTCTCCGACTAGAACTTGCCGACTTTGGTCCGCCTTTTCTCAGTTTCGTACTCACTGGAGGGCATATAAAGAACCTCTAGAGGGTGCTCTTGGCTTCAATCCCGCCAAAAACCTCATACAGGCTCCTGTGACTTTATTCTTCCTTTGAATTGGGCAGAGAGAGAGAACGGTGGACAAAAAATGACTTGTCTCTCACCAAGCCTTGCTTTAAAACCTAGATGGGTTGGAACCCTAGCCGTACGATCTAACCTAATTAGAATGGACGGGCAAGACCAACCTGAACTCTTAGTTTAAAGGTAAGTACCACCATAACTTAGCCGCTTAAGGGATGGAAGGCACGCGTTCATCTAGACCACTCGACGAATTCGTTCAGACCACTCGACGAATTCATTTAGAACACTAGACGAATTCGTCTAGAACACTCGACGAATTCATTTTAACCACTCGACGAATTTGTTCTGACCACTCGACAAATGTCGTAACCATTTGACGAATTCATTTTGACCACTCGATGAATGTCGTGAGCACTCGACAAATTTCATGAACACTCGATGAATGTCATGACCACTAGACGAATCCGTTCAGAACACTCGACAAATTTACCTTGGTTATTTTCAGCTAGAAAACCTGGGGTGTTACACGATTACATCTTTCTAAGAAGACCTGCATACTGTTTTGTTCCCCAGAAAAGGCAGGATTTCAAATCTGCTGGGGCACCGAAAGTTAAGTCACATCAAAAACTTTAGAAAGACATTTTACCTTACTAGTAGATAGTCTCCCGACCGTTTGAGCTTTCAGAGGTGGATTGTCAAAGTAAGGGACTTCTTATAAAAGGGATAAAAGTTTTCGGCAGAAGATAGATCTATAGTTGAAAATAATTCTTGGTAGTCATTATTATTGATATTCAAGCTGAACTAAGAGCTAGCCGCTGAAATTAATCTTGGTACTACAAGTCTACTACACAACAAGATCATCAGGAAGCTCATCTTTTTGTTGTAGAAGAAGGAGATTTACTCTCTCTTCAAAAAAGTGGATCAACACTATATCAGCTGCAACACTATTACATTACAGAAGGAGGAAACTTTCTTCAAGAAAAGCTAAGAAAGACTTAGAGTTGAAAGTAAAATCTTTTTGAGTCATTTGTGTTGTTGTAAACATTAAATAAATTCACTGTAGGATCTTATTTGAGATCTGAGTTATAGAATTGGCAGCCTGAGTGTAGGGCTGAATGATAGGCCAGAGTTTATGACTTTGTAGAAGGCTTGAAGTATGGTTCATATTTGAATATGAGATAGTGCTATGGATAGCCTTAGGTAGGGTCTGTTGTAGACTTGAGGTAGGATCCTGGAGTAGATCTGAGTGTAAGATCTTGATCTGAGAATAAGAGGAGGAGTTTATTGAATCTAGCTCAGTGTTAGATAGGTGGAGATGGACAGTGGATGTACCCATAATCTGGAGAACCACTATAAAATTCCTGCATGCTTTTTTCTGTGTTCTGTGCTTGTGATTACTTTTACTTTATAGTTAGGCAAAGATCTTAAAATAGCCTAAAAGGTTTAAACACATATTCACCCCCTCTCTAGGTGATTTAGACTATCAATATTCTTTCAAGTGATATTAGAGTGAGGTTGGTTATTAAAAGACTTAACAATCTAACTGAGATCCTAATAAGTGTAGTCAGTCAATCACCATGACTTCTAGTGAAGATCATAAGGAGATGAGCTCTATGAAGCTTTTCATATGCAAAAAGGAGAACTTTGGCATCTGTAAATAGAGAGTCAAATTATTTATGGAAGCCTCAAACTCAAGGATCTATATAACTATTGAGGAGGGGCCATTCATCCCCATGAAGGTCTCCTCCATTGACCCTAATCTGCAAGTTCCCAAGCCATATACTGAAATGACTAGGGATGAGGTTGTACTGGCCACTATGGATAAAAGGGCCAAAAATAAATTTGTCATTGCAATTGATGATTCCACCTTCAAGAACTTGATCCACTGCCAAACTGGTAAAGAGATATGAAATACACTCAATGTGTATATGGAAGGAACTGAGGAGGTTAGGGATGACATGAAATCCCTTCTAAAAATCAGGAGCATGAGGCCTTTAGGCACGACAGTAAAGACAACATACCTGAGTGCTATGAAAATTTATTCAATGTTGTGAATGAGCTAAAGACTTATAGGAGAGTATTCACAGATTATGAGCTTAATGATAAGTTCCCGAGGTCATTAACTAGATACTAGGACAACAAGATCCACGTTATTAGGGAAATGGGGAATCTTGCCAACATTCCTCCCCATACTCTTTTTGGTAAGCTCCTCACCTATGAGATGCATCTGAATTCAAGGAAGGAAGATGTTGTTGTCATGTCTCTTTTAAAGGAGAAGGCTGTGGCCCTCAAGGCTATAATCATAAGGAAAAGCATTGAGAGAATCCCCTCTCCTCCCATAAAATTATTCGTGTCAGAATCTTTTGAGCCAACCACTTCTGAGTCTGACATGTTTGATAGAAAATTTGTTGCATTCTCTGAGCAATTCTAAAAGATGATGACTATGAGGAAGTGCTACAAAAAACAGACCTTACTCCTCCTCCAACTCCAAAAAGAATTTAGCAGATCTTACAAAGTCAAGAAGGACCCTAAGGAGGGACAAGTATGGCTCTAAACTCAACAAATATGTATCTTTTGACATTATATGTTATTGTTGCAGTAAGCCCGAGCATGTCATTATTTATTGCCTAGTGAAGAGAAAAGATAAGAAGGGTGTAGATGACAGGAAGCACCATAAGGGGAAGAAAACTGTGAAGATCTTCTTGTCTAAGAAGGAAAAGTTATGGAGTGAGAGCGACTCTAACTCATCTGAGTCAGAAGATGAAGAAGCCTACATTAGGCTCTTTACTGTCAATGAAGAGGATGACTCTCCTACTGCTAGGATTGATATCAGTATACCATTATCACACTCAGAAAACGATTGTGATGAAGAAGAGAGTTGTGGTTTCAAGGCCATGATTGATGCGAATGATCAGGAAGATACCCATCCTGATGAGGTAATTTTCTTAGATGTGTCTTGTTTTGAGTCTGACTATGAAACATGCCCAGAATCTGAGACACCCTCATCATCTAATGATGAGGATGTATCAGATTTTGAGAATGATGTAAATCAATTGATTGATAGGTATGGTGCTCTTTTGGAAGCCCTGAAAAAGAGCAAGAAATTTGCTAAAAAGAAAGATGAGGAGATTGCTTCTCTCCAGCTAGCTAAATATGAATGCCTTGAGTCTGCTACCCAACTAACTCAAATGGGCAGGGAGATTAGTCAGCCAAGAGGGATGAAAATCATCCAAACTAGCACCATAAGTTAGCAAACCAATACCATCAGGAGTCTCTAAGAGAAGCTTCTCAAGGAGATGAAGCTTATGACTTAGTTCTCCAAGACACAAACTGTGCTGCCCACCATTGATTCCTTCTCAACCCAATTCATAGGGGGAGTAGGCTTCAATAGAAGAGCAGTATCAGACAGAAATAAGAGAAAAGATAAAGCTATTGTGCGTCAAACCACCTTTCAAAGGGTGTTGTTGCCATCAAACAATTATGACCAGGATAATATGTATGATCACCTGAAAAATTGTTGCTCCTCCAGTAAGGTTAACAATTTTCCTGACTAGAGATGAAGAAAGGGAATGAGGTTGAGTGCACTAAAAGCACCCCATGAAGAAATCCAAATGGGTCAATATGAACCGTTTGTGTTTGGTACACCAGCACCAACTCTCAAGGGTAATGAAGTGGCCACCCACCAAAGGCCCCTTCCTAAGAAGCAGGAATTGGCTAAGAAGATAACATGGGTTCCTAACAAGATGATACCATCTTATAAGGTCACCTACCACCATTCTAATAGCTAGTTGATTGTAGCAAGGAACCTAAAATGTTTTTGCAAGTTAGTTCAAGTACCAATCTGAAGCAAATATGATACTTGGTTCTTCCAGACACATGATTGGAACAAGAGAATTCTTAAGGATTATACCCTAGTAAAGAATGGACCAAAGGTCATCTTTGAAGGTTCTGATAGAGGATTCACCAAATTCTATGATATGATCTCCAATGACATAGTCTCTATCACAAGGGTAGCTTATGTGGAGAAGTTGCAACACAACCTTATAAGCATAAGTTATTGAATTTTTTGAAGTGAAAGTGGGCGGCCTGGGCGGTCTGTTTGTACGGTCTGTACAGACAGAGGGTGGTGTCTAGTTAGGTCAGCATAATTGTGGATAACATTTTGTTCCCTGAGGTAACTGGGTGGATAGGATTGTTATTCGCTTAGTTTGGAGGTTTGTGCAGACTGGTTCTGGAGTCTGCCAGCTTTGTACGTACTGATCTTTGTATCCGTTCGTCCTGTGTTTACACCAGGGATGGCTGGTGGTGTGTACTTAGTCTGGTTTTGTACCATGTCCAGGTGTGCTTAGTCCGGGAGGTCGCGCGGTTTGCGCGGAATATTTTCTTTGACCGCCGAGCTCAGTAGCTGTTAGCCTTGTGCCTATTTGCGAGCTCGAAGTATGCGGACTGGATAAGAGTTCGCATGTGCATGCAGACTGGAGCTGAGTCCGCTTGTGTGCGAACTGATGGTGTATCCGCAAAGTCTGTTATGTTCGTCCTTGCTTGGCTATGGCGGCAGGGCGGATAGGATTTCTATTTGACCTTGGTAGTTAGCAGTTTGGCCAATTACGGTTATATGGACACTCTCTATACTCACCGCGGGATAGGGTGATGTTTTTATCGGCTAGGGCGTTGATCACACTCCTCTCCATACCTATAAATAGGATCTCCTGTCACATCATATAAATCACTGAATGAATAGTAAGTGAGCTAGGGTAGTTATTGCGGACAGGATTATCTATTCGCGCAGTTTGAAGAGTTTGGTCGGGTTGTTCTGTGCAGGTTGTATGGATAGCGCTAAAAAGCCAGGGACTTGGCTCTGACTTCGGCCAGGGATAGTGTGGACTCTGTGGTTAGCAACCAGCAGTTAGCAGTAGGTCACGGTTTGCAACCAGACGGTCTTCTTTTCTGCAACTTGTTTCCTAGTTCAATAAGTTGTCCATGTCTTGCGACTTTGTTGGATCCCTAGTTGGATTTGGGATAAGTTCACTAAATTAGGTTGAGTCTCACCCACATTGTATAGACAGGGTAAAGTCTAGTAGTCCTAGAGTTTAGGCTAGTCATTAGGTTCAACCTTCATGGACCAGACAGCAGAGGACATCAGTAGTCTCAAGACTTAGAAGATTCAGAGAACAGAATGATCAGTTCGAAGTTCTTCCAACTCAGCTCGACGATCGTCAATCTCAGATTGATGAACTCAGAGTTATTTCTCTGAGCTGAGCTCGATGATATTCAAGCTTAGGTCGACGATCATCTCTTTTCAGACAGATTCTCAGCTCGACGAACTCAGAGCACAGAATTGGCAAGTTATTCTCTGAATGCAGTTCGCAGAGCTCACGTCGAAGAACAGGAATTCTCAGGTCAACGAACTTGGAACTCCGGTCGATGAATTCCGTTTAGAGGTCAATGATTTCTGTCTTGAGCCAGAATGAGAAGTTTTCCATACTTCTGTCCCTTACTTTCTATATTATTTAGCAGTAATATTCCTGAGTAATAAGCTCATATTCCCCTGAATATAGTCGTTATTGGTAGCATTAATTATGGTCTTCATCAAGTTAATTACTTGCTTATTTTATTAGAGAAAGTTGGGGAAACTCTTTTAAGACAATATTCCAGCTGTTTCTTTCTCCAGGGCAATCAGCAATTAATGCAAACAATTCAAATTTCAAAGGAGAAATTATTGACTGTAGAATATAAAAGAGATTTTCTCTTTTCAGTCAAATAGACACTTAGCCAGACATCAGAAGAGAACATACAACACACAAGAATACAAAGAGACACAGAGACTAAACATTCAGAACTCTCTCCTAGTGCAGAAAACATTATGTTTTCTTCCTTGTCTATTCTGAAGACTGAAGAAGAACATCCATCACTATCAAGAGTCTTCTTCAACCTTCTCCTCCAGGAACATTCAAGGACAACTCATCTTGATTCAGTCAAAAAGTTTTAGGATTTTTTCCAGACAAGGCTGAAGACCTACACCCTGAGCAAGGCTCCATCTTTCTAAACCAATTCTATATTTCAAAAGGAGTCTTGATAACTATAGAATCCACAAGTCTTCTCTGCTGTTTAGAGAAAAGAGAAGACCCCATCACCCCTCCTCTCACCTCCTGTTAAAAGGGTTTATTAACTCCCTTCAAAAGTTTATTCTTGGTTTTTGGGCATCTGATTAAAAGCCTAAAGGTTTGTGAGATCTCCCTGGAAATAGATCTTGTGGTGGCAGTCACCTGATCAAAAACCTGATAGTGGATTCCTACCAGGGTGGTAGAAGAGTGGATGTACCCAGGTTAGGGAACCACTATAAAATTCTTGTGTTGTCTAGTTGTGTTCATTTTATTTCTGTTCTTGCTGTGCTGTGATAGATAGATTAGTTTAACCAGTCTTTTATTTCCTTCTATAGTATTATTGGTATCACCTATTTAAAACTCTGATATAAAACTTAAAAACAGCCAAAGTTTTAAATACTCTATTCACCCCACCCCACCCCCCACCCCCTTTAGAGTAAATCAGATATATCCCCCATCTTTCAATTGGTATCTGAGGGGTGTACCTTTGGTTGTACAAGCTAACACTTGAACCAAAAGATCCTTGCTAGATCATTTTCCTTTCCTAGCTTTTCTATTATCACATAATGGCACAGAACAAAGACTATGCAAGCACCATACCTCCAATTTGCAACTTAAATAAGTTTGCTATCTGAAAGGCAAGAATCAAGTTGTATATGAATTTTATTGATGAGGACATCTTTAACTCTTTTTTGACAGGACCACCAGTTCCAGTGGAAACAACTACTGCTAGTTCCAACACACATGATATTCCACCACCTGAGTGGACAGATGCTCAAAAAAAGGCCAAAATAGTTGATGCAAAGTCCATTAATATTCTTGCTCAGACAATGTTTGATGATATTTTCCAGAAGGTGGCTGAGTGCACATCAGCCAAGGCTATCTGGGATTCCCTTAACCAGATGGTTGCTGGCTCAGCTGTTGAGAGAAAGGATAGGAGATCCAACCTCATCTCACAATATGAGAACTTTAAGAAGGATGAATCAGAGTCTGTTAGTGACATGTACAACAAACTGAGCTCAATCATCAATGAGCTAAAGACTTTGGACAAAGACATAACCCTGACAGAAGTTAATGACAAAATCCTTATTTTCTTTCCCAGCTCATGGGATTCAAGAATCTGGCCTATCAAGGAAGCCAGAAGTCTAAATGAGATCTCCACAGAATCTCTACTTGGAAAGCTCAAGTCTTATGAGCAATTGATAAAGTCCAGAGAGACTGCAGAGTAGAAGACTCCTTCATCAGGAAGAAAGGAGCAAAGTATTGCATTCAAAGCAAATGAAGAATCAGAATCCCCAACAGTCAATGAAGAATTTCTGAGTCTCTTAGCCAAGAGATTCTACAAGATGGGCAAGAAAGACTTCAGGAGGAAGTCATCAAGGAAAGATGATAAGCCCAGGTATGATAAGACTCCCACTAAAGAAGTTGTTTGTTTTGGCTGCAAGAAGCCTGAACACTTCATCTTAGAGTGTCCAGAGAACCAAAAGAAGGAGAGAAGAAGAGAAAAAGAAATAAGGAAATAGCACTACAACAAGCCCTCCTCCAGCAAGCACAAAAGGAAGGAGAAAGGCTTTGTAGCTGAGACCTGGAGTGAAACTGAAGATGAATCTTCATCTTCCAGCTCCAGTGAAGATGAAAAAGAAGCAAAGGCAAAGAAGATTTGTCTGATGGCCAAATGCATCAGGAAGCTGTTCAAAAGTAGAAGCTGAACAATCAGACAATGAAGACTCTAAATCTGAGGAAGATCAGGTATTGTCTTCTTTTGATTTTGATTTAGATGAATTTTAAACTGAATTTAAATATTTATGTCTTGATTTAATTAACTCTGAAAAAGTAATTAAACAACTTAGAGAAAAACTATCAGAACAAGATAATTTCATCTCATAAAACATTAAGTTAAAAGATGAATTAACCTTAGATAATAAACAAATCATTTCATTAAAAACTGAAATGACTGAGGCTAGGCAACTTGAAGAATCCCTAAATGGGAGAAGTATCAAGCTGATGAACATCACAAGCATAGTCAATGCCAGGCTCAATGGCAAGCTGGTCTTAGGTGCTTCATCAAGCCAACCCCCACTAATTCAGAAAAATATCTTAACAACTCCTATAAAATTTGTTTCAGAAAAAGGTAAAGAGAAAATAGAAGATAACAATAATGTTAAACAAATAGAATTAAAACAAAAGAATAAGAAAAGGAGAAAGAATAAGAAAAATCTTAACTAGAACTATGTTCAGCAGATTTCATCGAACTCAAATCGACGAAATGTGTACAATTCATCGAACTCAAGTCGACAAACTCAGAACGCAAACTTCTATTATAATTATTCTCTGAACTGCGATCGATAAAATCAGTATGGTTCGTCGACCAGAAATCGACGAAATTGGGGCCTAGAAAATGAATACTTTCATTCTCTGAGTGGAGTTCGACGAACTCATCCCCGTTCATCGACCTCAGATCGACGAACGTACCAGAATTCGGCGACCCCAATTTATAATAACAGAAACTTTTATTTCAACATACCATTTAATCAACCAAGACAAAACATTAATCCCTTTAACTAATGGATTATTCCACCCAGAAGATATCATCCCTTAGGTTACAAGAATCAACCAAAATACTCATATATTTCCAGCTTTAGTTATGTAAATCAACAAAGACCCAAGGTAACCTGGGTCAAGAATAGCTAACTTATTTCATTGTAGGTGAAAGACTATCCCACGACAGAGCAACAGTGGTATCTGGATAGTGGCTGTTCAAAGCATATGACTGGAAACAAGGACAACCTAATCAACTATAAGTCAAAGCTAGGACCCAAAGTAATATTTGGTGATTCCAATTATGGCCAGACTAAAGGATATGGAAAGGTAAAGATTGGAGCAGTCACCTTCAAGAAGGTTGCATATGTAAGTGGCCTGAAGCACAACCTTATATCCATAAGTCAATTATGTTATGAAAGGTTTCAGGTATCATTTAACAAAACTTCCTGTATTATTACTTCAATTGATAACCAAGTAGTCTTAACTGGTACTAGAATAGGAAATATCTATATAGTTAACTTTAAGTCTGCTAAAACAGAAATATGCTTATTTAACCAAACCAGTAATAACATTGATCTTTGGCATAGGAGATTAGGTCATGTAAACCTGAAAAACATTGCTAAACTATCTAGGGACAACCTTGTTAGAGGATTGCCTTCTTACCCCTACAAGAAGGAAAGCCTTTGCAGGGCTTGTCAATTAGGCAAGAAAATTAAAAATAGTTTTTAGTCACTTAATAAGAGTGATTCACCTAGGATACTGTACTTTCTCCATATGGATATCTTTGGACCCATTGTTGTACAGAGCCTGGGAGGGAAGTCTTATACCTTTGTAGTTGTTGATGACTTCTCAAGGTTCACTTGGGTGTTCTTCTTGAGAAATAAGTCAGATAACTTTAAGGTTCTTATAGATTTTCTTAAGAGCATAAGGATTGAGTACTCTACTCCAGTTGTATTGATCAGAAGTGATCATGGTATTGAGTTTGAGTCTCTTCCCATGCAAAAACTCTACGAGAAGGAAGGTATCAGGCATTTCTTCTCTGCTCCTAGAACTCTTCAAAAAAATGGGGTAACTCAAAGGAAAAACAGAACACACATTGAAGCTTCAGACACATTACTTGCAGATGCTCACTTGCCCCTATCCTTTTGGGCAGAAGCAGTGAGCACAGCAAACTATGTCCTGAATAGAAGTTTGATACACAAGCTCAAGAGCAAGACCCCTTATGAACTACTCAAAGGGAAGAAACCTAAAGTAGTCTATTTTAGAGTCTTTGGTTGCATTTGTTACATTCATAACAACAAGAAATACATTAGAAAGTTTGAAGCCAAGGTTGAAATTAGAATTTTTCTTGGATATTCCCTAGTAAGCAAGCCTTATAGGGTATATAATAAATCAACTATGAAAATGGAAGATTCTATTCATATTTTATTTGATGAGACTAATATATTTTACAAGGAGAAGATAGCTTCTACCAGTGAAACTTTGCAGGAACCTAACTTGTGTGAGAAGTTGGATGAGTTGACCCTCACCAATGAGGCTATTACATATCCTTCTCCACATATTGCTGAAGAAAGTGAAGATGAAGACAGCGAGTTCAATGAAGAGCCAACAATAGCTAACTCAATTCCACAAGAGGAATTAGCTCCCCAAGCTGTAGATCAATTAGCTCCTCCTACTGAGATAGTCACACTTAGAGATCACCATGTATCTTAAGTGATTGTAGACTTATCAGTGGGTGTGCAGACAAGGCATCAACTCCACCAAGACATGATGCATGTCTGCTTCATATATCAAACTGAGCCCCAATCCATTAAAGATGATGAGCAAGATCCACACTGGATCATTATAATGCAAGAGGATCTCAACCAGTTTAAGAGATGTAGAGTTTGGGATTTAGTTCCAAGACCCAAAGACTACCATGTCATTGGAACTAAATGGGTATTTAGAAACAAACTAGATGCTCAAGGTATTATCATAAGGAATAAAGCAAGACTAGTTGCTCAAGGATACAGACAAGAGGAAGGCATAGACTATGACCAACCATTTGCACCTGTTGTAAGGCTTGAAGCAATCAGGATATTCTTAGCCTATACTGCCTACAAAAGGTTCACAGTTTATCAAATGGATGTAAAGAGTGCATTCCTAAATGGTGAACTTAGAGAAGAGGTATATGTGGAACAACCACTAGGTTTTATCTCTTCAACTCATCACTCTTATGTTTTCAAATTGCATAAAGCTCTCTATGGTCTAAAGTAAGATCCAAGACCTTGGTATGAAACCTTAGTCAGCTTTCTTTTAGAGCATAATTTTTCTAGAGGCATAGTAGATAGGACTTTATTTTTCAAGCATCATCATGATAAAATTTTGTTAGTACAAATATATTTAGATGACATTATATTTGGCTCTACAGATCCCAAACTATGCAAAAGGTTCTCCAACCTTATGCATTCCAAGTTTGAGATGAGTAGCATGGGTGAGCTCTCCTACTTCCTTGGTCTTTAAGTGAAGCAGACCCCTGATGGCATCTTCATATCCCAATTCAAGTATGCTAAAGAGCTGATAAAAAGGTTTGGGATGGCTGATGCCTCAGCTAAGAAAACACCCATGGCTACAAATGTTGTGGTTAATTCGGATGAACATGGGAAACCCGTTGATCAGAAATTGTATAAGGCCATTGTTGGGTCCCTGTTATATCTCACAGCAAGTAGGCCAGATATTATATTTGCTACCTCTCTTTGTGTTAAGTTCCAGGTGAACCCTAAAAAATCATACCTTATTTTCTTAAAAAGGATTTTAAGATATATAAAGAGTTGCCCTAATTTAGGACTCTGGTATCCAACAGAGTCTGAATTTGAGTTAATTGGATACTATGATATTGACTTTGCTGGATGTAGAGTGGACAGGAAAAACACATCAGGAACATGCCAATTCCTTGGTGCTAGACTTGTCTCCTAGTTTTGCAAAAAGCAAACATCTGTGTCTACATCAACAATAGAAGCTTAGTACATAGCAGCTGGCAGTTGCTGTTCACAGATGCTGTGGATTCAAAACAAACTCCTAGATTATGGTTTCAACTTAAATAATTCAACTTTACTTTGTGATAATACTAGTGCAATTTTTATTGTCCAGAATTCAGTTCATCATAGTAGAACTAAGCATATAGAGATAAGACATCATTTCATTAGAGAGTGTGTGGACAAAAAGAAAATTAATCTTGTCTACATCTACACTGATTTGCAAAGAGCAGATATCTTCACCAAACCCTTGGATGAGAGGAACAATCCGTTTTTTCTGAATCAGCTTGGTCGAAGCTTTAATTTAACTTTTTGTCTGTGGTCGAAGAATTTGCCACAGTTCGTCGACCGGAGATCGACGAATTGAGAAAAGTTATTGAGAAAATTTGTCGACCTAAGATCAACAAACTCTCTGTGTGAGCCACTTTCGTCGACTGGAGATCGACGATCTGGATTTAGAAAATTTTCGTCGACTTGAGAACGACGAAAAGTTTTCCCTTCTTTAGACTGAGATCCACGAACTCATTTGTTAATAAAATATTTCGTCGACCTCAAATCGAAGAATTTTTTCTTTATTTCACAGGACGGAGTTTGTCGTTTCATATTCTGAAAAACCTTATATCTAGGTTTTCTTCGAGCTCAATCCCGCGCTTTCTATTTCCCTTGCACTCTGTCTCTCTGTTTTCATTTTACAGGTGATTATGGTGATTCCAGCGAGCACTCTTGTGGCGATGAAGTTCGATATGGTATTTGATATAGACTTCGAGTCATTCCAGTACTCGGATCAAATCTTCTTGGATATTCTGAAATTGTTTGAAGATCAGCGGTTGAAGAATCTTATGACAACAAGAATAAATATTGTTGCAATAGAAATTCAAGAATGGGTTTTCACTTCCTCCACACCAGATGCTGATACTATGATAGGAACAATATCGGGTAATATAGTTTCTCTCAGCCCCGCCATTCTATCTGAATTTTTTTGATTAGTGAATGGAGACAAAGAGTTGGAATAGACAGTGTTGAATATGATGAAATGCTGATTAAGATGGGTTATACTGGAGAAAACTCTAATAAACTGCTGAAGAAACATTTATCTGCTGATTATAAATTTCTAGCGGATGTTGTGGGTAAGGTACTGCTGGGCAAGCATACCTCCCATGACTATATCACCAGGCAACAGTTCTTAGTGATGTGTGCGGTGGTCAACAAAAAACCAGTGAACTAGGCTAGAATAATGTTTGAGATGATTAAGAAAAGAATACAAAGAAAGAGGTGTGCTTTGTAAGGATTCTGAGAATCTTCCTTCAAGCAAAGGTTGCTGAATCCCTGGTCACCCAGACCATATTCATTAATGCCTCTAAAAGGCTAACCTGTGCCTTATTTGGTAGGTGGGAGAGGAATATCCCCAAGCCATCCAAGGCTTCTTCCTCTTCAAGGACTTCTGAGGATACCAGAGTTGTATCAGCTTCTCCCCCACCCCCCTAAAGATGTCCCTTCCATCAGGATTCCATCCCATCCATCTTCATCTCAACAACCAACACCTCCTCAAATTCAAACCCCTTCAACAACCCTCCAACAAACATCCACATCTCAAGTACATACACTAACACCTCTTGCTTCCCCACTCCAATATCCTTCACAAGTTCATACTCCTAAACATCAACCATCTCCACCCCAATCTCTAGTGCATTCAACTCCACCTCATACCCCAGAGCATGTCACTCCTCCTCAATCCCCTCTTCCTCAACATCTTGTTGATATCCCCCTATACAACATATCATCCATACCATTATTTGATCTGTTGTCATCCCCCATCCATACTCAATCACCTTAAGATGAGCACATGTCAGATTCCACTCCCTTCCCTTCAACCTCATCCATCAATCCTTTTGTATCAACTCAAACACCCTCTGAGTTCATGCAAATGGATCCCCCTTCCATTTCCTCTCTTCTGCACATCATCACTCCACTACTCAAAAAACTCATAGCAGAGGTTATTAAACCTCCTGCTGAATCCATTTCCACCCTCTCATCTCTTCTGCCTATTACCCTTTCTGTCCCTTCTTCTGGGGGCTTGGCTACGGGACCCTCTACAGCTAGGCAGGGGGAGATATCCAGGGAAGAAGCTCCAGTTTCTCCTCCTCCAACAGCAGCAGTAGAAGCAGAAGAAGCTCAAGTTTTGCAGATAGTTGAGTTCACAGCAACAGATGCACAGATGATTATAGAGGCTGAATCAATTGATTCTAATATGTTGAGTATAGATAAGCAAGTTGCTTCCCCAGAGATTGTGACTATTGGTGATTGTTTTATCAATCCCATAGTAGATTTGTTTAATTTATTGAAACCTTTTGTTTATGGATATATAAATTATCTTCCAGCAGTTTGCTCAGAGCCATCCTTGTCTATAGTGTGTTACACTCCTCCAATAAGTCCTGAAGTTGTTAAACAACAAAAGGCAAGTTTTGCGATTAAAATAATTGAGGAACCATCAGGCCCAACTTATGTTATGGATAAATCCCAATCCCAAATTTAGATGATTTGATTGCTCAAGATGTGGTACAAGAACTTACACATATTTAGAATGATCCTGCTTTGAATGAATTTATGTTGATTGACAAAGATGTAGAAGACTATCAGATGGTCACTGAGAATTTTGCTCAACCTGAGGTTGTTGAACCTCAAGCACTTCCTCAAGCTAAAAAACAAATCTCAGAGGAAACTTTAAAAGAGATAGATGCTTTGTATGACAATCCTTAAGAATCTTTTTATGATATTGATGAAGAAGATTTTGATGAATCTGATGATTCCAATGCCAAAAAGAAGATTGCTAAGAAGAGGAAAGTTGATCCAAAGGTTACTCTTAAGACAAATCCCATAAATGATACTCCATACTATATCTTGCAAAAGATTACTCCATACCCAAGGATGCCACAGTGGATGTGGCTATCAAAGAATGAGCAGAAAGAAAGGAAGAAGAGAAGGAGGTACAGGTATCCTCCTAAGCAATTTAGGAAAGACCCTCCTCCTCCATCTTTAGGGGCCTCTGGAAATGTATCTTAAAGATCTGCACCTATCACAAAACCTTATTAGAGACATTCCAAGCCAAGCAGTCAACAACAGTCATCTCAGAGACAACCTCCTCCAGCTACATATAAGAGAAGTACTAAAGATTCCCTTGATGATTCACAGAAGGACTCAAGTCCTAAAAGGCCAGCATCTCCTCCAATACCATTTGTAGATCCAGAGCAGGAAACAAAAGCAAAAATGGCCAGATTTCAAGAACTGGTAGCACTTTCTAAAATTAATAAAGCAAAAGCTGAAGGAAAGGTTACCTCTCTATTCTCAACTATGTCTTCATACAAGAAGGAAGAACTTAAAAGGTATGTCAAGGCAAACAAATTCTTTAATGTTTATGATTACATAAAATTGCACCTAGAAGCTGTAGTTCCAAGAGCAACATCTCTAAATATAATTGATGCATCAGACATGACCATGTCAAAGAGACAAGCTGTCAATCCTAATAGAGAAATCATTTTCAGACAGCCTTCTAAAAAGCCTAAGAAAGAAAAGTCTAAGCAGAATAAGTAATTTGATTTATGTTTTATTCTTATTTTCTGTTAAAACTCTGTGTGTCCAATCATGAAGCACTTATTTGTAAATATCTGTTGAATGTTTTATTTCTGTCAGATATATGTGTTTATGCTTTATGATTGTTTCTGTTATTTGTTCTTTAGTGACCGCACCCAAATAGGGGGAGATTGTTGGATCCCTAGTTGGATTTGGGCTATGTTCACTAAATTAGGTTGAGTCTGACCCACATTGTATAGACAGGGTCAAGTCTAGTAGTCCTAGAGTTTAGGCTAGTCATTAGGTTCAAACTTCATGGACCAGCTAGCAGAGGACATCAGTAGTCTCAAGACTTAGAAGATTCAGAGAATAGAATGATCAGTTCGAAGTTCTTCAAACTCAGCTTGATGATCATCGACCTCATATCGACGAACTCAGAGTTATTTCTCTGAGCTGAGCTCGACGATATTCGAGCTCAAATCGACGATCGACTCTTTCAGACAGATTCTCAGCTCGACGAACTCAGAGTACAGAATTGGCAAGTTATTCTTTGAATGTAGTTTGCAGAGCTCAAGTCGAAGAACAGGAATTCTTAGGTCGACGAACTTGGAACTCCGGTCGACGAATTCCGTTCAGAGGTCGATGATTTCTGTCCCGAGCTAGAATGAGAAGTTTTCCATACTTCTGTCCCTTACTTTCTATATTATTTAGCAGTAATATTCCTGATTAATTAATGCTCATATTCCTCTGAATATAGCCATTATTGGCAGCATTAATTATGGTCTTCATCAGGTTAATTACTTACTTATTTTATTAAGGACAGTTGGGGAAACTCATTTAAGACAATATTCCAGCCGTTTATTTCTCCAGGGCAATCAGTAATTAATGCCAGCAATTAAAATTTCAAAGGAGATATTATTGACTGTAGAATATAAAAGAGATTTTCTCTTTTTAGAAGAATAGACACTTAGCTAGACATCAGAAGAGAACATACAACACACAAGAATACAGAGAGACACAGAGACTAAACATTCAGAACTCTCTCCCAGTGCAGAAAACATTCTGTTTTCTTCCTTGTCCATTCTGAAGAATGAAGAATAACATCCATCATTATCAAGAGTCTTCTTCAACCTTCTCCTCCAGGAACATTCAAGGACAACTCATATTGATTCAGTCAGAAAGTTCCAGGATTGTTTTCAGACAAGGCTGAAGACCTACACCCTGAGCAAGGCTCCATCTTTCTGAACCAATTCTATATTTCAGAAGGAGTCTTGACAACTATAGAATCCACAAGTCTTCTCTGCTGTTTAGATAAAAGAGAAGACCACATCACCCCTCCTCTCACCTCTGGTAAAAAGGGTTTATTAACTCCCTTCAAAAGTTTATTCTTGGTTTTTGGGCACCTGATCAATATCTTAAAGGGTTGTGAGATCTCCCTAGAAATAGATCTTGTGGTGGCAATCACCTGATCAAAAACCTGATAGTGGATTCCTACTAGGGTGGTAGAAGAGTGGATGTACCCAGGTTGGGGAACCACTATAAAATTCTTGTGTTGTCTAGTTGTGTTCATTTTCTTTCTGTTCTTGTTGTGCTGTGATAGATAGATTAGTTTAACAAGTCTTTTATTTCCTTCTATAGTATTATTGGTATCACCTATTTTAAACTCTGATATAAAACTTAAAAATAGTCAAAGTTTTAAATACTCTATTCACCCCCCTCTAGAGTTAATTAGATCTAACCCCTGTCTTTCAGGCTTGTTCAGTTCGACATCAACAGTTTGCGTGATCTGGCGGTTAGGCGACCGTGAGGTTAGGCAGCTTGCAGATTAGTGGACAGAGTTTAGCAGTGGAATAATGGGAAGCCTGCATGGCTAGTTGCGGTTTGGCAACTTAGCGGATTCAGCGGACTCCGTAGTGTAGCAGTAGAGTCGGCGGTTATTCTTTGAGTCTGCATGGCTAGTTTCTTTTCTTGTATTTTTTCTTCTTCCATCAGATACATCGGTAAATCATGTCTTGCCATGTATGTCTCACCTTATAAATATTTTTTGATAGTATAAGATATTTGCTCTTCTGTTTGCATCTGGCTTACTTGGGCTCGGATTGGTTGAGTGTTCCTCCGCCTAGTTTCCCATTTTTTGCAAATTATAAATCTTTACATGGAATCAGAGCTAACAGATGCTGAGCAGTGATCAACCGTATGTTTACTTTATTGCTTCTGCGAGTCTAATTGAACTAGGGTTAGTGCAATGGAAGGTGGAATGGCAAGAGGTCTTGGAATTGAGATTCTTATATTTACCAACTCTATAAAGTGTAAATCATGAATGAAAAGCTATCTATTAGGCGAGTACTTGTGGGAGGTCATCTGCGGAGACGACAAGTAAGAAGTGGTTGTTGTTGCTGGTAATGTCGAAGCGGTGAGAGCTTGGAGGAGGACAAACGCAAAAGCGGAGTTTATTCTCAAGCGGGCTATCTCATCGGAACTCTTTGACCACATCAGCAGATGTCAGTCTACTGCGGATATTTGGACTTCCCTCTATGGGTTGTTCAATAGGAAAAATGTAGTAAGGCTATAATTCCTGGAAAAAGAGTTGGCGAGAGCCACTCAAGGAGATCTTCCCATCTCGACGTTCTTCCTGAAGATGAAGAACTTGTGTGCTTAGATTTTAGCATTGGACCCTTATGAGTCAATCTCGGAAGCAAAGCTGAAGAGGCACATAATCTGCAGTTTGTGAACGGAGTATGTGGCCTTTGTTACTTTTGTTCAAGGTTGAGCCACTCAGCCGTCTTTGCTGGAGCTAGAGAACCTGCTAGCTTTGCAGGAGAGCTTAGCTAGACAGATGGATGGAGTCACTATATTTGAAGGAGGTAGTGAGGCGCTCTTCTCAGGAAAGAAGAAGAGATGGGAGAAGAAGAAGACTGATGTTGGTGATGGTCCTTCAACTTCTTATCAGCAAGATAGGAGTGCTTCTCCAAAGCGTGACTGGAAGGAGAAGAAGGATTAGCTTAAGTATTGCAGGTGCAACTAGTCATGTCACTTCAAGAAGGACTGCAAAGTCAAGCTGTAGCCAGGGCATGTTGTAGATAAAGAGGAATATGGTTCTAGTGCTGAAGAAGCCGGATGGGGAAATGCATTCATGATGGGCACATGTGTCTGTTTCTTGTCCTCCGTCGACTACAAAGATTACTAGATAATGGACTCGGGGTGTGGTCTCCACCTCACCGGGGATGAGTCAAAGTTTTCTTCTCTGCGAACATTCTCAGGTAATGAAGTTATCATAACTGTTGATGATACTATTCATGAAGTCGAGAAGGAGGCTGTTGTTTCTTTAGATAGTGATAAGTGTCCACTCACCTTGAGGAGTGTGTATCACGTACCGGGAATGAAGAAGAACCTCTTATCAGTGAACAATGCAGTAGACGCAGGTTTTCATGTTCTGTTCGGCCCAACAGAAGTGAAGTTTCTCCGCAATGTGTCAGCGGTTAAGGCCGACATTTCTCATGTAAGGAGAAGGGTAAGGGAATTGTATGTGCTACCAATAAGCTCCTATGTTGATCGGATGAGGGCCAATGAGAGCGCCGCTATCTAGCATGAGCGGCTGGGTCACATTGGGATGGACAAGCTAAAAGCAATGGCAGTGAAGAGACTTATGAAAGGCTTGTCTAAGTTGTCATCCTTCGACAATGGTCAAGTCTGCGCGGGGTGTCAATATGGTAAGGCTCATCTCCTTTCATTTGACAAGTCGCAGGCTAGAAGTAAATCACCATTATAGTGTATCCATGGTGATCTAATGGGGCCAACCATCACCGCCAGCCCTGGAGGCAGTAGGTACATGATGTTGTTCGTTGATGACTACTCGAGGTACACTTAGCTGTATTTCATGAAGAAAAAGTCAGACGCATTCCGTTTGTTTGTGGAGTTCAAGGAGATGATGGAGGGTCGGCTTGGCCTACGGTTCAAGAAGTTGAGAACAGACAACATAGGTGATTTTGTTTCAACTGAGTTCTCTAACTTTTGCAGGAAGCACGACATCCAAAGGGAGCTCACTTATGCTCATACTCCAAAACAAAATGGAGCAGTAGAGCAAAAGATTTGTCATCTGATGGAGACCTATAAGTATTGGCTTCATGCCAAAGGCATTCTAATGTCCTTCTGGGCGGAGGGATGGCCTGTGCTACCTATGTCATCAATCAAATGCCTCTGAGTCCGATCAACATGAAGTCTCCTTATGAGATGATGTTTAAGGAGAAGCCCAGCGTGGAACATCTTCGGTTGTTTGGATTGATCTGCTTCATACACGTCCTGGATGCTCTCAGGATAATGCTAGATGTGAAGGAGAGGAATCTTGTCTTTATGGGATACGATGAGCGGAAGAAGGGATGGATGTGTATGGATACAGTGATGAAGAAGTTCGTTGTTTCTAGAGATGTGGTCTTCAACGAGCTGAAGTCATATGGAGGTGGCTCCTCTGTAGATCTACAAGAGAGCAGGTTAGATGACAAACAGGAGGAGGTTGCTAAGGATCTTCTGGTGGAGCTTTTTGTGTTACTAGGAGCTCTAGGTGTTTCTATCTCCAGAGTAGGGGCTTTCGGTTCAAGAAGCAGGGGGGCGATGCTCCAAGTTTGCCAGGGAACAGAGCTGATTTAGAAGAGACAGCGGAGATGGTCAGCAAGGGTCATACTCTTTAGAGATTAAAGAGGACCATCAAACCACCAGCTCGTTATTACGAAGGAAACACGGTGAGCTTGGTCTCTAATTTCATTGCGAGCCCTCTAGACGAGCGAGAGCCTTCTAGTTTTGAAGATGCCACTGGAGTCAAGGAGTGGGATAATGCCATGGATGAGAAGATGGCTGCCCTTAGGAAAAACGAGACCTGGGATCTTGTGCCCAAAGTTGATGACATTACTCCTGTGATATGCAAGTGGGTATATAAGCTGAAGAAGAAGGCGGATGGGAGTATTGAGCGATACAAGGCTCGCCTTGTAGCTCGGGTTTTTCTCAGCAGTACGGAGAAGACTATGAAGAGACATTTAGTCATGTTGCAAAGATGACTTCAGTTCAGGTGGTTATGGCCTTGGCGGCTTGCCAAGGTTGGAAGATGTGGTAGTTGTACATAAAGAATGCTTTTCATTATGGGGGAAATAGATAAAGACATCTTCATGGTTCAGCCAACAAGATACGTGTCTGAAGATCATCAAGGATACGTCTGCAAGCTCAAGAAGACCCTTTACGTCTTGAAGCAGGCTTTGTGAGCATTGTATGGGAAGATCGTAGAATACCTCCAATTCTGCGGTTATTTTGCCTCTGATTCAGATTCGAGCCTATTCATCAAGAAGAGGGGGGCTTCATGTCTTGGTGTTGTTGTACGTGGATTACATGATCATCACGGGAAATTCTAAGGAGGAGGTTGCTAGGCTCAAGGAAGAGCTAGCCATATTGTTCGAGATGAAGGACTTAGGTGAGCTCCACCACTTCCTTGGACTTGAGGTGGAGAGGAAAGAGAGCGGCATACTCATCTCCTAAAGGGGTTGTGTAGATCGGATCATTCAGCGGTTCGTCATGCAGGAAGGGAAGAGTAGCTCTACTCCACTTGATGTTGGCATCAAGCTTCGATGAGATGAGGGGATAATACTTCCAGATCCTTTAGTGTTCTGTGCTCTAGTGGGGAGCCTTATCTACTTGACGATTATGAGGCCAGACATTGCATATGTTTTATGTAAGACCCCCTTTTTTTCTTTTTAGAACCACAGGGTCTTAGGCCTAGAACCGCCGCTTTGCGGTGACACCTTCATGCCCGGGAAGGTCGTCACTACAAAACGCTGATCCTGTCGGCCAAATCGATCACAGAAAAGTAGCAAAATAGTAAATAAAACATGTCCATAGAGATGATATATATAATAAATAATCTCCATGAAGGGAGAGTCCACAGTAATAATAATAAAGGTAGTACTGAAAATGGGGATCACGCACGATACATCAATATCCTCACTACATATCACTCATTGCAGAAGAAAAAAACTAAACATCTATTAAGGATCGGGACTCACAGTCCCATCTGTCTGAACTCTGGTGCTAGATTGTCGCATCTCCAAGCATGCTGACCTCCGAGGCTGCTCCTCCATGACGGGCTCCATGGCCCCTAAAATGATGTGGTTCAAATACCGTTAGTCTAAAAGACTAAGACCTATCATCCCTCCACTACTTCCCCCATGAATCCTAGGCACCAAGCGGGGATAAGAAAAGGAGAGGTAGTGATGGTGAAGAATAAACAAGAGGCAGGTGATGACAGAACTAATCTAACAGTTTTATAAGTATATGTGGTAGTAATAAAAGTACGAAAAACTTAACAAGAAATAAGTAACCTTAACTTATACGTAACACATAAGCTAAGGGATCTTTTGCAAGGCTCCTATCATATAAAGAGTCTTATACCAATTTATACGATAGGGTGTCGGTTTTGTAGCAAGCATGTATATATCTACAGACTAAAAACCTTAACTTATAAGCACGCTCACGCGAGCTTATAAACCAAGGGGTCGTTTTGTAGGGCCTATTGTATACAAAGTCTCATACCAATTTATACAATAGGTAACAAGGGTTAAATGCAATGGTTATTCTATGACATGCATGTATGCTATGATGTGAATCATGCAAGTGCAACACACCCACTCGACTCTGTGCACACATACCTTTAATTCCCCCTTTCTAGAGCCTAACCTCCCAGGATACCTCTGTAGTGGCAAACAGAAGTGGTGGGTTGGGCCTCGCCCACCTCTAAACCGGTAATAGCACTACCAGTCAGACCTATCGTATGCCTCGACGATGGTGCACTAAGCGGAGCTCCTGCGTACTCTTTGTCGGCTAGTCCACCGAACTTAATTTGGCGAAGTGCAAAACCACACTTGCCGAGTCAATGTATTGATGTAGGTGCATCGACCCTCCAACACCGAAGACCCACCACCTTATAATTTATGCACATGCAACCTTATATATCAGCTACCGAGCCAAAGCTCCCCGGACCATCCCATCCATCATAAACAACAACCGAGGCAAAGCTCGTCGGGCTAACCTGCCCATCACCAAAACCACCGAGCCTACTGCCCGAGTGACCCAACCTAACATCCCGAGTCATCGAGGTGAGTGAAAGTGAATCCCTAGTTATACTATTTACTCTTACAGTTTATTTTGCCTACAGTTTAGGTTAGCCCAGGACTACACAAGGCATACCCCATGAAGGGTTCTCGAGGGCACTACGAACTATGATGGGCTGAAGCCCAAAGCTCCCTTTCGCAAGGCACTTATTAGTATTGGTTATTAACTAATTCTCTATCCCTTTAGTATTACTCTGGATCTAACCCTAACGTGTTTTGACCTTCTTTTTCCCTTCACAGGAAAGACGATCTTTCGTCGATCCCGAACACCACCTAATCTTAGCCAACCCTACAACCTACTCATCCCAACTTTCAATGGTATACTCCAATCCACTTCACTAAAATTAGTAAACTACAATCCCACCTCCCTACGACCATTCCACATGTTAACACAATTTTCGCAGTTTTACTAAATGCAAACCACCTTATGCTATAGGAAGTGCATGATAGGAGGTACGCTAAATCCTCCTCCAAACACCCTTAGGATAATTAATGGAGGCCTATCATGACTTTTATAGCCTAAATCCAGAAACTTGGAATTTTCCTAATTTATCTGACATTTTATTTATTTTCCCTAAAAATCCAAATGCCCCAAATTGAATATGAAGTGGCCTTTACAATCATGCAAAATTCTCTTGAAAATTATGATAACCACTAGGCAACTAATTAACAATAAATTCAAGTCTACCAATTTTTTTGCAAGGTTTAAGCCTCTGATCCAAAATTTTAAATATTAACACATAGTTAACAATTAAAGAAACAAGTGATGCAATTAAGCTTCCAAAAATTATATGAAAATTCAAGCATGACTAAAATTCCCTAAAAACACTCCTAACCAAGTTTCCAAAGTTTTCAGTGAATAATGAAGTCTAATTATAATTTATAATGATAATACTCTTTCATAAATTAATGAACGAACTACTGAAAATATTCATTTAAAAATTTTGATAAAATTTCATCAAGAGAATACTGCCCTAATATAACCATTGAATAAGTTTCACATTTTTCTAACAAGCATTGAGCTCTAAGTATATTATTGAACATAATTTCATAATTATAAGGTTGGGAAGTAAGTACTGAAACTAAGCATCTAAAAATTATAATAAAATTCAAATATAATCATAATGACCTAAAACTTCCTCTGCCCAATTTTATCAATTTTCCAATGAACAATGAGATCATAATAAAGAAAAGACTATCAAGGGAAAATCCATGTAATACAAAGGAGGTAATAAATTTATTGTTCCAAAAACTTCAATAAAATTAGCAGAGGCTCATATTGCCCCTATGACTACACTACCCAAGTTTTACTACTTTTCATAAAGTTTTGGTAACCTATCATACAATTATAAAATTTGTGATCTAAACTAGGGTTAGGGTTTTGAGGGGGTTCAACTATCTCTAAATCCACTAATATTTCCACCAAAGGATTTTAGCTATTATAGGGTCCTTTCCTCCAAATTTTAAGTCCATATAAGGGCATTTGACCCCATGCCCTTCTCAAACCCCCAAGGTCCAAACTTAGGTTTGGGTCTTAGGGCAACTCTACCCTAAACCACCCCATAATCCATATGAGGGTGTTAAATGTCATGTCAAATCAGTGGCCCAAATTTCAACCTCTGCTGAGGTGGTTTGGCCACCCAAACCCACAAGATGCACTTTTGACCTAAATCCCCCTTTTAGGGCAAGGCTAGGGTTTGCTAATTTCCCAACTAAATCACCTCTAAATGGGGTGAAAATTTATAGAAAGCCTTATGATGACCATAAGGACCACTCACCAAAATTTTGAAGAGTTTGGAGGTCATTAGGTCTCCTAATTAATTTACCCTAGGATTATTAAATAATTTCTAAAACTATAGAAAATTTGTCTCCAAAAATTCCCATTTTTAGACAAGACTTAGGTATAGGTTAGTGTGACTCCTTGTCCAAATTTTAGGTCAATTGTACAAGGGATGAAGTGGGGGCACTCATTTTAGTTTCTGTCTAACCCTAGGTATATACCCCACTAAAATGAGTGCCCTGGTCAAACCAGGTACCCAATTTGGTTCAAACCAATTTTAAACTAAAGTACGCCCCTAGGGCTACAACTTTGATGTTTACTACTTTTTCTGTAGGTGACCCTAGGTATTTTTAATAAATTAAAATATTAAGTACATATTCTGTGACAGAAATGAAATGAAATGAATATTATCCTATAGATTAAATATAATATCGGCACGAATCTTGGCGCATGATGGACGGCATCTGGTTATCGTCTACCTCCAGCTGACGGCCTGGATTGTCCCGACCTGTAGCCACTTCCCGGCCTAATTCCCGGCCATCCAGGAACCTCCCTGCCCGGCCACCGCCACCACAACCTCCGTCGAGGTGGTGGCTATCGCCAGGCGGCGGCACAGCCGCCGGAGGGGCCTTTTCCGGCGATCCCGACAAGAGGAATTTTCCCGAAAAACCAGGAAATCGAAAGATTGGATCGGGCTCAATTGAGCCGGATCTTCATTCTAACTAAAACCTAAGATCTACCCACAGATCTAACTGAAACCTAAGATATATGGAGGAACCTCGAAAGCCTCATCTGATGGCGGCAAGGAACATTCTGAAGTATGTGAAGTCTACTTCAAATATGGGTCTCTTTTATGGGAGAGACACGGGATTCAACCTGCACGGTTATACAGATCCTAATTATGGGGGAAATTTAGACGACCAAAAGTCGACATCCGGTTACGTCTTCACATGTGGATCAACGGGTATCTCGTCGTGTAACAAGAAACAGGATTCTATGTCTGTCTCTACTATGGAAGTGGAATACAAGGCTTTGGCCTTGGCAGCTCGGGAAGCCATATGGCTTAAGAAGATAGTAGAGGATGTCCATGAAGAAGTGCATTGTCCCACTCTGCTATGCGGTGACAATGAAAGTTCCCTTAAACTGGTTAATAATCCAGTTTGTCACGCGCAGACCAAGCATATTGAGATTGAGCACCATTTCGTTCGAGAGAAGGTGTTGGAGGGGTCTCTTATGGTTGGACATGTGCGGAGCGAGGACAACAATGCGGACATCTTCACGAAGTCGTTATCGAAGGGACCGTTTACTTGGTTACGGGGATTACTAGGGATGGTCTCCACTTCTCACTTCAAGGGAGAGTGTTGAATTTTTTAAAGTGAAAGCGGGCAGCCTGAGCGGCCTGGTCGGTCTGTCCGTACAGTCTGTAAGGATAGGGGTGGCGACTAATCAGGTCAGCATTGTTGTGGCTGGAAGTTTCTTCCCTGAGGTAATCGGGCGGATAGGATGGTTATCCACTAAGTTTGTCGGTTTGTGCAGACTGGTTCTAGAGTCCGCTGGATTTGTGCGGGCTGATCTTTATATATGCTGGTGCTGTGTTAACATAGGGGATGGTTGGTGGTGTGGACTTGGTCTGGTTTTGTACCAAGTCTAGGTGTGCTCAGTCCGGAAGGTCGCATGGTTTGCACAGACTGTTTTATTTATCCGTCGAGCCCGACAGTTGTTTGCCTTGTGCTTATTTGCGAGATCAGAGTATACGGACTAGAGAAGAGTCCATAGATGCATGTAGACTAGAGTTGATTCCAATTATATGTGGACTGATGTTGTATCCACAAAGTCTGTTATGGTGTTCGCCCTGGCTTGGCTGTGGTGGCAGGGCAGATAGGATTTCTATCCGGCCTTGGTGGTTGGCGGTTTGGCCATCTACGGTTATGCGGATACTCTCCGTACTCATTGCAGAATAAGGTGGTGTTTTTATCGGCTAGGGCGGTGATCACACTCCTCTCCGTGCCTATAAATAGGACCCCCTGTCACATCATCTCAAACACTGAATGAATAGTAAGTGAGCTGGGGTAGTTGTTGCAGACATGATTTTCTATTTGCGCGGTTTGAAGAGTTTGATCGGGTCGTATTGTGCAGGTTGTGCGGATAGCGCTGGAAAGCTAGGGACTTGGTTTTGACTTCGTTCAGGGACAGTGCGGACTCTTCGATTACCAACTAGCGGTTAGCAGTAGGTCGCGACTTGCGACCAGGCGGTCTTCTCTTCTACAACTTGTTCCCAATTTAATAAGCTATCCGTGTCTGGCAGCTTGTTCAGTTCGGCAGCAGCAGTTCATGTGATCTGGCAGTTAGGCGATCATGCGGTTAGGCAGCTTGCAAATCAGCGGACAGAGTTTAGTAGTGGAATAACGGGCAGTCCGTGCGGCTAGGTTGCGGTTTGACGACTTAGCGTTTCAGTGGACTCTGTAGTGTAGCAGCATAGTCGGCGGTTACTCTTTAAGTCCGCGCGGCTAGTTTCTTGCCATGTATTTTTTCTGCTTCCATCGGATACATCGTTGAATCATGTCTCGCCATGTATGTCTCGCCTTATAAAGATTTTTTGATAGTACAAGATATTTGCTCTTCTGTTTGCATCTGTCTTACTTGGGCTCGGATTGGTTGAGTGTTCCTGCGCCTGGTTTCCCGTTTTCTACAAATTATAAATTTTTACATAAGTCAACTATGTGACTTAGGCTATTTCATAGAATTCCACAAGAACAAGTGTCTGATTAAAAAGACAGTTGACTTAGTGACAATTCTCTCAGGCACTAGGCGTGAAAATGTTTATTGCTTAGATTTCATATGCTCTAATTCTTTTATTCTAGTTTATCTTGTAGCTAATGAGAAGGAGTCTCTTTGTGTCCAATAAAACAAGAGACTAGCTCATATTAACTACAAAGCAATTTGCAAATTATTCTCTAAAAATTTAGTTAGGGATAGTCCCAACTTAAAATGTGTAAAAAATAGCCCCTATCAGTCATGCTAGATGGGAAAACAAATTAGGGCAACTTTTAAGATCATTACTCTCAAAGAATCTATAAGATGTCTTTATTTATTGCATATGGATCTTTTTGGTCCTCTTCGCATTCAAATTTTAGGAGGGAAGTTGTATACCTTTGTGATAGTAGATGATCACTCTAGGTATACATGAGTCTTATTCCTTACGAATAAGTCAGATACTCTGAATATCTTCATGAAATTTGTCAAGTCCATTCAGAATGAAATGGACTGTACTGTGGTAAATGTAAGAAGTGAACATGACACAAACTTTTATTCTGGTGCTATGACAAATTTTTGTCTAGAGTTAGGTATCTCCCAGGAGTTCTCTTCTCCTAGAACTCCACAACAGAATGGAGTGGTTGAGATAAAGAACAGGACCCTGATAGAGGCAGCCAAAATATTGTTGAGTGCTCCTCACTTCCAGAATATTTCAAGGCCAAGGCAGTCAATACAACTTGTTATGTTTTGAATAGGGCCTCTATCAACAAGGTTCATAAGAAAATACCCTATAAACGGATGAAATGCAAAAATCCTATAATTTCCTATTTTAGAAACTTTGGTTGCAAGTGCTTCATTTTAAATAATGGAAAATCACAATTAATAAAGTTTCAGAGAAATATAGTGAGGGTATTCTTATTGGATAAACTCACATAATAAAGCCTATAGGGTATTCAATAAGAAAATCCATGTAGTTGAAGAATCCATAAATCTGATTTTTGATAAGACTAACCTAATATATAAGGGCTGGTCTAGTACTCCTAACATTGCAAGTACTGCGCAAATCTTGCAAGAGTTGTCTATCCATGACCGGCCAAGCTCAAGCATGATCTCTCCTCATAAAGTTTCATGTGAAGAAATTTAGTCAATAGTTGGTGATCAGGATGTTACTGGTGAGGATCAGCTAGCAGGAAACATTCCAGCAGTTCAACCAAATATAGTAAGGTTACCTATAGTAAGCAGGCACCTAAAGGATCATCCCAGCAATCTTATCTTTGGAGATGTCACCCAGGGAGTCACCAAAAGGAGCAGAATACACAATGAAATAATGTTTCAAAGCTTATTTTCTCAGGTGGAGCAAAAGAAATTTGAAAAAGCAAATTTAGAACCTTACAGGATAAATATAATGTAGATGGAACTACACCAATTCAAGAGATGTAAAGTTTGGAAGTTGGTGCCAAAAACATAAGGAAATAACATCATTGGTACCAAGTGGATATTCAGAAACAAGTTAGATGAGAATGGTGTAGTGGTGACAAACAGGGCAAGGCTAGTTTCCAAAGGATATAGACAAGAAAAGGGCATTGACTTTGACCAGACCTTTGCTCCAGTTACAATATTAGAAGCTATCAAGATTTTTCTTGCATATTCTACCTTCAAGGGATTCAAGCTATATCAAATGAATGTCAAGTCAGCCTTTCTAAATGGCAATCTCAATGATGAGGATTATATAGAGCAACTATAAGGTTTTGTGCATCCAACTATACCTGATCATGTTTAATTTCTTTAAAATGCTTTATATGCGTTAAAACAAGTCCCTAGGGCTTAGTATGAAACCTTATCTACCTTTTTTATTCAGAAAAAGTTCTCAAGGGGGAGATATATAGTACGTTGTTTATTAGGGAAATAAAGGGCAAGTGTCTCTTAGTGCAAATATATGTTGATGAAATTATATTTAGGTCTATTGATGACAACCTTTGCAAGAGATTTGCAAATCTGATATAGGGAGAGTTTTAGATGAGCAGTATAAGAGTGCTCAAATATTTTTTGGTCTTCAAGTGAAACAGTATGAAGATGGGATTTTCATTTCTCAGACCAAGTACACTAGAGAACTAAATAAGAAGATTGGTATGGAGTCTTCCTCTACCATGAAAACTCCCATGGGGTCAAATATATCCCTGGATATGGATGAGAAAGGGAAACTGTTGGGTACATTGGAAAATGTGTACCTGATTTGAAGAAGCCCAACCTAGCTCAATGATATACATCAAGGTGTATTTGATGTTGTTTTAAGTTGACATGTGCAGGTGAAGAATTGATAAAGTATGCAAAAAAAATTCTAAGTCCAAGTGTCGACACAGAGGAAGCAGTGTCGACACATAGAAGAAAATAGTCGACACAACACTGGGAAGCAGTGTCGACACATAGCAGTTAGTCTACAACTACACTGGGAAAAAGTGTCGACACAGAGGAAGCAGTGTCGACACATAGCAGTTGGTCTACAACTACACTGGGAAAAAGTGTCGACACAGAAGAAGTAAGTCGACACAACACTGGGAATTTGTGTCGACACAGAAGAAAAGCGTCGACCTCAACATTGGGAAAATGTGTCGACACAGAAGAATATAGTCGACCTCAAGTTTGTCGACACCAGCAGAATGTGTCGACACATTGTGATTGAGTCAACACATTATAGCAAAGTTAAAAGAAGACTGTGTCGACACCTGAAGGCTAAGTCGACACTTACTAAGTTATTATTCTACAACAACTGTGTCGACTCACAGGACTTGTGTCGACACACTGAAGAGTCAAGACCAAGTTATTTTCTGAAGAAGCTGTGTCGACTCAAAGGCAACTTAGTCGACATCACTAAAGACTGTGTCGACACCAAAGTCAATTGTGTCGACACAAATAGACAGATGGTCTCGACACTTTCTGACAGACTGTCTCGACAACTTATGGTTCAAGACAAAGGCACAGGACTTGTTTGGAGACTTGACAGCTGTGGGTTGCCACCGGTTAACTGAAGCTGTCAGACTTGTCAGAAAACGGTTAGAAACCGGATCAGCCGGTTACCATGAAGAAAGTCTATAAATAGACAGATTCAGAGGAAAACAATAGAACTTTTGAAAACATTGATAAGAATCAAAAAGTTGAGAAGGATTACAATCCAATTCATTTCAAGAAAGTGCTAGGCACTTAAGAAGATCTTCTCCGGAAGATCAAAGAAGACTATCTAAGGATAGATCAAAGAAGAGTTCTAATCAGAATTCAGAAGAATCATTCAAAGTGCTGGATAGAGAGAGATCAAGCCAGAATTTGAAGAAGAAGAAGAAAGAAACCACCAGTGGATTCTCAAGAAGCTGTTTGGAATCAACTCAGCTAAGTTCATATTCAAGAAGCTTTGAAGAAGGCTCAGATACAGTTGATTGCATCAGCTGATCTAGAATTGTCTTGGCCTTTTCTCTCTCAATTTAGGTAAGACAGTTAAATAATCTTTTATATATTTCTGTAGGATCTGTTTTCACAGATCTGAGTTGTAAGCCTGTGTTATAAAGGCTGAGTGTAGGAGTGTTGAACTCTGAGTGGTAGGGCTGTTTGCCTGAGTGTAGGAGAAGAATCTTCTCTGAGTTGTAGGCCTTGGGGCAAGGCTGAGGTAGGGCAGTTGTGCCTGAGTTGTAGGAACCAGTTGGGTTCTGAGTTGTAGGATCTGTTGATCTGAGATTAGTGGAAGTTTGGACGAATCTAGCATACTGCTAGATAGGTGAAGGGGAAAGTGGATGTACCCAGACCTTGGGGAACCACTATAAAACATTGTGCAATCTGTGATGTTTTATTTTCTGTGATTGCTGTGATTCTTTTGATTAGCCATTGAATTGAATTCTGCCTAGAAGTTTTTATAAATAAGCAGAATCTATTCACCCCCCCCCCCTCTAGGTGTTTAGGCTGTCTTGAAAGTTAAACTATCAGAAACCTTTTGATGAATCCATGTATGAGTGTATTATTGGATCCCTGCTATATTTAACTCCTACTAGACTAGATATAATATATACAGCATATGTTTGTGCTAGGTACCATACATGCCCAAGGAATCTCACTACTCGGCTACAAAGAGAATTTTGAGGTACCTTAAGGGCACTCAACATCTTGTCCTTTGATACTATAGGAACAATGATTTTGAGCTAATTGGCTATTCAGATACAAATTTTTCAGGGTACAAAGAAAGCAGGAAAAGTACCTCTAGGACATGCCAGTTCCTAGAGAGAAAATTTGTCTCATGGAGCAGCAAGAAGCAGACCAGTATGGCTATATCTACAGCTGAGTTATAGTACATCTCAGCAGGCAGTTGTTGTGCACAACTATTATGGATTCAGTATTAGTTGCAGGATTACAATCTCTAGATAAGTAAAACCCCTATGTTTTGTAATCCATCCAGTTCTATCTCAATTATTAAGAACCTTGTGTCACACAGCAGGACTAAGTATATTGAGATTAAGTATCATTTTATGAGAGAACATGTTGAAAAGGAGGTCATCTGTCTTGAGTTTGTACCCACATACAAACAAGTGACTGATATCTTTACTAAACCTCTAGATGATTCCAAGTTTAACTTCTTTAAAATAGAGTTGGGTATGTTTAACATAGAATAAACTTGATTTACCAACTGTTATTTACATTACGGCTACAAACATGTTTTCATATTAAGATTATATTATCTGGTAGTATCTAGTAGATTTTAGGATTGTAACCTTGTGGAGGTATCAAGGATGAGTCAAATTTCTCAAGATGTCACTTTCAGGAGAAGTGTTTATTGCCTTGGTTCTCAAGACTGTACAGTCTTGTCAGGCTGTTATTATATTATCTTCCTCAAATCAAATTAAGGGATGGATTTCTGTACGCTCCAGATGAAATAAAAACAGACATCAATCTACTTGATGTCTTCAACTTGGAATTTGCTTTTCAAAACCTGCAGTGATTCTGAAGAAGGAGGTACGTGATTTTTATTCAAATGCTAAAATGTTTTCATCAAGAGTATTAAAAAAAAGTACGATTGGTGGAATATGCATTAAGATAAACCCTAATCATCTTGTCAGGGCTCTGTGACTTCCTCAATCCAAGGATTATGATGATATCACCAAGAAGGACACAAAAGTAGCCTTAGCATGGTGTGAGTATGCTTGAGAGTCCTACAGATCTATAGAAAGAAAGAATTTCAATCTAAAAGGGAAATTCTTGGCAGATATTATAGGAAAAGCCTTTCTGTGTAAAGTTGGATCTCATGATAGGATTTCAAAACAAATGTTGAGACTAATGTGCAGAGTCATTCAGACAAAAAAGACATATTGGGTTGAAGTCATCTTCCTAAGAATAAAGGAAAGCCTATATGTTCCCATCCTAGGGAGAATTCTTTCTCTATACCTATTAACAAAATATCCAGACAAGTTCAAGAAGAAGTATGTGTCTAATATTCACCATATAAGGAAAATGGATCTAAAGACCCTGGATAGGTATAAGAAGGTACTGCAAATCCCCTCCTTAGGAAAGAAGAAACAGACTTAGAAAAAGGGTAAGGAAATTGCCAAAGAATCTGATAGTAAAGAGGAATTCTCTAAGGAAGGAAATGTCTTAAGGGTAAGCAATGAGAAAAGTAGTGGGGAAAGTGAGAGGAATGAACCCATCCATAACCAAGATCTTTCATCATCAGAAGATATGGATAGTGGTTATCAAGATGTTAGCATTCAGGCTAACATTAGCCTCACTGACTTGGAGAAGAATGCCTCAACTAAGGGGGAGGAAGATCAAGTTCCTCAAGAGAAAACATATGCATTTGTTATAACATAAAAGGTCCAGGAAGACATCCCTGACAAGTTCTTGGATGGCGACTCAAATGAAATGATTGAAGTGGATTGTGGTGTTGGGGGAGGCTCACATTAAGCTCTCTGCTCCAGCCATTCAAGGAAATGGGTTGGCAGCTCAAGAGGTCCCATGTCAACTAAGGATACAGACACAGTCATCTGCTAAAATAGCTGCTCACCAATTAGGACCTTCATCTTCAACACCATCAGACCCAATAAACTCAATTTTAGATTCCATGAAAATGATGTTGGATGAGCATAGTACTTCTCTCAAAGGAAACATTGATACTACAATTCAAAGTGTGCGAGAAGAGTTTATGGGAGAAATCAAAACCATAAAATAAAATGTTGCCATGTCGACAAAGAGATAACAAGATAGTTTGTGAAAGCTACTGAAGCTATGAACAACAATATAAAACTACTGACTTATATTAATGACAATCTCAAGCACTGCACTCAGGACATAGCCAGTGTCAATAATTATATTAGCAAGACTGATGAGACAATGGAACAAGGTATTAATTATATAGAAAACTATGTGTATGCAACTCAAGTCGAGTTCATGAAATTGATTGTTGAGGTTAGAGGAGAACTTCTATCTGAAAGTGAGAACATAGTTCAAACTATTTCATGCAGAGTTGTATCATGCACTCTTGACCTGGAAGAAAAGTTATTTGAAGAAGCAAGAAAGGGGGAGAATGTTGTTGCCCATCAAGCCCTGAGGGTCCTTCAAGGAACAAGACATCTACTTCACCTATCCCTATTGGATATAAATGCACTATCAGCAGTTGATTTTGGTGTTAAGGTAAGGGAGGCTCGCGATCTTCAGAAGGCCAAGAGAAGAGAAAAAGATGTTACAATGCTACCTGAGGAGTTCTTGACAAAGAGGAGGAAAGAAACTACCGAAGATCCAGAAACATGAGGAATGGAGTGATGAGTCAAGCTCTATCATCATGTAGACCTGGATCAACCATGGAAACATTTGGCATGACAATAACAGACTGTACTCTTTTGAAGAATGGAAAAAGCACCTAGAGAGTGTGTCTCTCAGAAGAAGGTCATTTCGAAAATCTTGAATAGGCAAAACCCCATCAGGGTTCCATCAAAGTACATTCCAAAGCCTATCAAGTACTTTGAAAGACAAAGGATGAATATCAGGAAAGCTAGAAAGAGTGCTATTGTTGAATAAGTCTAGGCCCATTTGATAAATGTTGATTATATTTTTTTGTTAAAACTTAAATCATTGGTCTATATGTATATGATATTATGTTCTTCAGTAATTATGCTTCTTGAAGTCAATTCTATTTAAGCTAATTATCTCTGTGAGAATATTAATTTGGTTTGCAACTTATCATTATGCAAGAGTTCTAACTTCTTCAAATAGGGGGAGATTGTTGGGATTTTGCCCTCAATATTCCTAGATTTGAAGAAGTGCATCATACAATGACAAATGCAAATTGTATTTGATGTTTATCTACTCTCATGTTTGTAGATTCATGTATTAGCACTGCTAAATTAATCCCAGCAAGTCAGGAGATGAGTCAAGACATAATTTCTAAGAATTGGTCTAAGACATAGCTATACTGTCTTCATGTGTATTGAGGTAAGACTACCGTCTTGACAAGAAGATCAGCACACCATCTTGACGAGTATGACAAAATGGATTTACCGTCTTGATGTGCTTAGTGGACAAGACGATTACATCTTGTTAAGAAGACTTGCATACCATCTTGTTGTCCAGAAAAGGCGGGATTTGAAATCTGCCGGGGTGCCAAAAGTTAAGTCACATCAATGACTTTATAAAGAAATTTTGTCTCATTGGCAGATAGTCTCCCGACCGTTTGAGCTGTCAGAGGTAGATTGTTAAAGGAAGGGACTTCTTATAAAATGGATAAAAGTTTTCAGCAGAAGAGTTAGAATTGAAAATAATTCTTAGTAGCCATTATTGTTGTTATTCAAGTTGAACTAAGAGCTAGCCACAAAAAGTAATCTTGGCGGTGCAAGTCTGTTGTACAACAAGATCATCGAGAAGCTCATCTTCTTATTGAAGAAGAAGAAGGAGATTTGCTCTCTCTTTAGAAAAGTGGATCAACATTGCATCAACTTCAAAACTATTACATTGCTGAAGGAGAAAGCTTTCTTCCAAGAAATCTAAGAAAGACTCAGAGCTGGAAGTAAAATCTTTTTGAGTCATTTGTTTTGTTATAAACATTAACTTTTATGCGACAGGGGTATATTTAGAAGGTGTGTGTGCCAGTTGGGCGAGTCTTGGTGTCATATTGAGTCGGGATGTAGATGGTTCTATGCAGCTTGGAGGTGCGCTAATAGTGGGGCCCATGGACTGTTAACTTTTACCCCTGCATATACAAATACACAAGGAGAATTGTTAATGGGAGGAACCTGAAGAGCGTGGAGTGGTATGTTATTCCCGAGAACCCGTGTAGGCATCTGGTTGATGAGGTAAGCTGTTTTGATAACTATATTCCTCCAACCCGAGAACCCGTGTAGGCATCTGGTTGATGAGGTAAGCTGTTTTGATAACTATATTCCTCCAACAGTATTTTGGAATGTGCATCTGAAGTAAGAGCCACTGGGAAAACTCTAGAAGAAGACGATTCTTGCATTCTACTAGACCAGTAGACACAAGATGTTTGGTGATTAATATCAAAGTCATTGAGATATCGGTCAAACTGTGAATTAATGTATTCACAATCATTATCAATGCAAAGAATTTTATTGATGGTTTTGAATTGAGTGACAATCATTTTTTGAAACCGCTAAAATGACGAAAACACTTCATTTTTATCTTTCATTAATTATTACCCAGATATCGTAGAAAAAGTAATTAATGAAAGCAACAAATCAAAAATACCCAGAAATTTAAGCAACATGGCAAGACCCCCAAACCTCACTATGAATAATAGTAAAATTTGTAGAACTAGCAGAAGAAACATGATTAAAAGTACCAAGATGTTTGTCTAGTTCACATACATCACAGTGAAAAGTATCTAATAACAAAGAAGTCACTGTAGAGAATATAAGTTTCACAGAAGAGATAAAGAGATGTCCGAGACTATAGCGCCAGGAATCCAAAATCGAAGACTGATCAACATGAAGAGCTTATAGTGGTGAAGCAGCGGTGGAAGTTTCAAACATGTAGAAGCCATTAACAAGCTACCAGAGACCATCTCCTTCCCCGTCTCCAGATCCTGGAACACATAATAGGTGGGAGAAAGTCACAGACAGTTCATAAGATTAGTTAAGTGACTAATCTAAAGAAAATTACGAGTAAACTTAGGGACTGAAGAACAGAAGAATGAGTAAGATAGAAGCAAGGGATGGATCCTTTTCCAGCATTAGGAGAGAAGGATCCATCCCTAATACTTACCTTGTCTCGACCATACAAGGGAAGATAGAACACAAAACCTGTAGAGGAACTAGACATATGATTTGTCGCTCCAGAATAAATAATCCAGTGGGTAGAAAGGCGGGCGGACGCAACATGTGCACCAGGTAGTCGCACATGTCAGATAACTTTCCAAAAAGACTGATTTGAACTTTTGGTGTTGACGACAATTTGAAATTCTGCGACTTTGAACTGTCACGACAATGTTTCATCTCATCATGATGATCTTTGATCTTGTCACGATAGCATTTCAACTTTTCATGAAGATACTTGTTCTCCATAGATTTGAGAACACTTCTATCAAGGTGTCGGATTATGACAATGTTAAACCTTCTTCATATATATACTTGTTGTTTTCATAGCGATGTTTCATCTTTTCACGACGATCTTTCATCTTGTCATGATGTCATCCTTTAGTTCTTGAGTTTGTCATGACAATAGGGGAGCCATATCACAACAATATGGATGTTATCATTCACGCCTCAACATACTTCTGAAATGTCAGTGAAGTTTCTCGATGACATTTCATTTAATCTTGATGATAATTGACTTGAGAGAGATTTCTTATTCAAAGTTGAACTTCAAAACAATGTGTATAGCTGATCTTTGTCACAACGATATCGTCTTGAACATACTATCATCACGATAATATCTCTGCTCTTCCTTGTCAAAACGGTTTAATCAATATTGCGTGTCTTCACAATGATGTTGGGATTGTCTCGATGATATTTTTATCGCATCACAACAATATAATACTTAGATCAATTGTGTGATTCAGTTAAGTGATCTGTTAACATCTGCTGCTCTCTTGAATTACTTAGAGTGGTTAATATGATTTAATACTAATCCTATACATAACAAATTAGATCATCATCAAATACAAAATGTAATTATCATTGACTTGAGGACTTTTTCAAATAGGAAACATTGAGGGCAAGATTCCCAACAGGTCCAACCCCTAAAGAGAGAGTCAGACAAGAGGAGCATGTCGGCGAGAAGCTGGGAGCATGTCCACGAGAAGATTGGAATGCCTACTAGACGGGCTGGTTCTTATCAACGAGATGATTTGAGCATGTTGACGAGATGGTTGGAGCATGTCAACAAGAAGACTTGGTTGCATGTCGATGAGACTTGAGTGGCATGTTGACAAGACGGGGTTCTTGTCGACCGGATGAAGGTTCTTGTTGATGAGACGGATGCAAAAGGCTGTTGGTGAGCTGCATGGTCCATATCAACTAGACGGTCTTCCCTTATCAACGAAACGCGGTCCATGTCGTCGAGACGCACTGTTTTGTGTAGATTGGGTTGTTTTTAATCCCCGTTTGTTTTTTTAGCAGCTCGATCTCCACTTATCATATCTAGTGGTTGTGGGGTCTGGGCCTATGAGGTGTAATAGGATTTCTGGATCCTATTTAAGAAAAAGAGGCTTTAAAGTTACCCTAAACCTAATTCTCGCAGTCAATTATTAGGAGAAGTCGTATGTCGCAATTTTCGCAAGAAGTTATCGTCACTCGCCGGAGAGGTTCTTCAAAAGAGAATAATGGAAGGTTCACAACTTGGTGTTATCGTTTTCGTCGTTAGGAACCTCAATCTTGTCTTCGCTGCCGGAATGCTTAAAGAAAGGATGATTTCTTTTCTTGAAGAGATTTTTTTTACATCATGAAGGGTGTGTGAGGAGATTCGACCTGTCGAATCTGGGGATTTTAAGTTGGGCAAACCTTGTTGTTATTCTAGTAATCCTTATTGATTATAGTGTATTTTGTGTGCTCTATCCCATGCTTTTTCCCTCATTGTTGTTGAGAGTGTTTTTCACGTAAATCTTGTGTTTGTTATGTCGTTGCAATTTTCTTCTTTGCATGTGTGCCCGGGTTTTGTGTGGGCTTATCAGAAATCTATCTTTTTTTATGTAATGTTAATTAAGTACTTATTTTCCACTTATATGTTGTTGGCTACTTGCATGGACAAAACTATGATTTTTTTAGTTGTTAAAATTGATCTGGATATATTAATTATGTTTGTATAACAATTTTTAATTTATTCTAATTAATTTGCATATAATGATGATTTGTGTATAGTCAAATTGGGGCTGAGCATATTATTCAAAACTCGAAAGTCACTCGAAAATCGTACGAAAATTGAGCCGAATCGGAATCGGTTAAAATTGATTCGACTCAATTTGAGTCTATTCAATTAATTTGACTCGAATCTGATTTCGAGTCGATTTCGAGTCAGCCCTGAATTACTCGAAATATGATTCAAATCAACTCGAATTAATTAAAAAAAATTTATGTATTTATTAATATATTCTTATTTTGTGATTAAAAACAACAAAATTTAAACATAAATAAAAAGAATGAAGGCTTTAAGTGTTTCATTTGCTAAATTTATACGTTGTCCATTTTAATTTTGAGCAAACTAGGAATGAACAAAAAATATTCAATTTCGAGCCGACTCGATTTGATTTCGAGCTGACTCGATTCAATTTCGAGCTAACTCGGACTCGAGTCATTTCGAGTCTAGCCGACTCGACTCGAAATCAATTTCGATTTCGAGTCAATTTCGAGCCGAGTTAGAGTAGAAAATTTCGATTTCAAGCCGAGCCAAAATAGCTCGAACTTGACTCGATATCAGCCCTAAGTCAAACATTATCGGGTATATAACAATGTCATAGTTTAACTATATAAAACTACTACTTCTTTATAAGCAATAAATTTGGAATTAATCATATTTATCATTTTTCCATCCCATTAAATGAAAAACAGTCAACAGGGGCTCCATTTGGCACGATGATGGCGGTCGTAAACGCATGGGTTAAACCGACATTCGTTATGGATCACCTAACAAACATCATCCGTTTGAAAATAAAAGTGTATGAAGTTCCTTAAGTGGGTGTTAACCAATGAAAATTTAACACTCATGTTCTTGACCGCCACCACCGTGCCAAATAAAGCCAAGATTAAAAGTGCACAAGATGCGATTTGGAGAGATTTAATCCTAAATCCTAAACCCTAAATCTGCGCAACAGAGGTTTTGTTTTGGTTGGTTTCGATGAGCTGCGAGGTACTTGTAGTTTTTTGTAGTGATCTGATTCTTTAGTATGAAAAGAAGTATTGACTTGTCCACACATGCTACAAGGCAAGACTTATAATTTAATATGAAAAGAAAATCAATTGCAATTATCATACCAAGTATCGTACTACAAATGTCATACCAAGTGGAAACAGTAAACTACATAAAACAAAACTACACTTGTCAATCAACAGTTTCAGTAGGCTTTCAGGTCATTGGTAAGACAATAACAACGTACTTAAGTGCTTGTGAAAATTATTCAGAGTGATAACTTTGGTGTTCGGATTTAGGCTTCGTTTGACATAGCGGTGGCGGTTGTAATTAAATGGGATAAACCGTCATTCGTTAATGACCAGACAAACTGCATCCCTTCAAACATAAAAGTAGATAAAGTTTTTTAGATGTGCGTTAACAAATCACAGTTTGACTCTCATGTTAACAATGAAGTTCCTTAGGTGCGGTGCACTTTTTGCAATGTTTAGCATCTCAAAACCCCACCGCATACTAAAAATGGATATGATTTGTACGGTGCGAGCAATTTTTGTGGTTTATAATTTTGAAAGCTGGCCCCTAATAAAAATACTATTTATATAATTCATAAGAAAAACTCTTAATATTTAATGTATACACTCTTCATTTGCTATACATTGCTCAAACAATAATAATAATTAATCAGCATGGAGGCCGGCACAACCGTGGAAAACTCCGTGCGGCTGCCATCTGTTGGATTTCAGCAAAAGATCTGAGTAGACACGGCCTGCCAAACATGCAGAGGTCGGGACCATGGGGATCCACTATGCCAAACATACCCTAAGTGTTCCTTTTTGCAATGTTTTTGTGCAACTCCGTATTTGTTTAGTGAGCCCATCCGACCGTTGCGCGATCAGACAACACGAGCCCAGACAGGCGAGTAGGTGGGGCGAGTGGGACAAACTGTCCTGCCCTCGCCCCAGGACAGGGGGCGAGTGGCGAGTCCCCGGACCCTTCGGGCACTCGCCGCCCAAGCGAGTAGGGCAAGACCCGATCAACTCGCCTATTTAGTGGAGAGTTTTCTATTTCCGGGAAGCCCATTTTGGTCTGCCACTAGCCCTCTCCACCATGGTCGCCTTCCCGGCTCGCCTTCTCGTTGCAACCTCACCTAAGGCCCGTGGGGTGGGTATCAGGACCGTAGGGGCCGAGTACTTGCCCATTCGCAACATTAGGCCGGAGTAGATTGTGTCCAAGTTGATCTTGAATTCGTCAATGTCTTTCTTGGTTATAAAGTCATCTCCGGGAGACGAACTCTCTGGGTCTATTCCTTGCCCCTCATCTCCAACCTTGATACTCGCTCAAGCTTTTCCGAACAAGCAATGGTCCATGCTCACCGCATCATCATGTTAAACACAAAAACCATCGTTTAAAGAGAAGTTCGGGCCAATGGTGGCTTGCCCTTAATTCTCCCAATCCTGAACACTGAGTTGAAGATTTGGAGTTCAAAACCTCTCTCACCAAAACTATAAACAGACCCCTGAGGCACAGCAAGTATGTCCCGCCACACATCCGGAAGATCAAAGAACACTTCCCCTTCCAAGCCAATACTGAGTTGGGCATCCTGGAGGGCCTTGAGAGCTCCTGACTGACCATATGAAAATCATAGTGAACAGTGAGCTGAAGCTCTTGCCAACCAAAGCTAATCAAATGAGAGAGAAGCTAGTGAGAGGTCATCTTCAAAGTTCCCTTGGGGGCCTATTTATAGTTTTCTGAAGTTGGTCTACGTATATCGAAATCTTGTTGTTTTGTTCTACTAAATGCAACCCAAATTGTTCTGCCAACAGTGGATCTTTTATAAAATATGTTACTATAGTATAAGTGTATAGGTGCACAAGTACATCAGATAAACTAGAGAGAGATAACTAAGCTACACAATAAAAATATATCACAGCATAAGCACAAAGGAAAAATAACACAGCCACACAGACAACACAAGAATTTTATAGTGGTTCCCCAAACTTGAGTACATCCACTCTTCTACCACCCTAGGTAGGAATCCACTACAAGCTTTGATCAGGTGACTGCCACCAATGAGCTTTTGATCCGGTGCTCAAAAACCTAACCTCAAGTCTTTTGGTTAGGAGACTTGCAACCATGAATAATTTTGAAGAGAATTAAAACCATGTACAGAGGTGGGAAGAGAGGTTGATGGAAGTCTTCTTTTCTCAAATCAAAATGAGAATACTAAGTGGATTTGTGTTGTTGTCAAAGCTCCCCCTGAGATCTTGACTGGTTCAGGAGTGGAAGCTTTGCAAAAGGGTGAGTAAGCCTTTAAGCTCTTCAGAGATCCTTGACTGATTTGAATAACTTGTCACTTGAGATCCCTAAAAACAAAGAGAGAAAGGAAGGACTCTTGATGGTGATGGTTGTTCCTTCTTCTTCTCTTGAGAGCAGTAGATTTTCTGAGAGCTGTTTTCACTGCACTTTTCTTGTCTGTATGCTTTTTTCTGTGACTTGCTTGTTGATAGTACACAAGTTTTTATGTATCTCTTTTCTTCTCTATTTTTCTTAGCTTTGAGATCTTCGCTAAGAGATCCTCGAATGATAACTATAACTTGGTCGAATTCAAAAACCATCAATAAATGCTTAGCTGGAATCTCGGAAATGAAAACGGCAAGTATACTATCATATATTCTATTCTATGTCTGTCCCGAGATATAAGTAGTTAATTCCATGAAAGATATTTGTAATCAATGCTGCCAGTAATGACTCGATTCAAAGGATATAAGAGCATTGATTATCCAGGGAATTAACGGCCTATAATAGTATAAAATAAGGAGAAAGAAAAGGAAAGAATAAATGACAATATGCCTTACAGTTTTCGTCGACCTGTGATTTCGTCGACCTCTGATCAGCTTTCGTCGACCTCTGCATTCGTCGACCTCTGATCAGCTTTCGTTGACCTGAGCTCTGCGAACAACTGCACTACATAAACTGACTGATTCTGTGCACTAAGTTCATCGACCTGAGAACGTTTGTTCGTCGAGCTGAGATCCAAGATCGTTGAGCTGAGTCTGCAGTCTGGACTTAGAATATTTTCTTATGTTGAGTGTTGAAGTATTGATCTAGCATTGAGTGAGATGTCCTCTTGCTTTGAGTGTTAGATCACCATTCTAGAGTTGAGTCGTTTAAGAGTGTTGAGTCATTGATAGCGTTGAGAGCGTTGAGTGAACTTTAGCTCTGAGTAAACTTTTGCTTTGAATTAACTGTGGCGCTGAGAGATCTTTGGCTTTGAGAGCTGAAGTGTTAGTCGAACTGAGGACAGAGTTCGTCGACCTGATGTTATTAGTTCGTCGACTGAAGTTTGACAGAGGAGTTATCACTTTGTTTAGATATCGTCGAGCTGAGATCTAAGTTCGTCGAGCTCAGCTCAGAGAATTATCTCTGGGTTAGTCGAGCTGAGCACGACGATCGTCGACCGGAGTTCGATGAACGCAGATCTCCTTTTTATTAAGTCTTGAATTTTCTAAATCTTGAGTCTCTAGCAGTGTTTGAGGCTGGTCCTTTCTACTTTTGACTCAAGAAATTGACCTAGACTCTAGAACACAACTATGACCCTGATCTATCATGTTGGGTCATATCCTAACTCAGTGAACCTAGCCCAAATCCAACTAGGGGTTCCAACAATCTCCCCCTATTTGGTTGAGGTCACTAATAACAGACTCAATACAAAAGAAATATACAAAACAGAAACACAATATATATATCTGGCAGATAATGATAACAAGTGCAGCAGATATATGTACATAGCTTTGTAACGGAAAAACAACATAAATTTAACAAAGTATACCACAAGTAGCAATTTTTCTTTAGGATTGTCTGCTTTTACTTCTTGGATTTTTCTTCCTTCTTCTTTTCTCCAGGGTTTGTAAATATAATTTTCCTGTTAGGATTGGCAGCTTCTCTTTTTGACATATATAAATCAGCTGCTCCAATCATTGTCTGAGTTGAAGTTCTGGGAACAAATGCTTCTGGATGTCTGGTCATATATTCAGTAAGGTCAAATAGCTTCTTGCTTACCTGAAGCCTTTCAAGTTCTTTTTCTCGGTATGTGGACATTGTAGAGAATTTTGTTGGATCATGTCCTTCTTCTCTGGCCTTTTTCATCTGTGATAGAGCAATCAATTCTTGAAGCCTGGCCATCCTGAAGTTTGGATCATCATCCTGACTGACAGATGATTGATCTTCTTGTGAGGATAGCAGTGAAACAGGCTTGAAATTTGTAGACTGTGCATGAAAATTTGTCTCAGATTGGCTTTCAGTACTTTGAGTGTATAAGGATTTGGGAGGTGCTGCCTCACTGTATTTTCCTTTAGGTACAGAGTGTCTTCTTTGTTAGGCCTGTGGTTGAGGAGGAGAGAAATTTGGTTTTTGATACACTATCTCTTTTATTTGTTCTGTACAGCTAGTATTTCTCTACTGATTGCTTCCATGGGACTGCTATCTTGATGATCTTTCATTCCTCTGATATTTTCTGGTGTATGAGAGCTTGGAAGGTGCATCTGACTTTTGAGAACTAGTTCTAGAAGTACAAGCAGCTGGTGGAGGAGGAGGAGGAGGGTCTCTTTTGAATTTCTATGGGTGAGGAGAATATCTTCTGCTCTTATTTCTTGCCTTTTGTTCATTCTTGGATAGCCACATCCAGGCTGGCATACCCTTGTATGGAGTTATGTTTTGTAGAATATAGTAGGGTGTGTCATTAGTGTTTCCAGGTTTGGGAGCAGGAGGAGGTGGAGCTTTCCTTTTCTTTGAGACTTTCTTTTTCTTGGGTTCCTCATCAGATTCATCATCATCATCAAAAGAAGAAGACTGAGGGTTGTCATACACATCATCTATCTGTTTTAGTATATCCTTGGGGATTTCTTTACTTATTAGAGTGGGAACAACTTCAGTATGAGCTGCTTTAGCTTCCATAGCAATGTCCTGATTTATTAGATCATCCAGATTAAGGAGGGGGCTATCATCTATGATATAGGATGGCCCAGGAGGGCTAGATCTCTATTCATACAATACTTCTAAAGGAACTATCAAACTTTTCTTTACAGTATCTAATACTTCTGAGCTTACAGGGGAAGTGTAGCATACAATTTCTCTTGATGATGGAGTGGGGAAGGAGAGGCAGAAATGAATGTAAGATCCAAAGATTTTCAGCAAAGTAGCTAGATTCATTTTAGATTTGATAAAGTAGACCCTTCCAGGCAGAACTTCTGGCAAGATGGTCTCTTGAGCATTGGATACTACAATATCTGTACATTGATTATATACATCTACTACTGAGTCAGGTATCTCTGCATCATTTGTTTCCATATCATGTTCCTGAAAATTCAAGAAGTCTGTTTCCATGTCAATGTCTGTTCCTGCTGTTATTGCTGGTTATGCTGCTTCTGATACAATTGTTGGTTCTGCTGCTGCTGCTACTTCATCATCAAATATCTCCCCCTGCCTGGTTTCAGTAAATACTAAAGCCAGGCCCCCAGATGAAGAGAGGGTAGAGGTGAGGGCAGAGATTTGAGCAGAAAGAGATAAGATGGAGGCAGCAAGATGGGAAATTGCCTCTGCTATAATGGTTTGGAGGAGGGTTTTAAGGAGTTCAAATAGTGGTTGGATGATTGAGTGATCCAAAGTTGTTGAGGCAGAGGTGTTGGCAGAAGATGATGGAAGGTGGATAGTTGTATTGATGGTAGGTGCTGGTGGAGTAAGTGGAATTGAAGTGTCTGGAGGGGAGTTATGTTGAGGAGAAGGAGTGTTTAGGGGGGATGATAACATATTGAAAGATGGGAGATCAACAAGATGAGATGGAAGTGGAGATTAGGGAGGTGTTGGTATTGATGTGTCATGCTGAGGGGAAGAAGGATTTGATGGTATATGTGTAGAATGAATTGGAGATGCTGGAGGTGTTGGGGTATGTATTAGAATTGTAGTGGAGGGTGGAGTTGGTTGGTCTTGAGGTTGGGATGGAACTTGAGGGGCAGGAGGAGGTGGAGGGGTGGAGATAAGCCCTTCAGTGGGGTGGGGAGAGGCTGGTGCAGCCCTTGTATTTTCAAAAGTTTTAGAGGAGGACTTTCCCTTAGATAGCTTTGTGATAGTCCTCTCCCATCTGCCAAAGAGGGCAGATGAGAGCCTCTTAGATGCATTAATGAATGTGGTCTGAGATGCCAGCAGTTCATTAGCCTTGGCTTTCAGGAACAAGCCCAAGATTCTTTCATAGCAAACCTCCTTTTTGCTATTCTTTTTCCTGATTAAGTCAAACAGGATCCGTGCCCAGTTCACATTTTTCATACTGACCAAAGCAGCCATAACTAGGAACTGTTGCTTGGATATGTAGTCATGTGTTGTATGCTTAGCAAACAGTACCTTCCCAATGACATCTGCAAGAAATTTATATGTCGGTGATAAATTTTTCTTAAGCAATTTGTTAGGGTTTTCGCCGAAGTGACCCATAACAATCAGCATGTCCTCATATTCCTTATCATCTATTTCTAGATCATCTTCTCCCGTATTCAGATTAAAAAGTTCAGAGAGAATAGTGGGAGTAAGAATCACCTGATTTCCGCTGATAGTCCCAGTCATTTCAGTATCAGTTGAGGATGAAGAACTAACCCATTCCTTGATTTCAGTTATAGGTATCCTGATCCTTTCAGTCATAAACTGCTTTAGTTTTTGTTCCTCGAATAGCTGTAGAATGTCTAGGAAAACTTGATCGGACTGTTGAAATGAGTCGAAGTCGATATTAAAACCATGATCGAACTTCATGCCGGTTGATCCAGTAGCGGCCATTTGTGAAGTTGAGATCGAATGAGAGAGAATGAGCACCTGCAAGAGAAATCACAAGATCAAGTGCAGGAGGGGAAATTCTGAGAGCGCGGGATTGAGGTCGAAGAAGAAAGCCTTAATAAAGGTTTTCAGAATATGAATCGCCAATCTCAATCCGACGGAAACATAAGATTCTTCGATCTCAGGTCGACAAAAACTTCATAAAGGGAAAAAGTTCGTCGATCTAAGGACGAAGAGAGGGAAAGTTTTCGTCGTTCGCAGAAAACTTTCTGAGACAGAATTCGTCGATCTTTATTCGATGAATGAGATATACTAGGAGATTTTGTCGATCTTAGGTCGACGAAAATTCTCAAGAACAGTTATCAGTTCGCTGATCTCAGGTCGACGAACAGAGACAATTCTTTGACTATAGACAGAGCATTAGATTAAATCCTGACCATTTATCATACCAAGCTGATTGACAAAGAACCGATGCTTGGATGAGTCCAATGGCTTAGTGAATATATCTGCTCTTTGCAAATCAGTAGAGATAAATTCAAGTTTAATCTTTTGTTTGTCAACACAATCTCTAATGAAATGATGTCTAATGTATATATGCTTAGTTCTAGAATGCAATACTGGATTTTGTGCAATGGAAATAGCACTTGTATTATTACATAGTATAGTTGAATTATTTAAGTTGACACTATAATCCAGTAGTTGGTTTTGTATCCACAAAATCTGTGAATTACAACTGCCTACAGCCATATACTCAGCTTCAGCAGTGGATGTTGAAATAGATGTTTGCTTTTTACAGAACCAAGATACAAGTCTGTCACCAAGGAACTTACAAGTTCCAGAGGTGCTTTTTCTGTCTACTCTGCATCCAGCATAATTAGCATCAGAGAATTTAGTTAACACAAATGTTGATTCTGTTGGATACCAGAGGGCTAGATCTGGACAACCTTTTATATATCTCAAAATCCTTTTTAAGAAAATAAGGTGAGATTCTTTAGGGTTCACCTGGAACCTAGCACAAAGACATGTGGCAAACATAATGTCTGGTCTGCTTGCTATTAAGTATAGTAGGGATCCAATAATGGCACTATACTTGGTCTGATCAACTGGTTTTCCAGATTCATCAGCATCTACAACAGCATTGGAAGCCATGGGAGTTTTCATGACAGAGACATCATTCATCCCAAACTTCTTAATAAGCTCTTTAGCATATTTAGACTGAGAGATGAAGATTCCTTCAGGGGTTTGTTTCACTTGGAGACCAAGGAAATATGATAACTCACCCATGCTACTCATCTCAAACCTTGAGTGCATTAGATAAGAAAATCTTGTGCACAGATTTGGATTATTAGAACCAAAGATTATGTCATCTACATATATTTGTACTAATAGAATTTTATCATGATGCAATTTTGTAAAAAGGGTTCTATCAACCATGCCTCTTGAAAAACCATGCTCTAAAAAATAGATGGCTAAGGTCTCATACCAAACTCTTGGATCTTGCTTTAAACCATAGAGAGCCTTATGCAATTTAAAGACATAAGAGGGATGAGTTGGAGAGATAAAACCTGGTGGTTATTCAACATACACCTCTTCTTTGAGTTCTCCATTTAAGAATGCACTTTTTATATCCATCTGGTAGACTTTAAACTTCTTGAATGCTGCATAAGCTAAGAAGATCCTTATAGCTTCAAGTCTGGCAACTGGAGCAAAGGTTTGATCATAATCAATTCCTTCCTCTTGCCTGTATCCTTGAGCAACAAGCCTTGCCTTGTTCCTCACTATCACACCTTGGGCATCAAGTTTGTTTCTGAATACCCACTTAGTCCTAATTATTGGATAGCATTTAGGCCTTGGAACTAAGTCCCAAACTTTACACCTCTCAAACTGGTTGAGTTCCTCTTGCATTGCAGTGATCCAGTTTGGATCTTGCTCTGCATCAGATATGGATTGAGGCTCAATTTGAGAGAGAAAGCAGGCAAACATCACATCAGGGTTGAGTTGGTGTCTTGTCTGCACTCCTAATGATATGTCTCCAATTACTTGAAATCTAGGGTGATCCCTAAGTGTGACAAGATTATTAGGATAAGTTGGTTCAGCAACAGTTATTTGATTTAATTCCTCTTGTGGAATTGTATCAACTGTTCGAGGAAGTTGAACTGCTTCCACAATCTCTTCTTCACTTTCAGCTTCTGATATAGCTTGTGGAGAGGGATGTGACTCAACCTTTGAGGTAAGGTTTAGATCATCCAAGCTATCACACAAATTTTTTACCTGCAGATGATTGTTGGTAGAGATGTCTCTCTCCTTGTAAAACATGTTAGATTCATCAAATGTCACATGCATAGATTCTTCAAATTTTAGTGTTGATTTATTAAACACCCTATATGCCTTGCTGACTTGGGAATATCCTAAAAAAAATTCTCATTGCGGCCTTAGCTTTAAATTTTCTAAGATGTTTCTTGTCATTATTGTGAATATAACATATACACCCAAATACTTTAAAATAGGTTATTATAGGTTTCTTCCCTTTGAGTAGTTCATAGGGAGTCTTATGCTTTAGTTTATATATTAGGCTTTTATTCAGGACATAATTTGTTGTGCTTACTGCTTCTGCCCATTAGGAAAGAGGCATGTAAGCATCTGCAAGCAATGTACCTGCAGCTTCAATGAGTGTCCTATTCTTCCTTTCAACTGCCCCATTTTGTTGAGGAGTTCTGGAAGCTGAGAAACAATGTCTGATACCTTCCTTCTTACAGAACTCTCGCATAAGAAGAGATTCAAACTCAGTTCCATGATCACTTCTGATCAATGCAACTTGAGTAGAATACTCAATCTATATGTTCTTGAGAAAATCTGTGAGAATCAAGTATCTGACTTAGTTCTCAAAAAGAAAACTCATGTGAATCTAGAGAAGTCACTTACAATAACTAATGCATAAGACTTTCCTCCTAGACTTTGTACTACAATAGGGCCAAAAAGGTCCATATGGAGCAAGCACAAGATTCTAGGTGAATCACTCTTATTAATGGATTTAAAACTTGATTTAGTTTGCTTTTCTAGCTGACAAGCCCTGCAGAGGCCTTCCTTCTTGTAGGGACCAGAAGGTAAACCTCTAATAAGATTGTCTTTAGATAACCTAGCTATATTTTTATGGTTTACATGTCCTAGTCTTTTGTGTCATAAGTTAGTTTGAATGCTAACAGAATTGAATAAGCAAATTTCAAATTTAGCTGATTCAAAATTTACTAAGTAGATGTTGCCTTGTCTAATTCCTGTTAAAACAGTTGTGTTGTTTAAAGAGATAAGACATAAGGAGTTAGAAAAGCTTACTTGATAACCTGTATCACATAGTTGGCTTACTGATATCAGGTTATGCTTGAGACCATTCACATAGGTCACTTTCTTGAATGTGACAGCTCCACAGTTGAAGTCACCATAGCCTTCTGTCAGTCCAAAGCCTGAGTCCCCAAAGATTACTTTAAGTCCAATCTTGGCTTTATAGTTGATTAGACATTCTTTGCAACCTGTCATATGTTTAGAGCAATCACTGTCCAGGTACCATTTGTTTTGAGTGACAGGGTTCTCTTCTACCTATAAAAGGGATTGACAGTTTTTGACCCAGGTTACCTTGGGTCCTTGTTTTTTGACATAACTAAAGCTTGAAATGAGTGAACATTCAGGTTGATACTTATAACCTTAAGGATGATACCTTCTAGGAGGTATGACCCACTGACTAAAGAGATTAAAAGGTTTATCAGTTTTTAGGTTACTCTGGTTATGAACTGAATTGGACAAATTCGAGTATATTCTTCGACCTGAGCTCGATGATCGGGATTGAGTTCGTCGATATCTGCTCGAAGAATGGAGATATCCATTCTCAGAGCCCCAAAAACATCGATCTCTGGTCGACGAACCATACTGGTTTCGTCAATCCCAGTTCGAAGAATAAATTACATTATTATTTGCGTTCAGAGTTCGTCGTTCTGAGTTCGACGAACCATATCCATTTCGTCGTTCTGAGTTCGACGAAATTTGCTGAACATAGTCATGTTGTTTGTTTTTCTTCTTCTGATTGATTTTCTTAAGTTCTAATTGTTTAAGAACTTCATTAACTTTCTCTACTTGTTCAGTATTTTTCTTTCCACTTTCAGAAATGAAGTTAATAGGTTTTGATAGTTGATTTTTCTTAATTAAAATTGGTTCACTAGATGAGACTCCTAATCCTAGTTTGTTATTATTAGATCTTGTGTTAACTGTGCTAGTTATATCTATCAGTTGTAAACTTCTACCATTTAAGGTTTCTTCTAATTCCTTAGCGTTACTTAATTCAGATTTTAGAAATACTATTTGTTGATTAGCCAAATTTAATTCTTCAGTTAATTTTTCATTTTCAGTAATGAATTTTTCTTATTCTAACAGTTTTTCCCTGAGAAGTTTGATTTCCTTCTCAGATCCTATTAGGTCTAAACATAAGAGTTTAAACTCAGATTGAAATTCTTTAGACTGAAAATCGTATGAAGCAATTACCTGATCCTCTTCAGAGAGGAATTCTTCATCTTCTGATTCATATGAATCTAATCTACTGCTTCCAGCATCTATTGCCATAAGGCAAACTTCTCTTGCCTTCTTTTCCTATATATCATCATCAGTAGAGCTGGAGGAGGATGTTTAATCTTCAGTATCACTCCAAGTTTCTGCCACAAAGCCCTTCTCCTTCTTTTTGTACTTGCTGGAGGAGGCCTTGCTGTGCTGATGTCTTCTTGACTCCATTTCTTGCCTTTTGTCTTTCTTTTGAACTTTTGGACATTCTGAGATGAAATGTCCAAGTTTCCTGCATCCAAAACAGACAACTTCTTTAGAAGGGGTCTTGTCATACCTGGGTTTATCTTCATTCCTTGAAGGCTTTCTCCGGAAGTCCTTCCTTACCATTTTATAGAATCTCTTAGCAAAGAGACCCATAAGTTCTTCATTGGCTGATAAGTTGGGAGATTCTTCTGCAGCTTTGAGTTCTAAGTTTTGTTCCTTCCTAGTAGGTGTTGAAGCTTTTGGTTCAATTGCAGCTTCTCTTGACTTGATCAGTTGCTCATAGGATTTGAGCTTTCCAAGTAAAGATTCTGTTGAGATTTCAGCCATGCTTCTGGCTTCTCTGATGGGCCAGATTCCTGAGTCCCATGTGCTAGGGAAGCATATGAGGATCTTATCATTGACCTCAGTCAGAGTAATTTCTTTATTCAATGTTCTGAGCTCACTGATGATGGAGCTCAGCCTGTTGTACATTACTTCTACTGATTCTGCTTCATCTTTCCTAAAGTTCTCATATTGGGATATGAGGTTTGATCTTCAGTCCTTCCTCTCATCAGTAGAGCCTGCTACCATTTGGTTGAGGGAATCCCAAATGGCTTTGGCAGATGTACATTCAGCAACCTTCTGAAATATATCATCTGACATAGTTTGGGCCAGTATATTCATAGCTCTGGCATCAGTAATTTTTGCCTTCTTATGTGCATCAGTTTGATCTAGAGGAGGCACTGCACTGAGATTTGCTGGAGTTGAAGTAGAGGCCACTAGAGCTGGTGGTCCTGTCAAGATGGAATTAAAAATGTCCGCATCAAAAGAGTTCATGTACAGCTTGATTCTTACCTTCAAGATTCCAAACTTTTGCAAGTTGCAAACTGGAGGTCTGGTGCTGGCATAATCCTTGTTTTGTGCCATGATATCAGAAAATAAAATATAATAAGAGAGACTACTAAAGCTTATTTAGATTTTATCCTGAGGATCTTGATTAATCCAGGTGTGAGTTTGTATGATGTGATTAACCACCCTCTGATACCAATTAAAAGACAGGGTAAGCTCTGAAAACTCTAGAGGGGGGGTGAATAGAGTTATTGAAATCTTTTAAGTTTTATTGAAATAAAAGATCTTTTATAAAATATGTTACTATAGTATAAGTGTATAGGTGCACAAGTGCAGCAGATAAAATAGAGAGAGATAACTAAGCTACACAATAAAAATATATCACAGCACAAGCACAAAGGAAAAATAACACAGCCACACAGACAATACAAGAATATTATAGTGGTTCCCCAAACTTGGGTACATCCACTCTTATACCACCCTAGATAGGAATCCACTACAGGTTTTGATCAGGTGACTGCCACCAATGAGCTGTTGATCAGGTGCTCAAAAACCAAAACTCAAGTCTTTTGGTTAGGAGACTTGCGACCAGGAATAATTTTGAAGGGAATTAAAACCCTATATAGAGGTGGTAAGAGAGGTTGATGGAAGTCTTCTTTTCTCAAATCAAAATGAGAAGACTAAGTGGATTTGTGTTGTTGTCAAAGCTCCCCCTGAGATCTTGACTGGTTCAGGAGTGGAAGCTTTGCAAAAGGGTGAGTAGGCATTTTATCTCTTCAGAGATCCTTGACTGATTTGAATAACTTGTCACTTGAGATCCCTGAAAATAAAGAGAGAAAGGAAGAAGGACACTTGATGGTGATGGTTGTTCCTTCTTCTTCTCTTGAGAGCAGTAGATTTTCTGAGAGCTGTTTTCACTGCACTTTTCTTGTCTGTATGCTTTTTTCTGTGACTTACTTGTTGATAGTACACAAGTTTTTATGTATCTCTTTTCTTCTCTATTTTTCTTAGCTCTGAGATCTTCGCTAAGAGATCCTCGAATGATAACTGTAACTTGGTCGAATTCAAAAACCTGCAATAAATGCTTAGCCGGAATCTCGGAAATCAAAACGGCAAGTATGCTGACATATATTCTATTTTATGTCTGTCCCGAGATATAAGTAGTTAATTCCATGAAGGATATTTGTAATCAATGCTGCCAGTAACGACTCAATTCAAAGGATATAAGAGCATTGATTATCTAGGGAATTAACGGCCTATAATAGTATAAAATAAGGAAACAGAAAAGGAAAGAATAAATGACAATATGTCTTACAGTTTTCATCGACCTGTGATTTCGTCGACCTCTGATCAGCTTTCGTCGACCTCTGCATTCGTCGACCTCTGATCAGCTTTCGTCGACCTGAGCTCTGAAAACAACTGCACTGCATAAACTTACTGATTATGTGCACTAAGTTCGTCGACCTAAGAACGGCTGTTCGTCGAGCTGAGATCCAAGATCGTCGAGCTGAGTCTGCAGTCTGGACATAGAATATTTTCTGATGTTGAGTGTTGAATTATTGATCTGACGTTGAGTGAGATGTCCTCTGACTTTGAATGTTAGATCACCATTTTGTAGTTGAGTCGTTTAAGAGTGTTGAGTCATTGATAGCATTGAGAGCGTTGACTGAACTTTGGCTCTGAGTAAACTTTGGCTTTGAATAAACTGTGGCGCTGAGTCAATTTTGGCGCTGAGAGATCTTTGGCTCTGAGAGCTGAAGTGTTAGTCGAACTGAGGACAGAGTTCGTCGACCTGAGGTTCTTAGTTCGTCGACTTAATTTTGACAGAGAAGTTATCACTTTGTTTAGAGATCGTCGAGCTGAGATCTAAGTTCGTCGAGCTCAGCTCAGAGAATTGTCTCTGGGTTAGTCGAGCGGAGCACGACGATCGTCGACCGGAGTTCGACGAATGCAGATCTCCTTTTTATTAAGTCTTGAATTTTCTAAGTCTTGAGTCTCTGGCAATGTTGGAGGCTGGTCCTTTCTACTATTGACTCAAGAAATTGACCTAGACTCTAGAACACAATTCTGACCCTGATCTATACATGTTGGGTCGTATCCTAACTCAGTGAACCTAGCCCAAATCCAACTAGGGGTTCCAACACTTTAAAGAGTGTCTTTGGGGAAGGAAGAGGAAATTTTTTGGGTCATCTTCTAACCCTGCGGGGGTGGAGCCCAACTTGGATAAGTTAAAGGCAATCCTGGAGTTAGATTCGCCTCAGAATGTCAAGGAGATTCTGCATCTGACAAGAAAGGTTGTAAGGCTGAGTATGTTTCTTTCCCAGGAAAGGGAGAAGTGTTCACCTTTCTTCAAGGTGTTGCAAGGAAATCAATGCTTTGAATGGTCCAAGGAATGCAAGGAGGCCTTCCAAGTCTTTAAGAAGTAACTAACAACCTGGATAAGACAAAGGTGATCCTATAGTTGGATTCGTCTCAGAATGCCAAGGAGATTCAGCATCTACCAGGAAAGCTGACAAGGCTGAGTAGGTTTTTTTAGTAGAGGAAAAGTTCTCACTTTTTTCAAGGTATTGCGAGGAAATCAATGCTTTGAATGGTCCAAGGAATGTGAGGAGGCCTTCCAAGCTAACAAAGGCTCCACTACTCCAGGGTCCAGGGGCCAAGGGAAGGGGAAGACCTAGCTCTATTCCTCGGGCTAGGGGCAGAGGCGGTAAGCTCTGATCTAGTTTTGGAAGAAGGAAGGAACGGCTCCCGGTCTATTTTATTGGTAGGTTCCTAAGGAAGGAAAAGCTCAGGTATCCCATCTTGGATAAGATGTCCTTCGACTTGGTCATCTCATCTAGGAGACTCCAATCATATTTCAAAGAGCATTCAATCAAGGTAGTAACCGACCATCCCCTTCACAACATCATGGAAGGGGTGGAGCACTCGGGAAGGCTAGTTAAGTGGTCTATGGAACTGAGTGAGTTTGAGATATCTTTTGTTCCCCGACTATCAATAAAGTCATAAGCGGTGATTTAATATGTAATTAAGGTAGAAGAGCATGAATCCCCCTAATCATGCAGCTTGGAAAATTCTCGGGGATGGAGCATCCAGGAAGTACTCTCTGATTCCTCATCACCAACAACCAGGCATAATATGAGACAGTTATTGCAGGACTCCGCTTGGCAAGAGAGTTAGGAGTATAAGATGTGAAAGTCTCTATGGACTCGATGATGGTGGCCTCTCAAATCAATGGGGAGTTCGAAATCAGGGAGCCAACTCTGTAGTGATATCTCATAAAGGTTAAGAGTCTCATCGCGTTGTTCCTCACTTTATCTATTCGGCAAGTGCCACGTGAGGAGAACACTTAGGAGGATAGATTCTCCAAGTTCGGCCCTCAGGCAGGAGGGACCATGACCGAGTTATTTTGGCCATCCATAAAAGAAGGGAGACCCTCCTGGATGGATTTCTTTGTCGCTTTTCTGACCTCAGGTGAACTCTGGGAGAAAGCCCTGGACAAGATGCGGTTCAGGTACAAATCAACCTACTACATGATACAAGGGGGAATGTTGTATTGGAAGACCCTTTTGGGGCTCCTGGCAAGGTGTGTCGCCGAAGAGGAAGTCCCCATGGTCCTAGAAGAAATACACTCCGGGGAGTGCGACAGTCACTCAGGGAGTCGGACCATGGAGAAAAGAGTGTTGCTGTATGGCTACTTTTGGCCAACCATCAGTAAATATGTCACATAGTACATGGGGAAGTGCAAAAATTGCCAGCTCTATGCATCGCTTCAACTCCTACCAGCATAAAGACTCAGAACGATCACGACACCATGATCCTTCACAATCTGGGGATTGGACCTGGTATGACCTTTCCCCCAAGCCAGCGGTCAGAGGAGGTTTATCTTGGTCATGATAGACTACTTCCCAAAGTGGCTGGAGGTCATGGTGCTGGCCATAAAAATGTCACAGGTAATCAATAACTTTATATGGGGGGAATAATCTGCTGGCATGGGCTTCCCCTGGCGATAGTCATAGATAATGGGTTGCAGTTCTCTAGCGATGAGTTCGTAAGCTTTTGTAGCCAATTGGGTATTGATCTTTGATTTGTGTTAGTTCACTACCTTATGAGAAACGGGTAGGTGGAAGCTGTGAATAAGATAATTGTGAATCTATTTAAGAAGAAGGCAAAGAACCTGAAAGGTAACTGGGTGGAGCAGCTTCCCTCAGCCCTTCGGGCTTTGAGAACCACTCCTAATACAGCCATCGGGGATACCCCTTTCAAGCTATCCCATAGCTTTGAGGTCATCATGCCAATAGAGTTCTAAGTGAGTTCCCCTTGGTTCATCGCAGTAGAAGAGGGCAACAAGCAATGGGTATAAGAAAATAAGGATGAGCAATGGCTGTTAGGAATATTGCCCTTCAATATTCCCTGAATTTGAAGAGATATCACCATAAATGCTAAGTGCATAATTGTATTTGATGTATGTTCGAGTTCAATGTATGCAGGTTGTCTACTATATCATGATTAGACGGGATGTCAGGGTAACAATACTAGTTGGACTCAAGACATGATGTTGGCAAAGCAGAAATTTGGCTAAGTCCAGAAGCATTGAGTGAAGGCAGTTCACTCAACGCCTACTCAATAAGAAATCTGTCTAAGGAAATAAGCGTTGAGTGAAGGCAGTTCACTCAACGCCTCAATCAAGAAGATTGGTTTCTTGACAGGAAGAAAATCTACTAAGTCAAGAAGCATTGAGTGAACTCACTTCACTCAATGTCAGAAGAGCAAAAGCGTTGATAGAAGCTCAAGTAGTCAAAGTCTCTGAGGAGCAAACATGAAATCTATCTAAGGACAGAAGCGTTGAGTGAAGTCAGTTCACTCAACGGCTATTTAATAGAAAATTCAACTAAGTACAGAAGAGTTGAGTGAAGACAGACCACTCAATGCCTCATCAAGAAGCCAGACAAAGACAGAAAGCATTGAGTGAAGAAGCTGCACTCGACGCCTACATACAGAGAAAATTCAACTAAGTCCAGAAGCATTGAGTGATGAAGGCTCACTCAATGCCTATTCAGTTAGACTTTAAAATTCAAGATGTGTTAACTGATGAAGGCTCACTCAATGCCTAAATAGTTAGACTATAAATGTCTATATACGTTGAGTGATGAAGGCTCACTCAACGCACTCAAAGCCTGAAGATGCAGAATTCAGCTATGTACTTTTGCGTTGAGTGACAAGGCTTCACCCAACGCCTATGTAGATTGTCTAGAATTTGCTAAGTCCATAAGATCTAAGTCGTGCTGACGTCAGCATAAATTCAAATATCGCAGGTTTTTCATGTTAGAAGACAAAAGGCACTGCTTGCCTTTAGTACTGCAGTTAATGCTAAAGTTGTGTGGTAGTTTCCCATTCTAAGGGTCCACACTACGCATAGAGTCGTTGATCGACGGGATACAAAAATAGAGTACAGAGAAAAGAATAAAGTGAGATTGGAGAGAGAAAAGTAGAACAGAGTTTTACGATCATCTTCTTCCTCTCGATAAAGGAGAAGTTTTCCAAGAACTTGTTTTATAGTTAGTCTGTGATTCATGGAAAGTGTTGCGCGTTGAAGAAATAATTCACTGAAGATTAAATCTATCTTCAACAGCAAGTTCAGAGAGTTTTCTCTCAGAGTTCGAAGGTGAAGTAATGTTAAAGTTAGCTGGTTGAAGAAAGTGTTCAACAACAAGGTCAGAGAGCTTTCTCTCTGAGAAAGAAGAAGAAGCAGAGCAAGCCTAAGCTGATGTTCATCTTCAAAGCCACTGTAGTCAACTCATCTACACAAAAGGCTTGAAGAAATAGAGATCTTTAGTTACTTCTCAGCACAAGCAGAACCAACTTGAAGATCAACCATCTTATTGCTGTGAAGAAGATAGGACTGAACTTTCTCAGTTCAGGAAGACGAAAACTCAGAGAATCTTTTCTCTGGAGTCAAAGTTAAGCCTGAGTTCACTCAGTCCAGAAAGGCAAACTCAGAGAATCACTTCTCTAGAGTCATATCATCAACAACAAACTCACTCATTCTATAGGATCATTCTTGATTTAAGCTGTAATCTTGAATTATAAAGGCTAAGGAAGGATCCTGTTGTGGATATGAGTTGTAGGGCCTGTGTGCCTGAGGTACTAGTTATGGATCTGAGGTAGGAGATTTTTTTCTCTGTTCTATAGGGTCTTTGTACTTAGGTAGGATCTGGAATAGATCTGAGGTAGGAGAGTTATTCTCACTGAGTGTAGGGCTATCCTCCTAGCATGAGTGTAAGACTTTGGATTAAGTCTGAGGTAGGTGATCAGAAGGATTACTGAGCTGTAGGATTCTTTATCTCTGAGTGTAGGATCTTAGGCCTGAGGTAGGACTTGGAGGAGTTTGAGAGATCCTGAGGAATCCGTTTTGTAAGCTTTTTGAACTGAGATTAGAGAAGTTGGCCTTGTCTAACACACTATTAGAATGGTGGGAGGGACAATGGATGTACCCATCACTTGGGGAACCACTATAAATACCTATGTGTTGTTGTGTGTTCTTGAAATCAAGCCAAATAACTTAAATCGCAACACACTAAATTAATAAAGTAGTCAAAAGACTAAGAAACTTATTCACCATCCCCTCTATGTGTAAAGCTACTCTTGAAACAAAGAATTTCAAGTGGTATCATAGAGAGGTTGTTCAAAAATGACTTAACAGTCTGAACAAATCTCCAAGAGTAGCTTAAGATTATCCTTATGGGTTCAGGAGAGAACCATAAGGAGTTGAGCTCAATAAAGCTTCAAGTCTGCAGAAAAGAAAACTTTGGGATATGAAAAGAGAGGGTCGAACTATTCATGGAAGCCTCAGACCCTAGGATTTTCATCGTAGTCCAAGAGAGACCCTTCATTCCAATGAAGATATCAATCCTGGATGCAAATGACTAAACTCCCAAGAAGTACTCTGAGATGACCAAGGATGAGGTCATCTCGGCAACCATGGATAAGAGGGCACAGAGCATCATTGTCAGTGTCATAGATGACTCAACCTTACAGAACTTGGTCCACTGCGAGATAGCCAAAGAGATATGGGATTCTCTTATTGTCTACATGGAAGGGACTGAGGAGGTGAGGGATGAAAAAAAATCCCTCCGGAATCAATAGTATGAAGCATTCAAGCAAGGGAAAAAGGATTCCATAGCTGAATGCTATGAGAAGTTCTTCATGATAGTGAACAGTTTGATCACCTATGGCAGACAGTTCTCTAATTGTGAGCTGAATGACAAGTTTTTGAGATCCCTAAACAAGGAATGGGATATCAAGATCTATGCCATCAGAGAAGCTGGCAACCTGGCCAACACTCTGCCTTAGAATTTGTTTGGGAAGTTGTTATCCCATGATATGTAGCTAAACTCCAGGAAAGCTGAAAAGGATGCTACCAGTTCTCATGACAAAGAGAAGTTTATGGCTTTCAGAGCTAAAGCCACAAGAAGTAGGGAAAGACTCCTTCTCCACCAAGGAGATTTGTAGAGTCAGAAAGATCAGATCCCATCTCCTCTGGAATTGAGCTGTCAGAAGGAGAACTGATTCTGTTTGCCAAGCAGTTCAAGAAGTTGCTTAGCAGGAGGAGACAGTGGAAGAACAAACCTTCCTCCTCCTCACATTACAAGAAGGATCACAACAAATCTGGGAAGAAGTTCTCCAAAGGAGACATGTATGATTCTAAACCCAGTAAACTTATTTTCTCTAACATAGTATGTTATTATTGTAGAAAGACTAGGCATATTAGTGTTGACTGCCCAGTCAAAAGAAAAGAGACAAGTGAGAAGAAGCACTACCACCACAAGGGCAAGAAGGAAAATACCTTCATTGCCAAGAATGAGAAGAGATGGAGTCAAACTGACTCAGTATTTTCTAAATCTGAAGAAGAAGATGAAGCCTATATAGAGTTGTTTGTTGTTGCTGCTACTAAAGAGGATGAGGACTATCCACCTGCAAGGATAGGAATTAGGGCCCCACTGTCCTCTATTGATAGTGAATGTGAAGAGGATGAGGAGTTCTGCCTCATAACTCTATCAGAAGACAATCATGACAATCCAACTCCTGATAAGGTGCACTATATCCCTAGCTCTTCATCTACCTACGAGTCTAGCTCAGTCTCTGAAGCATCCACTTCCTCCAGTAGAAATTAAAAGTCTTTTTTTTCAAGGGTAGCAAAACCACCTAGTGGGGGTGAATAGGTTTCAAGGTTTTTAGTATGTCTTTTAACTTTTATAAGTTTAGACTGTGAGTTATGATTTTTTTTCTATTGCTCTCAAGACATTCACCCAGACGACACAACAATTTATAGTGCTTCCACAGATTATGGATACATCCACTGTCCCTCCCACCTTTCTAACAGTGTGTTAGATAAGGCACTTCTCCAATATCTCGACTCCTAAGAGCTTACAACACGATCCTGCAGGACTACTCAATCTCCTCCAAGACTTATAACTCGGGCACAAAGCCCTACAACTCAGTGATCAGAAGATCACCTACCAAAGGAAAAAGGCCCTACCACTCAGGCTGGGAGGATAGCCCTACACTCAGATTATTAATAGAATCCTACCACTCAGATTATTAATAGAATCCTACCACTCAAATTCACTCTTGAATCCTTCCTTAGATCTATAATAGATCCTACAATCTCAGCCTTTATAATATAGGCTTACAGCTCATATCCAAAAGAATCTTACAGATAGAATAATGTTTGATGTTGATATGACACCAGAGAAATTTTCTCTGTGTCTTTCTCCTTTTGTCCTAAGAGATCAGTCCAGATTTCTTCTTCACAGCTCCAGAAAATAGTCTTCAGGATTTTCTCTGCTTGGGCTGTGAAGTGGCCGCAGCTAGGGTTAGCCCTTGTTGCTCCTTCATTCTTGTTGTTGATGATGAAGACGACAATATCTAATAAGAAGAACTTTCAGGTCGATTTATTTAAACTTATGCTTCTTGTCTCAGCAATAATGGCGAGGAAGATGATGAAGATCTGCCACTTTTTGAAAAGACAAAGCCCTAAAATTTAATTTGATTTCCCCGATCTCATTCCTTTTATCTTCCACCTTGAAACAGATTTCTTGACCTGTGGGCCCGGCTTTAATTTTTTGTTTATAGCCTTCCTTTTATATAATATATCATACAGCTGGCTATCGGCGCCATCAGTGGTGGATTCTAGCTTTCCCGCAACGAGTTTGAATTCTGTTGACTTTTTTTACTTTGGCTGACGTCAGTGTCTGTGGACTTAGCCAAATTCTAAGTTCTATCTCAAGCGTTGAGTGCGTTGAGTGAACTGGATTCACTCAGCGCATCTAGACTTAGCCAAATTCTCTACACCATCAGGCATTGAGTGTGTTGAGTGAACTAGCTTCACTAAACGATTATGGACTTAGTCAACTTTCTGCTTCCTCAGGCATTGAATGCGTTGAGTGAAACCTTCATCACTCAATGCTTTTAGACTTGGCTCATCATTCTACATCTAGGCGTTGAGAGGATTGAGTGAATGACCTTCACTCAACGCTTTTTGACTTAGCCAAACTTTCTGCATTATCAGGCGTTGAGTGCGTTCAGTGAGCCTTCATCACTTAATGCCCCTAGACTTAGCCGCTTCACTGATTGTCTATCATCATGCTGAGGCGTTGAGTAAACTGGCTTCACTCAACGCTTCTGTACTTAGCCGCGATTCTGAAATCTGTCATCTTGTTGAGGCGTTAAGTGCGTTGAGTGAACTGGCTTCACTCAATGCTTCTGAACTTAGTCGATTTCTATCTTCTTTATTCTTAGGCTTTGACTGCAGTAGCATGACTCAACGCTTTTGCTGTCTGGAGTTGAGTGAACTGGCTTCACTCAATGCCTGTGGACTTAGCCACAGAATTACTTTGCAAACTGTTGGGCTTTGACTGTCCACACCATACTCAGAGCTTTTTGGTATCTAGCATTGAGTGAATTGGCTTCACTCAATGGCTGTGGGCTTAGGCAATTTTTAGCCTTTCTTGCATCATTCTTTGATATCTGGCATTCAGTGAACCGGCTTCACTCAATGCCCGTGGACTTAGATAGATTTCTATCTCTCCACTCCTCTGCCTTGTGACCACTTGTCACATCTACTTGGAATACCTGTCCAACCTGCATGCATGAACTTAAACATACATCAAATACAACTTTGTGTATACTATTGACTTGTTTGACTTCTACAAATCTGTGATAATGTGAGCAATTGACCTAACAATCTCCTCCTATTTGAAAAAGTCAAAACCCTCAAATAGAATTCTTAGTCATTGATATACACTAACATATGTAGCAGATAAAACATTAAATTGGCAAACTTAACACCATATAACAAGAGTTATAACAAGAGTATCAAGTTATAAGTTGCCACACTTTCCTTGCCTGCAAGGTGATGATGATCACTTATAGCTCCCCTATCTTACTGCCTGATGGTTGATCATTGCCTTCTTCCCAACAATCTCCCCTTTTACCTTGTTTGTATGGTGATCATTACTACTCCCTGCTCCCTGCTGCCCCTATTTTATTGCATAGCCTTTATCATTTCCTTGATCCCTTCATTCTTGATCATTTCCTTGATCCTTTCCTTCTCCCCCTTTTGGACTTCTGTAAAATAGTCAGGGACGGGTGTTGTCCTCTGATTATATTCTCTCCCTCTTTGATTTTAGATATTAAACTATTGCTCCCCTCAACTGGAGCATCTTTTATCATCCTTTCTGATATACTCTTGAACCACTTGGAGAGCTTAATACTACTGCATGTATTTTCAACCTGCAAGAAGTTGTATAACCTGCAAAAAAAATAATATGAGGAACATCTGAAGCTAGACCAAGTTCAATATACTCAACTCAAACTTGAAGGTGTTGAACTCATCTTCATCTAGTGGCTTAGTGAAGATGTCAGCAACCTGCTTATTTGTAGGGACAAACTTAAGACTGATATCTTCACATTCTACATGTTATCTTATAAAGTGATACCTAATCTCTATGTGCTTAGTCCAGCGATATGAGACAGGATTCCTAGCTATAGAGATTGCACTAGTAAAATCACAAAATAAAGAATTTCTAGTTATCTAGAGGTTATAGTCCTGGAGCTGATGTTGGATCCATAGCAGTTGTGCATTGCAGTTCCCAACAGTTATGTATTCTAACTCTGCAATTGATATTGTCACACTTGTTTGCTTCTTGCTCCTCCATGACACTAGTCTTCCTCCCAAGAGCTGATAGGTGCCTGAAGTGCTTTTCCTATCCTCTTTACAGCCTGAAAAATCTGTATCTGAATAGCATGTTAGTTCAAAACCCCTATTTCTAGGGTACCATAGGACAAGATCTGGTGTGCCCTTAAGATACCTCAAAATCCTCTTAGTAGCAGAGTAGTGATATTCTTTAGGGCAGACCTGATACCTAGCACAAACACATGTAGCACACATGATGTCTAGCCTACTTGCAGTAAGGTATAGAAGGGAGCCAATTATCCCTCTATACAAAGTTTCATCAACAGGTTTCCCTGCCTCATCTTTGTCTATATGCATACTTGACATGGTGGAGGCATTCCCCATACCAAACTTTTTGATCAACTCCCTGGTGAACTTAGACTGGGATATGGATAATCCATCATCAGTCTGTCTTACTTGGAGGCCCGAAAATAACTTGAGCTCACACATATTGCTCATCTTATACTTTCCTTGCATAAGTTTGGCAATCATCCTGCAAAGTTTATCATCAGTAGATCCAAATATTATGTCATCAACATAAATCTGGACTAGGATAATCTTTCCCTTAGATTCCCTTAGGAATAGGGTCTTGTTTATCTTCCCCCTTGAGAATTTGTTCTCAATAAGGAAGCTAGACAATATCTCATACCATGCTCTAGGGGCTTGCTTCAACCCATATAGAGCTTTCTTAAGACTATAAATATAATCAGGTGAGTTAGGAACAATAAAACCTAGAGGTTGTTCAACATAAACCTCTTCCTTTAAGTCACCATTTAGAAAGGCTGACTTCACATCCATCTAGTAGACTTTGAATCCATAATATGCAGCATATGCAAGGAAAAGTCTGATGTCTTCTAATCTGGATACTGGGGAAAAGGTTTGATCAAAATAAATACCTTCTTCTTGCATGTATCCTTTAGCCACCAGTCTAGACCTGTTCTTAACTATAATGCCATTTTCATCAAGTTTGTTATTGTAGATCCACTTGAATCCAATGATATTATGTCCTTGTGGTTTGGGAACCAGCTTCCAGATCTTACATCTCTTAAACTGGTTCAGTTCTTCTTACATAGCTATAATCCAGAACTAATCTGTATTTGCCTCTTCAAATCTCTTGGGCTCAACTTGTGACAGAAAACTAGAATACAAAGCTGTATTCAGACTTTTACTCCTTGTAACTACTCCTTGGCTGGCATCGCCAATGGTCTGGTGTCTTAGATAATCCCTTAGATGCCTAACTACTGGATGCAATCTTGCTTCGGTTTCCTTATCTTCATTGTCTTCACATTGTTGATCGTCATCCATAACCTATGTTCCTTGTGCTTCCTCTAGAATGCATACTCTGTCAAATTCATCTTAAACTAATGGAGTAGCCTCCTTTATAGTCAGCTTATCCATCATCAGTTTAGTACCTGCAGGACTAGAAGAGGTGCTTGGCATCTCACTATTGATCATTATAGATTTATAAAAATTGCATAAATGGACTCTTCTATAACTTGATTTTTTAAGTTATAGATCATATAGGCCTTGATATGATTGTTGTACCCAACAAAAATCCCTTCATAGGACTTGCTAGAAAACTTAGTCGCATAGGACTTTCCATTATTTAACACATAACACTTACTACTAAAGATCCTGAAATAGTTTATGTTTGGTTTTCTTCCCTTCAAGATCTCATAAGGAGTCTTCTTGTAGCTCTTGGTGATAGAAGCTCTATTAAGGACATGACATGCAGCATTAACCACCTCAGCCCAAAAGTATTCTGGGAGAGATGTATCACTCAAGAAGGTCCTTCCAGCCTCTATGAGAGCCCTATTCTTTCTCTCAGCAATCACATTTTGCTGGGGTATTCTAGGAGAGAAGAATTCTTGGTGAATCTCTTGCTCTTCACAGAACCTTGTCATGCATTCAGACTGAAATTCAGTCCTATGGTCACTTCTGATTTTTACCACATTACTATCAAATTCATTCTGAATTTGCTTGACAAATGTCTTGAAGACATCAGGGGTTTCAGACTTCTTCCTAAGAAAGAAAACCCAAGCAAATATGGAAAATTCATCAACAACCGCAAGGGTGTAGACTTTCCTACCTAGACTATGAACCGACATAGGACCAAACAAGTCTATATGCTGGAGGTATAATCACATCACACAGTCTTTGGTCCCAATACTCTTGAAGGAGTTCTTGGTCTGTTTCCCCTTTTGGCATGCAGAGCAGATACCCTCCTTAGTGCACTTCATCTTAGGACAATTCCTAACTTGCTCTTCATTAAAGAGCTTGCCTATAGTTTTATAATTCAGATGAGCTAGCCTCTTATGCCATTGGACACAGTATGAGGTTTTCTCATCTGCAACTAGGCATACAAGGGAGTCTGTATCTAAACATAGAAAATTTAGATAATAGATGTTCCCACTCCTAGTGCCATCCAAATGACCTCTTAGTCACTTGACCTCTTAATCTGGCACTCATCCTTGTGGAATGAGATGACATTGCCTAGATCACATAACTGACTTATGCTTATTAGGTTATATTGCAAACCTTCCACATAATCCACTTTGATGATAGTTACTATGCCATTAGTGATCTTACCATACCCTCTAGTGACTCCTCTGTCTGAACCACAAAAGATAACTTTGGATCCATCCTTCACTGGAGTATACTCCTTTAGATTACTCCTTGTTCCAGTCATGCTCTTGGAATAACCACTGTCCAAGTACCATATACGAGTATGGGCACTTGGACTAACCTACAAAGCATATTTACTTAACCTTAGGTCCCCATATTTATAGGGTCCTTGGTGCATGTCAGTTTGAAAATGAACATGTCCACCAGTAGTTTTTCTGACTAGTAGACTAGCCTTAGTTCTGGCCACACTTAGATTATGCCAGCAATTTATGGCATAGTGGCCCGCTGATCCTAGCAAGATTCTTCCTCATATATTGTCATCAGCCCAATGTAGGCTTATTCTTCTTCAGATACTGATGAAGAAGAGTCAGTCTAGCTCTTCTCCTTCTTTTGCTATGAAGGACTTCTCCTTCTTGCTCTTTTGATGGTGGTGTTTCTTCTCACCATCCTCCTTTCTTTTGACTGGTCAGTCATCTATTACATGCTCAAGTTTGTTATATCAATAGCAAACTACTTTAGTAGAAACCTGTTTACCAGGTTTAGAACCATACATGTCCTCTTTGGAGGATTTCTTCTTTCCCTTATAGTAGTCCTCCTTACGATGAGAGGAAGAGGAGGGCCTTCTCCTCCACTGAATCCTCTTCATCAGCTTCATAAACTGCCTAGAGAAGGCATCAAACTCCTCATCAGACATGTGGCAGTCTGATGTGCATGCCTATGAACTTTCTGAGTTTGACTCAGCAGCCCTCCTTGGTGGAGAAGGAGTCTTTCCCTTATTTCTTATGGCTTCCACTTTGAAGGCCACAGTCTTTTCTTTGTCCTGGGACTTGCTGTTTTCACCTCCTCCTTCCTGGTAGTCAGCTGCATTTCATAAGACAGCAGCTTCCCAAATAGAGTTGGTGGAGGATTATCTGCTATCTTTGCCAGTTCCCTGATGGCACAAATCATGGTGTCTCAGTATCTTGTTAGAGACCTTAAGAACTTATCATTAAGCTCATAGTTACTGAAGACCCGGCCATAGTTCCTTAGCTCATTAACTATTCTAAAGAATCTTTCAAAGCAACTGGCTATGCTCTCTTCCTTTGACTGCCTGAAAGCCTCATAGTCTTGATTGAGCATGGACTTCATATCATCGCTGACCTCTTCTGTGCCCTCCATATAGACTACCAAAGTGTCCCATATCTCTTTGGCTATCTTGTAGTGCACTACATTCTAAAAGATGGAGTCATCTATGGCACTAACAATAATGTTTTGTGCCCTCTTGTCTAGTGTATCCAAGATGACTTCATCCTTAGTCATTTTTAATATGTCTTAGGTGTCTAGACTGTTGCATCCAGAGCTGAGACTTTCATAGGGATAAAATGTCTCTCTTTGACTGTGACAAAGATCCTTGGGTCAGATGCCTCCATGAAAAGTCTGACCCTCTCTTTACAGATGCCAAAGCCTTCATTTCTATAGAAAGGAAGCTTCATAGAACCAAGCTCCCTATGGTTCTCTCCTGAACCCATAAGTATACTCTGACTGCTACCCTTGGAGATCTACTCAGACTATAAAGTATTTTTAAGGAACCTCCCTCAGATACCACTTGAAAGTTTTTTTTCAAGGGTAACAAAACCACCTAGAGGGGGGTGGGGGGTGAATAGGTTTCTAGGTTTTTAGTATGTCTTTTAACTTTTATAAGTTTAGGCTGTGAGTGGTGATTTATTTTCTATTGCTTTCAAGACATTCAACTAGACGACACAACAATTTATAGTGGTTCCCCAGATTATGGGTACGTCCACTGTCCCTTCCGCCTTTCTAACAGTGTGTTAGACAAAGCACTTCTCCAATATCTCGACTCCTATAACTTATAACACAATCCTGCAGGACCATTCAGTCTCCTCCAAGACTTACAACTCAGGAACAAGTCCCTAAAACTCAGTGATCAGAAGATCACCTACCTCATTCCAAAGGCCCTGCCACTCAGGCATGGAGGAAATCCCTACACTCAGATTCTTAACAGAATCCTACCACTCAGATTCACTCTTGAATACTACCTCAGATCTATAATAGATCCTACAATCTCAGCCTTTATAACATTGACTTACAGATTAGATCCAAAAGAATCTTATAGAGAGAATAAGGTTTGATTTTGATATGACACAAGAGAAATTATCTATGTGTCTTTCTCCTTCTGTCCTGAGAGATCAGTCCAGATTTATTCTTTACAGCTCTAGAAAATAGTCTTCAAGATTTGCTCAGCTTGGGCTGTGAAGTGTCCACTAGGGTTAGCCCTTGCTGCTCCTTCTTTCTTGCTATTGATGATGAAGACGACAACAGCTAATAGGAAGAACTTTCAGGTCGATTGATTTGAATGTCTGCTTCTTGTCTTAACAACAATAGCGAGGAAGACGATGAAAATCTGCCGCTAATCGAAAAGACAGCCCTAAAAGTTAATTTGATTTCCCTGATCTCATTCTTTTTATCTTCCTTCGTGCAACAGCTTTCTTGACCTATGGGCCGATCTTTAATTGCTGGTTTATAGCCTTCCTTTTATATAATATATCACACAGCTTGCTATCAACGCCATCGGTGGTGGATTCTAGATTTCCCGCAACGAGTTTGAATTCCATTGACTTTTTTTGACTTTGACGGACGTCAACATTTGTTGACTTAGCCAAATTCTCAGTTCCATCCCAGGCATTGAGTGCGTTGAGTGAACTGGCTTCACTCAGCGCATCAGGACTTAGCCAAATTCTCCGCACAATCAAGCTTTGAGTGCGTTGAGGGAACTGGCTTCACTCAATGATTCTGGACTTAGCCAACTTTCTGCTTCCTCAGGCATTGAGTGCGTTGAGTGAAGCCTTCATCACTTAATGCTTTTAGACTTGGCTCATCATTCTGCATCTTGGCGTTGAGAGCATTGAGTGAATGGCCTTCAGTCAACACTTTTTTACTTAGCCAAACTTTCTACGCTGCGACGCGTTGAGTGCATTGAGTGAGCCTTCATCACTCAATGCCCTGGACTTAGCCGCTTCACTGATTTCCTATCTTCATGATGAGGCATTGAGTGAACTGGCTTCACTCAACGCTTTTATACTTAGCTGCAATTCTGAAATCTGCCAGCTTGCTGAGGCGTTGAGTGCGTTGAGTGAAATTGCTACACTCAACGCTTCTGGGCTTAGTCAATTTTTGTCTTCTTTATTCTTAGGCTTTGACTACAGCAGCATGACTCAACACTTTTACCATCTGGCGTTGAGTGAACTGGCTTCACTCAATGCCTGTGGACTTAGCCGTAGAATTACTTTGCATAATACTGGGCTTTGACTATACACACCATACTCAATGTTTTTTGGTATCTGGCGCTGAGTGAACTAGCTTCACTAAATACCTGTAGACTCAGGCGATTTTCAGCCTTTCCAGCATCCTTCTTTGATATCTGGTGTTGAGTGAACTGGCTTCACTCAATGTCTGTGGACTTAGACAGATTTCTGTCTCTCCACTCCTCTACCTTGTGACCACCTTTCACATCCACTTAGAATACATGTCCAAACTGCATGCATGAACTTAAACATACATCAAATACAACTTTGTGTATACCATTGACTTGTTTGAATTCTACAAATCTGAGATATTGTGAGCAATGGACCCAACAGAAATGATGGTTTAGAATCTAAAAAGGATGTCAGTCAATTAATTGACAAGTATGGTGAAATCCTGGATGCTTTGAAAAAGAGCAAAAGACTTGTCAAGAGACAAGTTGTGGAGATTATCTCCCTGTAGAAAGCTGCTTCCCTGCAGTCTGAGTCAGCCCCTTTGCTAGCTCAGTTGAGGAGGAAGTTAGCCAGCTGAAGATAATTTCAATTATTCACATTGAGACCATAAGCCAGAAAAACAAGATCATCTTAGATCTTGAATATAAGCTCCTAGAAGAGAGGATGCTAGTGGATCAATACTCCAAATCCAAATCAGTATTGCCACTCATTTATACCTTCACCTCCCAAACTAATAAGAAGGGCCTAGGGTATATTGAGAGGAATACTAGAAGAAGGAATATGAGTAAGGGCAAGGCTCCAATTCAACCTGATATCTCTTTTGAGAAAGTTTTGTTGCCATCCAAAAAGTATGACCAAGAGAGTATATATGGTCATTGGTTGAAGGGAAGATCCATTTGTGCGAAAAAAATGCTCACAACTATAGTGGAAGGAAGGGAAGGGGCTTGAGTTCCTTTAAGGCTCCCCATGAGAAAATACATAATGGCCCATCATGGACTATTTGTATTTGGTTCTCCAGGCCCCACACTCAAGGATAAGACAGTGGACTATTATCAGACTCTTCTGGCAAAAACCCAGACCAAGAGTAAGTCTGTCAGTAAGCCTGACTTGGCTATCTCTAAGGCCATTAACAGCATGTCAACTGCAAATAAGATTGTTATTGATGAAACTCTGAGTAAGCCAAGTACATCTACCAGCAGACTAACTTTCAGTTAGATTCTTGCTAAAAGAAACAAGAAGGATGTCGCTCTCCCCTCTGAACAGGCAGCTAGTGATAGCGTGCACTCTTCAAAGGCTGTTCTGAAGAGGAGATACAACATCCATGAGTGTTGGTGTTGTGGTAAAGTGAGTCACTTTTCCATATATTGTTGGCACAACCCTAGTGTGTCAAGGGCAAGGGTAAGTCTTCCTGACAATACTAATGTAAGTTGACATATGCATTTTCAAGCAAATCAGAACCTAGGACCCAATCTATTTTAGGGTCCTAAGGTAAAATAATTTGTGTTTGCAAGATAGTCCAAGTGCCCACATAATGAAAATGCGGTACTTGGATAGAGGATGTTCCAGGCATAAGATTGGAACTAGGAGCCATCTTAAGGATCATACTCCAGTGAGGAATGGACCTAAGATCTATAGTTGTGAAGTTGGAGATAGATAAACTGACTATCAAGGATACTCCTCCTACTGCCCAAGAGGAAGAGGATGTTATGTGAATTCCTGAAGAAGGACAAAGTACACATGACTTTGGTGAAGATCAGCAGGATCTAGCCATTGAAGTTCAAGATGTTTGTTAGGTGGGACAGAGTACTACTGCCACATCAGCAGACAAATGAGAAGAAGAAAATGAAGGTTGTACTCATCACAGTGAAAAATACAAGAAACTCCTCTTCTGAGAGCAGTAAGGAAGAGGCACATGATTCTCAAATTTCTGTTTCTTCTAAGGAAATAAGAAGAGATAGAAGTGCTCAGGTTTCACTCCTCTCAACCTGTAGCAAGAAATCAACTGGGTGGATCTTAGTCTAAATAAAGTCTAGCTGAAGCTCTAGAAATTCTGACTGGGCAGGCAGTGGAAAACATCTGTGCAAATATTGAGGGGAAGACTAACAAGCTAAATGCTCCTGTTGAGGGAGAGCAGTTTCAGCCAGACATGATGGAAAAATCTTGACTCTTACCTAGAGTATCTCCAGCACAGAATAGATTAGAAGAATACTGCTAAAGATCAGAATGTCCCTATGGATAATACTGAGGTTGAGGGGGAGACTACCCAGATGGTTGCACCTATTATGGGAGAGCAAGTACAATCAGTTCAAGAACAGTTGGATTGCCCCAGCTATAGTTGATACAAGTCAGCAAATTCCTATGGGAAATGTAGAGATTGATGGGGAGATTCCAACAGACCTCCCTGCTCATGAAAATGAGGTTGGTATGTGGATGAAAAGATAGATCAAGCCAAAACCTCCCTGACTTCAACTTGAAGTAGTTATAAAGGGGGAGAAGGTAATGATAAAGTGGTAGATTGCAATGATCAAAGGCAAAGGCAATTGATCAAAGGCAAAGGCATTGACAATGATCAAAGTGGATAATACTGTTTGAGTTACCAATGTAATCAGAGGTTCATTGGGGCTTGAACAATATACAAATGAAAACATGACTGACCCTATTCAAGATAGACTGTATGATGAACAGTATGGTGATCAGAGGGCATATCAATATGATGATCAAGATGGTGCTCAATGGGTTGAACCCTCTACTTATGTTGATCAAATAGCTAGAGCCAGAGGAAAATCTATTGTTGAAGAAGAGGAAGAGATCTGACTCAACAAGAAGAGACTTTTCAGGGTGCAAGGAAGATAGGAAAATCAAGGGTGGAACTTGTCAAGGGAGAAGGATGATTTCATGGAGTTGCAAGAAGCAGACTAGTATGGCTATATCCACTGATAAGTCAGAATACATCTCTGCAGGGAGCTATTGTGCACAACTTCAAAGGATACAACATCAACTAGAGGAATACAATCTCAAGGTAAGTCATTCACCCTTATAGTGTGACTCATCCAGTGCAATTTATATTGCTAAGAATCTTATATCACATAGCAGGACTAAGCTTATAAAAATTAGATAATATGAGAACATGTAGAAAGTGAAGACAATTGCCTTGAATGTGTCCCCACTGACAATCAAGTTGATGATATCTTCACTAAGTCATTGGATGAGGCTAAGTTCAATTCTTTCAAAATTGAGTTAGGAATGCTTAATGTTTAATGAGTCATGTACATTAAGTGTCTCAGTTATAGATCTACATGTATATAGTTTTATTTTCAATTCATAATGAAGACTATCTGCCTTATTATTAAAGTATAACTTTAGAAAGGTTAGGTAGATAGATAGTAGTTAATCACCTTAACTAGCTAGGTTAAACTTCAGTGAGATCAGGTGAATCAGCTAATAAAGATACAGTGTTGGACAAGAATGATGTTCCTCCAAAAGTAATGATGTAGTTGAGGAGGAGCATTCACATGTTCCTACTCAGGATGCAGTCATTTCATCCACCCTGTTGGCTGAAGAATCAACTCTTCCTGAGCATGATGGTCAAAAGGACCAAGAGAAAAGTTCCCCCATGATCCTTTCTCCACCCTCAATAGATGAATGCATATTAAAGAAGTCAGAAAGGGGAAGATGTGCAATGACTTGACATGTTGATTCAGTGCATAATATTGGGGAACTTTTAATAAGTTGTGGGAGGAGAGAGCAATGACTTGACATATCATGTTGAGTTAATGCATAATACTGATGAACTTTGAATAATATATATCTGCTAATTTGCTTAATAAATATGTTTTATGTATTAATGCATCTTAGATTGCTGTGTGTTCTGCCTTCTTCAAATAGAGAGATTGTTGGGAATATTGCCCTTTAATGTTCCCTGAATTTGAAGAGGCATCACCATCAATGTTAAGTGCATAATTGTATTTGATGTATATTCAAGTTCAATGTATACAGGTTGTCTACTATATCATGATTAGACGGAATATCAGGGTCATAATACTAGTTGTACTCTAGACAGGATGCTGCCAAAGTAGAAATCTAACTAAGTCTAGAAGCGTTGAGTGAAGGCAGTTCACTTAACGCCTACTCAACAAGAAATCAGTCTAAGGATAGAAGTGTTGAGTGAAGGCAGTTTACTCAACGCCTCAATCAAGAAGACTGGTTTCAGGACAGGAAGAAAATCCAATAAGTCCAGAAGCGTTCAGTGAACTCACTTCACTCAATGCTAAAAGAGTAAAAGCTTTGGTAGAAGCTCAAGCAGTCAAAGCCTTAAATGAGCAGAAATGAAATCAGTCTAAGGAAAAAAGCGTTGAGTGAAGGCAGTTTACTCAACGCCTACTCAATAGAAAATTTAACTAAGTACAGAAGCATTGAGTGAAAATAGGTCACTCAACATCTCATCAAGAAGCCAGGCAAAGGCAGAAAGCGTTGAGTGAAGAAGTTGTACTCGATGCCTACATACAGAGAAAATTCAACTAAGTCCAGAAGCATTGAGTGATGAAGGCTCACTCAACGCCTATTCAGTTAGACTGTAAAATTCAAGATGTGTTGATTGATGAAGGCTCACTCAACGCCTAAATAGTTAGACTATAAATGTCTATATTTGTTGAGTGATGAAGGCTCACTCAATGCACTTAACGCCTGAAGATGAGAATTCAGCAAAGTACTTTTGCATTGAGTGACAAGGCTTCACTCAACGCCTGTGCAGATTGTTTGGAATTTGCTAAGTCTACGGGAGCTGAGTCATGCTAACATCAGCCGAAATTCTAATATCGCGGGTTTTGCATGCTAGAAGACAAAAGGCACCACTTGCCTTTAGTACTACAGTTAATGCAAAAGTTGTGCGTCAGTTTCCCATTCCAGGGATCCACACTACGCATAGAGTCGTTGATCGGCGGGATACAAAGTAGAGTATGGAAAGAAGAAAGTTAGCTTGGATAGAGAAAAGCAGAACAGAGCTTTACAGTCATCTTCTTCCTCTCGACAAAGGAGAAGTTTTCCAATAACTTGTTCTACATTTAGTCTATGATTCACACACAGTGTTGGCTGTTGAAGAAATAAATCACTGGAGATTAAATATATCTTCAACAGCAAGTTCAGAGAGTTTTTTATCTGAGTTCGAAGGTGAAGTAAAGCTAAAGTTACTTGGTTGAAGAATGTCTTCAACAGTAAGGTCAAAGATCTTTATCTTAGATTAAGAAGAAGCAGAGCAAGGCTAAGCTGTTATTCATCTTCAAGGCCACTACAGTCAACTCATCTACACAAAAGGCTTGAAGAAATAGAGCTCTGCAGTTACTTCTCAGCACAAGCAGAACCAACTTGAAGATCAAACATCTTGTTGTTGTGAAGAAGATAGAACTGAGCTTTCTGAGTTCAGGAAGAAGAAGACTCAGAGAATCTTTTCTATGGAGTCAAATTTAGTGCTGAGTTCACTCAGTCCAGAAAGGTAGACTCAGAGAATCACTTTGCTGGAGTCATATCATAAACAAAAAACTCACTCATCCTATAAGATCATTCTTAATCTGAGTTATAAGCCTGAATTATAAAGGCTGAGGTAGGATCCTATTATAGATTAGAGTTGTAGGGCCTATATGCCTGAGGTAGGATCCAGTTGTGGATATGAGGTAGGAGATTTATTCTCTATGTTATAGGGCCTTTGGCCCGAGGTAGGATCTGGATCAGATTTGAGGTAGGAGAGTTATTCTCTCTGAGTGTAGGTCTATACTCCTAGACTGAGTGTAGGATTTTGAATTAAGTCTGAGGTAGGTGATCAGAAGGATCACTGAGCTGTAGGAGACTTTATCTCTGAGTGTAGGGCCTTGGGCCTATGGTAGGACTTGGAGGAGTCTGAGAGATCCTGAGGGATCTGTGTTGTAAACTCTTTGAGCTGAGATTGGAGAAGTTGGTCTTGTCTAACACACTATTAAAAAGGTTGGAGGGATAGTATATGTACCCATAACTTGGGGAACCACTATAAATACTTGTGTATTGTTGTGTGTTCTTGAAAGCAAGCCAAATAACTTAAATCACAACACACTAATTTAAGAAAGTAGTCAAAAGACTAAGAAACCTATTCACCCCACCCCCACCCCCCACGCCTCTAGGTATAATGCTACTCTTGAAACAAAGACTTTCAATGGCTCTCATTGGATCTGGTGGAGGAGCTCCATGAGCTGGTTGCCCTTCGCTAGGATGAAATCAAGCACCAAATGGCAAAGTATTTTGACAAACACATCAAGATTAAACAATTTTTAAAAGGAAACCTAGCCCTTAAAAAGGTTGATGTTGCAGGGAGGGGAGCCGCTGTCGGGAAGCTCCATCCTAACTATAAAGGTCCCTTTATAATTTTAGAAGCGCTAAGTTCAAGGGGATATTGCCTCCAAAATGTTGAGGGAACACCTCTTAGCAATATGTGGAGCGGCAACTACCTGAAATAATTTTACCCTTGAGTGGTTAAGAAAAATCCACCCTCAACTTCCCTTTCCTTTTCTCGTTACAACTCGGCTAGGCCAAATAAGGGAGTGGTAGGTCGGATAAACCCTTGGGAGTGGTTAAATTGAAATGGATTTTTAACCATGGAACCCCCGATAGGATCCCGCTAACCGGTCTCTCATAAGACAACAAGTCGCTCAGGTGGAAGATTAAATTAAAATGGACTTTTAACCAAGGAACCCTGATAGGATCCCACTAACTAGACTCTCACAAGTCAACAGGGAAGTCTTGTTGCTTGGGTGGGGAGTTAAATTGAAATTGATTTTTAAACAAGGAACCCCAGATAAAATCCTATTGATTGGGCTCTCACAAGTCGGTAGGTCAGATAGGTCACTCGGGTAGAGGGTTAAATAGAAATGGATTTTTAACCAAGGAACCCGTGATAAGATCTCGCTGACCGGGATCTCATAAACCAACAATACAGGCAGGTTGCTCGGGTGGAGGGTTTCATTGAAATGGATTTTTAACCAAGGAAACCTTGATAGGATCTCGCTGACCGAGCTCTCACAAGTCGGCAGGGCAGGCAAGTCGCTTGGGTGGAGGGTCAAATTGAAAGGTACTTTTAACCAAAGAACTCCCGATAGGATCCCACTGACAAGGCTCTCACAAGACAACAAGGCATGCAGGTCGCCCGGGCGAAGGGTTAAGTGAAATGAACTTTTAACCAAGGAACCCCTGATAAGATCCTACAGACCAGACTCTCACAAGTTGGAAGGGCAGGCTGGTGTCTCAGGTGGAGGGTTAAATTATAGTAGATTGTGAAAGCCTTTAGTTTTCAAGGGTAGCTAAACACCTAGAGGGAGGGGGTGAATAGGTTTTTGGTCTCTTTTGATATTTTCTTTTTTATATGAGTTGTGAGTTAGTTGTTAATAGCTTTCAAGACACACCACGAAGCACACACTAGGTTTATAGTGGTTTCGCGGGTTATGGGAACGTATACTGTCCCTCCCACCTCTCTAACAGCTTGTTAGACAAGGCACTTCTCCAAATCTCGGCTCCTAAGAGCTTACAACACAGATCCAGTAGGATCTCTCAGTCTCCTCCAAGACCTACAGCTCGGGCACAAAGTACTATAACTCTGTGATCCAAAGATCACCTACCTCAGGCTAAACGTCCTACAACTTAGGATAGGAATATAGTCCTACCTCAGAGAGATTGAATCTCCTACAGCTCAGGAACAAAGGCCCTGCCTCATATCTAAAGTTGGATCCTACCTCAGACCCAAAGGTCCTACACTTAGAGAGAATGACTCTCCTACCTCAGGCACAAAGTCTCTACACTCAGATCAACAAATGATCCTACCTCAGCCTTTTTAAAATAGGCCTACAACTCAGATCCAAAGGATCCTACAAAGAGAATAGAGTTTGGTTGATATTGATTTGACACTAGAGAAATTTCTTTGTCTTCTTCTTCCTGAGCTGAATTTACCTCAGCCCTACCTTCTTCTCAGCAACAAGAAAAATGATCTTCAATAAACGGCGGCTTGTGTTTGAAGTAACTCAAAAATAAGTTTCTAATCTTGCTGATGAAGATAGAAGTGTTGACTGTTCTTATATTCTTCAATTAGCTAACCATGACTGCAGAGACAAGATGCTCTGCTTCTTCAACTTATTGTAGCTGATGAAAACTGCTACAGCTAACTGTAAGAACTTTTAGTTCAGCGGGTTTGAAACTTCAACTTCAAGCTCAGCAATAATGGCGAGGGAGAAGACGTAGAAGTTTCGCCTCTTTGCAAAATGTTAAACCCTAAAAGTTGTCTTTGCATCCACTGAACTTATCCCTTTTATAATCCGTCATCCAATGATTATTATAACCGTGGGCCCACCTGTAGTTGTTGGTTGCAACTCTACTTTTATAGAAAAAGTAATACAGTAGGCTATCAGCGCCATTTGTCGTATATTGTAGCTTTCCCGCAACATTTTTAAACTTTGCTGACTCATGCTGACATCCGCATCTGTGGACATAGCAAAATTCTTAGTTTCATCCCAGGCGTTGAGTGCGCTGAGTGAAATTGCTTAACTCAACGAATCTGGACTTAGCCAATTTCTTCTACACTGCCAAGCATTGAGTGCGTTGAGTCAATAGACTTCACTCAATGTTTTTGTCCTTAGACAATCTTTCTACTATTTAGGCGTTGAGTGAGTTGAGTGAGCTTTCATCACTCAACGCCTTTTGACTTAGCCATTTCACTGACTATCTGTCTTTATGCTGAGGCATTGAGTGAATTGGCTTCACTCAACGCTTCTGTACTTAGCCGCAACTTTCTTTATGAATGCGTTGAGTGAGCCTTCATCACTCAACACTTCTGCCTTTGCCTAGATTCTTATTGATGAGGCATTGAGTGAAATGCCTTCCCTCAATGCTTCTGTACTTAGCTAATTTTCTTGATGAGCTTGCGTTGAGTGAGCTATCCTCACTCAAAGCATCTGGACTTAGACAGATTTTCCAGTCTATCTCTCTTTAGTCTTTGACTGATTATTGCTCTGTCGACGCCTTCTTCGTTGGCGTTGAGTTAGATGTTCTCACTCAATGATTTTGGACTTAGCTAGATTCTTGATAGAATCTTCAACTACCTGAGCTTGACTCAATGCTTCTTTCATAGGGAATTGAGTGAGCTATCCTCACTCAACGATTCTGAACTTAGTCAATTTTTTAGCTTGCCCATGCTGAAGCTTTGACAGACTATGTTGTACTCGACGCTTCTTATTATATGGCATTGAGTGAACTGTATTCACTCAACACCTGTGGACTTAGCCGCAGAACTGCTTTGCAAACAGTTGGGATTTGACTAAACACACCCTTCTCAGCGCTTTTTGGAATCTGGCATTGAGTGAACTGGCTTCACTCGACGCATGTGGACTTAGAAAATTTTCAGTCTTTCCAGCATCCTTCCTTGGCATCTGGCATTGAGTGAACTGGATTCACTCGATTCCTGTGGACTTAGACTGATTTCTGTCTCTCCACCTTTCTATCTTTTGACCACCTATCATAACCATTTAAACACCTATCTAAACTTGTTCCAAGGAACATCCTGCACATGATGAGCTTGAACAACATCAAATACAAATATGCTCTTAGTGTTGATGGTGATGCCTCTTCAAATCAAATCTAGGGAACATTAAGGACAATATTCCCAACAATCTCCCCCTATTTGAATAAGCCAGAAAACCAAAAATACTAAGAAGCATTTTCTCATAAAGCAAATAAATTTGCAAGTAGTTGTAAGCCTTCTCAAACCAGTTGAAAATTTGAAACCACTTACAGCACTCCTCACCACTTAACACTTAAGTGGATACTTTCCTAAAACCACTTAAGGGTGGAAATATAATATGCAATGGCTAAACATTGCCCTCTTCATATTATTGAATGTTTTCAAGTAACATGCACTCACTTAACATGACCTGATCATGTTAAGTATTGCTTCCACATCTCCCCCTGGGCATGCCATCTCCCCTTATCTGACAAGTAATGCTCTACTTAGTATTCTGCTCAGTAAGCACTACACTTTTTCCTTTATGGTTAAGGGTATTGCGTACCTCTCCCCCTTTCTGTCTTCTTAAAAAAACATTTTCCTAATGAGGGAGGTGATAGGATCAAGGGAGAAATGTACTCTTGATCCTAGCAAACATCTTGTGTTGATGTCACTTAAGAAATTATCCTAGTGATCAAACTACTTGACTAGGAGTCATACCTTTTATGTTGATACACAGATACAACACATCACTGCAGCCACTTGAGTTAGCTGCTAACATTGTCCCTCTTTAGCCAATGTCACTCCTATACCACTTAAAGCTTTATGCAGTTGTAGTAAGGGAGGTGCTAGCTATTCCTCTTATCCTGCAGTAGCATGTCTTTTCTACAGTAGTAGTGACTATACAGCAACAACCATCCATTAGGGTTGATCTCTCGCTAAGACTGTGCATAGTCCTGAGAACCTGCTGATTAGTTGTGATGATCTTTGATCTACTATAGTTGTTGGCTGCCTCTTACCAGGAAGCTGAACTTGTTCCTAATACTTTCTAGATTTACTCCCCCTCAACAGGAGCATCAGTTATCTTCTCTTTACTGAACACTTGAATCCATCTTATTCTTGATATCACTTGATATAACTTGAGAGTCTTGATGTCAAATGACAGACTTAATAGTCTTGATACGACTTTGGAGACTTATCTACCTACAAAAAAGGTGAGTTCTGCAATAGAAATATTACATGGAACAACTGAAGTAATACTAAGTTCAACATACCCAACTAAAATTTGATAGAGTTGAACTTGACTTCATCTAGTGGCTTAGTAAAGATATCAGCTACTTGTTTGTCTGTGGGGACAAACTCAAGATAGATATCTTCCTTTTCCATATGATCCCTAATAAAATGATATCTAATCTCAATATGCTTTGTCCTACTATGAGAGACAGGATTCCTAGCAATTAAGATTGCACTAGTAGAACCACAGAACATGGGGGTTCTACTTATCTGAAGGTTATAGTCCTGGAGCTGATGATGGATCCACAATAACTATGCATAACAGCTACCTGCTGAGATATATTTAGACTCAGCTGTTGAGATTGCAACACTGTTTTATTTTTTGCTTCTCCAAGACACTAGTCTTCCTCCTAAGAATTGACAGGTGCCTGATGTGCTTTTCCTGTCCTCTTTGCAGCCTGCAAAATCTGCATCTGAATAGCCTGTTAGTTCAAAATCCATATTTCAAGGGTATCAGAGGCCAAGATCTGGTGTGCCTTTAAGATACATCAAAATTCTCTTTGCAATAGAGTAGTGAGATTCTTTAGGGCATGCCTGATACCTAGCACAAATACATGTATCATAGATAATGTATGGCCTACTTGCAGTAAGATATAGAACGGAGCCAATTATCCCTCTATACAAAATTTCATCAATAAGTTTCCTTGCATCATCTTTGTCTATAGGCATACTTGACCCCATGAAAGTTTTCATGGTGGATGCATTCTACATACCAAACTTCTTGATCAACTCCCTGGTGAACTTAGACTTTGAGATGGATAATCCATCTTCAGTCTTCCTTACATGGAGGCCCAAGATGTACTTGATCTCACCTATACTGTTCATCTTAAACTTCTCTTGAATAAGTTTGGCAAACATCCGACAAAGGTTGTCATCAGTAGACCCAAATATTTTGTCATATACATAAATTTGGACTAGGATGATCTTGCCCTTAGATTCCCTGGATAGGGTGTTGTCTATTAATGCAGGCTCACACGTTGATACTGATTGTTAACGGACAAATACGAATTTTCTCTCTATGTCCTAATTTACGTTCGCACAGAAACTCCAACGCAGCACACACGTAATTCAATTTTATCAATTAAATGTTAACGTACGGGTAGCCAAACCGATTAGGATCGAACAAAGGCTATAGGACAATATTATTTCCGACTAAAAGGACCCACCCGGTCCGATCGAGCGGATGTTGTACCAAAAGAGATCTACCAAAAAATTTGCAATTCGAAAATAGTAGATCTCTCCCAACAAAAAGACAACGAGGTTCGCCAATCCTCTCGAAATTAAATCAATCAAGATTGACAACAAAATCGATCAAATAAATCCATGAATAATTTAATGCTATCAACAATCAACGCTAAAATTTTACACCACAAGAAAAATCTAGAAAAGAAAGAGCACACAAAGGTAGAAGTTTTTCGTTACCCAATCAGAATGGATGATTCTGATTTCACTAACTTGAATCGCTCTCCAACAGCTCCGCCGGAGTCATGTCGGATGGAGAGAAAATGCATCTGCCTTTTTTGCTTCACGCCGGATTTTGTTCACACGGTAGGTTCTATGCTCCTTTGCCGATTTATTCAAGGAGGAGGTCGGCCAGGTTGTTTCCAAGTAGGAAGAGGAGGGGCGGCGGTTTTGGGTGTTGGCCGAAACCCTAAAAGCTTGGGGGTGGTCGGCGTCTTGGAGGAAAAGGGGGGATTAGAGATGGTGGCCGGCAATTTTGAGAGGGAGCAAGAGGTTGCCGGCGGTTTGGAGAGAGGGGAGAGGTGAGGTGGCCGAAACTTTTGACAGAGAGGAGAGAGGGGACGACGGCTTGGAGAGGTAGAGAGGCTTGGCCGAAATTTTTAAAGGAGGGGGAAAGAGATCACAACGAGGGAAACTCAGTTAGGGTTTTCTTTCTTATCATTCAACTTAATAAAAATAACAATAGCATGGCCTTATATAGGCTCATAACAAAGTTAGGCGACATGCAACCCAAATAAAAAAAATAAAACACTCCAGTGTTTAAACATAACATGATGAATTAAAATGCTCACAAAATAGCAAATAAATTCAACTAAATATTATTAGGTTGTCTTGCGCTGAGGGCGGAGATTGTAGCATCACTCCACAAGGTCACTGCGATACCGCAAGTCTTTGGTTGGAGATGGAGAAGGATCTTCTGCGAGCAGGCCGTCATCATCTTCAACATGTTGGGGGTCGTTGTCTCCATCATCTATCTTCCCCCTTGAGAATTTGTTTGTTGGGTATTGTATCCACAATAACCCGGATTTGAATAAGGGTCCAGTTAAGCTAAGTTGAATTTTGAATGTATTTGATGTTGTTATTTGAGTTATGTACTTGCATGTTTACATTGCTAAGTACACACCAATGTCAGATTACAGTGGGTCAGTAAACATAGGACTATGCAATGTAATCCCTTATTATGTAGGCCAAGGTGTTGACTCACATATAATCTCTCTATTAGGGTGTACTTCTATCACAAGTACAGAAGAAGGATCAAGGCTTGGAATCAGAAGGACATGAATTTGCCCAAGTAAAATTCGTCGAGTATGGCTAGGAATACTCTTTGAATTCGTCAAGTATGCTAAATCATATTTGTTGAATTCATCGTATATCCCTTCCAACACTCGTCGAATTCATCATTTGTACTTAGGGCAAATTCTCTGAGAATTGGAAAATTCGCCAAGTAAAATTCGCTGAATATCATCATGTATACTAAACGAATTTGTCGAATGTATCTAACGATACTCGCCGAATTCATCGAATATACTATATGATACACGACGAATTCGTCGAGTCCATTCGATGTTACTTATCTAGATTTTCTAAATCTCTTTCGTCGAATATTACTTGTCATGGAGTCGAGAGCGTTGAGTCATTCATCCTATACTCGATGAATTCGTTGAGTATACCAGTTGATACTCAACAAATTCATCGAGTATGATTCTCTGCTTTGGCGTTGAGTGTCTGGCCGGCCTGAGCTGATTTGTCTAAGTCCTATTCATCGTATATCATAGACCATTCAGCGAGTATACTAATGATACTTTACGATACTCAATGAATTTGACTTAGGTCATTTTTCTGAAATTTTCAAATCTCTGGTTCGGATTTAAAGCCGACCAGGCACAGTGATTTCTAGGTTTCGTTTATGGAAGTTTATTTCTAATCGTTGGATAGGGATTCACTATAAATATGTAGGATGAATTCCTTTCCAATCAATCGTGCTATTGATCTCATTTCAAACCTAGAAATATTTCCAAAATCGGATTTCCGCCCGATCGGCTGACGATGCACAGTAACTTTGCAATTTCTCCGATCAGTCGTTGACATACAGTACAATTCATCTTCTTCAACATACACGACTGTACTTATTCTCTCTCTACAGATCTATACACCTTCAGATCAAGTCTTTTGAAAATTTAAGGTCCTCGAAGATTTAAGATTCTCCCGTGTTCTCCAAGCGATTTATAGATCCAGTTTTTTTGAAGAACGACGGACTGAAGTTTTCAGATCTTGTGTAATATTTTTGTAATATTCTTTTACATATTGTAGGAGATTTATCTCCGAGTTTGTAGAGCTGTTTGTGGATCGAGTTTGTAGATCTGTTTGTGGATCGAGTTTGTATATCCATTTGTGGATCGAGTTTGTAGATCTGTTTGTGGACCAAGTTTGTAGATCTGTTAGTGGATTGAGTTTGTAGATCTGTTTGTGGATTGAGTGGTAGAAGAGTTGTCTCTGAGTTGTAGGATTTGTGGCTCCGAGATGTAAGATTTGAAGAAATCTGAGTATTGGTGTAGTAGCTGAAACTAGCCCTTCGTGGTAGATAGGCGAGGAGGGAAAGTTGACATACCCAACTTGGGGAACCACTATAAATCTCAGTGTTTGTGTGCTTATTTTTAAAGTAGTTTTCATTTCGCATAAAAACACAAACATCACCTATTCACCCCCCCTCTATGTGATTTAAGTGGATACTAAATACTTTCAATTGGTATCAGATGGGCGTTTTGTTCGATAAAAAGTTAACACCTTGAACAAGATCCCTGTTCTAGGATCAAGAGATTCCATCTAGTAACCATGGATAGAAGTAAAGACATTTCTTCTATGAAGCTACCAGTGTGCATAAAGGAAAACGTTCCCATGTGGAAAGAACGAGTAAGGTTCTTCATGGAAGCTACTGATCCAAGAATTTTTCAGATTGTGGAAGAAGGACCTCACATACCGACTCAACCATCAGCTCTGAATCCTGTAATCATGATCCTTAATAAGATTATGGACTTACTAAGGATGAAATTGCCTTAGTCTCCCTGGATAAGAAGGTAAAGAACATCATCGCAAGTGTAGTGGATGACTCAATGCTTCAGAATCTATTCCACTATAAATCTTCCAAAGAAATGTGGGACTGCCTAGTGGTGCTGATGGAAGGGACATAGGAAGTCAGAGACAACCGCAGATCATTGATGAATAAGGAATATGAAGCATTCAAGTAAGGATCAAGCGATAGTATTCCTGACAGCTTCGAGAAATTATTTAAGATTGTAAACGGCCTCAGGAGTTATGGTCATACTTTCACTAATGGAGAGCTCAACGAAAAAATTTTGAGATCCCTGACAAAGGACTGGGACGCCAAAATCTTAGCCATCAGAGAATTTGGGAAGATGCATTAAATTGACCCTCAGAACAGAAGGAAAAGAAAAGTAACCGGACTTCTAGTAAGGAGAAGTCGGTGGCCCTAAAAGCTAAAGGTTCAAGAAAGTCCAAAGCTATTTCACATGTGAGGGCTCGTGCTCCTGACACCAAAGAAGACTCTGATCCTAGCACATCTGGCTCTAAGCTATAAGATGGAGAGTTCTCTCTAATATCCAAGCAGTTCAAGAAACTTCTCAGCATGAGGAGGCAGATGAAGGATCAGTCATCCTCATCTGATTTTAGAAAATCCCATCATAATAGTGGTCGTTCCAGAAAAAGCTACAACCGAGAGGACATGTACAAATAAAAATAGAACAAACATTTTTCCTCTGATGTTGTATGTTATTGTTGTAACAAGATAGGTCACATGATTGTTGAATGCACGTACAAGAATAAGGAGGGCTCCAAGAAAGAGGAGAAAAGATCCTTCAAGGGCAAGAGAAAAGAGGAAAAGAGCTTCGTCGCCAAGAAGTCCAAGACTCTCAGCGACACTGACTCAAGTGAGTCGAGCTCAGAGAATGAGGAAGCCTACTTCGGGCTTATGGCTCAATCAAACGAGAAAGTTGGTGACTCTGAGTATCGCGGGAAGGTAAAATCGCACACGATACTCTCAGAATCGGAAAAATCCACTATTTGTCATGAAGGCTATTCTTCTGAAGAGGGCGAGTCTGAGTTGATGGTTCAGTATGAGAACCTTTTGAAGGCTTTTGACAAATGTCAAAAGGTAGTCAAAAAATAAGCAAAAGAGATTGCTTCTCTCAAGGTTGCTGAATCAAGCCAAAAGGGGGAAATTGTAGAATTGAATCCTCTCAGAAGTGAAGTTCACTCCTTACAAGAGGAATTGAAAAGCTCGACTGAAATATTAAGTCTGAAAGAGAAATATCTTGATGAGATGGAAGAAAAGCTCTCGGTGGAGAGAAAACTTATTAAGAGTTACTCCAATCCAAGGACTATTCTCCCTCTCATTGATGGGTTATCAGCTCTGAAGAAGGGTAGTGGTCTTGTCCACGTAGTTAGATAAGGTAAGGCTGCCAAGAAATCTAGTGCAAAAAAAAGGGGAAGGCATCTATAGGTAAACCCTCATTTAGGAAGGTAATCTTCTCGACGAACAAGTTTGACCTTGAGTCATCCTATGATCATCTGACTAGGCTTACTTATGTAGAGCCCAAGAAGCGATACAAGGGATGTACCCGTCCCCCAGACTATGGTGCCAGTGTTTTCAAAGCACCTTACAAAGAGATTGAACTCAAGAGTTTTGGTCCCTATGATCATGGACATAATCATAAGAGGGCACCACAAGCCAAAACTTTTGTACCTAAGGCAAAGGAGATGGAGAAGCCTTGTATATGCTGTAATAAAGAGGCTTCCACCTCCAAGTATGTTGCACCTGCTAGACCTCACGTTCAAAAGATAAAGCAGGAGTGCAAGAGAAGGTACAATAAGTTTTATTGTTGGTGTTATGGCAAAATTGGTTATTTTGGCATAGATTGTTGGTTTAACCCTGCTAATTTCGTAACTACACAAGTTAACCATGCGAGCCCGACCACTCGCAGAGTTAATGTTCCTAGTGGTGTTAAGCTGACCAGGAACCAAGGACCCAAATATGTTTGGGTTCCTAAGGTAAAGTGATTTGTCATTGCAAGAATGTCCAAAGGCCAACAAAAATCCTATCTGGTATTTGGACAGCGGATGCTCTCGGCATATGACCGGGACTAGAAGCTTTATCTTTATTTCACCCTAGTTAAAGATGTACCAAAAGTCATCTTTAGAGGTTCAGACTGGGGAACTACAAAAGGCTATGGTATGATCTCCAACGGAGTAGTCTCTTTCACAAATGTGGCATATGTTGAAGGATACACCATAATCTTATAAGCATAAGTCAGCTATGTGATAAAGGCTACATCATTGTGTTTTGCAAGAACAAGTGTTTTATAAAGTCATTTACAAATTTGGAGATGGTCTTAACAGGAGCTCGGAGCAGAAATATTTTCTATTTAAATTTTCTTTGCTTAGACAATTCTACACAAGTCTTTTTTCTTGCAAAAGATAGTGCGTCTTTTTGTGACCAATGGCACAAGGGATTAGCACATATTAATTTCAAAATAACAAATATGTTATTTTCTCACAACATAGTGCGCGATGCACCCAGAATTAAGTGCCTTAAAGAGAGTCTGTATCACTCATGCCAAATGGGTAAGCAGACAAGGGCAACCTTCAAGGGCATCGCTGGAAAAGATTCTTTAAGAAGTTTATACTTACTTCATATGGACTTATTCGGTCTCATGCCTATTCACAGTTTAGGAGGTAAGGTTTACATGTTAGTAATTGTTGATGACTACTCGCGTTTTACTTGGGTGTTCTTTCTGATACACAAGTCAAACACCTTCAACACATTCACAAATTTTGTCCGGCAAATTCAGAACGAATTGAACTGCTTAGTGGTCAAAATTAGAAGTGACTACGGAACAGAATTTGAGTCTGGTACCATGAAAGAATTTAGTGGAAGTCAAGGTAACTTTCATGAGTTTTATTCCCCGTGCACTTCATAACAAAATGGAGTTGCTGAGATAAGGAACTGCTAGAGGAAGAATTGCTTCAACCTCCAGAGAATGCACCGAATGTTGCAGAACCTGTTAGTTGGAGAGCAAGAAATCTAGGGTTCAGACACCTAAGTGATCACCCAGTTGATCAAATAATTGGATAGTCAGACGATGATGTTAGAACCAGAAGAGGTACAGCTAATGAGATTATGCATCTTAGTTTTCTGTCACAGGTTGAGCCAAAGAAAATTGAAGAGGCAAACAAGGATGCTTCTTGGATTTTGGCAATGCAAGAGGAGCTCAATCAGTTTGAACATTGCAAAGTCTGGTAGTTGGTACACAGGCCCAAGGGATAGAACGTGATTGGCATCAAGTGGATCTTTAGAAACAAGCTGGATGAAAATAGAGTCATTATCAAGAATAAATCCAGACTTGTAGCTCAAGGATATAGACAAGAAGAAGGGATCGACTTTAACAAAACCTTTGCTCCAGTGGCTAGGCTCGAGGTAATCTGGTTGTTTCTTGTGTATGCTGTCCTCAAAGGCTTCGCCGTCTACCAAATGTATGTGAAGTCAGCATTCCTAAGCGTTAATTTGAAAGAGGAAGTATACGTAGCACAACCCCCAGGTTTTGTAAATTCAACTTTCCCTGATTATGTTTACTTTCTAAATAAAGCTCTATACGATTTAAAGCAAGCTCCCCAAGCTTGGTATGAGACATTATCTAGCTTCCTCCTTGAGAACAGGTTCATAAGAGGGAGGATAGACAAGACATTATTTCTTAGGGAAGTAAAAGGCAAGATTATGCTAGTGCAAATCTATGTCGACGATATTATTTTTGGCTCTACGGAAGACAACCTTTGCAAGAATTTTTCCAAACTTATATAAGGAAAGTTTGAAATGAGCAGTATGGGAGAGTTGAAGTATTTCTTAGGACTTCAGGTGAAGCAATCTGATGATGGAATTTTCATCTTTCAGACGAAGTTCACCAAGGAGATTCTTAAGAAATTAGGAATGGAGAACGCAACTTCTATGAGGACTCCAATGGGTTTAACTGTTTCTCTGGACAAGGATGAGAAAGGGAAACCTTTTGATGAAACCAAGTATAGAAGCATCATTGGATCCTTGCTCCACCTCACTTCTAATAGACCAGATATAATGTTATCAACATGCGTCTGCGCTAGATTTCAGGTGAACTCAAAGGAATCTCATTATGTCGCTGCAAAGCAAATTTTAAGATACCTTAAGGGTACACCCAATATTGTCTTATGGTACCCAAGAAATAATGATGTCGAGCTAATTGGTTTCTCAGATGCCAATTTTGTAGGAAGCGGGAATGATAGGAAAAGCACTTCCGGGACATGCCAATTCCTCGGAAGATGGCTTATTTCTTGGATCAGCAAGAAGAAAAATTGTGTGGCAACTTCTACGACCGAGTCAGAGTATATCTCTGCGGGTAGTTGTTGCGCACAGCTTCTATGGATCAGGAATCAACTTGAAGACTACAACTTGAAGTTTAAAGAGATTCCAATGTATTACGACTCATCCAGCGCAATAGTGATCGCGAATAATCCAGTCTATCACAGCAAGACAAAGCACATCGAGGTGCAATATCACTTCATCCGGGAGCATATAGAGAACAAGGATAAAGCCCTCAGCTATGTCCTGACGGATAGGCAGTTCACGGATATTTTTACGAAACCGATGGACGAGTCCAAGTTCTCGGTATTCAAAACGTAACTAGGCATGCTGAAGATAGACTCATGAAGAAAGAGAAGCAAACTTGATCTCCCTCAGGAAATGCTCCACAAAGGAAGAAAATTGTCCCAAGGAAAATTCGTTGAGTATCGGAGCCCAAGTCACTAATTCGTCGGATAGTCATGCTATACTCGCCGAATCTGACTCGACCTCCAGCGAAACTCGCTGAATCTCACTTAGGGCAAATTTCTACATTTCTTTATTGGATCCGAAGAGCGGCAAATTCCAGGTACATGCCTTTTAGGTCAATTTAAATATATATATATATATAGTCAAGAGGGGGCAACCAAGCTGCACAATTCGACGAGTCTGTCAAGCTGATTCGCCAACACTGCCTACCGACTCTTCAGCCCCCGCGACAAGTCATCGTCTTCCTCTAGTGGTTCCAGTGATTTGAACGTTACTTCTTCCTCGATTAGGGTTGTGAATCTCGTCCAAACCCTAGCCGATAGTGCTGCAACGTCTCGTCGACAAATTCTGACAGTGCCGTGTTCCCGAGCCCCAGGTTTTGCCGATTCCAACAGTTTTTGAAATCCAGTTATATAGAATTCTATCAAGTGTTCAGTGTTCCTCATGGCTCCCAGATGCACAAGTGGTCTGCTAGGGGAGGCGAACTAGTTCGCACAGGGTTTGCCTTAGCCTCTGATGAATTCCACAACATTATCCTCCTATTGGAGACCGCTGGACTCTCCTTTGTCCTAAAATATCCATGCAAGGTTCTAGAAAAGGAATTTCTCGAATTATTCCATAATGCGAAGCTCCATTATGAAGATACAGTCATCAGGCGCAAAATTTAGAAGACCAAAGTCAAAGTGAAAGCATCACTCCTCTCAAGGTACTTGCGGATTCCTACATGTGATAAGGTTGATTACCTTGACAAGGATGATTTCTCCAGAGCTCTCCAATTCTGTGGATTGCCCCGAGGTACAAAAGTAGTTAAGTGTAAAGGGATGAATGAAGAAGGCAAGCTTCTTTCTAGCATCTTGGGTAAAGTATTCTTGTGCAAGACTGGGTCCCATGACTATCTCTCCATAGAGATGTTCAAGACCCTTGTTGCCATCATCTGAATAAAGAGACTTGATTGGGGTGCTCTGTTGTTTGAGAAGATCAATAATAGCCTTCACACTCCCAACTTTGGGAGTATTATCAGCCTGTACCTGAATCATCTGGATGGTGACAGGTTTGATATGACCAAAGGCGTGCCTATCCATCACTTGTAGAAAACAGATTCTTTCATATTTTTCTGGTGGGATAGAAGGATATTGAGGCCAGTGGGAGCCCAAGTATTGCAGGTGGAGGAGGTAGAATAGGCTCCTGATGTCAGGATTACCTCTCCACAGCCCAGTGAAATTCCTGAGAGTTCGAGTGCAGTAATCGAGGGGGTGATAGTGAAAACACAAGTGGCCACTAGTATAGTGCCCTTGAGTGTGATTCTAGAGTAAGTGTCAGTTCTATATGTAATAGTTGCAGAGACCGAGAATCTGATGACAGAGGTTGCCAAGATGGCTCAGATTGATGTTGAAGAGTTAGTTCCTGAGGAAGTTGAGGATTAGGGTATTGCTAATAGTGTTGAGGAGGATGTTGATGTTGAAGATGATGTTAATGATGAGGTTGATGTTAATACTGATGTTACTGCTGGTGAACTAATGGTAATGGAGAACCTGATTGTACCTCTCCCAGAAATTGTTCCTACTTCATCTTCTGAGGGGGAGGATACTAGGCCTTCTATATTAGTTGCGACTGAGTTTGTCAGGCGTTGAAACCGATAATTCAGTCTCGAGGAGTTCACCCTTGGGGAAGGAGTGATCGCACACGTACTTCTCTTCTACGAGACTGAAAAACTAAGGGATAAGGACTAGGGACAGACCCAAGGCTCCATCACGAAGGTCCCACCACACACCCGGAAGATCTTAGAGCACTTCCCCTCCTTAGCCAAGTGCCGAAAATAAGGTACCTCAGAAAGCACTAGAAGACTGGGCATAAGTAAGCATGCCATTCTGAGGTGCCCCTTGGGTCCTATTTATAGGATTCTGAAAATGGCTTGTAAATACCCAACCTCTATTGTTCTGGGGGGCTAGGGGCAGACCACTGGGGTCAACATGGTGGCATACATCACTGCAAAAACCTGGGCGAGCAGCCCCCTAGGGGTCCTGCTCGCGAGTGGCGGATGGGGCTCGCACTTGCATATCCCTCTGCCTAGGGCGAGTACTAGCTCGGCGCCCCGCTTGCGCAGTGTCCCCGCCCTCATTCGTTGGGCTCAACTCCACCAACTCTGAGCTCGGCTTGAGGAATGCCGAACTTGGACCGACCATTGCCGAGTTCAAACTCAACACGTTTGACATGGCATGCATACTTCCCTGCCGAGCTTGCCTGGGGCTTGGGGGTAGTATGAACTGGCTGATCTGGCTTCTGTCGACCCACTCACCGGATATGGGGTTGTACACAATCCCCTCTCTTTACGAGATTGGGACAAGCTCGGAAAGAAACATCCAACCCCATAGAATTCGACGAGTGCGACTGGAGCAAGAAAAGAATCTTGCGGAGGGGCCCACCGTCGGCTATATATATTCTTGCTCCTGCATACCTGGCTGACCTTTGCCCTTCCTTCTACTTTTAACCTCATCAAGATGTCGCTTCCCAAGGAGGTCCTGGAGCGAGTGCCATGATCCCGAGAGGAGACTGCAGCCCACGTCGCGGGCCTGACCGACCTCAGCGCCCCACCTCGCGACCTTATCAAGTTTAGTTCGGCCAATAAGGTGAAGCCCCTTCCAAAAGACACCAAACCTATCTACAATGAATTCAAGATAGCCCTGAATAACGGGGCCGGTTCCTCCACTCAGCTGACTCCGAAACCCTAGGATAAGGATGTCATCGTCATTTCTACCGACCAGACCAGCCGAGGTCACAACGGTGAGATATCCGTACTGCAGGCCAAGAACTCTCTCGATAGCCTGCAGAACCAGGCGTATGACGTGCGTCTGTGGGCCTCACTCCCCAGATTTGGGACCGCGAGGCTGGACTCGCAGAGTCCGAGGTCGCCGACTCACCTTTCTCCTCAGCAGCTTTTCACTTATCCATCTGAGGGGGAGGTACTGAGGTCATCCCCACCCCCGGCTTTGCCCGCCTCTCTCCAGAGGCTCCCCGACATGGCCACGACAAGGTTCTAGGCAATCCTCTTCTTCGCGCCGGCCTGGAGGAGCGGGGTGTGCACGGTAGGTTTTTAACTTCCCTGAATCCTGTTTGGCTTTGGCGGTACTCGCCCCCTTTGCTCAACCCTGTAATTGTTCATGTAGACCTCACCATACATTCTGAGGCTGACGAGTCCGCGAGCCAGATTCGATACTCGCATCTCCCTTCTCTTCGTACTCTAGATGCCTTCCTAGATTTCGAGCTGGAGGGCCCTGAACGGTCGAGGTGAGAACAGCTGGTCCTCAAGAATCTGGTGCACGATCTTCACGAGGTGAGGAGGGACAACCTCAAGCTGCAGCGGGAGTGTGCACGGCTCGCGGACATGGCGGGAGTTAGCCCGGCCTTTGAGGAGGCGTCTTCTTCCATTCTTCTGGATGAGATCGACGAGAGTCTACAAACCGTCCACCGGAACCCGGGACGACTCCGCGAGCTCCGCGCTCAGTGACCCGGTGCGATAGGGTCGCGAGACCGGGGTAGCTAGATACAACCCACCCTAATGGGCCTACCAGTACTCGTCCCTGTTCTCCCCTAGTCTGCGTGAGTCAGGGGGTTTTTAATTTTCACTTTGAGCTGTTTGAATCTGTAATAACTTGTGTAACAATTTTTCATTATTATTATTGTTAATACGTTAAAGCATAGTAATCTGTTTCCCATCAGTCCCGTCTCGCCATAGTGCAGGGTTAGCTTGTGGCGATTTGCGAGCTGGAGGCGGCGAGCCGGGGTAAGCGAGTTGGGGTTACGAGCTGGGGTATGCGAGCTAGGGTAGGTGAGCTGGGGTAGGTGAGCCGTGTAGGCCAGCCAATTTGGCCCCAAATTTCCCCTTTTATAAATAGGCCTTCCCACCAACCCCTATCACGCCTTTATTGTCTCTATACTTTCTCCCTTTGCTTACGCTACTTTTAGTGCTCGTGTTCTCTCACTCGCCAGACATGGGCAAGGGGAATTCCGATTCCGATGTGGGAGATAAGTGCGCTCGGCACTTCGCCGAGCATAGCTTATTTGAGGGGAACACCACCGCGGAGGAGCTCGTGGAATGTGTGGCCGACTTCGTCCCTTCCGGATTCACAGCTCGCCTCCCCGCTGAGCATGAAGCCATCAACTCCTTCTACCCGGATGAACTCTCCTTACCCATCTCGCATTTCGATATGGGGTTGCGCCTGCCTCTCTGGCAAGAGATCCGCCAGATACTTAAGTACTACGGCGTGGTGCCCGCACAGCTGAACCTGAATGCCATCGTTATGATGGTCGCATTCGTTTGCTACCTCCGCCGCAAGCGGATATAGTTCAAATTGACGGTCTTCCGAAATTTGTTCTCCTACAAAGCCACCACCGACGGGGTCGCCTTCTTCGGTGGCTCCCTCATAAAAGTTCGTGAGGTCGCGAACAAGCACCACAATTGGATGACCAAGATCGTCTTTATCAAGGTTGATCTCAGCAACATCCCCTTCTCGCCCCAGCAGAAGGCTGAGCAGGTATACCACCCTCCCTCAGTGTCAGGTAATGACGCAGAGCTCCACAAATTCTTCATGCACAAGGACCTTAAGGTCGCTTACCTCCGCCGTGGCCTCGACTCTATCCTGCCTGTTTCCCCTGGTGAAGGTATGCCTCGGTTTCCCTCTGCTTTCGTTGAGCTCGGCAAGAATCAAATCAAGAATCTCACTAAGTTTTTCTGGCAGGGGTGTGGCTCATCCCCGATAATCTGCCCTTTACGGACTCGGGGATCTACTCCGACCCGCTCCAACTCGCTCGGGCAGCCGCACTGGCTTGTCGAGACTATCCAGAGACGTCCCGGCCCTCCTCCAGCAAGAGGCGGTTGGTCAATAGTGGGTCGGACTCATCTCGCAGGCCCCCAGATCACAAGAAGAAGAGGGACAAGGTCGTCTCAAGGGGGGAGAGGCAGTCCCCCAAATACATGGACTCGCTTGTGACCCCTCCTAATGCCTCGCCGGAGTGCCCGCTGAAAGAAACCTCGAGCAAGGATCGATGGGAGCGCGAGTCTCCCGCCCCCAGGGTCGCGGAGCGGTTTGCTCCCCGCGAGTTGGGCCTGTCCAAGGAACACCCCCTTTTCGGCATGGGGGAGAGGTTCAAGGAGTCGGCCGGCGAGCCGATGATCAAGTGGGATGGGTTGGCCCATCGGGTCTCCATTTCCACTCGCCACCCTTCCTGGAGTACTCTCCAACCTCCCACATGCCACGCCTACGCACTGGGCTTCGACCTTTATGGTCATGATGGCGCTGAGGCCTACAAGAACATGACCCCTCGCCAGCAGGGTCATGAGGGCATGCGGGCCCACTTGCGGTCTTTCGAGCTGCACCACATGATGGTACGTCATGGCTTCAACCTCGGTCAGCTCTTGCTGAAGGCCGAGCAGGAGCACGATGTCGTGAAGGACAAGGCCGCCGATGCGGAGAGGCGGTGTGATATTGCCGAGGACCTACTCGCGAGAGCTGCAGGCGGTTTGGTAAGTGTCAACCGCCTCTTGTCATTTTTACTTGATACTTTTTGCAGCGGCACTCAGTCTTCAATTTACAAGATGTCGAGGCTACGCGCGAGTTGCAGAACCATGCCACCGGATTGGAGGAGGAGGTTGTCCGGCTGCAGGCTCGCCTTGCCAAGCAGGAAGCTGGCTCCGGCGAGCAGGAGATGCGTGCCGCTGGATAGGAGGCTCTCGCCACCCAACTGGAGGCTGAGGTGGGGTGGCTGAAGGTGCAGAATCGGGAGCTTCACGGCGAGCTCCTCCGGCAGGCGGAACTTCTTCTTCCTGAGGGTGGCGGCGTGTCCCTCTACCCTTATCAGAGGCTGCGGCTCTTTGGAGGGAAGGAGGTCGCGAAGCGGCTGCGAGTCAACTCGATCGAGTCTGCCGAGTGACTCCTAGACGCCATGAGGGGTACAAGGATACTGGCAGAAGGCTGCGAAGAGGTCATGGTTCGTGACCTTATTCTGATCATGTACCCGTCGAGCCTGCCTGGTGAGAAGGAGGACAGCCTCGCCTTGCTATTCGGGGATATGGACAAGGGACAGGGATGCGGGGGCGAGGAGGGCCATACGTCAGGGGAGGAGGGTGAGAGCTGAGCTTGATTTGTAATTTCTTCCACCCCCCCCCCCCTCCCTCTTTTGTAACCTCGCGAAGGCGAGTTTTGACATTGTAACATATATTAAAGAATGAAAGTCATTTGTAAACATTTGTGAAATATTTATATCTTCTTTTCTCTTGGACTTGCTTGCTGCGATGCATTCATATGTGAGTCGCCACCTTGGGTGACCCTACCGAGTTCATTCCTTTTGGTAGAATGCCGAGTTAGGATGCATATTTCAGTTGGACCTGGAGTGCCAGCAGTCGTTAAATTCGTGAGCGCTCGACTCGCCTACGAGCACTTACCTTACCCACAAGCGCCTTACCCGCCTGCGAGTATCAAGCTCGCCTGCAAGCACCTATCTCGCCTACGAGTGCTCAAACCGCCTGCGAGTTGGATCACCCCTTCTGCCTTCTGGGTTTTGGATGTTTTCACTCCCGGGTGCTACCACCGGGCCAGCCAGCGAGGTGAGAGTTTGACGACAGGTTTTGAACATCCTCTGGGCTTAGCCCCAGGGTAATTACGATGTCCATCAAGACCCCAGCCCTACCAGCTAGGTGGGAGCCTGATAGCGGGAGAATCGAGACCTAACCCCAGAGAGAGAATACATAGAATTTTCTGCCTCTCCCGGGTGCTACTTGTTGGGTATTGCATCCACAAAAGACCTGATTTGAAGAAGAGCCTGAACAAGCTAAGTTGAATTGACTATGTATTTGATAATTCTATCAGGTTGTGCTTGCAGCTATTCCATGCTAAGTAAACACCAATGTCAGAGTGCAGTGAGTCAATATACACGGGTCTGCGCAATGTAATCCCTCGTTGTGTAGATCAGTGTGTTGATCCACATGTGCTCTCTCTATTGGAGTGTACTTATTTTCAAGTACAGGGTCAAGGTAGATCAAGAGCAGAAGAAGGAGCAAGGATGGGTCAAAGACCAAGCTATAAAAAGAAGGAAGGAGGAAAATCCTTCCAAGTAAGAATCGACGGGAATCGTTAGTGATTCCCGCCGAATTCGAAGTGATTCCCGCCGACTTCGACGGGAATCACTAAGTGTTTCCCGCCGACTACTTCCGGCTGGCAAAAGTAAGAAATTCTGCCAAGGCAGAATCGATGGGAGTCGGGAGTGATTCCCGCCGACATCGACGGGAATCACCAACGTCTCCCGCTGATTTTGCCTTAGGCAGATTTTGCCGCTCGATGGACCGGTCCAGGTCATCGTGCTCAGTTCAGCCAGATCTCGGGATTTCCGAGGCGGGCCCCACAACGGTCTTCTAGGGTTTGCCTTTGGGTATAAATACGTACTTATTACCGTTGTCTATGGATATATAGCAACCACCGGAATACAAAAATCGGTCGTGACCTAGCGCATCGCGATCTCCGCCCGCACGCACGTCGCCGATCGGAAGTAGTCGTCGCCGCTGATCTCAGCCCATCTCTGATTGCTCGACGACAGCACCGAGGAAAGCAGCTGGTTTCACGTGTCTCTCTCGAGATCTCTTGTCTTCTGATTCATTGAACGAGACTTGCTCACCCTTCCGAATCGGTTGAGACGTTTGATCCGACTGAGATCGTTTGAAGACCTAGCTTGCTTCGTCAAGAAGTTTGGATTTGCAAAGCATCGCCGCCGCTGATCTTGACAAGATCCATTCCAAGTGAGAAATCTGTTTGTGGACTCTTCGTACTTTTCGTGCAAGCTTTAACAAACGAAGAAGGACATCAGAATCTCCATAAAGCATTGTTTGTATTTTTATTTACTTTCAATTTTGTTTTAAAGGAATTTTCATTCCTATTTGTAAGGGTTGGGTGCAACCCGTTGTGGTGGAGTTGTGACTCCGTTGTTGGAAGGGTTCCTTCCGTGGTTAGGGGAGCGTTGCTCCTAGTGTGAGGATTGGATTTCAATCCGTTTGGAGAAGTTACCGAGTCGTCCCTTGGTGGGAGATAGGTCGAAGGGGGAAAGTGGACGTACCCAAATCGGGGAACCATTATAATTCTTTGTGTGTTTTCTGTGTTTTGTTTTCTTACTTGTGCAGGTTAGTTTAATTCCGCAAAAGACTGCACGACACCTACTCCCCCCCCTATAGGTGGATTAGGTTGACACTAGATACTTTCACTACCACCTGTCCAATCAGCTAGGTAGGAGCCTGATGGCGGGTGTTAAACATCCTTTGGGCTCAGCCCCAGGGTCATTACGACGTCCATCAAGACCCCAACCATGCCAGCTAGGTGGGAGCCTGACAGCAGGAGAATCGAGACCTAACCCCAGAGCGAGAATACTTAGAAACATCTACCTCTCCCGGGTGCTACCACTGGACCAATAAGCTAGGTGGGAGCCTGACGGCGGGTGTTAAACATCCACCAGGCTCAGCCCTAGGATCATAACAATGTCCATCGAGACCCCAACCATGCCAACTAGGTGGGAACCTGATAGTGGGAGAATCGAGACCTAACCCCAGAGCGAGAATACTTAGATTTTTCTTCCTCTCCAGGCTGCTACACCGGGCCAATCAACTAGGTGGGAGCCTGACAGCAGGAGAATCAAGACCTAACCCCAGAGTGAGAATACTTAGAATTTTTTGCCTCTCCCAGGTGCTACCACCGGACAATCAGCTAGGTGGGAGCCTGACGGCGGGTGTTGAATATCCTCCGGGCTCAGCCCCAGGGTTATTACGATGTCCATCGAGACCCCAGCCCTGCCAGCTAGGTGGGAGCCTGACAGCGGGAGAATCGAGACCTAACCCTAGAGCGAGAATACATAGAATTTTCTGCCTCTCCCGGGTGCTACCATCGGGCCAATCAGCTAGGTGGGAGCCTGACGGCGGGTATTGAACATCCTCCATTTTCAGCCCTAGGGTCATTACGATGTCCATCGAGACCCCATCCCTGCTAGCTAGGTGGGAGCCTGACAGCGGGAGAATCGATACCTAACCCCAGAGCGAGAATACTTAGAAACATCTGCCTCTCCTGGGTGCTACCACCGGTCCAATCAACTAGGTGGGAGCCTGACGGCGGGTGTTGAACATCCTTCAGGCTCAGCCCCAGGGTCATAATGACGTTCATCGATACCCCAGCCCTGCCAGCTAGGTGGGAACCTAATAATGGGAGAATCGAGACCTAACCCCAGAGTAAGAATACTAAGAATTTTCTGCCTCTCCCGGGTGCTACCACCAGGCCAATCAACTAGGTGGGAGCCTGACGGCGGGTGTTGAACATCCTCCGGGCTCAGCCCTAGGGTAATTATGACGTCCATCGAGACCCCAGCCCTGCCAGCTAGGTGCGATCCTAACAGCGGGAGAATCGAGACCTAACCCTAGAGCGAGAATACTTAGAATTTTCTGCCTCTCCCGGGTTCTACCATCGGGCCAATCAGCTAGGAGGGAGCTTGACGGCAGGTGTTGAACATCCTCCAGGCTCAGCCCTAGGTTCATTACGACGTCCATCGAGACCTCAGCCCTGCCAGCTAGGTGGGAGCCTGACAGCAGGAGAATCGAGACCTAACCCCAGAGCGAGAATACTTAGAATTTGCTGTCTCTCCCGGGTGCTACCACCGGGTCAATCAGCTAGGTGGGAGCCTGACGACGGATATTGAACATCCTCCTGGCTCAGCCCTAGGTTCATTACGATGTCCATCTAGGCCCCAGCACTGCCAGCTAGGTGGGAGCCTGACAGCGGGAGAATCGTGACCTAACCCCAGAGCTAGAATACTTAGAATTTTCTACCTCTCCCGGGTGCCACCACCGGGCCAATCAGCTAGGTGGGAGCCTAACGGCGGGTGTTGAACATCCTCTGGGCTCAGCCCTAGAGTCATTACGACATCCATCGATACCCCAGCCCTGCTAGTTAGGTGGGAGCCTGATAGCGGGAGAATCGATACCTAACCCCAGAGCGAGAATACTTAGAAGCATCTGCCACTCCCGGGTGTTACCACCGAGCCAATCAACTAGGTGGGAGCCTGACAGCGGGTGTTGAACATCCCCCGGGCTCAGCCCCAGATTCATAACAATTTCCATTGAGACCCCAGCCCTACCATCTAGGTGGGAGCCTGATAGCGGGAGAATCGAGACCTAACCCCAGAGCGAGAATACTTAGAATTTTCATTGATGGTGGGCGTCGGAATTTCACCAGTTAGAAAGGTAACAACCAAGCACGGGATTGAAAGAGTGGGATTATTTATATTCATAGAAGAGAGATTTACAAGGCTCAAGGGTAGAAACGCTTTAGGTCGTCGCCACTCCAAGTATGGCTCAGGGTCTCTCCCTCCACATTCTGGAGGCGTTAGCCTCCCGACCTTAGCGCTTCCTGTAAAATATAAGGCCCCTCCCAGTTGGTGTTAAGCTTTCCTACGGAGGCCAACCTCCCTATTACATCCACCTTCAGGACAAGATCTCCCTTGGTAAATTGTTTGACCAGAACATGTTTGTCAAAGTACTTGACCATCCTGTGTTTGACCTCTTCCTGCCAGACAACCGATAGATCGCGTAGCTCCTCGACCAGGTCTAGATAGACGCAGCTCCTCCTCGTTCCCTGCTCTCCACTCTTCCCGACCCTCTTGTGTTTCTGCCACTCGAGGCGTTCGGACCTCGAACTCTATCGGAAGCACAGCCTCACAACCATTGGAAAGCTTGAAGGGAGTCTCTCCCGTGGCCGTGTTTGGGGTAGTTCGCAAGGCCAAGTGGACTGAGGGGAGTTGCTCGGCACAGATGCCCTTCAAGTTTTCCACCTTTTTTAGGAGGTTGATGATGATCTTGTTTACTGCCACCACCTACCCGTTTCTCCTGGGGTGGAGAACTGAGCCGAATCTGAGTTCGATCCCGAGTTACTCGTAGAAGTTGATGAACTCGGTGCTAGTGAACTAGGGCCCGTTGTCCGTGACTATGGCCTGGGATAGTCCATGCCGGCAGATGATCTCCCCCCAAACAAAATTCCTGACCACCTGGGAGGTCACCTTGGCCAGCTCCTTCACCTCCAACCACTTTGAAAAATAGTCGATCATTACAAACAAGAACCTCCTTTGCCCGCTGGCCTGAGGAAAAGGCCCTACCAGGTCCAACCCCCATATTACAAAGGTCCAGGGTGTTGTGATACTCCTGAGTTGCTGAGCTGGTTGTAGTTAGAGGGGAGCGAACAGTTGACATTTGTGACACTTTTTTGCGAAGTCGGCAGCATCATGGCTCAGGGTAGGCCAAAAGTATCCCTGGCTGACGATCCTTTATTCTAGGGTCCGACCTCCTGAGTGACTACCGCACTCCCTGAAGTGGACCTCCTCCAAAATTCTCGGTACCTCCCTCTCAACCACACAACGAGCCAACAGCCTTGAGAGAGTCTTTCGGTATAATTGTCCGTCGCGTCTGAGATAGTATGCTGATTTGTGCTTGAGTATCTTCTTATCCATCCCCTTCGGGAACTCCCCTGTGGATAGGAATGTTGTGAATGGATCCATCCTGGAGGAGTGTTGGTCCACCTCCATCAACTCCCCCTCTTGGACAGACAGACGGAACAGGTCAGTGATGGTACCCCCCCCCCCACCCGGGGGCCATGCTTGGCTAACTGATCCACCCGTTCATTTTCTTCCTGGGGTACATGCCGGATGGTGAAGGTTTGGAACACCCCGATGATCCCCTTGATTTTGGCTAAGTACAATTACAGGGTGGGTTCCCTCACTTAGAACTCCCCTTTGATCTGGGAAGCCACCACCATGGAGTCAGTGAGGACCTCCACATCATGCACCCCCAACTCCCTGGCCAGGCACAGAACTGCGATCACAACCTCATATTCGGCCTGATTGTTGGTGATGGGAAAATGCACTACAACTGTCTGCTCGATCCTTATCCCCTGGGGGATTTCCAAGATGACCCCGACACCCAGGGAGTGTCTTCCCAAAGCACAATCCACCATGACCTTCGAAGGAACGGGGTGAGTGTGTTCCTCCTCTTCTACCTCGACCACATAGTCTGCTAGAAAGTCTGTCATCGCCTGCGCCATGATTAAGAGTCGGGGAATGAAGGAGATGTCAAATTCGCTCAGTTCCACCAACCACTTGGCCAGCCTCCCCGAATGCTCCACCCCTTCAAAGATGTTGCGGAGGGGGTGGTCATTCACCACCCGGATAGAGCGTGCCTGGAAATAGGGTCGGAGTCTCCGGGCCGAGACGACCAGAGCGAAGGCCAGCTTCTCTAAGATGGGATAACGGAGTTCCGCCTTCCTCGGGACCCTGTTGACGTAGTAGATTGGTAGTTGTTTCTTACTTTCCTCCCGGACCAACATAGAACTAAGGGCCTCTGCCCCAACCCTACATACAGGGACAGGTCTTCGCCTTCCTTCGGCCCTTGGAGGAGTGGGGCCTGGGTGAGCTGCCTCTTCAAGGCCTGGAATGCCTCCTCGCACTCCTTAGTCCATTCAAACTTTTTGCCTCCCCTTAATGCCTTGAAGAAGGGGTAGCACTTTTCCCCTGCCCGAGAGAGGAACCTACTAAGCCCGGCCAACCTTCCTGTCAGCCACTGGACTTCCTTGGCATTTCGAGGCAACCCCAGCTCCATGATCGCCTTGACCTTGTTCATATTTGGCTCCACCCCGGCCGGAGTGAGGAGGTGGCACAAGAACTTTCCCTTGCTGGCCCCGAAGACACACTTCAAAATGTTCAACCTCATTTTTTATTCCCTCAGGGTGCCGAAGGTCTCCTCAAGATCCCGGATGTGGGAGTCGACCTCTCGGCTCTTTATCATTAGGTCGTCCACATAAACCTCTAGGTTCTGCCCCCTCTGCTCCTAGAAGATGCGTTCCATCATTTTTTGGTAGGTCATACCTGCATTCTTCAGCCCAAAGGGCATCATCTTATAGCAGTAGCATCCATCCCCTGTGATGAAGGAGACATTTTTTACATCGGGGGGGTGCATCTTGATTTGGTGATAACCTGAAAATGCATCTAAAAAACTCATTATAGGGAAACCGACGGTTGAGTCAACTAGCGTGTCGATCCGAGGTAAGGGGTAACAATCTTTGGGATATGATTTATTAAGCAAAGAGAAATCTACACACATACGCCACTGGTCGTCCCCCTTTTTAACCATAACAAAATTGGAGACCCAGCCGGGGTATTGAATTTTGGATACAAAGTCGGGCTTGAGGAGCTTGGCAACCTCCTCCCTGATCGTCTTGGCAAGCTTGTCTACGGTGGACCTCTTCTTTTATTGGACGGGGCGAGCCTTCGGGTCTAAGTTAAGACAGCGATAGGCGACGTACGCGTCGATCCCGGGCATCTCGGCCTCACTCCAGGCGAAGATGTCCACATTCTTTTGGACGCACTCCAGTATCCTTCCCTGGTCCACTGGGGTCAGCCCCCCGCTAATACGGACCTACTCCACCCTGCCTCCATGGGTGAGAACCTCCATCTCCACTACCTCCTCTGCAGCCTCCAGCCTGGAATGCTCCTCCCACTCAGCGATGTCCCCCTCTCCAGGTACAGGAACCTCCACCTCATCCACGGCCATCACCTCGGCCAGCTCTTCCAGAACCTCCTCCGCCTTCGTTGTCCAGATGGGGGCCTCCCACTCTACTGCCTCCACCTCCACTCCTTCGTACCCCTGCCCGACTAACTCCTCCATCCTCCTATCCATCTCCTCAGCTCCCTCCTGCCAGGATATGGAGTTCACGGTCGTCATGTAGCACTCCCTCGCTTCCCTGGGGTCTCCACAGACTCGGACCTGGACCCCCTCCGCGTTGAACTTGAGACATTGGTGGAAGAACGAGGGGACGCAGTGAAAGGCGCTGATGAGGGGTCGCCCAAAGATAGCATTGTAGCTGCTGGGGGCATCAACGATGATGAACCTGCAGTTTCTGTACTGCCCCCCAGGCTGACATGGAGTCCCACTCCTCCTTCCGCTTCCTTCCTTTCTCCGGAGAATCCGAAGAGAGGTCCATCTGAGGCCAGCACCCTCTTGCCCTCCCCTTCATTGTGTTAAACGGCTTTTTGAAGATGACATTGACAGAGCTCCCATTGTCGACGAGGATTCGGGCAACGTGAAGTTCTCGATGGCTGTCTAAAAGAGCAACGCATCGCAGAAAGGGTCCTCATGGCTCGGCATATCCTCCCTTGAAAAGGTGATCCTCTCGTCCGGAGGTGGGGTCTCGAATGTCGAGCCGATGCTCCTTCAATACATGACATGAAGGCTCGCCTTGCGGGAAGCATCGACTCCTACCCCCACCCACCCCCCCCCCCCACCCCACCCCCCGTGGATCACTCTGATCCCTCCTCGAGTTCTGACATCGACCCGGTCTTCACATCTATCTTCCTCTGCCCGAGGCCGGACCTCCTCGATCCTCACTCCCTGCTGGTACTATTGCTGCTGCTACTCCCTGTTTCCCCTCATCTTGAGGAACTCTGGGCACGTGGATGTGATGTGCCCCTCCTCCTGATGGAAGTCACAGTAGGGTAGGTACACCCTGACCTCCCTCCTCCTCCTTAGTTGTCCTCTCCTCCTCCCCCCCCCCCCCCAGGGCAATCGCCATGGCCTCCTCCTGATCGGGGAGAGGGGGTCTCTAACCCTGCCTCCTGCCTTGGGGGTAAAACAGATTGTGGCCACCCTGGAGATTATCCCCTCCATGATAACCCCTCCTTGTCCTTGGTCCTGCCACTCCGACCTCCACCCTAGCCGGTTAATCGGCCCCTGACGCCCCTACCTGGGCTACTACTGTTGTGGATGCTCCCTCTGTCGGGACTCAGCCCTCCTCTCCTCCTAAACTCGGCCACCCTTTGGCCTCTCCTCTTCTGTTGCCCAATGGGCCAACCTCCAGGCGAACTCCGGGTGTGCCGCCTCCATATCAGCCTCCCTGGTCGTCCTCTCCATGAGTGCCTCAAAATATACCGGAGGTGTGCTCTTCAGCTCCATGGCGAAGAATCCGGGTTGGAGACCCAGGGTAAAGGCTACCATCATGGTGTGCCCTGACATCTCCTGCACCTGGTACAGTTCCTCCTTGAACCTGTCCATGTAGCTACCCAGGTTCTCGTCTGCTCCCTACTTAATGCGGAACAAATACTCTGCCTCCTTCTTCCTCTTCCTCGACGTGGTGAAGCTCAGCATGAACCCCCACCGTAGGTACTCGAAACAGTAGATGGAGCTGGCTGGGAGTCGGTGTAACCACTCTCTTGCCTTCTCCTTGAGGGTGATGGTGAAGAGTCAGCACTTAAACCCATCCGAAATTTGTCGGATCGAAACCACGGCCTCGAACCATTGGACGTGCTGGACCGGATCTCCCTTCCCGGTGTAGTAGGTCATCTCCGGCTCCCGGAACCATTCTGGAGCTAGGGTAGAAGAGACAAGCTCGCTTAAGGGACTTCCACCCATAGCTGGGCGAGCTGGGTACTCTTCCCTTGCCGTCTAGCCGAAACGATACTCGCTTGCCGAGCCGGGGAATAGGACTCGCCCCCGCAACTTGCGCTCTCCCCCTCTAGCGACCTCCTTCCCAGCCCGCCGGATAGGCTCGTCGTCACCCAAGGCCGGGACGGCGACCACAGGAACCGCTGGTGTCGCGCTCTCGGCCCGCATGCCGAGTGTGACTCTGAAGAGTCCGAGGACTTCCTCTCTGAGCTCTGCCGACATCACCGCTGTAGGAGGGGGAGGGGTGGCGAGTTTCCCCTTCCTGAACCTCGTCCTTCATCTCTAGCCATCAAAATTGCGGGAGTTTTTCTTTGCTGATCACGCTCCACTCTCACTGCACCAAAATGTTGAAACTGAGAATTCGGTCTCGAGGAGTTCACCCTTGGGGAATGGGTGATCGCACACGTACTTGTCTTCCGCGAGCCAAAAAAACTAAGGGAGAAGGACTAGGGACAGACCCAAGGCTCTAGCATAGAGGTTCCACTACAAACCCGGAAGATCTTAGAGCGCTTCCCCTCCTTAGCCAAGTGCCGAAGCTAAGGTACCTCATAAAGCGCTAGAAGACTGGTCACAAGTAAGCATACCTTTCGGAGGTACCCCTTGGGTCCTATTTATAGGATTCTGAAAATGGCCTGCAAATAGCCAACCTCCGCTATTCTGGGAGGCTAGGGGAAGACCACTGGGGTCAACATGGCGACATACATCACTGCAAAAACCTGGGCGAGCTGCCACCTAGGGGTCCTACTCGTGAGTCGCGGATGGGGCTCACACTCGCCTATCCCTCAGCCTAGGGAGAGTACAAGCTCGGCGCCCTGCTTGTGCGGTGTCCCTGCCCTCATTCGTCGCGCTCAACTCCACAAACTCTGAGCTCGGCCTGACGAATGCCGAACTCGAACCGACCATTTCCGAGTTTGGACTCGGAACGTTGGACTTGGCGTACATACTTCCCTATCGAGCTCGCCTGGGGCTTGAGGGCGGTCTGAATCGGCCGGTCTGGCTTCTGTTGACCCACTCGCCATATACGGGGTTGTACACCAGGCTCATGCACAACCTTGAGAAAATAATAGGCAAGATGCCAAATTGCACCTCCTGTTGCTGTAGAGGAGGTTGTGGTTCTTTTATATGAGGTAGGAGATGTGGAGGAGCAGACTCCAGTTCTGACTGTTGTTGTAGACCTTGGTACAACTTCTAAAGCTCATTTATCTCTGATAGATGAGTCTTCCAGTGAGGATCTGCCCAGCACTCCCATCCCTGAGACCCCTGTTTTGACTGTTGAAAATACACTTCTGCAAAGCATTGAGGCGATGTTAGCCAAGCAGAAGGCATATTTTGATTTCTCAATGAAAAGTGTTCTGAAAAAGGTCAAAGAGACAGAAAGAGATTTGAACAAAGGCCGTAGATGAGGTTAACGTAAGATTTGACAAGCTATATGCCAAGTTAGACTTCTGATTTACCCAAGGTGGAAAAGGATTTGAGTTTTTTATGAAAGGACTAAAGAGCAATCAGAAAGTTATGTGCAATGTTGATAATAATGCCAAAACTATGATTGAAGCTCATAATAATTCGATGGCACATTATGATAATATCATGTAAGCTTATTCAAATGCTTTGGGTGAAGTAGTCAAAAAGGGGGAGGATACTTTGGAAGCTAAGGTGGTCTCCAAGGTAAATGCGCTTGAGGAAGCGATGTTAACAAATTTCAAAGGAGTAAATGAATACAGCTTTGACAACTTCTTGTGGCTTCACAAGGAGATCTTAGGTAGGCCAGGCAAGGAAGCTCAGGTACCTTTTGTGCCTGCTCATGATGAGGTTCATCCTACTAAGGATTACTCTCAATATTAAGCAAACACTCAGGCTGATACTACTGCTGCTGCTGCTGCCGAGGCTCTAGAGGTTGAACTTGTTGAAGACATTCCAGCTGCTCAAGTGCACAAGAGAAGAAGATATGGGGAAGGCCCATCGGCAGTCAGGTCAGAATCAAACAGTGCGATGAAGAGGTCTAGAGCCCTATATCCAGAGGAATTATCTTGGATACATTCTCCATGGTCGATCTTAGTGGTGAAAAAAATCAGCACCATTACGATCAAGAAGAATGGAACAAGTACAAGCTGGCGTGTACAAAGAGAAGAATTCATTTCAGAAACAATCAGAATGCTGATACGATGCCTCCAGCCCCTCCAAAGTACTTTCCGAAGCCAATGGCTTATTTTGACAGGCAGAGGTTGAATAGGCAGAGCAAGCAGACCTAATAGCCATATATCATGCTTTATGTGTTGAGTGTTGTGGTCCCCCCCCCCAACAATGAACATTTTGATATATATATATATATATATATATATATATATATATATATATATATGATTTTTATGTTGACTGAGAATGCGTGTTGTTATTTTTTTAATCTCATTTATTCTTGTCAAGTCTTATTGTTTTATTATTTGCTATGTGCAATTCACCTTAGCTTATAGGGTTCTGACTTCTTCAAATAGGGGGAGATTGTTGGGTATTGTATCCACAATAACCGGGATTTGAAGAAGGATCCAGTTAAGCTAAGATGCATTGTGACTATATTTGATATTGCTATTTGAGTTATGTACTTGCACGTTTACATTGTTAAGTACACACCAATGACAGGCCAAGGTGTTGACTCACATGCAATCTCTCTATTGGGGTGTACTTCTATCCCAAGTATGGGAGAAGGATCAAGGCTTGGAATCAGAAGGACATGAATTTGCCCAAGTAAAATTCATCGAGTATGGCTAGGAGTACTCGTCGAATTCGTCGAGTATGCTCAGTCATATTCGTCGAATTCGTCATATATCCCTTCCAACACTCGTCGAATTCATCATTTGTACTTAGGGCAAATTCTCTGAGAATTGGAAAATCCGCCAAGTAAAATTCGCTGAGTATCATCGTGTATACTCGTCGAATGTATCTAATGATACTCGTTGAATTTGTCGAATATACTAGACGATACACGCCGAATTCGTCAAGTCCATTAGACGCTACTTCTACGGATTTTTCAAAGTCTCTTTCGTCGAATATTACTTGTCATTGCATCAAGAGCGTTGAGTAATTCAGCCTATACTCGACGAATTCGTCGAGTATACCAGTTGATACTCGACGAATTTGTCGAGTATGATTCTCCGCTTTGGCGTTGAGTGTCTGGCCGGCCTGAGCTGATTTGGATAAGTCCTATTCATCGTATATCATAGAACATTTGGTGAGTATACTAATGATACTCGTCGATACTCAATGAATTTGACTTAGGTCATTTTTCTGAAATTTCCAAATCCCTGGTTCGAGTTTTCGGTCGGCCATGCACAGTGATTTCTAGGTTTCATTTTTGGAAGTTTATTTCTAACCGTTGGCTAGGGATTCACTATAAATATGTAGGATGAATTCCTTTCCAATCAATCGTGTTATTGATCTCATTTCAAACCTAGAAATATTTCTAAAATCCAATTTCCGCCCGATCGGCTGTCGACTCACAGTAACTTTGCGATTTATCCGATCAGTCGTTGACGTACAGTGTGATTCATCTTCTTTGACATACACAACTGGTTCGATTCTCTCTCTACAGATCTATACTCCTTCAGATCAAGTTGTTTGAAGATTCAAGGTCCTCGAAGATTTCAGATTCTCCCGTGTTCTCCAAGCAATTTCAAGATTCATTATATTCGAAGAATGACGGACTGAAGTTCTCAGATCTTGTGTAATATTGTTGTAATATTCTTTTACATATTGTAGGAGATTTATCTCCGAGTTTGTAGATTCGTTTGTGGATCGATTTTGTAGATCTGTTTGTGGATCGAGTTTGTAGATCCATTTGTTGATCGAGTTTGTAGCTCCATTAGTGGATCGAGTTTGTCGATCCGGTTGTGGATCGAGTGGTAGGAGCTTCGTCTCCATGTTGTAGGAGTTTCGGCTCCGTGGTGTAAGATTTGAAGAAATCTGAGTATTGGTGAAGTAGCCGAATCTAGCCCTTCGTGGTAGATAGGCGAAGTGGGAAAGTGGACGTACCCAACTCGGGGAACCACTATAAATCTCGGTGTTTGTGTGCTTATTTTTAAAGTAGTTTTTATTCTGCATAAAGACACAAACATCACCTATTCAACCCCCCCCCCCCTCTAGGTGATTTAGGTAGACACTAGATATTTTCATTGTTCTCAATGAGGAAGCTAGATAATGTCTCGTGTCATGCTCTATGGGCTTACTTTAACCCATATAGAGCTTTCTTAAGTCTATAAACAAATTCAAGTGAGTTAGAATCAACAAAACCTGGAGGCTGTTCAACATAGACTTCTTCCTTTAAGTCACCATTCAGGAAGGCTGACTTCGCATCCATCTGGTAGACTTTAAATCCTTTGAATGTAGGATATGCAAGGAAGAGTCTGATGGCTTCCAATCTTGCTACAGGGGTAAAGGTTTGATCAAAGTCAATATCTTCTTCTTGTCTGTACCCCTTAGCTACTAGTCTAGGCTTGTTCTTGATTATAATGTCATTTTCATAAAGTTTATTCCTATAAATCCACTTGACTCTAATGACATTATGTCCTTGTGTTCTGGGAACCAGCTTTCAGACCTTACACCTCTTAAACTGGTTCAATTTCTCTTGCATTGCTACAATACAAAACTAATCTATGTTGGCCTCTTCAAATCTCTTAGGCTCAACCTATGACAGGAAATTTGCATATATTGTTGTATTAAGGCTCTTGCTTCTTCTCACCACTCCTTGGTTTGTATCACCAATAATCTGGTGTCTTGGATGATCTCTTAGATGCCTTAAAGCTGGAGGCAATCTTCTTTCAACATCAGCTTCTTACTGATCTTCATCCACTTCAAGTGTACCTTGCCCTTCTTCTTGAATATCCACTCCATCTTGGACTAATGGAGAAGCATCTTTGATAGTTATCAACAACTCTATACCTGCAGTACTAGAAGAGGATCTTGGCAGCTCACTATTAATCATAGTTGACTCATCAAAAACTACATTAACAGACTCTTCTACAACTTGACTTTTCAAGTTGTAGATCTTATAGGACTTACTATGATTGATGTACCCAACAAAGATACCATCATAGGACTTGGCAGCAAACTTAGTCATGTAGGACTTCCCATTATTCAGCACATAGCACTTGCAACCAAAGATCCTGAGATAGGCCAGGTTCTGTTTTCTGCCCTTCATAATCTCATAGGGAGTCTTCTTGTGGCTCTTGCTGATAGAAGCCCTATTATTGACATGGCATGCAGTATTAACTACCTCAGCCCAAAATATTCTGGGAGAGAAGTGTCATTCAGCAAGGTCCTTTCAGCCTCTATGAAAATTCTATTTTTCCTCTCAACAATCCCATTTTGTTGGGGTGTTCTTGGAGAAGAAAATTCTTGATGAATCCCTTGATCTTCACAGAACCTTGTCATGCTATCAGACTAGAATTTAGTCTCATGGTCACTTCTGATTTTGACCACAGTGTTGTCTAGCTCATTCTGAATTTGCTTGACAAATGTCTTGAAGATATCAAGAGTTTCAAACTTTTTCTTCAGAAAGAAAACCCAAGCAAACCTAGAATAGTCATCAACCACCACAAGGGTGTAGACTTTTCTACCTAGACTATGAACTGACATAGGACCAAATAAGTCCATATGCAAGAGGAGTAAGCACCTCACAGAATCTTTGGTCCCAATGCCCTTGAAGGAAGTTTGGTCTGCTTTCCCTTTTGGCAAGCTGAACAAATGTGTTCCTTGGTGCATTTCATATTAGGACCTTTTCTAACTAGCTCTTTACTAAAGAGCTTATCAATAGTCTTATGATTCAAATGAGCTAGTCTCTTGTGCCATTGTACACAATATAAGACTTTCTCATTTACAACTAGACAAATAGGAGAGTATTTATTAAGACAAAGGAAATTTAAGCAATAAACATTTCCACTCCTAGTGTCTGTCAAGATGACCTCTTGGTCACTTGAACTCTTAATCTGGCACTCATCCTTGTGGAAGGAAATGACATAGCCAAGATTACATAGTTGGCTTATGTTTATGAGATTGTGTTGCAAACCCTCAACATAAGCCACTTTTGAGATTGTGACTATGTCATTGGTAATCTTACCATAGCCTCTTGTCACTCCTCTATCTGAACCACCAAAGATAACTTTGGGTCCATCCTTCACTAAAGTGTACTCCTTTAAATTGCTCCTTGTTCCAGTCATGTTCCTGGAACAACCACTGTCCAAGTACCATATTGGGTTATGGGCACTTAGACTAACCTACAGTATATAGTTTATCTTACCTTAGGACCCCAATAATTATTGGGTCCTAGGTTCTGATTAGCCTGAAAATAAATATGTCTTCCTGCAGATTTTCTGATAGGAGAACTAACAATAGCTCTCGGCATAGTAGGATTGTGTTAGCAATCTAAGGCAAAATGCCCCCACTTTCCCACAGCGCCAGCACTCATGAATGTTGTATCTTCTTTTCTGAGCAGGTCCTGCAGTATGGATAACTACTGACTGAACAGAAGGAAGAGGTGCAACAGCTTTCTTCAAGTTCCTTTCAGCAAGGATCTGACTGAAGGTGAGCCTTTTAGCAGTCTTTCTTGGCTGGCTCTGACTGCCATTTGCAGCAGTCTTCTTTGCAGATGACATTATGTTTATAGCATCAAAGATAGCTAGATTTGGCATGCTAACAAACTTACCCTTGGTCTGAACCTTTGCTGGAGGGGCTTGAGTGAAGGCTACTGCCTTATTCTTGAGAGTGGGGGCTAGGGTACCAAAGATAAATGGTCCATGATTGGCCATTTGAATTTCCTCATAGGGAGCCTTAAAGGAACTCATTCCCTCCTATACCTTCCACCATAGTTGTGAACATCTTTGTTCACACTAGTGGATCTACCATTCATCTAGTGACCATTGATGCATTCTTGGTCATACCTGTTTGAAGGAAACATCACCTTCTTAAAAGGGATGGGAGGATTAGAAGCCAGAGGCTGGACTGGAGCTTTCCCTTTCCCTTTGGAAGGGTCAACTCTAGTGTTTCCCTTACTTCTTACCCTTCTGAGAGGAGAATGAGTCTATCAAGGGAAACACTGTATTGGGCTTAGAGTAACTAGCCACAATTCTGTTATCCCTCTGGAGCTTCTCTTCAAGATCTTTAATTAGACTATCCTAGTACTTGATGGTGCCAATCTGGATGAGAGTAATGTTCCTGAGTTGGCTGACTTCCCTAGCCTTCTGATCCAGCAAGGATGTTGTCTCAGCCTGCTGGGAATTGAAGCAGCTAGCTGAAGGGAGGTTATCTCTTTAGTCTGCTTCTTAATCAACTTCTTGCTTTTCTTAAAGGCATCCTGAAGTTCACCATACCTATCAATCAATTAATTGACATCTTCTTCAGATACAGAGCACTCTTCACCACTAGATGAAGATGCACTTGAATTTGGACTAGTCTCACAGTCAGACTCAAAAGAAGAACTAGATAGAGAATGTACCTTTTCTAGACCAGGCTAATCCTGGTTGGGTTTATTATCTAACATTGCCATCAGCCCATAGCAGCTATATGCATCTTCATCCTCATCATCCTCCTTTGATTCACTATCTGAGTGTGATAGAGGGACCCTGATTCCTATCTTGGCAGCTGGATAGTCTTCAGCTTCTGCTTTAGCTACTTCTTCAGCAGCAACCAACCCTATGTAGGCTTCTTCTTCTTCAGACTCAGAAAATGATGAGTCAGAATCACTCTAGCTCTTATCCTTCTTTGCAATAAAGGACTTTTCCTTCTTCTCCTTATGTTGGTGGACCTTTTTCTCACCAGTCTCTCTTTTTGACAGGCAGTCAGCTATCACATGCCCAAGTTTGTTGCAATAGTAGCAAACAATTTTAGAGGAACTATGTTTACTAGTTTAGAATCATACATGTCTACCTTGGAGTTATTCTTCCTGTGATGAGAAGAGGAGGAAGGTCTGCTCCTCCACTGTTTCTTCTTCATCAGCTTCTAGAGCTACTTGAAGAAGGAAATAGAGTCTTCATCTGACAAGCTACTGTCAGATGAGCTTAGCCATGTCTTGTCTGAATTAGTAGGCCTTCTTGGAGGAGTGGGAATCCTCTCCTTGCTCTTTTTGGTGTTGTCTGCTCTAAAGGACAAATACTTTTCGTTGGCATGGGATTTGCTGATGGTCTCCTCCTCTATCCTGGCAGCCAGCTACATCTTATAAGAGAGCAGCTTTCTAAACAGTGTATGAGGTGGAGTGTCAGCAAGCTTTGACACCTCTCTGATGGCACGGATTTTGGTGTCCCGGTCTCTAGTGAGAGACCTCAGGAACTTGTTATTAAGCTCATAATGACTAAAGACCCTCCCATAGGACTTCATGTCATTCACTATCCTAAAAAATATTTCATAGAAATCAACTATGCATTCTCCCTTAGACTGCCTGAAAACCTCATACTCCTGGTTGAGCATGGACTTCATATTATCTCTGACCTCTTCAGTTCCCTCCATATATACTACCAAGGTGTCCCACATCTCCTTGGGGTCTAGCAGTGAACCAGATTTTGAAAGGTACAATCATCTATGGTACTAAAAATAATGTTTTGTGACCTCTTGTCCAATGTAGCCAGTATGACCTCATCCTTGGTTATTTCAGAATATGTCTTTGGTGTCTGGACTGTTGCATCCAGAACTGAGAACTTCAGTGGATGAAAGGTCTGTCTTTGACTATCACAAAGATCCGTGGGTTAGAGGCTTTCATAAACATCCTGACCCTCTCTTTCAAAATTCCAAAACTCTCCTTCCTGTAGATGGGAAGTTTCATGGAACCTAGCTCCTTATTAATCTCTCCTGAACGCATAAGTATACTTCTTTTAGCTACCCTTTGAGATCTACTCAGACTGTTAATTCCTTCTTGAGCAACCTCCCTCTGATATCACTTGAAAGTCTTTAGTTTTCAAGGGCAGCTAAACACCTAGAGGGGGGTGAATAGATTTTTTGTATCTTGTGAGAATTCCTTCTTTTATGTTAGTTGTGAGTTAGTTGTTTACAGCTTTCAAGACACACCACAAAGCACACACCAGTTTTATAGTGATTTTCCAGATTATGGGTACGTCCACTATCCCTCCCACCTCTCTAACAGGTTATTAGACAAGGCACTTCTCTAAATCTCGGCACCTAAGAGCTTACAACACAGATCCCACAGGATCTCTCAGTCTCCTCCAAGACCTACAGCTCGGGCACAAAGCTCTGTCACTCAGTGATCCAAAGATCACCTACCTCAGGTCAAAGGTCCTACAACTCAGGCTAGGAGGATAGCCCTACCTCAGAGAGAATGAATCTCCTATATCTCAGGCACAAAGGCGCTATCTCAGATCCAAAGCTGGATCCTACCTCATACCCAAAGGTCTTACACTCAGAGAGAATGACTCTCCTACCTCAGGCACAAAAGCCCTACACTCAAATCAACGAATGATCCTACCTCAGCCTTTATAAAATAGGCCTACAACTCAGATCCAAAGAATCTTACAGAGAGAATATAGTTTGGTTGATGTTGATTTGACACTAGAGAAATTTCTCTGTGTCTTCTTCTTCCTGAGCTGAGTTTACCCCAGCCCTCCCTTCTTCTCAGCAATAAGAAAAATGATCTTCAATAAACAGCGGCTTATGCTGGAAGTAACTCAGAAACAAGTTTATGATCTTGTTGATGAAGACAAAAGTGTTGATTGTTCTTGTATTCTTTAATCAGCTAACCTTGACTGTAGAGACCAGATGCTCTGCTTCTTCAACTTGTTATAGCTGATGAAAACTGCTACATCTAACAGTAAGAACATTTAGTTCAGCGTGTTTGAAACTTCAGCCTCAAGCTCAGCAATAATGGCGAGGGAGAAGACGTAGAAGTTTTGCCTCTTTGCGAAATGATAAACCCTAAAAGTTTTCTTTGCATCTGCTGAACTTGTCCCTTTTATAATCTGCCATCCAACGGCTATTAGACCCGTGGCCCCACCTGTAATTGTTGGTTGGAACTCTACTTTTATTAAAAAAAAAGTCATATAGTAGGCTACCCACGCCATTTGTCGTGTACTGTAGCTTTCCCGCAACATTTTGAAACTTTGTTGACTCATGCTGACATCAGCATCTGTGGATTTAGCCAAATTATCAATTTCATCCAAAGCATTGAATGCGTTGAGTGAACTGGCTTCACTCAACGAATATGGACTTAGCCAATTTCTTCTACACTGCCAAGCATTTAGTGCATTGAGTGAATAGCCTTAACTCAACGCTTTTGTCCTTAGACAATATTTCTGTCATTTAGGCATTGAGTGCGTTGAGTGAGCTTTCATCACTCAACGCTTCTAGACTTAGCCATTTCACTGACTGTGTGCCTTTATGCTGAGGCGTTGAGTGAACTAGATTCACTCAACGCTTCTGTACTTAGCCTCAACTTTCTTTATGAATGCGTTGAGTGAGCCTTCATCACTCAACGCTTCTGCCTTTGCCTGGCTTCTTGTTGATGAGGCATTGAGTGAACTACCTTCACTCAACGCTTCTATACTTAGCCACTTTTCTTGATGAGCTTGCGTTGAGTGAGTTATCCTCACTCAATGCATCTGGACTTAGACATATTTTCCTGTCTATCTCTCTTTAGGCTTTGATTGATCATTTCTCTATCGACGCCTTCTTCTTTGGCGTTGAGTGAGCTATCCTAACTCAACGATTCTGGACTTAGCCAGAATTCTTGACAGAATCTTCAACTGCTTGAGCTTGACTCAATGCTTCTTTCATCAGGCGTTTAATGAGTTGTCCTCACTCAACGATTCTGAACTTAGTCGATTTTTCAGCTTGCCAATGTTGAGGCTTTGACAGACTGTGTTGTACTCAACGCTTCTTGGTATATGGCGTTGAGTGAAATGTCTTCACTCAACGCTTGTGGACTTAGCTGCAGAAGTACTTTGCAAACTGCTGGGATTTGACTGTCCACACCTTACTCAGCGCTTTTTGGAATCTGGCGTTGAGTGAACTGGCTTCACTCAACGCCTATGGACTTAGAAGATTTTCAGTCTTTCCAGTATCCTTCCTTGACATCTGGAGTTGAGTGAACTGGCTTCACTCGACGCTTGTGGACTTAGACTGATTTCTGTCTCTCCACCTTCTACCTTGTGACCACCTGTCACAACCATTTAGACAATCTGTCTAATCTTATTCCAAGGAACATCCTGTACATGATGAGCTTGAATAACATCCAATACAACTATGCTCTTAGTGTTGATGGTGATGCCACTTCAAATCAAATCTAGGGAACATTGAGGGAAATATTTCCAACAAATTGGTAGTCAAGAAAACCCTGATAGGATCCCGCTAACCAGGCTCTCACAAGCCGGCAAGGCAGGTTGGTCGCTCGGGTGGCGGGTTGGAAGCAAATGAAAGTAGCCCTGAAAATGAGCTCCTAGGAGGATACTGTTGATTGGTTTCTCACTAAAGAGCAGGATAAGTAGATCCCCCAAGATATGGGATAGAGGGGAGACCTGGTAATAAAAATGAGCAAAGTTAAAAGGGGATGGGGGCAAGTCGGTCGTCTAGGCCTGATTCTCGCGTCCCCTGCGCAGAGGGAACTCGCAAGACCCTAGGGCTATAACTGATTTTAAACATTGAAATCTTTCTGCCAAAAGGTCACGGACACACCAAGGTCGCTAGGCCCGGTTCTCGCAAACTAGGCAAGGGCGAGCCAGTCATCTCGATAAAACATTTGGGCCCAAGGGGCAAGCACTTAGTAAACTCAATAAACAAGAAAAGTCGTGTAGGGCATGAAAAAAAAGGAATAACTCAAAATATCGCTATCATTTCATTCATAAAGAGTTTGTGGTGAGTCTCGCCCTAACATTGCACAAGAAACAAAAGGAAAAAAATTTGATCTTAGCTTATTTGCGGGTCCTTGGGCGGGCGGGTGGGCGGTCGGGTGGGCGGGCAGGCCATCTCACCTCCCTCAAACAGCGAGTATGAGTGTTCTTAGGAAGGAGAGCTCGCCACCGGAGCATAAGAATCAGGGATTAGGTCCATGACAATGAGCTTCATCTAGTCATCTCGCATCACATCGAAATTTCACAACATATTCAGCGTGGACTCGGTTATTTGCGTGATCAGCAGCTTGTGGGTGCTCTCCACCTCTTACAGAGTGAAGTGGAGACTCTTTCGGCCACCGGAGGTGGACTCGTTGGGCTTCTCACCGGACTTCTCGACAGACTTCTTGGCAAGGGTCGCGGCAAGCTGCACCTTCGTATCCACAAGCTCTTTCTCGAACACGCAGATGCGTGCCCGTATTTGATCGACGGTCTCGGCATCCTATAGAAGGGAAAAATCAAAGCCAAGATAAAGACAAACATTTAAATGGAAAGAAGGGAAAGGGAAAGTGAAACGAACTTACTATGCCTCTTGAAAATTTGGTGAGGAGACGCTCGACGAGCTCGAGTCGAGTCACAAGTTTGATGGCTTGGTCCTCAGCGAGTTTCCTCTTTGCCTCAAAGTTTAAGAATTTCTTGCTAAAGCTAAGGCCTCACCATGTGACCATGTGCGAGATCTCTGCGACGCGTAGTTATACTCGCGAGTTCTCATAAGCGAGTTCCCGCAATGTCGCCTTCTCGTAGGCCGCTACGTCCTGACGACTGTACAATCTGTAGGTCAGGGAATATGCGTCCTTACCAGCATGACCCAACTCTATCCAGGATGGAAGGAGTGATGACAGGAACACTCGGTTGTCCTTATCTTCCCAAATCAGAAGTGGGTGTCCCACGCCGTCCAGATCCCTCTACCCCTACCCAAAGTTGGGGTGTGAGTTGGGTGTCTCCACCACGCTTCCACCGTACCCTTCCATCGTCAAGGTTCTCAGCTCGCCCTGCTGGGGAACCTTCTTGGTCGATGTAGTTTTTTGCCGCTTCGAAGGCTCGGTAGGGAAGGACCCCAGGTCGATCACCGCCCCCTTCTTCGAGACACCACTCGTCATGCGGACGCCCAGGACACCCACGTAGGCCACCGTCGCAGACTTAACGAGAGCGAGGGCAGGGTCGACTCTTCCCTTACCCACATATGTCGGGTTCAAGGGAATCAGATGTTTGCCTAAACCATTAAGCGAAAGATAAAAAAGCAAGTAGAGCCCTAAGGCGGTGGCGAGTCGAAAGTGCGAGAAAACAAGAGCATACCTTTGCCTGGGTTGATAGAGAGAAGGAAGTCGAGGTTCTGCCGAAGGTAGGCAACCTCAAAGATCATTCCCACGAAGAACTTGTGCATCTTGGCATCCTCGCCATCCACGCGAGGAACCTTGTAGACAGACTCATCTTTCTTACAAGGCGAGTAAGGGGCATTCCAGTAAGCGCCCTTGATGAACTCGAACTGATTGGTCTAGTGGTGAGCCTTTTGATGATCTCGTAGACCTTTATCTATGAGCCGGTGAAGAAGGCTACGATGTTGCTGGTCGCACGGTAGATGAATAGTTTTCGGAAGACAGTGAGGTTGAATTCCACGTGTTCCTCTTGCAGATAACACGCTTATGCCACCATCATGGCAATGGCGTTCCAGCTTATCTGTACGGGAACTCTGCCGAAGTATTTCAAGAACTGCTTCACCTCTAGCCACAATGAGAGGCAAATCCCCATCCCAAAGTTCGCGAGAGGGAAGGCAAGTTCATCTTGGTATAGTGTATTGATGTACTCACCCTCGGCCGGGGCACGAGAGTGAACCCCACCTACACATACTCAGCAATAAATTCAATCATTTCTCCTGGTGATACCTGGCTTGGGGGAAAGCCGTGGTCGGTCAAGTGGACCACACAGCTTTGCCTCCCGTCCGAGCCATTGTCGTCGCCAGCCATTTGCAGAAGGAAAATGTGAGTGAAATTGGCGAGTTGAGGAGAAGCGAGGAGCAGGTCAAGAAGTGTAGCTAATGCGGTAGGTGAAAGACAAGTGCAGGGGTATTTATAGAAAACTGAGGGGAGAGGGGTCGACCAATTAGCGCGAATCCACTCGCTCCTCTCCTGCTCGCGAATCTCCCGACGCCTGCTCTTCTGGCTCGCACTTTTGAAAGCAGGCGCAAGCCCCATGGCGATAAGAAAGTCATTCTACCTATCCACACTCAACATTTGACGGCAACAAACTAGTCTATAACTTGAAACCCTGTGAATACCAGGGTCACATGATAAAAGCAATAAGCATTGTCTTAATTCTTTGCGAGTAAAATAAAAGAAAAACAACACCAGTCCAAGAAGAGCAGAAGAAAATTGCAAATAAATGGGGGATCAATCTCCAGGATACGCAACCTCGCATCCACACTTGGGTACCCCTTTAAGGTAATCTCCTCGTGAATCGCAACAACCTCGTTGTTAAGGGTGGGCGTGCAATATTTGATTCACTTTAGGTGCCCCTCCAACAACGCAGTGTTGCCTCCTAGGAGGGTTTGCATTTCTCCCATAAAAAGGGTGCACTCACATTCCATAACCTCCACTCTCTATTGCAGGTGAGAGTCTGCGGGAAGGTGTTACTTACGAGTAAAACCCTTTCGTCCTGAAGCTCACAGAGCATGAATCCGTATTTCCTGAGCAAGCTCGTGATGTGCTCCGTCAGCTCGGCAATAAAGATCAGTTCGCCCAGAAAGTTCCTGATTACGTCAGGCGAGGGGGGGCGAGTAGGTCGCTGCATCCTCTGACTCACCCCCGATCAAGACGTCCATCACATCCTACAAGAGAGCGAGATCTTAGAAAAAACAAAAATAGTAGCGATTTCTTTAACGTACCATGTGAGGTTTCAACCTCCTTCCTGGGACGGTGCGATGGCAAACTCGGCTGCCCGTCAAATGGGTTGGAGAGTGGCACTATCAGGGATTTTCCTGACTCCACTCATAGGAGGCTAGAGCCAAGACAAGGCTAGGCTATAGGAGCGGGGGGCATCCTTACTTTCTGACATCACTGAGGCGTTGGCGAGTTCCTGGGTAAGGTCGCGAGTCAGAGACTTTGCCGGAGAAGGCATCAAGGTAATTTCAGCATAGGAAGGGACTGTATGGTGGAAGTGTGGTCGATAAATGGCAAGAAGAAGCATGAATCAAGAAGCTACGGGTAAATACGTCTACTTAACGGGCACCTGCATGCGAGTGCCTGGCTCCACCTGGATAACCTCAATTCCCAGGCCATCATCCGCTTGATTCTCCATCTCCCTCTCAATAAAGATGTCAGGCTGCTAAACGCGACACCATAAACTTGCACGAACTCAGTAAAGCAATTTAAATTTAAAAAGAGATTTGTGGAATTTGCACCCTTTAAGAGACGTTAAGACCCAGGCTGAATCCGGGTTTTGGGGGGGAGCGGAGTCCCCTTTGTCCCGACAGGGTCAAGTCGATTTCTTGATGGCTTTATCTTGGACTTGCCTCGTTGGTGTACGAGATGAGTGTTCTGTGGCTATGTCCATCAGGTTCGTCGAGGTTGCTATGTTATTTTCTTTGGCAGCAACGAGACGGATGAGTGCTTCTTTTGAGATCGGCATGATATTGAGAAATAGGCAAGAAAACGAGGATGAGGGGAGAACTCTTGTAGATGGCCTCCCGACCCCCTCTGACATGTATATAAGCTCTGGTGGGAGACACTGAAAGATTCTCATGGTGGGCACTCGCCAAATAACAGAGGTTTGAAAAGTCTTTCCGAGCTTGAGACAAACTTGAAAAAAGTGGGTATTGTGTGCAATCCCATATTTGTCGAATGAGTCCACCCGTCCGTTGCACAAACAGACAACACAAGGCCAAACATACGAGTAGGTGGGGCGAGTGGGGCAAATTGGCATGCACTCGCCCCAAGAAAGGGGTGAGTGGCGAGTCCCTGGACCCTTCGGGCACTCACCACCCAGATGAGTAGGGCAAGACCCAATCGACTCGCCTATTTAGGGGTGAGTTCTCTATTTTTGGGAAGCCCCATTTTGGCCTGCCACTATCCACTCCAAACAACAGTTTTCCGTTGTTGGCAAATCAATTTGGGCTACATTTAATAGAACCAAACAGCGGGATTTCGATATACGCAGATCAATTTCAAAAAACTATAAATAGACCCCCAAGGACATCCTTGGAGAGGACCTCTCACTGGTTTCTCTCTTCTTTGGCTAGCTTTGGTTGACAATAGCTTCAACTCACTGTTCACCGTGGTTTCCGGGTGGTCAGTTGGGAGCTCTCAAGGCCCACCAGGGTGCCCAACTAAGCATTGGCATGGGAGGGGAAGTGTTCTTTGATCTTCCGGGTGTGTCATGTGTGGCAAGACCTCCTCGCTGCAGCTCGGGGATCTGTTTGTAGTTCTGGTCAGAGAGATTTTGAACTCCAAATCTTTAGCTTAGTGTACAGGCTCAGGAGAATTAAGGGAAAGCCACCACTCCAGTCTGAACTCCTCATTGAACCGTGGTTTTCGGGTTCAACAATATTGATGACAAAATCTTATCTGATTGTCTTCTAAATTATGGTGAATACTAATCTTTAAAGACCTGCTTGAAGGCTCTGTTTGGCATGGTGGTGGCTGTCACGAATGTGATGTATCTTCATCCACTTTTATGTTCAAAAATTATCTTTTCATGATAAGTCATAAGTGTTATATTGTCAAACATGCATTCTATGACAACGACGTTTTGTCCAAACTCATCGGAGCAAAAAATAAAAAAAAAAACTATGCCAAATAGAGCCTAAATCTCACCCAATACAAAAATATATTTTCCAACGGGCCAAAAAATGCATGAATGTGTGCGCTTTGAGAAAATAGTCCCCCCTGCTGTAAAGCTCTTGAAATCTTCTACAATTAATATAAATCTCAAGCCCCTATAACTATCCATAAACAAATAATTTTGGGTAGAAAGTGTAAAAATTTGTGATCCGCAGAAAACGAGAAATCAGGCGCAGGAACACTCAACTAATCCCAATTAAACCAAATGCCAATAGAAGAGCAAGAATCTTGTACTATCAAAAAATCTTACAAAGCGAGACATACATGGCGAGACATGAATCGTCGATGCACCCGATGAAAGCAGAAAAAATACAAGAAAAAGAACTAGCCGCACGGTATCAAGGAGAAGTCGTCGACCCTACTGAGCTGCTTAGGCAGTCAGCTGAAGCCGCCTAGTCGCAAGATCACAACCAAGGCGCGCGGATAGCCGGTTATTCCAATACTGAAAAATAACTCCGTCTGCTAATCTGCAAGTCGCCTAACCGCGAGGTCGCCTAGCATCCAGATCCCGCAAACTACTGCTGCTGAACTGAACAAGCCGCCAGAAGCGGATAGCTTATTGAAATGGGAAAGAGTTGCAGAAGAGAATACCGTCTGTCGCATGCCGCGACTTGCTGCTAACTGTTGGTTGCTAACCGCAGAGTCTGCACTATCCCTGACCGAAATCAGAATCAAGTCTCTGGATTTCCAACGCTATCCGCACAACCTGCACAACACAAAGCCGGTCAACTCTTCAAACCGCGCGGATAGAATACCCTGTCTGCAGCAACTACCCAATCTCACTTACTGTTCATTCGTTGTTAATGTTGATGTGATAGGGGGTCCTATTTATAGGCGCATAGAGGAGTGTGATCACCGCTCTAGCTGATAGGATCACCACCCTATCCCACGACGAGCACCAAGCGTATCCGCATAGCTGCGAATACACAACCAGACCGCCGCGACTAGGCTAGACAGCCAGTCCGCCAAGGTCGCACCACCAAGGCCAGATACCAAGTCAATCTGCCTTGTCGCCAAGGCAATGCCAGACTTGATCGCCATACAGCCAAACTCTGTGAATGCAGCACCAGTCCGCCCACCTGCTGACACAGCTCCAGTCCGCACGCGCCTGTCGACACCACTCCAGTATTGATACCCTGAGCCCGCAGCCAAAGCACACAAGGCTGACAGCTGTTGAACTCGGTAGACAGAGATATCAGTCAACGCAAACCGCGCGATCTCCCGGACTGAGTTAGTCTGCACAAACCGGCGAACTCCAGCAACAGTCCACTCTAACTGGCGAACTCCGTGGTTACCATAAACCGCGCCATCAGAGCTAGACCAAGGAACACGCCATGCCGATCTCCTGAGCTCCAGTCCAGTCTGTAACCCGGACTCCATGAACTCCATACGAGTCTGCAGCTCGCCTGAATTGGCGAGCTCCGCGGATAACAACCTTATCCGCTTGGTTATCTTTTGGGAACCATCTGCCTGCTGAACACAAGATGGCTCGGCTAGCCACCACTTCTGTCCGTACAGACCGCGCAAACAGACCGCCCATGCTACCAGAGCACAAGCTAACTGTAGCACCATTGCCGACCTAGCTAACCGTCAGTCCTGTCCGCACAGACCGCACGAAGAGGCTTCCTAGGACGCCACTTTCACTTCAAAATTTTCAACACTCCGCCTTGAAGTGAGAAGTGGTAACCAGTCCCTGCAGTCCCCGTAACCATGAACATGGCCCCGCAGATAGCGGCATCGAGACGATGTCCGCGACATAGTCCTCGCTCTGCATATACCAGACCATAAGGGATCCCTTCAGCACCTCCTGAAAGGAGTCATGCTTCCCTTCGTCTTCTTCTTTAGCTTTAACACCCACTTGTATGTCACAGGAGTAACATCATCAACCTTGGGCATAAGGTCACAAGCCTCGTCTCCCCTAAGGGCAGTCACCTCCTCATCCTTCGCGCTTTCCCACTCCTTGACTCTAGTGGTGCCTACAAAGCTGGAAGGCTCTCACTCGATCAGAGGGCCCGCGAAGAAATAAGAGACCAAGCTCATCGCATTTCCTTCGCTATAACGAGATGGTGGTTTGATGGTCCTCTTCGATCTCCGAAGAGCCTGACTTTTGCTAACCACCTCCGCTGCTTCTTCTGAATCAGCTCCGTTCCCGGGCACACTAGGAGCATCGCTCTCCCTGCTTCCTGAACCAGAAGCATCCGCCCCGGAGCTAGAAACACCTGGAGCTCCTAGTGACACAGGCAGCTCCGCCAGAAGATCCTTAGCAGCCTCCTCCTGCCCGCCATCTGATCTGCTTTCCTGCAGCTCTACAGAGGAGCCACCTCCATATGACGTCAGATCGTCGAAGACTACGTCTCTCGAGACAACGAACTTCTTCATCACTTGATCCATACACTTTCATCACTTCTTCCACTCTTCATAGCCCACAAAGACGAGCTTCATCGCCTTTGGATCTAGCTTTGTCTTGAGAGCATTCGGGATGTGTACGTAGCAGGTCGATCTGAACACTCGAAGATGTCCAACTCCAGGTTTCTCTTTAAACATCATCTCATGAGGAGACTTCATGTTGATCGGACTCAGAGGCATCCGATTGATGATATAAGTTGCACAGGCCATGCCTTCCGCCCAGAAAGACCTTGGAATGACTTTGACATGAAGCCAACACTTGCAGGTCTTTGTTAGATGACGGATCTTCCGCTCTGCTACTCCATTTTGTTGTGGAGTATGAGCACAAGTGAGCTCCCTCTGGATGTCGTGCTTCCTACAGAAGTTATAGAACTCAGTTGAAACGAACTTACCTCTGTTGTCTGTTCTCAACTTCTTCACCCGCAGGCCAAGCCGTCCCTCCACTAGCTCCTTGAACTCCACAATCAAACGGAACATGTCTGACTTCTCCTTCATAAAGTACACCCAAGTGTACCTCATGTACTCATCAATCAAAACCAGCATGTACCTGCTGCCTCCAAGGCTAGTGGTGATGGTCGGCCCCATCAGATCACCATGGATACACTCCAATGATGCTTTACTTCTAGTCTGCAACTTGTTAAACGGAAGGTGATGAGCCTTACCATATTGGCACCCTGCGCAGACATGACTGTCGTAGAAGGATGACAACTTAGGCAAGCCTTTTACAAGGCTCTTCACTCCCATGACTTTCAACTTCTCCATCCCAACGTGTCGCAGCCGCTCATATCAGATAGATGCACTATTGTTGGTCCTCATCCGATCAACATAGGAACTTGTTGACAGTACAATCAAGTCCCTTACCCTTCTCCCTACATGAGCAACGTCATCCTTTATCGCTGACACGTTGCGGAGAAACTTCACTTCTGTCAGACCAAACAGATCGTGATAGACTGCATCTACTGTGTTCGTCACTGATAAGAGGTTCTTCTTTATGCCCGGTACGTGATAGACACTCCTCAAGGTGAGTGGATCATTATCACTACCTAAAGAAATGAAACCCTCCTTCTCGACGACATGAACTATATCATCAACAATTATGATAGCTTCGTTACCTAAGAATGTGTGCAGAGAGGAGAACTTCGACTCGTCCTCGGTGAGGCAGTGACCACACCCTGAGTCCACAATCCAGTCATCTTTGTAGTCGATGGAGGAGAATGCACGGACACATGTGCCTGCCATGAACGCATTCCCCCATCCGACTTCCTCGGCACTGAAACCATCGTCCTCTTTATCTGCAGCATGCCCCGACTACAGCATGACCTTGCAGTCCATCTTGAAGTGACCTGGCTGGTTGCACCTGTAGCACTTAATCCAATCTTTCTTCTTCTTCCAATCACGCTTAGGAGCAGCACTCCCTTCTTGCTGATAAGAAGTTGAAGAACCATCACCAACATCAGTCTTCTTCTTCTTCCATCTCTTCTTCTTCCCTGATAAGAGCACCTCACTGCCTCCTTCAGAGACAGTGATTCCAGCCATCTGTCTAGCTAAGCTTTCATGTGAAGCCAGTAGGTTCTCCAACTCCAACAACGATTGCTGAGTGGCCCAGCCTTGAACAGAAGTGACAAAGGTCACATACTCCTTCCGCAAACTTCGGATTATATGTCTCTTCAACTTCGCCTCTGAAATAGGCTCATCAGGGTACAATGCTGAAATCTCAGTGCACAAATTCTTCATCTCAAGGAAGAATGTTGAGATGGACAAATCTCCCTGAGTGGCACCCGCCAACTCATTCTCAAGGAATTGTAGCCGAGCTACATTCTTCGTGTTGAACAACCCATCAAGGGAAGTCCAAATCTTCGCAGCAGACCGACATCCGATGATGTGGTCGAAGAGTTCCGATGAGATAACCCGCTTGAGAGTAAACTCCGCTTTTGCGTTTGTCTTCATCCAAGCTCTCACCGCATCAGCATTCCAGCGGCAGCAGTAACCTCTTGCCTCTTGTCTCCACAGACGACCGCCCAAAGGTCCTTGCCCAAAAGATAGCTTTTCATACACGACTTCCACTTCTTGAAGTTAGTCGATGTAAGCAGCTCAATTCCAAGACCTCTTGCGAAACCACCCTTCATTGCACTATCTCAGGTTACTGCGACTCCCAGAAGCAATTAAGAAAATTGACGGTTGATCGCTACTCAGCCTCTGATCCCTCTGATACCATGTAAAAATTTGTGATTCGCGAAAAAAAGGAAACTAGGCGCAAGAACACTCAACTAATCTGAGCCCAAGTAAACCAAATGTCAATAGAAGAGAAAGAATCTTGTACTATCAAAACATCTTTACAAAGCGAGGTATACATGGCAAGGCATGATTCGCTGATATACCCGATAGAAGGAGAAAAAATGCAAGGCAAAGAACTAGTCGCGCGATCTCAAGGAGAAGCCGCCGACCCTGCTGAGCTTCCTAAGGAGTCCGCTGAAGTCGCCTAGTTGCAAGACCATAATCAAGCCGTGCAGACAGCCCGTTATTCCAATGCTGAAAAAGAACTCTATCCGCTGATCTGCAAGCCGTCTAACCGTGAGGTCGCCTAGCCATCAGATCCTGCGAACTGCTGCTGCCGAACTGAACAAGCCACCGGAAGCGGACAACTTATTGAACTAAGAAAGAGTTGTAGAAGAGAAGACCGCCTGGTCGTAAGCCGCGACCTGCTGCTAACCGCAGAGTCTGCATTGTCCCTGACCGAAACCAGAACCAGGTCCCTGACTTTCCAGCGTTATCCGCACAACCTGCACAACACAAACCAGGTCAACTCTTCAAACCGCATGTATAGAAAACCATGTCTGCAGCACTACCCAATCTCACTTATTGTTCATTCGATGTTAATATTGATGTGACAGGTGGTCCTATTTATAGGCACGGAGAGGAATGTGATCACTGCCCTAGCTGATAGGATCACCACCCTAGCTGATAGGATCACCACCCTATCCCGCGGCGAGCACCAAGTGTATCCACATAGCCGCGGATACACAACCAGACCGTCACGACTAGGCTAGATAGCTAGTCCACCAAGGTCGCACCACTAAGACCGGAGACCAAGCCAATCTGCCTTGTCGCCAAGGCAATGCCAGACTTGATTGTCATACATCCGGACTCTGCGAATACCGCCCCAATCCGCCCGCCTGCGGACACAGCTCCAGTCCGCAAGCGCCAGCGGACACCACTCCAGCCCGCATACCCCGAGCCTGCAGTCAAAGCACACAAGGCTGACCGCTACCAAACTTGGCAAACAGAGATATCAGTCAGCGCAAACCGCGCGATCTCCCGGACTGAGCCAGTCCGCACAAACCGGCGAAATCCGGCACCAGTCCGCTCTAACCGGCGAACTCAGCGATTACCACCAACTGCGCCACCAGAGCTAGACCAAGGAACACGACATGCCGATCTCCCGAGCTCCAGTCCAGTCCGCAACCCGGACTCCGTGAATTCCATATGAGTCTGCACCTCGCCTGTCTTGGCGAGCTCCGCGGATAGCAGCCCTATCCGCCCGGCTACCTTCTGGGAACCAACTGTCTGCTGAACACAAGCCGGCCTGGCTAGCCGCTACTTCTGTCTGCACAGGCCGCCGAACAGACCACCCATGCTGCCAGAGCACAAGCTAGATGTAGCACCATTGCCGACCTGGCTAGCCGTTAGTCCTGTCCGCACAGACCGCGCGAACAGACCGCCCAGGCCGCCACTTTCACTTCAAAATTTTAAACATAAAATAGGGTTTAACATTGTATCACAAAATCATCCGCTCACTCCCACGTTGCACAATTAAATAATAATAATAATATGATGTGTTAAAGCACAAAAACCCTATAGGCATGTAGGCGTGTTGAGAATATAATCTTACATCGAGAAACACCTGTACTCATGAGCACTTAAGGTAGATCATCAACTCCACCTACTACCACATTAGATTCTAAAGAATAAAAAAAAGAACAGTTGATATAAATGTAAAAGAGTAGAGAGAACCATGCCTCCAACAAAGCCAACAAGTGAAACGAAACAGATAAACGCTCAAGTGAGCCCACAGTCCTGTGATCTTTATTACTAACTTCTGGCGCGGGGAACATCCAGCACGAACTCGCAGACTGCGGATTCGGAGAGGCTGGCGATAACTCTAAATTTTGAGAGCTTCATTTGGACCCTGGATTGGCTGCTATGTATTCGATGAGTTGAGATGCGTTCGATAACTTGTCCGCCTCGCTGCTTGGGATTTCGATGGCAAATTCCTCTTCTGCTGCTTCCATAATTTGGGCAGCCTCCAGCATGTCCACTTGCAAATCCTTCTTAAAATCTGCAGTTGGGCTCACCTGTCCAGCGACAAAATCGAAATTTCAAACATCATAAATAACCAAGTAAATATTTTCCCGCAAGTATATTAGTACAATATCAGTATTGGGAGCGAATACTCTATCAGTATTGCAAGTATTTTAGTACTCTTATCAGTAACAACATTCAAGACTTTATCTCACTATAGTGGGGTCGGCTATATGGATCCCTTGTCACCACTGTGCCCTATCTTTTGTCATAATCTCACTAATGCCTAAGTACATCATGTCTTTCCTTATAGTTTCATTCCAAGTCTTTATCGGTCTACCCCTCCCTCAATTAACATGCCTAGTGACTAGACTCTCACAACGTCTAATAGGTGCCTCTAATGGTCTCCTTTGTACATGTCCAAGCCATCTTAGTCGAGCTTCTCGCATCTTCTCTGCAATTGGTGCTACTCTTGTCTTATCCCCGATACATTCATTCCTAATTCTATCCTGTCTCGTGTGTCCACACATCCACCTAAGCATTCTCATCTCCGCAACTCTCATTTTTTGCTCATGTACACAATTCACTGCCCAACACTCAGAACCATAGAGCATCGCTGGTCTAATTGCAGTACTCTATGAGTATTGCAAGTATTTTAGTACTCTATGAGTAGTATTGTAATACTCGATATGTTAAAGGCTCGAAGTAAAGATATGCCGACTTTTTAACTTCATGTTGCAATGCATACAACAACACTCAAGCCTTTATCACACTATAGTGGGTCAGCTATATGGATCCTTTATCGCCATTGTGCCCTATCTTTTGTCATAATTATGCTGCAATACATGAATCATATAAATTAGTTGTCAATACCTGGACACAATTCTATTTGATGCTTCAACGAGACCAAGAAGTTGAATTTTTCACAAGATGAAATTGAAGTTTGGTAAAAAAAAAATACACAGAAAAGGTGGCCGGTCTTTGGACCACAGCCGCCCAGCTGGCCCCTAGGCCGCCGCCCAATCTTCGCCGCCCGTCCTCCACTACCTCGGTCGTGCAACTTCCGCACCATCACTGACGCTCCCCATACGTATAACCAAAGTCCCATCATGGGTGTACATATAGTGAAATATCGCATCATGGGTGTGCGTATAGAGAAATTTCCATAATGGGTATGCATATAGCGAAACTCCCATCATGGGCGTGTGTACAACGAAATATCGCAGCATGGGTGGGCGTATAGTGAAATTCCCATCATTGGTGTGTGTATAGCGAAACTTCGCATCATGCGTGTGCGTGCAACGAAATTCCCATCATGGGTGTGTGCATAGAGAAATTTCCATCATGGGTCAGTGCATAGCGAAATTCTCATCATTGGTGTGCGTATAGCGAAATTTCCATCACAGATGTGCGTATAGCAATTCCCATCATGGGTGTGCTTATAGCAGAATTCCCATCATGGGTGTGCGTATAGCAAAATATCGCATTATGAGTGTGTGTATAACGAAATTTCCATCATGGGTGTGCGTATAAAGAAATATCGCATCATGGGTGTGTGTATAGCGAAATTCCCATAATGAGTACGTATATCAAATTATATTGTTACGGGTGCCCGGATAACCAAACTCCCTAGCCACTTAATTACGGAAATGTCACCTTCAAAATCTATAAAAGGACCCTCAGGCTCTGATTTGATCTCACCTTGTCTCCTACGCCCAAGAGAGCCTCAGAGGAATCCTTCAAACATCTCTCTACAAATTCGAAGATTTCCACGAATATCTTCGAAGATCGCTTGAAGATCTTCTAATCCCGACTCCGCCGCTCGGGACTAGAGCACCAGTTGCCGCTCCAGATTGCGCTACCGAGCACACTCCGACTCTGCCACTCGGGTCCAGGGCACCAGTTGCCACACCAGATTGCTCCCGACTCCACCGCTCGGGTTCAGAGCACCGGTTGCGCTCCAGATTGCTACCGAGCTCACTATTCCTGACTTCGCCGCTTGGGTCCAGACCAGCAGTTCCCGCTCCAGATTGTTCCAGAGCACATTACTCCCGGCTTCGTCGCTCAAGTCCAGAGCACCAGTTGCCGCTCCAAATTGCTCAAGAGCGCACTACTCCCGAATTCGTCGCTCGGGTCAAGAGCACCAATTGTCGCTACAGATTGTTCCCGAGCACACAATTTCCGACTCCACCGCACGGATCCAAAGCACCAGTTACTTCTCCAGATTGCTTCTGAGCACACTACTCCCGACTCTGGTGCTCGGGTCCAGATCAACAGTTGCTAGTTCCACCATTTTAGATAGCTTTCGAGCACATCCTCTACCATCGTATTTCTTGCCGACTCGAGCAGTTCGAAAAAAATATTGTAATGAGTGGTGGCTGTCACCATCGAGCATTCTGCTAATTGTAACGAGCGGTGGCTTGTCACCCTCGAGCATTCTACCTCATGTAACTCACCAAGAAGATAGTGAAATTTGGTCGGCACAGACCCGGTCCCGTGATTTTTCTCATTTTCGGGATTTTCTCACGTAAAAATCAGCTTGCCAATCGTCAGCGACTTTCTGCGACTATTTGCGACCTTGACTCGCTCACGAGTTAGGACAGTTCGTTTTCACTGGTTCACGAGCAGCTCGAGTGACCCGCAACATATATATAATACAAAATATATATATTATATATAGATCTTTATTAATATATATAGATATATATCTATATTAAATAAAGATATTTAGGTAGTTCTACAATAACAGCATGTCAGTCGGTCACAGAATTGAATTTGCGGAAATGCCCCTCCGCTTCTTCACCGTTTTATAATAATAAAACATATCTACAGCGATTTCTACCGTGGAGGATGCCGCCTCCACCGGCGAACTAAACGGGCACCGCCGACGGGATCACCGGCGTCCGGCAACCCCGTCGACCGTGTCCGGTCAGGGCCCCGCCTGATCCGCCGGCGGCGATGGCCTCCACCGTCGGGTTTATTCCCGCCTTTCTTTTCGTTTTTATATGCAGGGGGTGAGCGGGGAAGAAGTTCTATCGGGGAGGTGGCGGAGAAGAAGGATTAGGGCTCTGCGGAGGTGGCGGAGGGCACATCCAGCAGCATTGCACCCCTCCTCTTCGCACGGACAGTCCACCTCTGGCTTGGCGGAGGTGGAGTGTATGGCACTGGCGGCGGTCACGGGAAAGGTTATTGAACCGAAGGAGGTGTCGACGGTGGCAGCTGGTACGATGTCGTTGGTGACCATGGCGGAGGTTATGAAAGCGGAGGCGGTTGAGCATTGAATTAATAAAGGCAGAGGGGGAGCGGCAGCGGCGGAGGGGCAGAGGGGGGAGCGGCGGCGGCGGAGTGGCAGAGGGGGAAGCGGCGGGATGAATTAATAAAGGTAGAGGAGAGCAGTGGCGGCGGCGGAGGGGAAAGGGGGGAGCAGCGGGATTAATTAAAAAAACTTATGACATTGGGTATATTAAATTTTTTTAAATATTTATAAAAATTTAATAAAAAAATATAATTAAAATCTGAATAATTTAAAATTAATAATAATTTAATAAAAATAATAATAATAAATCAAATAATTTTATAATAATAAACGAGCATATTCGCACGGGCTACGCCCATGCTCGATGCTCTCTGCATCGACAGTACCACGTCAGCGGCAGTACTTTCTCCCAAACACGTCTGCACTCAGATTTGTTGTCCAATATTAATATATATATTATATATAGATAAATTCAAATTGTTCATATTATAATTGCTCATGGATAATTGCTCATTAATTAATTGAAATTATATATATAGCTATTCTATACTTATATATACGAGCATCTTCGCACGGGCTACGCCCGTGCTCGGTTCTCCCGGGCGGCCTTCAGCCGCATAAGACGGGCTTCGCCCGCCTGCGCACGGGCTTCGCCCGTGCATGATGCTCCGGGCGGCCTTCGGCCGCATAGAAGCGGGTGTATTTCTAAAAACTCTGCGCTACCTTAATAACCGTTGGATTAAATCCAACGGTTAAGAAAAACAATACCGAAGCAATTTTTTTAGCATGGGGCGGCTGGCGGCTGCGGGCTCGCAGGCCACCGACCGCCCTGGTATCGTCGGCGTCCACGCCGGCGAGCCCAGGGGGGCCAGTGGTCGGCGAGCCCGCAGCTGCCGGCCTCCCCATGCTAAAAAAAATTTGTTTCGGTATTGTTTTTGTTAACCGTTGGATTTAATACAACGGTTATTAAGGTAGCGCGGACTTTTTGGAAATACGTCCGCTTCTATGCGGCCGAAGGCCACCCGGAGCATCATGCACAGGTGAAGCCCGTGCGCAGGCGGGCGAAGCCCGTCTGATGCGGCCGAAGGCCGCCCGAGAGCATCGAGCACGGGCGTAGCCCATCCGAAGATGCTCGTATATATATATATAGTTATTTCTATGTTTGAAATATGTTCATGTAATAGCTAAGTGGTTTGTTGGTTTCCATCTTCATCAAAATAATTTCAAAATTGGAAAAAATTATTTTGATTAAAAAATATTTTTATTAAGTTTTCAGAATAACTAAATATTTATTTTGATTTAAAAAATGTTTTTTATTTATAAGTACATTGTTAGAATCAGAGAGGAGAATAGAGGAGAATAGAGGAGAATAGAGGAGAATAGTGGAGAATAGTGGAGAATAGCGGAAGAAGAGAGAATTTAGGGTAAGGGTTTGAGAGGAAGTGGGGGAAAATACCCGAATAGTCTTTTGCATGCTCCAGCCGAACAAGCCCTAGAGGTATTTATACCTCTGGGCCAAGAAGAGGTTGGTCGGTACCCCCCAAGTGGGCTGAACTCGCAGGTTCAGCCCCAAGCCATCGCAGTTTAATTGGGGGGGAGGGGGCTTAACAGGTAGGTTCAACCCTATTTTGTACTGCCTCCTTTCGTTGGCGTGCGTATTGCTAACCCATGAAACAGTTGTTATGCGGGGTCATAACATTCCCTCCCCCATCAGCATCCAGATTGTCCTCAAGATGAAAGTCTAGATAAAATTCTCGAAACTATGGCAGATCGATTCATGTGTTGTGCGTCGTGAATAAGTTCTTCCATTTGACGAGGATCTCCAGAAGGTAGTGCGGTACTCGGTACAACACTTTTTACATTTGATGAGCAATATCTCCACTGGGAGCGGTCGCAGTTCCACACAGTGGGTTGCTTCTGGCAGGGTAGGGCACACCTGGACCGTGTTCCCAATCTTCTTTTTCAACAAGGATACATGTAACGTCGGGTGAATACGCGATCCCTCTGGTACAGCCAATTTATATGCAACCTGACCCACTCTTTGGAAGATTCTGAAGGGCCCATAAATCCATAATAGCGAGATGCTAACTTCTGGTTCGCCCTCCGCGACACAGATGTTTGTCTGTAGGGTTGAAGCTTGAGGAAGACCTCATCTCCGACTGTGAACTCACGTTCTGTCCTGTGTTTATCTGCTTGAACCTTCACTCTATTCTGAGCAGCCAGAAGGTTTCCAAGCAGAAGGGCAAGAGTGCGATCCTAACTGCGTAACTCACGATCCACAGCTGGTAGTGTCTGTTGGAGCTTGAGGAGACCGGGCCGACTTATGGCTAACCGCAGCGGTCTATCTATCTCAGCGACCTAGCGGTTTGGCCAAGGGGCCAGGTGGACAGCAGTAGTGGCGGTCTGAGGGATAGTCGCTGCAGCGGTCTAACAGAAAGCCGCAGCAGCGGTCTGGAGGTTAGCAGCAGCGGTCTAAAAGTTAGCCGCAGCGGTTTGGATGAAGCCGCAGCGGTCTGGCAGAAAGCCGCAACATCGGTCTGTCGGTTAGCCGCAGCGGTCTGGATGGAGCCGCAGCGGTTTGGTTGAAGCCGCAGCAGCGGACAGATGGTTAACCGCAACTGCGGTCTGGTGGCAACCCGCGGTTGCAGTCCGATAACTTGCAGCAGCTGTGGTCTGATGGATAGCCGCAATTGCGGTCTGGTGGCAACCTGCAGTTGCGGTCTGTCGGCCTGTACCAGCTGTCTTCCCTGACAGTATGACGACTTTCCTTAGTTATCGCTTGATGTCATGTTATTTGTTGTATAGTGGGCAGTTTGACCATGTCAAACCGCTTAGACCGCCCGACTTGTATTTAGTCCCACACCGATTGTTGTATTCTCTCATCTCCCCCGATTTCTATAAATAAGGGGGCATACCTATGTAATGATTATCTTTTTGGAGCAATAAAATTTTAGGTTTATTTAGCTCTTTTTACATTCAGAGCTAACTGATCATTTGCTCCAAATAGATCGTGGTTTGTTTGTTTAACCGCGCGGCCTCTTCTTCCGGCTTCTTTCCCTCCCTTATTCCCTTCCTTGCTGGTCGCTTTGTTTGCGACTTGATTCTTGCGTGCTTGTATGTTCGCGCGGCTTCTAATCTCGCGGCGCCTTCTCTAACCGTTGCGGGCTCCGCATCCTGGTCGCGGCTTCTTTTCTTTCCGCTGGTGTGTTGTCACCTTGACCGTGCAGTCTTTTCTCTTCTCGCTGCTTGTCTAACCGCGCAGTCTCTCTTCCCTGTTGCGGGTCCGCATTTTGGTCGCGGCATCTTTCAAACCGCTGGTGTGTTGACACCAAGACCGTGCGGTCTCGCCTCTTGTTCGCGCGGTTTGTTTGCGCTTTTGTTCGTGCAGTTTGTTTTGTGAAACCGTGCGGTTTCTATCTTTTTCTATGGACACTCCTTCCTCTTCTACTCTCTCTGTTCCTCCTTCTCTTTCTACTTCCTCCTTCTCTACTTCTGGTAGTTTGGGGACTGTTTCGAAGCTTACAGGTCCAAATTACCCTAACTGGAGTGTATCCTTCATTTTTCTCTTGCGTTCTCAGCGCAAACGTCATCATTTGACTAATGACCCTCTTACTTCTGGATCTGTTTCTTTTGATGATTGAGATGCTTCTGATGCGTTGGTACGGACTTGGTTGGCTAACAGTTTGTCTGACGAGTGCCTTCCTGTCATCCGGCATGATCTGACGGTCAAGGTTTCCTGGAATCATCTTGTCGCCTTATATTCAAAGGGAGCCCAAACTTCACGCATTTATACTCTGTATGCCGATCTTTTCGCTCGACCAGTCATGACTCTTGCTTCTGCCTATCAGGAGGTTCAGGCTCTTGGTGATGAACTTCTTCAGCATCGACCTTTTTCTGCTGATCTGGCTGAGCAACATCGACATTTTCAGGAGCTTCTTGTTGTTTGCTATCTGCTTCGCCTACCAGATTCCTATGATATGATCCGCCAGCAAATTCTTGGAGAAGTGGATACTCCGACTCTGGATGCAACTGCTGCTAGGATATCTGCTGTTAATACTCTTCTTCAGCGTCCTTTGTTCTCCTCTCCGTCTCTGTCTCCTGATCTTGTGGCTCATCCAGCTCGTCATGACATCTCTGGTGGTCGTGGTGGTCGTGGTGGTCGTGGTGGCCGTACTGGTGGTCGTGATGGTGTCCGTGGTTACTCCAAGCATCTTTGTTCTCATTGTGGCCGACTTGGTCATTTGGTTGATCGGAGTTGGACAAGGTATCCTCATCTTTGCCCAACATCCGCTGATTCCTCCAAGCCGTCCACGTCTTCTCTTGCTACTTCTGGGACTGCTCAGTTGGCTACTACGGGCAGGTGGCTTATTGATTTTGGTGCTACAAATCATACGACCAGCAATTCTCGTCTTTTCTCTTCTCTTGACAAGAGCAACTGGTTACCTCCGGTTCTTATCGTGGATGGTTCTCCATCTCCGGTTTGTGGGTTTGGCACAGTGCATATTACTCACTCTCTTCAGCTGCAGGATACCCTTTATGTCTCGAATTTTTCGTGCAACCTTCTTTCTGTTACTGCTCTTTGTAAACAGTTGCATTGTGAAGCTATTTTTACTGTCTCTATTGTGCTTTTCAGATTCCTCATTCCAAGGAGGTGATTATTATTGGGACTGAGAGCGGCGGCTTGTTCTATCTTGATACTGCTTCTGCATTTTCTATCTCTTCTTCTCTGCTTCAGTGACATCTTCGCCTTGGGCATCCTCCTACTCGGATTCTTTTTCTACTTCTGCCAGATTTACCTCGCGGCGAATCTACTCTGGATTGTGAAGCTTGTCAATTTGGCAAGCATCACCGATCTTCTTTTCCTGCTAAGCATGACTGCAGTTCTCGTCCTTTTGATTTAGTTCATTCTGATGTTTGGGGTCCTGCTCTCCTTCAAACTATTGGTAGGGGTAGTTTATATTTTGTTACATTCATATATGATTTTTCCATGAGTACGTGGTTATATTTGTTACGCGAGTGTTCTGAGATTTTTTCGGTTTTTTCTGCTTTTTATAATGAAATTTGTACACAATTTGATACTTCTATTAAAACTCTTTGTACTGATAATGCTAAGGAATACCTTAGTCATCAGTTTACTTCGTTTTGTTTGCATCATGACATTGTCCATCAAACTACTTGCCCTTATACTTCTCAACAGAATGACGTTGTTGAACGTAAGAATCGTCATATTTTGGATGTGGCTCGTAGTCTTCTTACTCATATGCATGATCCTCGGTCTTATTGGGGTCATGCGGTTCTTCTTTCTTGTTTTCTCATTAATCGAGTTCCGTCTTCGGTTCTCAATGGAAAAACTCCTTTTCCATTCTTAATCCTAATGTGACACCTTTTTCGTTACCTCTTCGTGTCTTTTGTTGCACAGCGTTTGTCCACTCTCCTGCTTCGGGACGTGACAAACTCTCTCCTCATTTTGTTAAGTGCATCTTTTTGAGCTACTGTCCGACACAGAAAGGGTATCGCTGTTTTGATCCTATTCTTCGGAAACAGTATGCGTCGGCAGATGTTACTTTCTTTGAGAATGCTCCATTCTTTTCTTCTCCTTCTCTTCCTCCTTCTGATGGTTCTTCTCTCGATGTACCGGCACCTCTTCCGAAGCCTGCACTGCTTTCTTCTCCACCTATTTCTGATTCTTCTCCTTCTGACTCCTCTACTGTCCCTGCTTCCTCTCTTGAAGCGATGCAACCAGCTCCCAGGCCAGTAGTCTCTTCTTTGGATGGGGCTGATACAGTAGACAGGTCAGATCTCGATCTTCCGATTGCTCTTCAGAAAGGTGTTCGCTCCTGCACCCAACATCCTCTTCAGGTTGTGGTCTCTTATGCTCAGCTCTCTCCTTCGTCTAGGAGCTTTGCTCTGGCTCTCTTGACTAATATTGTTCCCGCCTCGTATCAAGATGCTCTTGTTATCCCGCATTGGAAGGCAACTATGGATGAAGAGATGTGTACTCTTACTAAACGGGGTACTTGGACTCTTGTTCCTACACATCTAGGTGCTGATGTGGTTGGTTGTCGCTGGTTCTTTGTCATTAAGTTTCTCCATGATGGCTCTATTGATCGTTACAAGGCCCGGCTTGTTGCCAAAGGTTTTATACAGACTTATGATGTGGATTTCTTTGATACTTTCTCTCTTGTGGCAAGGATTACTACAATCTGTATGCTCTTTTCAGTGGTCATCAACAGAGACTGGGAAATGTCTCAGTTGAATGTGAAGAATGTTTTTTATGGTGATTTACAGGTAACTGTCTATATGGAACAACCTCCTGGGTATGTTGCTCAGGGGGAGTCTCAGGTCTGTAAACTGTGAAAGGCGATCTACGATCTTAAGCAAAGTCTCAGGGCCTAGTTTGACAAGTTCAATGAGGTCATTTCGTTGGTTGGTTTTGCTCGAAGTGCTGCGGATCACTCATTATTCATTCGTAAGTCATCAACCTGTCTTGTTGTCCTTGTTGTTTATGTGGATGATATTCTTCTCACAGGAGATGATAGAAAATGTGTGGATATGGCAAAGAAGCATCTTCTTCAGCATTTTGTTACTAAAGATATGGGATCTTCGAAATATTTCTTGGGCATCGAAATATCTAGGAAACCAGGGTCTATTGTTCTTTCACAGAGAAAGTATGTCTTTGACCTCTTAAAAGAGAAAGGCCTCCTTGGGGCCAAACATGCTCGTTCTCCGATGTTGGTTGGAGATGACAAGTGTTGGAGTGAGGACTCACCTCTTCTTGAGGATGTCACCAGGTGCAGACGGCTTGTGGGAAAACTCATTTATCTGACAGTCACAAGACCGGATATTTGCTATGCAGTGGGAAGAGTGAGTCAGTTTATGCAAGCTCCTAAGGAGTGTCATCTGCAGTCGGCAATGAAGATTCTAGAGTATGTGAAAAAGTGCTGCAGGGAAAGAACTTCTGTTTCAGAAAAGGGGACATTTGAGGGTTGAGACATATTCTGATGCGAGGTATGCAGATGATAAGGAAGATAGAAATTCCACATCTGGGTTCTGTACTTTTGTTAGCGGGAATTTGGTCAGCTGGAAGAGCAAGAAACAAGTTGTTGTCTCCAAGTCAAGCGCAGAAGCTGAGCATAGGAGCATGACTCAAACTACTTGCGAGCTGAAGTGGTTACGAACACTTATGCTTGATTTTGGAGAGCTTTATGATCATCCTCTGCCAATGTTTTGTGACAACAAGCCAGCCATATATATCTCGAGGAATCCTGTCTTTCATGAGAGAACGAAGCATATCGAGGTTGATTGCCAATCTTCAGTTACACCTTCTGAGGAGGTTTGTAGCAAGCTGTGCATGGTAGATATATATGCTCCAGCTTGAGGGGGAGTGTTGGATCTTGAGGAGACAGGGCGGACTTATGTCTAACCGCAGCGATCTATCTATCTCAGCGACCTAACGGTTTGCTCAAGCGGTCAGGTGGGCAGCAACTGTGGCGGTTTGAGGGATAATCGCTGCAGCGATCTGACAGAAAGCCGCAGCAGCGGTCTGGAGGTTAGCAGCAGCGGTCTGGAGGTTAGCCGCAGCGGTCTGGATGAAGCCGCAGCGGTCTGGCAGAAAGCCGCAGCATCGGTCTATCGGTTAGCCGCAGCATCGGTCTATCGGTTAGCCGCAGCATCGGTCTATCGGTTAGCCGCAACGGTCTGGACGGAGCCGCAGCGGTCTGGTTGAAGCCGCAGCAGCGGACAGATGGTTAACCGCAACTGCGGTCTGGTGGCAACCCGCGGTTGCAGTCCGATAGCTTGCAGCAGCTGGGGTCTGATGGATAGCCGCAACTGCAGTCTGGTGGCAACCCGTAGTTGCGGTCTGGCGGCCTGTACCAGTGGTATTCCCTGACAGTATGGCGACTTTCCTTAGTTGCCGCTTGATGTCTTATTATTTATTGTATAGTGGGCGGTTTGACCATGTCAAACCGCTCAGACCGCCCGACTTGTATTTAGTCCCACATCGGTTGTTGTATTCTCTCATCTCTCCCGATTTCTATAAATAAGGGGACATACCTATGTAATGATTATCTTTTTAGAGTAATAAAATTTTTGATTTATTTAGCTCTTTTTACAGTGTCATTCCCCCTGGTTAATACGTCCCCAAGGTCGGGCCGGAGCGTCTGTACATAACTTCAAAAAGAGTGAGTTTACTTGCAGTGTGGTAGGAGATGCTGTAGCAGTATTCGACCCAATGAAGCTAACGGGTCTAGGTGCAGGGTGCGCCCATTGCGAAACATCGTAGTTACGTCTCGACCCCAGATTAAGTACACCTCTGTGACTCCGTCTGTCCGTTTGTTTGAGTGTGGTGGGCGGTGCTCATGCACAGACGAGTACACTGTTGCCAGAATATCTCATTCCAAAAGTTGCTCACAAACACAGTATTCTGATTCGAGATCATGGCCTAAGGAATATCGTGAAGTTGGACGATCTCCCGCACAAACAAATCGGGTACTGATTCCCCCGTATAGGGATGGCTCAAGGCCAAGAAGTGGCCGTACTAGGACAGCTTATCCACCACGATCAGGATAAGGGTATTTCCTTGAGATTTTGGCAGGTCGTCGATGAAGTCCATAGAAACTGTGTCCCAAATTTGTTGTGGAATCTCCAGGGGGTAAGCAGACCCGCTGTCGTGCAACATGATGATCTTCCATGGTGATGAAGATGGCACGACCACCCTGCCGTGGTAGTTCAAGTGTCAATTCTGAAAGTGAAACCATGAATTGGTGGTCTGCCCTTGCTGAAACGCCTCCATAATTGAGCACAGGTCTGGGTGAAGGATCTCCTCTCGTATGTCGTCTAAAGCCCCGAGCAGCGGCACTGAGATGTGGTGAAGTGTCCCCTTTGGTATGCGGGAAAGTGCATCTGCAACCACGTTTTCTTTCCCATGTTTGTAGACGATCTCGTAGTCATAGCCCAACAACATCGTTACCCACTTTTCCTGCAGAAGAGAGCTCACCCGCTGCTCCAGGAAATGCTTCAGGCCCCAGGGTCACGACATATATAATGGTCGGCATTTCCTTCTCGTAGGTAGATAAGCCCAGTGTCTGTGGCGCCAAAGCCTTGTTGAAGCAGGCTATCAGTCGCCCCTCTTGCATGAGGACGGCCCCAATCCCCACTCCTGACGCATCGATCTCCAGGACAAACCCCTTCGTGAAATCGGATAGAGCTAGCACCAGTGTGGTAGTCATCACTATCTTGAGAGCCTGGAACACCTTTTTCACCTCCTCTTGCCAGCTAAATGCATCCTTGTGTAGCAATTGTGTCAACGGTCGTGCTATCTTTCTATGATACTTCACGAACCATCGGTAGTAGTCTGTCAGCCCAAGGAAGCCGTGAAGTGCTCGAATCGTGCGCGGTTGGGGCCATGTCTGCATGTTTTCAATCTTCTTCGGATAGGCATGGACACCTTGTTCTGAGACTATGCGACCCAAATATTCGACCTCTTCTTGCGCAAAGGATCATTTGGAGAGCTTGGCGTAGAGCTGGTGTTGACGGAGGATCACGAACGCTTGCTCCACATGTTTGAGATGATCCCAACTGGCGTTGTAGATCAAAATGTTATAAAAAAATCAATGCAGACCTGCGGAGGAGGGGCCGGAAGATCTCGTTCATCACCGTCTGGAACGTCGATGTCGTATTAGAGAGTCTGAAAGGCATCACGAGAAACTCGTAGTGTCCGTCGTGTGTCCGGAAGGCTATCATGTAGATATCTTCTTCCTTCATCCTTATTTGATGGTAGCTCGAGCGCATATCCAGCTTTGTGAACAGGCGTGCTCCATGCAATTCGCCGAACAACTCTTATACCATGGGAATGAGAAACTTGCCCTTGATGGTGGAACTATTCAGGCCGCGGTGGTGAATACAAAACCTCCTTGAGTCATCCTTTTTCTTCACCAGAATGATGGGTGAGGAAAAAAGAACTGGTGTTGGCTCTGATAATTCCCGCCGCTAGCATCTCCTTAACGTTATGCTCTATCTCTGTCTTTTGTATGTGTGGGTAGCAGTATGGTCGAATGTTGGTCGGCTCGGCTCCTTCCTTGAGGTTGATCTGGTGGTCGCTAAATCTCTGTGGCAGAAGTGAGTGGAGCTCCTAGAAAATCTCTGAGTATTGCCCTAGCAAGGACTGCACCTGCTCTGGCACCTCATGTGGAGAAGCAGGTCGTAGTATAAGCTCTGTGATCACTGTCATAGGATCTTCTTAGGCCCGCAACCATTCTAAGCATAAAAAAGAAACCTCCTTCATGAGTGAGGTTTTGAGTCCATTCAGACTGTAGTCCTTCCCACCCTGAGTAAACTTCATAGTCATGTGGTGTCAGTCCAGTGTTACCTTCCCCAACTGTTGTAGCCATTGGACCCCCAGAACCATGTCAAACCCCTTAATATGCAACAAGTAAACTTCTAACCGGCATAAGTACCCTCCTACCCGGAGTTCCACTCCCTCCATAACTTCTTCACATTGCAACTTGTTGTCGTCGACTACTATAACCTGGAAGGAAGCGTCACGGTTGACCTCAAGGCCCAACCTCTGGGCAACTGCGGGGTTGATGAAGTTGTGTGTGTTGCCACTATCAATCAAGATGGTCACTTTCTGTTGGAGGATCCTCCTGGTGATTCACATAGTCAGAGCTATGGTCCCTCCCTCCATCGCCTGGATGAATACGCCAGACTCAGCCAGGTCGAGGTTTTCTTCTTATTCATCTCCCTCGCCTTCCGCTCCCCCATCTCCTTTTTCCCTCAGCATGTATATCTAGATCATCTGACATTTATGTCTGGGGCCATATTTCTCATCGTAGCTGAAACACGGCCCATTTTTTCGCCTTATCTATAGCTCATGCCATGTTAGTTTATTCACCGATGCCTTTGCTGTCGTAGTTTGTTCCCTTCTGACCGTTGGCGGGTTCATCGTACTCTTTCCATTGGCCATCCTTGCCCTCTGTTAGTTAAAGCACTCCACCTAAATTCGGGCCAAACTGATGGCGAGGTTCAAGCCGCGCGACATGTACGCATGGACCTCATACCTAATGTGCTCCTTCAGTCCGGAGACAAAACAACTTAGGAGTGTCCTCTCCTCCCACTACACCCTGTTCAAAAATCTTTTGAACTTTGTACGGTATTCCATTATTGAACCCCTCTGCTTCAATTTCTGGAGAAGGGTCTCAATATCTTAATACTCGAGGGGCCCGAATCTGGATGTGAAACCGTTAACGAAATCGGCCCAGGGGGGTCCACTGGAAAGTGTTATTTTCGAGGGGAAAAGAAGCCAGTTGCACCTACTGCTCCTCTGGGATCTCCTGGTAGTTGCAAAACAGCTCCGCCTTTTGCACCCATTCCAAAGCATCACCTCCCTTGAATTTTGGATAATTCATGCGCAAAAGTTTAGGTGGCAAGTACGGCCACGGATGTAGCTGTTCGTGAAAGCCCTGCTCCTGGCTATTGCCAAGAGGTCGTCGACGCTCGGTCAGTTCCTGCAAGTATTCCCTGTACTCCCTGTACTGATTTTCGAACCGCACCGCCGTCGGTGGGGGTTGACCGTCCCACCTGTGGCCCTCCCGAGCCCAGCCGGTCTATCCCGCTATTCCGGGAGTGGGAAGTATCACGTCCCGAGGATGGTAGAACACTGCTCCGAGTCGACATTCCTCCGGTCATTCCTCATGTCTCATGTAAAAGCCCCAGGGACAGAAATCCCTTCCGTCAGCGCAGATCCCGCCTCCCTGAACCCCGTTGTTCCCTGCCTGTGTCGGCAAGAGCCTACCGCGCGTCTGTCGTCCCAGCCAAACCCTACGACGCCCATTCCGATTCAATCTGTAAGGCCGATTGGGTCTTCGTTACCCTCCTATGGAAAAATCGGTATTTGATGGCCGCTGGATTCACTCGTTACCACTGTTTTTCCCTTTAGATTTTGGGACAACAAATTTTTGATCTCTTCCATGCGTACATCTAGTCGTTCTTCCAAACGTTTCTCTGATGCCCTCAGTTTTTCTTCAATGTTGTCGCTGTGTCTGTCAATCCGGTGTAGTTTTCCTCTAGGGTTGCTAGCCTAGCTGATTCCTCCTGCGAGTGAGTCACCATGGCGTAGAATCGAATGCTCTGATACCAAATGTTTGGATCGAAGAGGAGAAAAGTGGAGAATAGAGGAGGAAGAGAGAATTTAGGGTTAGGGTTTGAGAGGAAGAGAGGGAAAAAACCTAAAGAGTCTTTTGCATGCCCCAGCTGAACATGCCCTAGAGATATTTATACCTATGGGCCAAGAGTGGGTCGCTCCCCACCCCCACCCCCACCCCACCCCACCCAAGTGGGCTGAACTCGCTGATTCAGCTCAAGCCGTCACAGTTTAATTGGGGGGGCTGAACCGGTAGGTTCAGTTCTTTTTTGTGTTGTCTCCTTCCGCCGACGCTCATATTACTGACCCTTGAAACGGTTGTTATACGGGGTCATAACATACATGTAATGCATGTAAGTAAGTTTGGCTAAATTGATTCCATGTATTTACTTTAGTTTGATCAATCCATATAATACAATCAGTATCACATGATAAAATGACAAAGATCGTAAAGTAGTTAGAATAATCTATTCCTTCCTTTATTCTTTCCGCATTTGACTTTTTCCGGTCAAAATTACAGTTTGACTAGAATTAGCTCTTATTCTGCTTCAAGGAATTAGTTATTATTCATGTCAGATGTAATTAGCTAATTCCGCATCCAATGTTAGCCGGAGGTAGGATCTCGCGAGCGAAGGGAGGGGGAAGGCGAGGAGCGAGCGGCAAACTTGGGGGGAGGGGGGAAGCAGCAAACCGAAATTTGGGCAACAAGAGCGATATCGTTGGGTCGGCTCCTCAAATTCTAAATTCCAAATTCAAATAAACTAAGCATACAAATAAGTTCACATATTCTCCATTATATAAGGGAGAGACCAGCTCGGCCGATCGGCCGAATAACACGAATAAAATAATAGTAAATAAAAACATGGACGATAAACCGAGGGAGCCCGTCGATACACGCTCGGCTCATGCCGTTTTCATTCCTCTCGTGCGCCTAGTATAAACACGCGCGAAGCGCCTTCCTTCGACCGGTTCCACCCCGTCGTTTCAACCATCCTAGGGTTCTCAACGACCTTGTCCTCAAGGTCAAAATCTGAAAACTAGACGTTCATTTCCTCCGCCAAGATCCACCCCGTCGTTTCAACCATCCTAGGGTTCTCAACGACCTTGTCCTCAAGGTCAAAATCTGAAAACTAGACGTTCATTTCCTCCGCCAATTTTAGGTTTATTTAGCTCTTTTTACATTCAGAGCTAACTGATCATTTGCTCCAAATAGATCGTGGTTTGTTTGTTTAACCGCGCGGCCTCTTCTTCCGGCTTCTTTCCCTCCCTTATTCCCTTCCTTGCTGGTCGCTTTGTTTGCGACTTGATTCTTGCGCGCTTGTATGTTCGCGCGGCTTCTAATCTCGCGGCGCCTTCTCTAACCGTTGTGGGCTCCGCATCCTGGTCGCGGCTTCTTTTCTTTCCGCTGGTGTGTTGTCACCTTGACCGTGCAGTCTTTTCTCTTCTCGCTGCTTGTCTAACCGCGCAGTCTCTCTTCCCTGTTGCGGGTCCGCATTTTGGTCGCGGCATCTTTCAAACCGCTGGTGTGTTAACACCAAGACCGTGCGGTCTCGCCTCTTGTTCGTGCGGTTTGTTTGCGCTTTTGTTCGTGCAGTTTGTTTTGTGAAACCGTGCGGTTTCTATCTTTTTCTATGGACACTCCTTCCTCTTCTACTCTCTCTGTTCCTCCTTCTCTTTCTACTTCCTCCTTCTCTACTTCTGGTAGTTTGGGGACTGTTTCGAAGCTTACAGGTCCAAATTACCCTAACTGGAGTGTATACTTCATTTTTCTCTTGCGTCCTCAGCGCAAACGTCATCATTTGACTGATGACCCTCCTACTTCTGGATCTGTTTCTTTTGATGATTGAGATGCTTCTGATGCGTTGGTGCGGACTTGGTTGGCTAACAGTTTGTCTGATGAGTGCCTTCCTGTCATCCGGCATGATCTGACGGTCAAGGTTTCCTGGAATCATCTTGTCGCCTTATATTCAAAGGGAGCCCAAACTTCACGCATTTATACTCTGTATGCCGATCTTTTCGCTCGACCAGTCATGACTCTTGCTTCTGCCTATCAGGAGGTTCAGGCTCTTGGTGATGAACTTCTTCAGCATCGACCTTTTTCTGCTGATCTGGCTGAGCAACATCGACATTTTCAGGAGCTTCTTGTTGTTTGCTATCTGCTTCGCCTACCAGATTCCTATGATATGATCCGCCAGCAAATTCTTGGAGAAGTGGATACTCCAACTCTGGATGCAACTGCTGCTAGGATATCTGCTGTTAATACTCTTCTTCAGCGTCCTTTGTTCTCCTCTCCGTCTCTGTCTCCTGATCTTGTGGCTCATCCAGCTCGTCATGACATCTCTGGTGGTCGTGGTGGTCGTGGTGGCCGTACTGGTGGTCGTGATGGTGTCCGTGGTTACTCCAAGCATCTTTGTTCTCATTGTGGCCGACTTGGTCATTTGGTTGATCGGAGTTGGACAAGGTATCCTCATCTTTGCCCAACATCCGCTGATTCCTCCAAGTCGTCCACGTCTTCTCTTGCTACTTCTGGGACTGCTCAGTTGACTACTACGGGCAGGTGGCTTATTGATTTTGGTGCTACAAATCATATGAACGGCAATTCTCGTCTTTTCTCTTCTCTTGACAAGAGCAACTGGTTACCTCCGGTTCTTATCGTGGATGGTTCTCCATCTCCGGTTTGTGGGTCTGGCACAGTGCATATTACTCACTCTCTTCAGCTGCAGGATACCCTTTATGTCTCGAATTTTTCGTGCAACCTTCTTTCTGTTACCGCTCTTTGTAAACAATTGCATTGTGAAGCTATTTTTACTTTCTCTATTGTGCTTTTCAGATTCCTCATTCCAAGGAGGTGATTATTATTGGGACTGAGAGCGGCGGCTTGTTCTACCTTGATACTGCTTCTGCATTTTCTATCTTTTCTTCTCTGCTTCAGTGACATCTTCGCCTTGGGCATCCTCCTATTCGGATTCTTTTTCAACTTCTGCCAGATTTACCTCGCGGCGAATCTACTCTGGATTGTGAAGCTTGTCAATTTGGCAAGCATCACCAATCTTCTTTTCCTGCTAAGCATGACTGCAGTTCTCGTCCTTTTGATTTAGTTCATTCTGATGTTTGGGGTCCTGCTCTCCTTCAAACTATTGGTAGGGGTAGTTTATATTTTGTTACATTCATATATGATTTTTCCATGAGTACGTGGTTATATTTGTTACGCGAGTGTTCTGAGATTTTTTCGGTTTTTTCTGCTTTTTATAATGAAATTCGTACACAATTTGATACCCCTATTAAAACTCTTTGTACTGATAATGCTAAGGAATACCTTAGTCATCAGTTTACTTCGTTTTGTTTGGATCATGACATTGTCCATCAAACTACTTGCTCTTATACTTCTCAACAGAATGACGTTGTTGAACGTAAGAATCGTCATCTTTTGGATGTGGCTCGTAGTCTTCTTACTCATATGCATGATCCTCGGTCTTATTGGGGTCATGCGGTTCTTCTTTCTTGTTTTCTCATTAATCGAGTTCCGTCTTCGGTTCTCAATGGAAAAACTCCTTTTCCATTCTTAATCCTAATGTGACACCTTTTTCGTTACCTCTTCGTGTCTTTTGTTGCACAGCGTTTGTCCACTCTCCTGCTTCGGGACATGACAAACTCTCTCCTCATTTTGTTAAGTGCATCTTTTTGAGCTACTGTCCGACACAGAAAGGGTATCGCTGTTTTGATCCTATTCTTCGGAAACAGTATGCGTCGGCAGATGTTACTTTCTTTGAGAATGCTCCATTCTTTTCTTCTCCTTCTCTTCCTCCTTCTGATGGTTCTTCTCTCGATGTACCGGCACCTCTTCCGGAGCCTGCACTGCTTTCTTCTCCATCTATTTCTGATTCTTCTCCTTCTGACTCCTCTACTGTCCCTGCTTCCTCTCTTGAACCGATGCAACCAGCTCCCAGGCCAGTAGTCTCTTCTTTGGATGGGGCTGATACAGTAGACAGGTCAGATCTCGATCTTCCGATTGCTCTTCAGAAAGGTGTTCGCTCCTGCACCCAACATCCTCTTCAGGTTGTGGTCTCTTATGCTCAGCTCTCTCCTTCGTCTAGGAGCTTTGTTCTGGCTCTCTTGACTAATATTGTTCCCGCCTCGTATCAAGATGCTCTTGTTATCCCGCATTGGAAGGCAACTATGGATGAAGAGATGCGTACTCTTACTGAACGGGGTACTTGGACTCTTGTTCCTACACATCTAGGTGCTGATGTGGTTGGTTGTCGCTGGTTCTTTGTCATTAAGTTTCTCCATGATGGCTCTATTGATCGTTATAAGGCCCGGCTTGTTGCCAAAGGTTTTATACAGACTTATGATGTGGATTTCTTTGATACTTTCTCTCTTGTGGCAAGGATTACTACAATCTGTATGCTCTTTTCAGTGGTCATCAACAGAGACTGGGAAATGTCTCAGTTGAATGTGAAGAATGTTTTTTTATGGTGATTTACAGGTAACTGTCTATATGGAACAACCTCCTGGGTATGTTGTTCAGGGGGAGTCTCAGGTCTGTAAACTGTGAAAGGCGATCTACGGTCTTAAGCAAAGTCTCAGGGCCTAGTTTGACAAGTTCAATGAGGTCATTTCGTTGGTTGGTTTTGCTCGAAGTGCTGCGGATCACTCATTATTCATTCGTAAGTCATCAGCCTGTCTTGTTGTCCTTGTTGTTTATGTGGATGATATTCTTCTCACAGGAGATGATAGAAAATGTGTGGATATGACAAAGAAGCATCTTCTTCAGCATTTTGTTACTAAAGATATGGGATCTCCGAAATATTTCTTGGGCATCGAAATATCTAGGAAACCAGGGTCTATTGTTTTTTCACAGAGAAAGTATGTCTTTGACCTCTTAAAAGAGAAAGGCCTCCTTGGGGCCAAACATGCTCGTTCTCCGATGTTGGTTGGAGATGACAAGTGTTGGAGTGAGGACTCACCTCTTCTTGAGGATGTCACCAGGTGCAGACGGCTTGTGGGAAAACTCATTTATCTGATAGTCACAAGACCGGATATTTGCTATGCAGTGGGAAGAGTGAGTCAGTTTATGCAAGCTCCTAAGGAGTGTCATCTGCAGTCGGCAATGAAGATTCTAGAGTATGTGAAAAAGTGCTGCAGGGAAAGAACTTCTGTTTCAGAAAAGGGGACATTTGAGGGTTGAGACATATTCTGATGCGAGGTATGCAGATAATAAGGAAGATAGAAATTCCACATCTGGGTTCTGTACTTTTGTTAGCGGGAATTTGGTCAACTGGAAGAGCAAGAAACAAGTTGTTGTCTCCAGGTCAAGCGCAGAAGCTGAGCATAGGAGCATGACTCAAACTACTTGCGAGCTGAAGTGGTTACGAACACTTATGCTTGATTTTGGAGAGCTTTATGATCATCCTCTGCCAATGTTTTGTGACAACAAGCCAGCCATATATATCTCGAGGAATCCTGTCTTTCATGAGAGAACGAAGCATATCGAGGTTGATTGCCAATCTTCAGTTACACCTTCTGAGGAGGTTTGTAGCAAGCTGTGCATGGTAGATATATATGCTCCAGCTTGAGGGGGAGTGTTGGATCTTGAGGAGACAGGGCGGACTTATGTCTAACCGCAGCGATCTATCTATCTCAGCGACCTAACGGTTTGCTCAAGCGGTCAGGTGGACAGCAACTGTGGCGGTTTGAGGGATAATCGCTGCAGCGATCTGACAGAAAGCCGCAGCAGCGGTCTGGAGGTTAGCAGCAGCGGTCTGGAGGTTAGCCGCAGCGGTCTGGATGAAGCCGCGGCGGTCTGGCAGAAAGCCGAAGCATCGGTCTATCGGTTAGCCGCAGCATCGGTCTATCGGTTAGCCGCAGCATCGGTCTATCGGTTAGCCGCAACGGTCTGGACGGAGCCGCAGCGGTCTGGTTGAAGCCGCAGCAGCGGACAGATGGTTAACCGCAACTGCGGTCTGGTGGCAACCCGCGGTTGCAGTCCGATAGCTTGCAGCAGCTGGGGTCTGATGGATAGCCGCAACTGCAGTCTGGTGGCAACCCGTAGTTGCGGTCTGGCGGCCTGTACCAGTGGTATTCCCTGACAGTATGGCGACTTTCCTTAGTTGCCGCTTGATGTCTTATTATTTATTGTATAGTGGGCGGTTTGACCATGTCAAACCGCTCAGACCGCCCGACTTGTATTTAGTCCCACATCGGTTGTTGTATTCTCTCATCTCTCCCGATTTCTATAAATAAGGGGACATACCTATGTAATGATTATCTTTTTAGAGTAATAAAATTTTTGATTTATTTAGCTCTTTTTACAGTGTCATTCCCCCTGGTTAATACGTCCCCAAGGTCGGGTCGGAGCGTCTGTACATAACTTCAAAAAGAGTGAGTTTACTTGCAGTGTGGTAGGAGATGCTGTAGCAGTATTCGACCCAATGAAGCTAACGGGTCTAGGTGCAGGGTGCGCCCATTGTGAAACATCGTAGTTACGTCTCGACCCCAGATTAAGTACACCTTCGTGACTCCGTCTGTCCGTTTGTTTGAGTGTGGTGGGCGGTGCTCATGCACAGACGAGTACACTGTTGCCGGAATATCTCATTCCAAAAGTTGCTCACAAACACAGTATTCTGATTCGAGATCATGGCCTAAGGAATATCGTGAAGTTGGACGATCTCCCGCACAAACAAATCGGGTACTGATTCCCCCGTATAGGGATGGCTCAAGGCCAAGAAGTGGCCGTACTAGGACAGCTTATCCACCACGATCAGGATAAGGGTATTTCCTTGAGATTTTGGCAGGTCGTCGATGAAGTCCATAGAAACTGTGTCCCAAATTTGTTGTGGAATCTCCAGGGGGTAAGCAGACCCGCTGTCGTGCAACATGATGATCTTCCATGGTGATGAAGATGGCACGACCACCCTGCCGTGGTAGTTCAAGTGTCAATTCTGAAAGTGAAACCATGAATTGGTGGTCTGCCCTTGCTGAAACGCCTCCATAATTGAGCACAGGTCTGGGTGAAGGATCTCCTCTCGTATGTCGTCTAAAGCCCCGAGCAGCGGCACTGAGATGTGGTGAAGTGTCCCCTCTGGTATGCGGGAAAGTGCATCTGCAACCACGTTTTCTTTCCCATGTTTGTAGACGATCTCGTAGTCATAGCCCAACAACATCGTCACCCACTTTTCCTGCAGAGGAGAGCTCACCCGCTGCTCCAGGAAATGCTTCAGGCCCCAGGGTCACGACATATATAATGGTCGGCATTTCCTTCTCGTAGGTAGATAAGCCCAGTGTCTGTGGCGCCAAAGCCTTGTTGAAGCAGGCTATCAGTCGCACCTCTTGCATGAGGACGGCCCCAATCCCCACTCCTGACGCATCGATCTCCAGGACAAACCCCTTCGTGAAATCGGATAGAGCTAGCACCAGTGTGGTAGTCATCACAATCTTGAGAGCCTGGAACACCTTTTTCACCTCCTCTTGCCAGCTAAATGCATCCTTGTGTAGCAATTGTGTCAACGGTCGTGCTATCTTTCTATGATACTTCACGAACCATCGGTAGTAGTCTGTCAGCCCAAGGAAGCCGTGAAGTGCTCGAATCGTGCGCGGTCGGGGCCATGTCTGCATGTTTTCAATCTTCTTCGGATAGGCATGGACACCTTGTTCTGAGACTATGCGACCCAAATATTCGACCTCTTCTTGCGCAAAGGAGCATTTGGAGAGCTTGGCGTAGAGCTGGTGTTGACGGAGGATCACGAACGCTTGCTCCACATGTTTGAGGTGATCCCAACTGGCGTTGTAGATCAAAATGTTATAAAAAAATCAATGCAGACCTGCGGAGGAGGGGCCGGAAGATCTCGTTCATCACCGTCTGGAACGTCGATGTCGTATTAGAGAGTCTGAAAGGCATCACGAGAAACTCGTAGTGTCCGTCGTGTGTCCGGAAGGCTATCATGTAGATATCTTCTTCCTTCATCCTTATTTGATGGTAGCTCGAGCGCATATCCAGCTTTGTGAACAGGCGTGCTCCATGCAATTCGCCGAACAACTCTTATACCATGGGAATGAGAAACTTGCCCTTGATGGTGGAACTATTCAGGCCGCGGTGGTGAATACAAAACCTCCTTGAGTCATCCTTTTTCTTCACCAGAATGATGGGTGAGGAAAAAAGAACTGGTGTTGGCTCTGATAATTCCCGCCGCTAGCATCTCCTTAACGTTATGCTCTATCTCTGTCTTTTGTATGTGTGGGTAGCAGTATGGTCGAATGTTGGTCGGCTCGGCTCCTTCCTTGAGGTTGATCTGGTGGTCGCTAAATCTCTATGGCAGAAGTGAGTGGAGCTCCTAGAAAATCTCTGAGTATTGCCCTAGCAAGGACTGCACCTGCTCTGGCACCTCATGTGGAGAAGCAGGTCGTAGTATAAGCTCTGTGATCACTGTCATAGGATCTTCTTAGGCCCGCAATCATTCTAAGCATAAAAAAGAAACCTCCTTCATGAGTGAGGTTTTGAGTCCATTCAGACTGTAGTCCTTCCCACCCTGAGTAAACTTCATAGTCATGTGGTGTCAGTCCAGTGTTACCTTCCCCAACTGTTGTAGCCATTGGACCCCCAGAACCATGTCAAACCCCTTAATATGCAACAAGTAAACTTCTAACCGGCATAAGTACCCTCCTACCCGGAGTTCCACTCCCTCCATAACTTCTTCACATTGCAACTTGTTGTCGTCGACTACTATAACCTGGAAGGAAGCGTCACGGTTGACCTCAAGGCCCAACCTCTGGGCAACTGCGGGGTTGATGAAGTTGTGTGTGTTGCCACTATCAATCAAGATGGTCACTTTCTGTTGGAGGATCCTCCTGGTGATTCACATAGTCAGAGCTATGGTCCCTCCCTCCATCGCCTGGATGAATACGCCAGACTCAGCCAGGTCGAGGTTTTCTTCTTATTCATCTCCCTCGCCTTCCGCTCCCCCATCTCCTTTTTCCCTCAGCATGTATATCTAGATCATCTGACATTTATGTCTGGGGCCATATTTCTCATCGCAGCTGAAACACGGCCCATTTTTTCGCCTTATCTATAGCTCATGCCATGTTAGTTTATTCACCGATGCCTTTGCTGTCGTAGTTTGTTCCCTTCTGGCCGTTGGCGGGTTCATCGTACTCTTTCCATTGGCCATCCTTGCCCTCTGTTAGTTAAAGCACTCCACCTAAATTCGGGCCAAACTGATGGCGAGGTTCAAGCCGCGCGACATGTACGCATGGACCTCATCCCTAATGTGCTCCTTCAGTCCGGAGACAAAACAACTTAGGAGTGTCCTCTCCTCCCACTACACCCTGTTCAAAAATCTTTTGAACTTTGTACGGTATTCCATTATTGAACCCCTCTGCTTCAATTTCTGGAGAAGGGTCTCAATATCTTAATACTCGAGGGGCCCGAATCTGGATGTGAAACCGTTAACGAAATCGGCCCAGGGGGGTCCACTGGAAAGTGTTATTTTCGAGGGGAAAAGAAGCCAGTTGCACCTACTGCTCCTCTGGGATCTCCTGGTAGTTGCAAAACAGCTCCGCCTTTTGCACCCATTCCAAAGCATCACCTCCCTTGAATTTTGGATAATTCATGCACAAAAGTTTAGGTGGCAAGTACGGCCACGGATGTAGCTGTTCGTGAAAGCCCTGCTCCTGGCTATTGCCAAGAGGTCGTCGACGCTCGGTCAGTTCCTGCAAGTATTCCCTGTACTCCCTGTACTGATTTTCGAACCGCACCGCCGTCGGTGGGGGTTGACCGTCCCAGCTGTGGCCCTCCCGAGCCCAGCCGGTCTATCCCGCTATTCCGGGAGTGGGAAGTATCACGTCCCGAGGATGGTAGAACACTGCTCCGAGTCGACATTCCTCCGGTCATTCCTCATGTCTCATGTAAAAGCCCCAGGGACAGAAATCCCTTCCGTCAGCGCAGATCCCGCCTCCCTGGACCCCGTTGTTCCCTGCCTGTGTCGGCAAGAGCCTACCGCGCGTCCGTCGTCCCAGCCAACCCCTACGACGCCCATTCCGATTCAATCTGTAAGGCCGATTGGGTCTTCGTTACCCTCCTATGGAAAAATCGGTATTTGATGGCCGCTGGATTCACTCGTTACCACTGTTTTTCCCTTTAGATTTTGGGACAACAAATTTTTGATCTCTTCCATGCGTACATCTAGTCGTTCTTCCAAACGTTTCTCTGATGCCCTCAGTTTTTCTTCAATGTTGTCACTGTGTCTGTCAATCCGGTGTAGTTTTCCTCTAGGGTTGCTAGCCTAGCTGATTCCTCCTGCGAGTGAGTCACCATGGCGTAGAATCGAATGCTCTGATACCAAATGTTTGGATCGAAGAGGAGAAAAGTGGAGAATAGAGGAGGAAGAGAGAATTTAGGGTTAGGGTTTGAGAGGAAGAGAGGGAAAAAACCTAAAGAGTCTTTTGCATGCCCCAGCTGAACATGCCCTAGAGATATTTATACCTATGGGCCAAGAGTGGGTCGCTCCCCACCCCCACCCCCACACCACCCCACCCAAGTGGGCTGAACTCGCTGATTCAGCTCAAGCCGTCACAGTTTAATTGGGGGGGCTGAACCGGTAGGTTCAGTTCTTTTTTGTGTTGTCTCCTTCCGCCGACGCTCATATTACTGACCCTTGAAACGGTTGTTATACGGGGTCATAACATACACGTAATGCATGTAAGTAAGTTTGGCTAAATTGATTCCATGTATTTACTTTAGTTTGATCAATCCATATAATACAATCAGTATCACATGATAAAATGACAAAGATCGTAAAGTAGTTAGAATAATCTATTCCTTCCTTTATTCTTTCCGCATTTGACTTTTTCCGGTCAAAATTACAGTTTGACTAGAATTAGCTCTTATTCTGCTTCAAGGAATTAGTTATTATTCATGTCAGATGTAATTAGCTAATTCCGCATCCAATGTTAGCCGGAGGTAGGATCTCGCGAGCGAAGGGAGGGGGGAAGGCGAGGAGTGAGCGGCAAACTTGGGGGGAGGGGGGAAGCAACAAACCGAAATTTGGGCAACAAGAGCGATATCGTTGGGTCGGCTCCTCAAATTCTAAATTCCAAATCCAAATAAACTAAGCATACAAATAAGTTCACATATTCTCCATTATATAAGGGAGAGACCAGCTCGGCCGATCGGCCGAATAACACGAATAAAATAATAGTAAATAAAAACACGGACGATAAACCGAGGGAGCCCGTCGATACACGCTCGGCTCATGCCGTTTTCATTCCTCTCGTGCGCCTAGTATAAACACGCGCGAAGCGCCTTCCTTCGACCGGTTCCACCCCGTCGTTTCAACCATCCTAGGGTTCTCAACGACCTTGTCCTCAAGGTCAAAATCTGAAAACTAGATGTTCATTTCCTCCGCCAAGATCCATGTTGCCTCATTCTTTGCCTGTCTCTTCCACTGAATGAGAACCTGCCTCGCAGGTTAACCTTGGACGTGCTCGGTGCGGGTGCCCAACACCTCCTCGAGCTCGTGACGTGGGACAATTACACTACTCGGGCCTTCGGGCATGGTGGCTTGGAGGGGGTGGTTCCCCAACGCCCGCTTCAACTGTGACACAAGGAATACCGGATAGATTCGACTGTCGGGTGAGAGCTGCAAGAGGTATGCTACCTCTCCTATCTTTTCCACGACCAGGAAGGGGCCAAAATACCGCACGGAGAACTTCGGGTGGAGGCGACCGGTCAAGGAGCTTTAGTGGTGCGGTCGCAACTTGACAAACACATGCTCGCCCGATGAGAGGAGAACCTCGCGAAGACGTCAGTTGGCCTGCTGGGCCATTCTCTCTTGGGCGCGGCGTAGGTGATGCTTGAACTGTCGTAGAGCCTCATCCCGATCTTGTAGGTCCACTGCCAATACTTGGACCTGGCATTCCCCGGCGAGCCCGACTGGTATCGGTGGTGGCGTGCGCCCATAAACTGTCTGGAAGGGGGTGATGCCTGTCGCCGACTGGTAGGTGGTATTGTACAATAATTCTGCCCACGCCACCCACTGGGTCCAATAGCGGGGGTGCTCGGTGTGACGCCCAAAAGGTCGTCGCAAATTACGCTAATAAAATGTTTAGACAAAATATTTTAAAAAAGGTCGCCGAAATGAAATCTAAATTTATATGAAATTTCCTTTAGAATTAATGAGTGCACTATTAGTTTGAGTGTAAACAAATAAAGTTAAATTTTCATGCAAGGGTGTGCTAATAACAATTTTGATTATATAATTAAATTGTTGTCACTAAACAAAAATAAAATTTGGTTTCAAATGGGTTTTAGAAGCATTGGACCGGTTTTCCCCTTCATTTTACTTAGGCGGTGGAATAAAATAAAGAGAAAAGTTAGACCGGTTAATGTGGTATGCGGCAAGAGGGGATTTGACCGATCAAATAGGCAGAATAAAATCCCGTGAATAATGAACCGGTGGAGGTATTCTTCACATTTTTCTCCCGCACAGCACCTCGCCTAGGGCTTGAGAAAGCCGACTTCATCCGCACCTTCTCCCGTCCTGCTCCTCTGATTCCGACGCTGGACGGAAGCCTCTCGGCTTCAGGTTTGGTGGAGAAGCCAGCCCCTTCTCTTCCCCTAAATTCTTCGTGAGATTCAAAGCCTAATCGGAGCAAAGACATCAAAGTTTCTTCATCTCTTCTTCTATCTTTCAATGTAAGTATACTTTTTCTCCTTTCTCTTTGTTCCTTGTGGATTTGGATAGGAATTTTGGGGATTTAATTTGTTTTGGAAAACTGAATGTATAGGGTTTTTAATTTTATGGATGAGATTTAAAAGAAAAGCCTATTAGCAAGCATGAATGTTGTTCTTTTGAGGTTGATGTAGAAAATATATTTAGTCTCAAGTAGCATAATGATTTTTAACTTACATGTAAACTAAAAATTATGGAAGATTGATTTTATGGATTGCAATTCTTGATTTAATATTGTATAAATTGTCAGAGTTAATTCTCGAAACTTGGAACTGATTTTGAGAATCTTGATTTCATGAAAATTGGAAATGAATCAAGGATCTTAATGGTTACTACTTATGTAAATGAAATTAGCATGTAATAGTTATTGGGGCTTTGGTGAAAATAATGTTTAGAGTTAAGGATTTTTCTCTAAATAACATGAGAATTCTGGAATTATATGTATACTCACTTTTGGTATAAAAATATTATAGAGATTATTTGACAACGTAATATTAATGCCAATTGATTAGAACTACTGTTTTCCCCTTTTGAGTGTTGTTTGTCCTATGTGAAGGCTGGTTTTGCATACGGATAGATAAATTCGGATTTTTTTACATGGGAAAATATGATCGTTTATGTATCAAAGCTTAAATTCAGATTTGCTTGATTTATAAATGGATAGCCCAATGAGAAATTGATAAATGATAGTTATCAAAGAATGAACAACATATATTGACGCTCAAATATCACATATTGAAATAATTATGAGTTTCTCTTAGGAGACATAAGTGATAATGGGAAGAAACTTGTCAATATGAGGGAATCATAAACGTAATGTTATTTGAAATAATAACATGAAACAAGATATCCTTTTCGTGTTACACGAGAAGTATTTAGAAATATAAGTATTTAAAAATATGAACCATACACCATTGATATTTATTTACAGCAATAAAAAAAGATGACATCGCCCAATCGGCAAGGTGATGATCCGAGGAAAGACAAGCAAGGAGAAAGTCAATGTGAGGGATTTCTTTCTTTAATTTTGTTTAACTTTCATATCATATTCTTGTATAAGTTTTTAGCCTAGATTCGTATACATATGAAAATATTAAATGAAATGTTTTAATAAATGCATTGATGAAAATGTGTTAAGGGTATTTGTAGACTGATATAGGTCCAGTTGGGTCTTTAATTGACCTTAAGCGAGTTGTGCGCACTGAATGACATGTGGGTCAACTTAGTTGGGCTTTAATTGGCCTTAAGCGAGTTGTGCGAAGTTCGGCCAATATAATGGACTGAAATGCAGTAACCCTTAACTATGCTAACGAAAACTATTACATAAAAAACCAAGCCAATCTAAGTATATACACACTATAGTAAGAAATGAAAATGGCTAAGAACTTCTTTTATTACTTTCATATATATGTACATGTGCACGTTGAAATGTTTAGAAAATGCTATATTGCTTTTATTTGCATAGAGTGATAAAAAATTTAATTCCTCGCTTAGTCTTTTATTTAAAGACTAATCATTTCCATTATAACATTTTTTAGGTATTAAACAAAAATCAGAGTAAGTTGGAACTCTATCGAGCATGATATAAAAGACTAGTAGGTAGTTTTGAAATGGCCAACACTCGAGAGAGTAGTTGCAGTGCTAAATTTTGCCTGCTTGCCAAAAAAAACTTTTAATTTGTAGTAGTAAATATGTAACTAGTTTAGACTTTTGTTGTGCACATGTACTGATATGTAAATTCTGAAATAAGAGTTTCTTTCTGCACTATTATTTTAATACTAATGTGTCATAGAGATATAATATGTTATTTGGCCTTTCATATATAAGAAAAATTCAATTATATATTGTTCCTCTGTGGCGGTCAAGGGTCATTACAGAAAATGGTATCAGAGGGAGGTTTCCAATGTAATGCCACATATAGTATTGTATGACTGGTACAGAATTCGAAACTAATATATAATATATCATATACGTCCTTAGTGTGAAATCTAATTCATGTTTCCTCAGGAGCATGAGTCTTCTAGTCGACGAGCTCGTGAAGAGCTGGTGATGTCTGTTGAAAGTGAGACAGAGCAGCGTGTGAATTTACAAGTTGCAGACATGGCACGAGCAATGGTAGAGACTATCCGACTAGCCAGGGATACACCTCCAATAGTACATCCTGTTGACCCCTTGAGTAAGCCACCACAATGGCCAGTGGACGTGGATCTTTAACAATTTCTGGAGTTAAAACCTCCCACCTTCAGAGGAGGATTGACCCCGATTGAAACTGAAGATTGGATTCTGAGGATAGAAACTATTTTTCGAGTGATGCATTGCTCAGAAGATCGAAAGATTGAATTAGCGACTTTCTTATTTGAAGAAGCTAAAAGATGGTGGGACGCTATTATGAGTGAGAAGTTTGTCGATAAAGGACTTGGTGACATTTCCTGGAAAGAATTTGTTGATGAATTTACTAATTGGTTCGTCCCAACTTCAGAAAAAGGACTGCTGCACGAGAAATTTCTACGTATAGCGCAAAGAAATTGCACTGTACTACAGTACGAGACTGAATTTTCCAATCTAGCCTTCTATGCGGGAGCCTTAATTACATCAGAAAAGGATCAATGTCGTCGCTTCCAGCAAGATTTACGAGATAACATTCGTACATTTCTCGTGCCATTAGAGCTTACACATTACAGCAGTCTTGTTACGAAAGCGCGTCTAACTGAAATAGACATGGAGAAGACTCAAAGCAGGAGAGATTTCATGAAGAAACGATCAGGTGAAGGATTGAGTAAGGAATTTTCAGGAAAGTCCTCTGCGTCCTCATGGAAGAGAAAGAAGTGGTCACAACCTCCTCCCTCAGCTACGTCAGGTAGTGTGACCCAATCCTCTGTAAGTGTGAAAAATGCGGGAAAGTACATAAAGGCCAATGTTTGTTTGGTACCGGTGTATGCTATATTTGTCGTCACCCTGGGCATCGACAAAGTGAATTCCCAAGGAGGCAAGCAAAGGATGGGGGTTTTAAGGGAGCATCGGGAGCTCAGCCTCAACGAGTGTTTCAGATGGGGACTTTGAAAGAAGGTGAATCTATTGCTTCCACATCAGCACCAATGGAGCCTAGCCATGATGATCGACACGTACAGCCTCGTGTATTTAATTTGGGACCCCAAGAGGCTAAGGCTGATGAGACAGTTATCACAGATATGATTTATGCATACAATCACTTATTGAAGGTTTTACTTGAAACAGGTGCAAGTCTTCCTTTATTTCAACACATCTTGAATATCCTTCAATGACAACCATATACAACACAAGATATCTTACATGTAATCACACCCAATAATCACATAATGGCAACGCAATTGCGAGCTCAATTGCAAATTCAAATCAATGAAAAAGTGTTGGAAGTAGATTTGGCAGTCTTACCGATTTCTGAGTATGATATCATATTGGACATGGATTGGTTGTCAAAGCATGAAGCTGTGATTAATTGTAAAACGAAAGAGCTTACAATTATTTGTCCATATTGAAGTCTAGTAACATTTCAAGGGTTAACTGAAGTAGCAAAAATAATGATATCGGCGATGAAGGCATTGAAGGCAATTCGAAAGGGAGGCGAGACAATATCAATCATGATCAAAGAATCAAAGGAAGAAAAGAAAGATATTTCTGAGGTGTCAGTAGTATACAAATTTTTGGAAGTGTTTCTTGATGACTTGCCAGGAGTTCATCCAACCAGAGAATTGGAATTTAAAATTTCTCTTATTGATGGAGCTACCCCAGTAGCAAAAACATCATATCGTATGGCTCCAAAAGAACTAGCTAAGTTGAAATCTCATTTGCAAGAACTTTTAGATAAAAATTTCATACAACCCAGCTTGTCACCCTGGGGAGCTCCTGTTTTATTTGTAAAAAAGAAGAATGGAACACTGTCTTTGCATTGATTACAGAGAACTCAATAAGTTGACAGTAAGAAACAAGTACCCCTTTCCTCGTATTGATGATCTAATTGATCAATTAATGCATATGACTATGTTCTCACCAATTGATTTGAGATCGGGTTATCACCAGTTGAGAGTGAAAGAAGATGTTTTCAAAACAACGTTCAGTACCAGGTACGACCACTTTGAATTTGTCGTCTGTCATTTGGATTAACAAACGCCCTTGCAGCGTTTATGGATCTGATGAATCGAATGTTTAAAGACTATCTAGATAAACGTGTTAGTCTTTATTGACGAAATTTTGATATATTCCAAGACTGAAGAAGAACATGTGCAACATTTGAGATTGTCATTGCAAAATTTAAATGATTACCAATTATATGCCAAATTTTTTAAGTGTGCATTTTAGTTAAAAGAAGTGTCCTTCTTGCGTCATGTTATAAATGCATAGGGGTTAGCTGTGGACCCTAGCAAAATTGAGGTGATCATTCAATAGCCCCGTCCTACGACCGTAACAGAAGTGAAGTTTCCTGGGATTAGCTGGCTATTACAGGAAGTTCAAAAATTTCTCTAAATTGGCTTTACCATTAACGAAATTGACCAGGAAAAATATATCTTTTAATTGTGATGATGAATGACAATTAGTTTTTGAAGAATTAAAAGAGAGGCTAACAACTACCCCTATGCTAGTAATGCCCTCAGGATCATAAGGATTTCATATTTTCAGTGTTGCTTCATACAAAGATCTTGGTTGTGTACTGATGCAACACAGAAAAGTTATTCCTTATGCCTCTAGACATTTAAAGGATGCCGAGAAAAATTATCCAACTCATAATTTGAAATTGACAGCAATCGTTTTTGCGTTGAAAATATGGCATCGCTATTTATATGGAGTCCGATGCAAAATTTTTACGGATCATAAAAACTTGAAATATATCTTTATACAAAAAGAATTAAACTTCTGTCAACGGCGTGGTTGGAATTTATTAAAGATTATGACGTTGATATCCAGTATCACCTAGGTAAAGCTAATATTGAAGAGGATGCACTAAGCTGGAAAAGTATAGTCACACTTTCAATAATGACACAATATAATCAGAGTATACTGCAGGAATTAGAGAAAATGGAAATATCTCTCATTTTTACATCCGAAGATAAGCAATCGCACTTATTTCAAATGCAGATACAATATTCAATTAAAGAAAGAGCTTTGAAAATAATCACTCAGGATCCCTTCTTTGTAACCTTAATGGAGAAAGTAAAGAAAGAAGAGGTAAATAATTTTACAGAAAAAGAGGGATTACTTCATGAATGATAGACTATGTATTCCAAATGCAGATAATTTGAGGACTGATATTTTGTATGAAGTGCAAAATATGTCATATTCCATTCATTCCGACTGTACTAAAATGTATCATGACTTAAAGTAAGATTTTTGGTGGTCAGGGATAAAGAAGGATGTGATTACATATATTGTCAAATGTTATATCTGCCAGGTAGTGAAAGCAGAACATATGAAACCAGGAGGATATCTAAAATCATTACATATTCCAGAATGAAAATGTGACAATATTGCGATGGATTTTGTTTGGAGTTTACCAAAAAGCAAGCAAGGAAATGATGGTATTTGGGTAATTATAGATTGTTTGACAAAGAGTGCACACTTCATTGCCGCAAAGCAAAGCGGATCAACCGAGAGATTAGTGGATGAATACATTGACGTCATTGTCAAGCTCCATGGAATACCCCGAACAATTGTTTCAGACAAAGATGGTTGATTCACGTCTGACACATGGAGACTTGTACATAAAAGATTGGGGACAAGTTTGTTGTACAGTACAACATTTCACCCTCAAACAAATGGACAATCAGAACGCACAATCCAATTATTAGAGGATTTATTACGAATGATTTTTCTTGATTTAAAAGGATTATGGGAGAAGTACTTATCTCTAGCTGAATTTGTGTACAATAAAAACTATCAATCTACAACTCAAATGACCCCTTTTGAAGAACTATATGTAAGGAAATGTTGAACACCTCTAAGTTGAGCAGAAGATGGGGAAAGAAGACTATACAATAAAGAAAGAGTGGACAAACTACAGGAGAAAATTGTATTTATACAAAAACGAATTAAGATTGCTCAAGACCGTCAACATAAGTACTATAACGCACAACATCGTCGTGTAAAATTTCAGGTTGGAGATCAAGTATGTTTAAAAATAAAACCATTTAAAAGCGTCTCAAGATTACCGAAGATTGGGAGATTAAGCCCACGATATATAGGACCTTTTTCCTATAATTGAACGTGTGGGCGATATGGCATACAGATTGGCACTGATATATGACTTGCAAAATCTCCATGATGTTTTCATGTATCGTCACTGCGAAAATATATTGTCGATCCAGATAAGATGATTTCTACTGCAGATGTGCGCATTGAACTAGATCTATTGAGTCCAACAGAACCTTATCAAATTCTTGATTGGCAGACCAAACGATTGCGGATTAAAGATGTCAATTTTGTGAAAATATGGTGGAAAGGACAACCAAAGAGTGAAGCCACTTGGGAGCGAGAAGATCTATTTTGGAACTTGTTTCCAACATTTTAAAGGTACGTCATTTTCGAGAACGAAAATTTTTATAAGGAGGGATGTAATTGTGATGCCCAAAAGGTCGTCGCAAATTACGCAAATAAAATGTTTAGACAAAATATTTTAAAAACAGTCGCCGCAATGAAATCTGAATTTATATGGAATTTCGTTTAGAATTAATGAGTATACCATTAGTTTGAGTGTAAACAAATAAAGTTAAATTTTCATGCAAGGGTGTGCTAATAGCAATTCTGATTATATAATTAAATTGTTGTCTCTAAACAAAAATGAAATTGAGTTTTAATTGAGTTTTAGAAGTATTGGACCGGTTTTCCCGTTCCTTTTACTTAGGCGGTGGAATAAAATAAAGAGAAATGTCAGACCGGTTAATGTGATAAGCGGCAAGAGGGGATTGGACCGATCAAATAGGCGGAATAAATCCCGTGAATAAAGAGTCGGTGGAGGTATTCTTCTCATTTTTCTCCCGCATAGCACCTCGCCTAGGGCTTGAGAAAGCCGACTTCAGCCGCACCTTCTCCCGTCCTACTCCTCCGATTTCGAAGCCAGACGGCAGCCTCTCGGCTTCAAGTTTGGTGGAGAAGCCAACCCCTTCTCTTCCCCTAAATTCTCCATGAGATTCAAAGCCTAATCGGAGCAAAGACATCTAAGTTTCTTCATCTCTTCTTCTATCTTTCAATGTAAGTATACTTTTTCTCTTTTCGCTTTGTTCCTTGTGGATTTGGATAGGAATTTTGTGGATTTAATTTGTTTTGGGAAACTGAATGTTTAGGGGTTTTAATTTTATGGATGAGATTTAAAAGAAAAGTCTATTAGCATGCATGGATGTTTTCTTTTGAGGTTGATGTAGAAAATATATTTAGTCTCAAGTAGCATAATGATTTTTAACTTACATGTAAACTAAAAATAATGGAAGATTGATTTTATGGATGGCAATTCGTGATTTAATGTTCTATAAATTGTTAGAATTAATTCTTGAAAGTTGGGATTGATTTTGTGAATCTTGATTTCATGGAAATTGGAAATGAATCAAGGATCTTAGTGGTTACTACTTACGTAAATGAAATTAGCATGTAATAGTTATTGGGGCTTTGGCGAAAATAATGTTTAGAGTTAAGGATTTTTCTATAAATAACATGAGAATTCTGGAATTGTATGTATACTCACTTTTGATTAAAAAATATTATAGAGATTATTTGACAACGTAATATTAATGCCAATTGATCAGAACTACTGTTTTTCCCCTTTTGAGTGTTGTTTGTCCTATGTAAAGTCTGGTTTTGCACAGGAATAGACAAGTTCGGATTTTTTTTATATGGGGAAATATGATCGTTTAAAATGTGACACATAGAATCCAAGCGGGTTGGTTGAAGTGGAGAGGCACGTCAGGGATCTTATGTGATCGTAAAGTACCACTAAAACTTAAGGGCAAGTTTTACCGTGATGTAATTAGACCCGCGATGCTCTATGGTTCTGAGTGTTGGGCAGTGAATTGTGTACATGACCAAAAAATGGGAGTTGCGGAGATGAGAATGCTTAGATAGATGTGTGAACACACGAGATTGGATAAAATTAGGAATGAAAGTATTAGGGAAAAGACAGGAGTAGCACAAATTTCAGAGAAGATGCGAGAAGCTTGTCAAAGATGGTTGGCACACGTACAAAGGAGACCATTAGAGGCATCTGTTAGGCATTGTGAGAGTCTAGTCACTAGGCATGTTAGACGAGCGAGGGGTAGACTAATAAAGACTTGCAATGAAACTATAAAGAAATACATGATGTACTTAGGCATTAGTGAGATTATGACAAAAGAGAGGGCACAATGGCGACAAAGGATCCATATAGCCGACCCCACTATAGTGGGATAAAGGCTTGAGTGTTGTTGTTGTTGTTAGGGAAATATGATTGTTTATGTATCGAAGCTTAAATTCAGATTTGCTTAATTTATAAATGGATAGCCCAATGAAAAATTAATAAATGATAGTTGTCAAAGAATGAACAATATATATTGACGCTGAAATATCATATATTGAAATAATTATGAGTTTCTCTTAGGAGACATGTGCTAATGGGAAGAAACTTGTCAATATGAGGGAATTATAAACGTAATGTTATTTGAAGTAATATATATTTTGTTTAAGTTTCATATCATATTCTTGTATAAGTTTTTAGCCTAGATTTGTATACATGAAAATATTAAATGAAATGTTTTAAGAAATGCATTGATGAAAATGTGTTAAGGGTATCTGTACACTGATAAGCCCATTTGGGTCTTTAATTGACCTTAAGCGAGTTGTGCGCACTGGATGACATATGTGGGTCAACTTAGTTGGGTTTTAATTGGCCTTAAGCGAGTTGTGCGCACTAAGTTCGACCAATAGAGTGAACTGAAATACAGACTATACAGTAACCCTTAACTATACTAACGAAAACTATTACATGATAGAACCAAGCCAATCTAAGTATATACACACTATGGTAAGAAATGAAAATGACTAAGAACTTCCTTTATTACTTTCATATAAATGTACATGTGCATGTTGAAATGTTTAGAAAATGCTATATCGCTTTTATTTGCATACAATGATAAAGAATTTAATTCCTCGTTTAGTCTTTCATTTAAAGACTAACCATTTCCATTATAACATTTTTTTAGGTATTAAATGAAAATCAGAGTAAGCTGGAACTCTATCGAGCATGTTATAAAAGACTAGTAGGCAGTTTTGAAGTGGCCAACACTCGAGAGAGTTGTTGCAGTGCTAAATTTTGTCTGCTTGTCAAGAAAATCTTTAATTTGTAGTAGTAAATATGTAACTGTTTTAGACTTTTGTTGTGGACATGTACTGATATGTAAATTCTGGAATAAGAATTTCTTTCTGCACTGTTATTTCAATACTATTGTGACAGAGATATAATATGTTATTTGGCTTTTCATATATAAGAAAAACTCAATTATATACTATTCCTCTGTGGCGGTCAAGAGCCGTTACACCCGGTAGCAAAACGGCGAAGGCAGCGGTTGAGGACCTTGGTCGGTTTGTCAGACTGAGGGTGATATGTTGTACTGAACCGTAGCTTGGTCCACAATTCCTACCAAAAGGTTCTCATAAAGACCGGGTCGCGGCAGCTAACAATAGAGCAGGGAAACCCGTGTAGACAGGCAATCTCTTAAACAAAAACTAGGGCCACCGAGCTCGCCTTGTAGGGGTGTTTGACGGGTATGAAGTGTCTGTACTTGGAGAGACGATCGACCACCACCAGCAGGTAGTCGTACCCTGCGAGCGTGGAAGGCAGGTAATGAAATTCATGTCGATGTCCTCCTGAACTCGATCAGGCATCGGAAGAGGTTGTAGCAGTCCGACAGGGGTGAGGGTTTGGTATTTGGCCTTTTGACAGACCAAACAGTCAGGCACGAACTGCTGCACTGTCCTCATCATGTCTCGCCAGTAGAGGGTGGCCGCCAGTCGACAGTAGGTCGGGTAGGCTCCCGAGTGCCCCGTTGTCGATGTGGAATGAAACTCCTCTAGTAGGCGTGGTATCCATGGTGATGACGCTGCGAGGACTAGACGGTCGCGGAAGTAGAGTCTGTCGCCCACTAGTCGGAAGGGCAGGTGCACATACAGAACGCTCTGTAGCTCGTCGATCATGCAGCCATAATGGGGGTCCGCCCACACCTCCTCCTGGAAGATAGCCGCATCCCTCCACTGGCAAAGGGTGATTGATGCCAAGGTGCTACCGTGCTCGCGATAGGACAAGGTTTCTGCGACTGTGTTCGTCCACCCGGTCTTATACTCGATAGAGAATTGATAGCCCAAGAGTTTGGCTATTCAGAGCTGCTGGGACGGGGTGGAGACCTTCTAGCTCTATAGATGCTTCAGGATGTGGTGGCCAGTCCTGACGGTGAAGGGGCGACCAAGACGATATGGCCGCCAATGCTGAACTACTAGCACCAATGCCCGTAGCTCGTTGTCATTGGCGGAAGCCACCTTTCCTCGGTCAATGAAGGCCTTGTTGTAGTAAGCGATGGGGTGGCCCCCTGTATGAGAACGACGCCTACCCCCTTCCCCGAAGCGTCGCACTCCACGACAAACGGCTGGGAGAAATCAGGCATGCTCGGGACTGGTGCCGTCCCAAGAGCGTGTTACAAGCTGTAAAAGGCCTCTTGGGCGGTCGCATCCCTAAGGAAGGGCACCTCCTTCTTCAGGAGGTCCGTCAGGGACTGCGCCAAGGCCCCGTAGCCGCGGATGAAGCGACGATAAGAGTCGGTGAGTCCCAAGAATCCATGCATGGCCCGGTGGCTCGCCGACGTCGGCCAGTGTAGGACAGCATCTATCTTTTGCAGGTCCATGGCGAGACCCTCGGTGGAGATGATATAACTCAGGCACTTGACCTGAGGCTGGCCGAAAGTACATTTCTTCCGGTGGGCCACGAGCTGGTGGGCGGTGAGGAGGCGATGGACGGTGGTAAGGTGGGCCAGGTGGAGCTGCCAAGATGAACAGTAAACCAAAATATTGTCAAAGAAAACCAAGACAAACTTAAGCAAATGTGTGCGGAACACAACGTTCATGGTGGACTGGAAGGTGGTCGGGGCGTTTGTCAAGCCGAACGACATGACGAGAAACTCGTAGTGGTCATCATGTGTCCAGAAGGTCTTCTTTGGCACTTCCTCTGCTCGCACACGGATCTGGAGATAGCCCAAGCGTAAGTCCAACTTGGAGAAATAGCGAGCGCCCTGCAATTCATCCAATAACTCCAAGATGATGGGAATGGTGTACTTATCTGGCACGGTGAGCTTGTTCAGCTCCTTGTAGTCAACGCAAAACCACCAACTGTCATCCTTCTTCCACACAAGGAGCACCGAGATGGAGAAGGGTTCTTGCACTCGATTGGATGATGCCTGCACTGAGCATCTCGGCCACCATGGCCTCCATAACGTTCTTCTGGACATGGTCATATCGATAATTCAATGTGCCTCTCTTCCACTCGCCAAGAGAAGCGGTATTAACGGCCCGCATAAGCTACCTTGTTATGAAGCAGTGTTGGCGACCCGCATAGTTAATTTAGCTTTATTTTCTTTTGTTTTCATCAAACCACAATCAACTCCCGTAAACCATCTGACTAAAAGAACTTCAATCTCAAGTCTTTTCTCAAAAGATAACTTCACATTGGCGTGTTTCATGTGAGAACGATACTTGGGGATAACTCTCCCATTTTATATTACTTGTGAGACCGGTGCACTTGCCGTTAGCGCATCAAGTCACCAGAAAACGGAGCGCCGCCACAAGGTCCTGGGAGATGAAATTGTGACTGGCACTGCTATCGATCATAAGGACCATTGTCGACTGTTGCAGGGTGGCCGTGAGTTTCACGGTGCATGGGCCATTGATGTCGCACACCGAGAAGCAAGAGACCTCCAACTTATGAAAAGTGGCAACCGGTTCGGCAGTATTGGGCCCCTCATCATCAATCTCGAGAGCCTCAAAGTCAGCAATCGCAATCTCCTCTTCTTCGTCCCCCAAGAGCATATAGAGGTCCCTGTTTAGGACATTCGTGGGTAGGTGAGTACGGGCCCATTCAGCGGAAACAGAGGCCCTTACCCCGAAGGTCAAGGTGCTCCTGATGAGAGATCCGATGGGGGGGAGGTAGAGCCTGTGGGGATGGCGGGTGCGGTGGAGGGAGGCCCGTTGCAAGTAAAATGTCTGGAGTTGCCCGACACCGGGAAGAGGCCGGCCGGGAGGACGTCGAGGGGGGGTGAACTGGGCAACGACGACAACGACGGTGGCGAAGTCGACCTCCACGAAGCGCACTTGCTCCATTGCGCGAGAAAGGGTGGTGGGGTTGTGGACCCGAAGACGGTTACGGAGGTGCGGGCACAATCCGACGAGGAACGTGCCCAAGTAATGGTCGGGCGATAGACCAGGCACGTGCGTGGACACCTCGATGAAGTCATTGATGTAGGCATCGACGGATTCTGCTAGGCGGACATTGCCCAAACGCTTATAAGGGTTGCTGTCGTGGCAGTTGTCTTAACGACGGATCAACTCGTCTTTGAGGAGTGGCCGGGACAAGGCTGACGACGACTGACAGAGCCAACAGACACAATGAATGGTTGATCCCTCCATGTAGATCGTAGCGAGGGGGACCATTTGTGTCGCGGGCGTGTCCTGGATTTCGAAGTACTGTTCGGCCTGTGCGAGCCAACCCAGGGGATCGGTGCCATCAAAAAACGGTAATTCAATGCGGGGAGAGCACTGGCGGAGAGCTCGTGCGGAGGGTGAACTCCGACCAGAGGTTCGCCCGGACTGCTGGCCGACATCGTAATGGCTGGAGGCGGGTCAGTGGGGCCGCCAGAGATGGTGTACGGGTGGCAAGGAGTGTGTGGATGTCGCGGATGACCACTTGGAGGTCCGACAGGGTCGTATCGACCTGGTCTAGGCGGTCGGAGAGCGTTGCCGTGGCGGCGGCCGGGTCAGAGTCACGCGCCATGTTGTGGGTGAGGTGCATGCATCGGGGCCACAGAGGGAAGGAGCTGAGGAGCGCCGAACGACACGCAGGAACGGAAGGCAGATGCAGGCACCCCGTGTTGGAGGAGCGCCGAACAGCGACGCGAGAGTGGCAGGTAGAAGGAATGTCGGTGGAGAGGCTGTTGGCGCGACACGTGAGAGGAGGCGGCGCGTGAAAGAGGTCGAACCAGGTGTTACCCAGCGGTAGGATCTTGCTAGCGACGTGCGATGAGCGGCGGGAGGGGAAGGCGAGGCGCGAGCGGCGAACCGGGGGGGAGCGGCGAACCGGGGGGGAGCAGCGAACCAAAATTAGGGCAACGGGAGGGATACCGCTAGGTCGGCTCCTCCAATTCTAAATTCCAAATCTAAATAAATCAAGTCCACATATTCTCCCTTGTATAGGGGAGAGACCAACTAGGCCGAACGGCCAAACAACATGAATAAAATACTAGTAAATATAAACACAAGATAAACCGAGAGAGGCCGCCGATACACGCTCGGCCCATGCCATCTCCGTTCCCCGCACGCGCCTAGTATAAACGCGCGCGAAGAGTCTTCCTTTGACCGGATCTGTCCCGTTCGTATCATCCAAACAATACCTAAATGGCCTACATTCTCACACACATTGTTATGTTGATGACACTACTATATTCGGTAAAGGAGAAGTTAAATTGGACAAGGCAATTTCAATATTCATTGATTTGTACAAGAATGCTTCAGGTAAACTTGTGAATAAATCAAAGAGCAGTTTATACAAGTCCAACAACATCCCAAAGCACGGAGAATTTCCTTTATTCTGAATATTCAAATAAAAAAGTCGTTCATATATAAAGATATCCTTGTATTTAATGGAAGAGCTAATAATAGTTGATTTGATTCTCTTTTACGTTCGAAGTACATTCAGAATAAGGTAAATAGCTGGGGATCCAAAACACTTAAACATGTTGGAAGGGTCACCACTTATCAAATCCTTGGCAAGTTATACAATTTACAACTTCGCATGATGACAAGCTCTCACATTCCCATGCATGTGCTGAAAACTGTGGATCAATGTATTGTCAAGTTAGACGATCAGAGACTAGTTCTGAAAGGAAACATCAAAGAATTTCTGATATATATGCTGCTTGCATATGCAAGGCTATACGGAATAGTGGGAAGGTAACTCACAGTGTCGATAGGTAACTCACAGTGTCACGATTATGTTAGAGCCCAATATTTTCCTAGAAATAATGAAGGTTTACAAGATACTAAACCTCGCAATTTGGAAGGAGAACTGATAGTATATCATATTGATTAAACCTTATATCAGATGGAAAGAAGAAAGTGGTGAGGTTAACTTTTGGAACGATTTATGGATTGGTGAATGCTCTTTATCTGAAATGAACGATCATCTCAATAATGCACAATAAATTGAAACTCAAGGAGATACTAGATGTTAGTGGTCTTTCCCATATAATTTGGAGTTAGGTCGTATGCAGATGATTCCGACAACGAGTATCAAACTGTCTACACTTCAGGAAAGGCCAATTTAGGCCATCAGCACGGATGAAAAGTACAAAATTTCAGGAAACAGGCACTGCATTCTATTGAAATTTTGTTCTCTTGTAACTGGATTTGGAACATAATGTCCCCTCTCAAGATAGCAACGATATGTTGTTAGAGAATATTAGGGAAGCTATTGTGTTATGGCCACCTTGCTAATGAAGTGTGGAGCTGGTTTGAAGTGCTAATTATGGGAAAATACACCCAGAATCAGATTTATAATTATAGGTTGGAATACTGACATAGACTTTGTCAAAAGATGGGGAAGGACTTTAGAAGGGTTATTTGTGTCATTCCTATTGCCTGCACATGTGGCATTTGCGGGAAGAGGTGCAAAAGAATATTTCAAAACAAATCTACTCATTAGAAAGCATTACTCCTGGATATTACGAATATTGCCAAACCAATTATGGGTGCAAAGAAGTTTATTTGTGTTAACTGTACTGAAGAAACTTGGCTGGCCAACTAGTTTGAGATGATTTCAGTTGAAACAAAGACCTTGACCAAAACTGTCAGTCGGAACTATAACCCTAATGCAAATATGTATCTTCATACAGATTGCGCCTACAACTGCAATATCCAAGTGGCTAGAAGTGTGGGGTTGCAATAGGTACTCATCCAATTCTTTAGTGTCTGGATTTGCTTATGGCTATTATTTCATGATAGATTAGCAAGATGAATGTGTTACAGGCCTACTTCGGTAACCGTGGAAACTCGTCGGAATGGCGGCCGGAGGTGAAGATGAGGATGGAGGGGATACCGTGGAGCCGGAACCGCGGCTGCCTAGGCGGGGTTGCTCGTCGGAGGAGAGAGTCACCAAGATCTCACAATGGAGGAAGGAATTAGAATACTTTCTTGCTTACCTCATACATACCCCCACATGCCTTTATATAGGCTACACGCAATGATGACTCACCTAATAATCTACTAACTCTCACCTAACATAATGAAAAGATACAACACCTCATAATGCGATACATAATATAACGACACAATACGACACATAACATCTCACCCGTCCTCCGAAAAAGTTCGACCGCAAGCTTTATCTGATGCCTTCGTCGTCAGAGTCCTCAACGTGTAGGTAGAAAAACCGGGTGCACCTGTGGCCACGAGTGTACTGTTCGTTGCAATTGAAACGCAATCCTTGCGCGCGGCGTTGCAGCATCTCAGCCCGAGATAAGCGACAGACCTGTGGTGCTGGAGGACCCTCGCGTCGGGCCTGTGGAGCAATGTCGGTAGCAGGTGGATATGCCTCCTGGGATAGCTGGAGACGACGATCACAGAGTCGGGCTAAACTCATAACAGTCACTAAGTCCGGAGAGGCCTCAAACACTACATCCAGACGCAGCCGCTCGCGAAGTCCTACAGTGAAAATGTTGACCTGCATATCCGGGGCAAGAGGGACATGCGATAAGAGGAGCTGAAATTGTTCCATGTACTCATCTATGGTACCGTTTGTCGTAGAGTTGTGAGTGCACCGAGGGGGTTACGGCGGATAGGAGGTCTGAAACGCAAGTTGCAGAGCCGCTTGAAGTCATCCCAAATTAGATTCGGTCGGTCGGTGAGAAGTCGAGAATCCCATAAAACAGCGGAGTCGAGCATATGGAAGGATGCAAGATGGATTTGATCTGCTGTCGGAGTTTGCTGGTGGCCGAAGAATTGTTTACAGTTGGTAAGCCAGCTCAAAGGATCGCTTTTCCCATAATAGGTTGGAAATTCTAATCTGGTATAGCGCGGTACAATCGTTGCGTCGGGGTGCGCGAGGACTGGCGACGGCGGCTCGTGGACGATCATGGGTGGCGGGGCAGTGCGGAGAAGTGGTTGTGCCAGACTGCTGCTGGCATGATCGTGTGCGGGGGTGGTAGAAAGATTATCAAGGCGCTTGGAGAGCGCAATAATGGCCTCCTGATGACGGTCCGCGAGGGCAGTGTGTGCGCAACTTGTTGCGCCATGACGGCCTGCAGCATGGTCATAATCTGACTTAGTTGATCCGGCGAGTCACCCATAGTGTGGGATGAGGAGCGAGAAGAGGAGCGGGTGACCGGACGTTCGAAGTGTGCCGAGTCAGACGACTAAGAGTGGCCGCGAGAGCCGTGGTGGCGCCCAATATTGGCACAAATGAGGGTGCTCCAAAGGAGAAGGGCTGAGGGAAAATTAGAAGAGGGGAAATTAAATTAGCCAAATGTTGGGGAAGGGAAATGAGAGCAGCGGCTAAATAGCTGGGTGGAGGTGGGGAAATAAGGTTGGGGAAGGGAATGGTGGTGGGGTCCACGGAAGTAAAGATTGGAGAAATAAGATTGGAGAAGATTTGGAATGGTGATGGGGTCCACGGGAAATAAGATTGGACCGGGGGGTTGGCAATTAAAGTGGTTAGAAAGTAGGTGGCTGGCAGGTGAAGAAAGGAAAAAAGGGAAAGAAAAGAAAGTCTTGTTGTGGGGTCCACGTGGGTGAAGAATAAAAAAAATGCAATGTCCGGGGCTCGAGGGATGAAAAGTTGCAGCGGGGCTCGCGGAATGTCAAGGGCAGCAGGGCTCGAAGCAGCGGGAGCAGAGGCGCGCAGGGCTCGAGGAAGCCGCGGTCTGCAGCGACGATGCGGGGGAGGGGCTCGAAACTGTTGCAGTGTACGGTGGCTGCACAGAGAGTTGGTCGACGATGCGTGACGATGACGAGCGGCTGGATGCCGGAGTTGGGGGCGGCATCGACGTGGCTGGGCAGAGAAGGGCTCGGCGACTGTTGGGACGGGGAAGGGGCACCGTGCAGTGACGTGGGCTGAGGTTTGCTGTAGAGGAAGCGGTCGCGTTTTCTGGAGAACTGTTGGGTGGATGAGGGTGTCGTTCGGTGGGATTTTTTTTTTTGGAAGTAGCTGATGCGGTTGAGGTAGACGAAGAGAATGGCTTTGAAGATGAAGGAGACAAGGGTGATGTTGGCGCGCGTCGGCGGAAGAGGATGGATCCCTCTGATACAAAGTTGTTACAGGCCTACTTCCGTAACCATGGTAACTCGTCGGAATGGTGGCCGGAGGTGAAGATGACGATGGCGGGGATATCGTGGAGCCGGAACCGCGGCTGCCTAGACGGGGTTGCTCGTCGGAGGAGAGAGCCACCAAGATCTCACAATGGAGGAAAGGATTAGAATACTTTCTTGCTTACCTCATACATACCCCCACATGCCTTTATATAGGCTACACGCAATGATGACTCACCTAATAATCTCCTAACTCTCACCTAATATAATGAAAAGATACAACACCTCATAATACGATACATAATATAACGACACAATACGACACATAACAGAATGCTTTGCTTTTAGGGATGGATTCAAGATTTGTGAGGCTCTCTATATTCAAAGAATTCATATACTCATTGAATCAGAAGTCCTGATCAAATTCATTAATAGGAAAAGTTTTAAAGATTAGGCAATGCAGGATTGTGGAGATAGAATTTCTTAGCATTCTGTTACAGTCCTTTAATAGCGTTATTTAATATTTATTATTTCTTAATACATTTTATTTTGTTTTAAGATTCGCGTCCTTATATGACGTCATTATTGTGTTGTGTCATTTTTAGTCGCATGTCCAAGTCTGCTGATTTCCTTTAATGTTATTTTTTTTTTGTCGATTGTAAATCATATTTAAAGGACCAAGTGGGTATTGTATCGGTATGAATGAATGAATGAAAGTTCTATTTCTCTAACCCTAAAATAGATCTTGGAAGCTCTCGCTCTCTCGAGCACGCCCCGCTTAGGCAGCCGCGTTCAAGGCTCTGTAGTATCCCCGCCACTGCCATCTCCGCCTCCGGCCTCTCCTCCGACAACATTTTAAGACCCATAACAACTTGGTATCAGAGGCCTTCGATCCTTCCACCAACCTTCACCATCCACGGTTACCAAGAAATTTCAGGGGACGACCCTTTATTCCATCGACTGCCCCATCCTTTCCTGCCTGCCAGCGCGCCCCTTTGGAAGATTCCTCCCAACGATTGATACAACCATCACCAGCGGCTATCTGCTTCCTCCAGCACGCCCCAACAACCAAGCATCCACACTGCAAGTTCGCGCCAAGCGGACGTTGTCGCTGCTTCCAATGTGTCCGCAGCCAAAATTGATCATACGCCTCCAACGGGATCGTCTCCATCCTCCGTCGATCGCTTCTCCGGTGACAAGGACAGGCTTCTGCACGCTCTTCACCGTCCAGAATCGACGCGGAATCCCCATCCCATCCACCCTGTCTCCCTCGACATTTCTGCGTCATCTGTGGCGTCCACTACGTCGTATGCACGCAAGAACCGGCGACGAATTAATCACTCATTTTCGCTTCTTTTTCGGAAAGCGGCGCGCCTTCCAGATTGGACGGCCATTCACGTGTGGATCCACAGGAAGTAAATCCCGACCTATTCTGGCCAGACGCTGGAAATTACATAATTCCAAATCCAACACACAACCCACACTCGCCTTTTATCAATCCATTTTAAAAAAAAAACTTGCTTATTAATTCTTGACTAATTTGTGACACCACCATTGGGAGACGACGTGGTACTCACAGTAACACAAATTCAGTCGCCTCTGACGACTCCAGGCGTCTAGTCACCCGTTCTGTATCCCGTGCCACCTCCATCCACAATATGGGAGACTCGGCCGACTTCTTGGAAGAGATGAACCAGCTACACGCATTTATATCCGCCATGTATGCACGCCTACAGAATGTAGAAGCACGCTTTCAGGACGTCGACGCACGTCATCAGAACGACATGGCAACCCTCACCACCAAGCTTAATGGGCTAACAACAGCTGCTCCAATGGTTACAACCCCACAAACGGATCATGCCAGCAGCAGTCAAGTTCCGCTACCGCCGCTCCTCCCCCATGAGCCACCACCGCAGATCCTTTTACGCTCTGACGTCAATTTTTCATCGCGCTATAACCGGTTGGAATTTCTCACCTACGATGGGAAAATAGATCCCTTGGCCTGGCTCACCAGGTGCGGACAATTCTTTGGTCATCAACAAACTTCAGCAGCCGAACGACTTCCTTTGGCCTTCGTCCACCTTATCGAGTCAGCTTTGCTTTAGGCCAATCGTCTCCTCACTAATCAGTCGGGTCTGACGTGGGACGACTTCAAACGATTTTGCAACCTGCGCTTTGGCCCTCCAATCCGCACCAACCCCATAGGTGCCCTCACAACACTCCACCAAACGAGCTCCATGGATGAATATCTGGAGCAGTTACAACTTCTTCTGGCACATGTCACATTGCCCCCAGGGATGCTGCAGGTCAACATCTTCACAGCCGGACTTCGCGAACGCCTGCGACTTGATGTCGAATTCGAAGCTCCTCCAGACTAAGTGACTGTCATAAGTCTGGCCTAGGTTATGTGACCATCGCCTCCAACTGGCAGTCTAGCACAGGAAGCCTATTTTCTCATCGACAGGGCATTCGGTCGGGTCATCCCGAGGGACATCCAGGCAACCAACCCCACAAGTTCGTAAACTATCTCGGAACGAGATGATAGATCAGCGTGCTAAGTACTTATGTTTCAACTGCGACGAGCCGTACACACGCGACCACGGGTGTAAACGGTTTTTCCATCTGCAGGTCGAGGACGCTGACGACAAGGGTGTCGGGTAATGTGGGATACCATGCATCTCCCTCGAGCTTGAGGACAAGCTCGTTTTACAAGGCGGGAGAGATGTTATGGGTCCTTTATTAACGTTATTTAGTATTTATTATTTCTTAATATATTTTATTTTGTTTTAAGAGTCGCGTCCTTATATGACGTCATTATTGTGTTGTGTACTTTTTAGCCGCATGTCCAAGTCTGTAAATTTACTTTAATGTTATTTTCTTTTTGGTGTCGATTGTAAGTCATATTTAAAGGACCTAATGGGTCTTGTATCGGTATGAATGAATGAAAGTTCTATTTCTCTAACTCTAAAAGAGATCTTGGAAGCTCTCTCTCTCGAGCACACCCTGCTTAGGCAGACACAGTCAAGGCTCCGTAGTATCCCCATCACCGTCATCTCCGCATCTGCCTCTGCCTCTCCTCCGGTAAAATTTTAAGACCCATAACAAATTCTCAGCATAATGGAATTTAACATAAGTCATATGTATAGAGAGGGAAATCAACTAGCTAATGCTATGACTAAACTTTCCATTATCAGAAAGATATTGCAGCTTTAATGCACTTCATTTGCCTTAAAGCCTGGAGGACATAATAGCTCCAAGATATGAGAGGGCTCTCCATACTGAAGGAAGATGTTCTTATATAAGGTATGTTCTACAAACTACAAATTCCAGGACTCCTGTATGGACTTCCATTTCCACTATAGGTCTATCTTTAACATGATCAAGGGATAATTTTAAAGTAATGCAATTTGGGAGTTGGGCTATCTCCCATCCCATTATTGTATCTTTTTTCCTATATATAAAATTTGGTTAAAAGTAAGAAGTGAAGGTCATGGTCATCCCCTTCATGTCTCTTACTTTCAAATAAAAATTAGAGAAGTAACCAGACATTCCATCATCAAAACTCTAATATATAGTAAGAATTTGCATTATTGACCATATATACACAGATTTTCACTAATCATATGAGTTTGGGCAACGCTTTCAAAACAACAACTTCATAAATACATTTCCAAGTCTGAATTTTCCATGAAAATGTATTTTTACCTTCTTCAGAGATAAAAGAGAAGAAAGACAATTCACAGTAAGTAAAACCGGCGTCAGGAGGAAGGTGATACGAGAAATATGAAGAATAGAAGAAAGAAACCAACCCTGCTCGGATCAATGAACTGCGAGGCGCTAAGGAGATTGAGGACTCGATTAGTGACTTCCTGCTTGTCCAGGGGAGTGGAATCGGAACACAACGCCGATTGCGAGAAAGCCCTCGATCCAGATGGGAAGTTTTCCAGCATTGACAGATAACGAGTGGATCTGAGAAGACGAACAGTGGCCTTCGCCATTTGCATCGTTCCGCAGCTAGTTGTGTTCCACGGGCGAAATTATACGGTCCGGGCTCCGGTTATAGATCCGTCCGGGATTCAGGAGATGACGGCTCGCGTTTTTTTTTTAGTGGTGTCACGGGCACACCTAAAATGGCTATGGGCACACCAATAAACTCAAAAAATCCTCCCTAAATTCATTTTATTTTCTGCTCTATGTACAGCCAAACCCGTATTCCGCCTTTTCCATTCGCGCCTCCAGCCGATTAGGGTTTCGGAATACCGCTCGCCGCTCCTCGCCGTCGCTAATCGCCGCTCGCCGCCGCTCGCCGCCGCTCCCAGCCTCCGGAAGCCACCTTCAGTTCCTCCTCCCTAAGGTATTCCACCGTCTCAGAGCAGTCCGCGCCCGCCTGCAGATTTCCGCGCCCGCCTGCTCGCCTCCGCTCGCCGTCGCTCATCGCCGCTCGCCGCCGCTCCCAGCCGCTCGCCGCCGCTCCCAGACGAGGTGATTTCCGAACCGCCGAGGTGAAGCTGGTGCTTTCGAGTAGGTTTTGATTTTTTCTTCCCTTAGATTTCTTCATTCCTGATTTTGCCCTAATCTTGTTCTAATTTTTATTTCGGTTTAGCCTGCATGCGTGAATCCATGACCCATGAACCTATTTTGATTCAGCATGTTATATCCCATTCTCATTTTTCATTGAAGCCCTAGCAAATAACAATCCCATTCCTGACTTCCGGTCTGACCGCCTTCCGCTCCGCAAATTGTAATCTCAATCCTGCTGCAGCTTGCAGCACCATTCGCCTACTTTGCGTCCCTCGACGCTTCCGGCTCCGGCCATCGGTGCGGGCACTAACAACATAATTCGCCACCGCCTGTAATAGAAATCAACATACCTCTTTTGAAGCAAATAGGAATCCATGCACACATCACTCATGGATTGAAGCTCTATCTCCCTGGTCCATAGTCCCTACCTTAAAAACTTTTACTGAATGTCTGGATTTCTTGAAGTTTCTGTTTGTAACTTGTCATCCATTTGGAAAATTTTTGATCAAATGCTCACTTTGCAACATACGGAGATTAAACGATCTTTCAGACAGAGTTCAATACAAGTTAATACCGCTTTTAGAGGATCATTGTATGCAAATTTGGTTGGTTATGTTTCGATTGCAGCTCTTGAGGGAATTAAAAGAGAGGAAGAAATGATCAAAAATGGTTATCCAGAGGCAACCGAATGTCTACATAAAATGCGAAATACAATGGGTTTACCGTGTGCTCATGAGTTGGTGCCTTACATCAACCAATCTTTGGGATACCCTCTATGGATGATCCATAAACATTGGCGCCAACTCACTTTACAAGCAACCAAAGATGGGGATACAAACATAAAAGAGGAGGATGAAGAAATGAAAATCATACAAATGGACTTAGACGGTGTACTAAGAAAATACACTAGTATTACCGATTCTCAAAGAAGCGAAATGAAACGAAAGTTGCGCGAATTATTGGAGCCCACGACCACTCAAACTAAAGAACCAGTAATGCCCTCAAGGTTGAAAGGAAGACCACCAAAAAGCTATAAAAAATTTAAAGATGATGAAAAATCAACAAAAAGAGAACTCTCTTTATTTGAGCATGTGTTGATTGCGGAACAACATGAAAAACGTCAAGTAAAGAAGCTTACTCCAAGAAGAAGAGCGGGAAAGAATAACTTTGTTGAATGTATTCGTCAGGATATGCCGCCATATGTATCCAATCATATAATTGATGCCAAAAATGTAATTGGTGATGGGCATTGTGGGTATCGAGTGGTAGGACATGCACTTGATATGGGTGAAAATTGGTTAAAAGTGCGAAAAGACCTTGCAAAGGAAATGGAAAGTTACGAGTTTTTGTACAATACACTATTTGGAAATGTGAGACGAGCCGAACTTCTATCATCCTTGGATTGTGTTGCAGTACCGGCTCCACTGGACAAATGGATGACAATGCCGGACATGGGATTAGTGATCGCATCGTGCTATAATGTGGCAGTTGTCCATTACTCCAAGTTTCAATCTTTTACATTTCTACCTTTACATTCTGCGCCTCCTGCGATCCGAAAGACTATATTTATTGGATTTGTGAATGATAATCACTTCATTCAATTATTGGTGCGGGAGGATTGTCTGTTACCTCCAATAATCAGTACATGGCGGAGATATCATGCTACCATTGCGGAAATGTGGGACTTGGATTACAATGCAAGAATTAGAGAGGTTATTAGCAAGGAACAAGTCGAAGGAATTATTAATTTGACAGATCCATGACAAGGTATGCTTAATTTTGAATTATTAGTCAAATTTACGTTGCTAAATATAATTACTAATTGTCATATTAAGATTTTTGATGCAGATAAATGAGGTTTAAAGGTTGAATGGATAGTTAGCATTACTACTTATCATCGAATGATGTTAGGTACAAATTTTAAATTTTAAATTTATATTTTAATTCGAACATACTCTCATGTTTTATAATTTTACTTTGATGCAGGATGCGGGAATGAACGCAAAACTGTTGCTTGGAAGATTTTGTAATTTTAGATTTTTAAAAATATATTACATTTGACTACAATCAAATTCTTATTTTGGACTTGATTAGATTTCTCTTCGATTATTAGTGTATTTTGGACTCTTTATAATTATATATTGAAATGCCAACATCCTCTTTTGGAAATTTCTTAATGTTTTAGTGCAAATGGTTCTTTTTTATAAATGGTGTGTCCATAGCCAGTTGGTGTGTACATAGCTGAAGTGGGTTGTCCATAAATTTTGGCTGTCCATAGCCAAAATTGGTGTGCCCGTAACACCACTATTTTTTTTCTGTTTATCCTTATTTTTTACCCACTCATATTTCGGCAGCTTCCGGTTTTTATGTTTTATACCTAAATCGTGATTGAGACAGCAGCCATTTAATATTCATCATTTCTCTCCCTCTTCATATAATTTCCCGTTTTATTCTAAAGTTTACAACAGAAACGAAAAGGATCTTAACGTATTTTTGAAGCGGAATGAAAGAGATAATTTTCATTAGAATTTTGAAATTTTGAGAGTGTTATTGTACACAATTTTTCTTTAAGTTTATGTTTCAGGAGAACTTCATTCTGAAGAAAGTGAATAGAATGACATCTCAGTTATCTTTATTGATATCTCATCTTCCATTATTAACATTTTAGCTTTCATTATGAATATCTTAGATTTTATTTCTGATGAATTTGATATTTGTGTTGACATTTGCTTTTAAATTATAGGTTGATGTGAAAAATAAATACATATTTCAAATTGTTAAAAGTGAAGAGGATTACGAAATGTATTGTGAGTACGCTTGTACTACTGGTTTTAGTATTCGCAAAGAGCATCGTTTGGTTTGGTCGGGTACAGATATCATCAAATAGAGGGAGTCTTGTTGCACCCGATCTAGAGTGAAGCGAGCTCCCAAAGAACCGGATAGCTTTGCAAAATATCGTAGATTAGACGCTACAACAAATTGTCCGACAACGACTATTCTCAAAGCAAATAGGGAAGAGAAAAATTTGATAGTGGGTAAATTTATTGAGAAACACAATCATGCACGTGTCGATAACACGAGTCAACATTTTCTTTGATCTCATAGAATTATTAGCAAAGAGAAAGATTTTCTGAAATCCATGACTGATGCAGGAATCAAACATCAATTGTGTATAGTTACCTTGTTGATGAGGTTGGTGGTTCCCAAAATGTAGGTTTTTCCAAAAAAAAAAAGATGCCTACAACTTCATAGATAGACATTGAAGATCAAGAGTAGATAGCGACGATGCTCTAAATCTGCTACAGTTGCCGAAGGAACTGGTTATTAATGATAATATGTAATCATACGAAGTACAAGTCGATGATTGAAACCGGTTAACCAATTTTATATGGATGGATGTACACGGTAAAATTGATTATGAATGTTTTGGGGATGTTGTAACATTTGATTCAACATATAGGACGAAATCTCCTCGCATGTGAATACCATATCAGAAGCAAACTGCAAAATGGAGTCCAATAGTATGCCCAAACCAACCATTAAAGATCCACCAAAGCATGGACCTAAGGGGTTGTCAAATGCAAGGCTGAAGGCTCATTGGGAAATAAAGAGTAAGTATTTTTTTCAATCAATTTCACAAGATGATGAAATTAATAGCTTGTAAACTGATTTTTATTCTTGATTTTCATTTGCAGGAAAGTCCAAAAAGTAAGGGGAGAATAAAAAGAATGCAAAAAAATTGTGAAGCAAAAAGTGGTAGATGTGCCAGATTTAAACATCATGCTATGTCTAAAATCCCTGAAATTTTTTAAATATATGATTAATATTAGACTACCATGTAAAACATTCGTGCAAAATAAGTTTTTAAATATATAGTAGTACTTTCAAACTTCACAGGGTAATGCCTTAAATATTGAATATGTTATCTCACCCCTTAATAATGTCATCTGTGATGCCCATTCACTAGTATTTGGCCATCATTGATGGTCCTTCCTGCTCAACTCCTCCATATACTTCATAACATAAACTTCACAATTTACCAAGCTAACTTGGGTTGGAATCCCCTTTACCAATGAAACATTCCAATTGCTCAAGTTTAGCTTGCATTTATCTCAACTGGTCTTATAGAGAACCTGAATCGACTCCTTTCCCAGTTCTAATTGGCGTGCAGCTGGGAGGGAATCGTACAACTCCCAACTTTTAGAAATGGTATTTCCAACTAATAAAAACCAATGGTCACCTCTGCAAACCGGCAAAAAAAAAGTTCAGCTTTCTTCACATTTTGGGCCATGACATGTGGAACATACATCTTGGCACCATCCTTAGAGTGCTTCATTTAGCTATGGAGCTAGAAGAAAGCAAAGAGAATTAATTAGTTACATGCTTAACCAAATACATATCAAAATCTAAATCCCTTCTAAATGCTAGTCTCACCCATAGATTAGGACTAACGTAGAGAAATAGTCGCCAATTTTCAGGATTGTTGGTCCTTCTAACTTCCAGCACACGGGCAAATGCATTGAGATACTCTTTCATGAATGAGAACCTGCTGCTCCTCTTTCAAGAACATCTTTCCTGGATAATCTTAAGGGTAGGGATTCATTCATCATCTTATTTAGATTTAGTACTGTTACCCCCTTCTTTCATTTTACACAGCTCATCCACCTTGGACTCAAGACTGTTGAAACGATCGTCCACCTTAGACTTAATGTTATTGAGACTCAATGTCATTTTTTATTTGAGTTTTGAAACTTGTCTACAATAAAATCTGTAAAAAAATTCAAACTCTCGGATTGTTTCTTTTTTCGAATGATAATCAATAAGTTGGTTCCCCTATAGAGTAATACTTTTCATCCACTTCGGTAATCTCCTCAAAGCAATCTCGCACCTGTCAATTTAAATTAAGTTAGAGTTGTTAAAAAATCGAACATTTTCTAACTTAAAGGTGAGTGAAAACGTATTAAATTGAATTTAATAATAGATTTCAACAAGATCAAAGATTTCACATATCTCCATCGTTCTAAAAGTAGCCATTGTGCAGGAAGTTCATGCACTATAATTTTAGTATGCTCCAGTATCAGAATCTGAGGAATTCATATTAAATAACATTTAACATTATAAGACAAACAAATGTAATAATGTGGTGTGCATGCCTAGAAATGTAATTTTATAAGTAATATTTATGAGCGTCCATTGAGAAACTCAATTGATTCAGATGATTATCCCTTCAATTTCTTTCTCTTCATAGCTAAGCCATGCACACTAGCCACGATGTAAGAATGCATTGCTTTTGGCCAATTGTACTTGACAAACTCAGTTGGATCATGTTGAAACCGAAAAATCGGTCTCTGTGGAGTTTGGCCCTTGGGGAAGGGGTGACCGCGCACCTACTGCCCTCAAGCGAACGATCTAGGCACAAGACTAGGAGCACAAGGGACAGACCCAAGGTCTCAGCGTGTAGGTCCCGCCGCATACCCGGAAGACTAGCAAACTCTTCCCCTCTCAAGCCAAAGGCTGAGCTAAGGCACCTTCGGAGGGCTCTCTTGGCCGACCGGAGCCTCAAAGGAGAATCTCAAGACCAACTCTCTCCTGACTAGTGGTGCCTCCTCGGGTCTATGTAAAATGTTCCTCATCCGCCCTACCAATGGCGTAATCTCGCCGAACAGTTCTACTTTACGCAGCCCCAATCGGGCCGCCAATAACGTAACTACGTTATTCTGAGAGGCCATTAACTAACTTTCAAGGGCCTCCCGGTAACCTTACCTCGAGGTCCCCACGGGGCGAGCGGTTCGCGAACATACCGCCCGCCTAAGATGAAAAGGATAAAACACATTCACAGGGCATCATAGATATTTAAATTACAGGAATATAAATTCCATACTTCGGCACGCAGGATGACAATATAAACAAATTAGGCCTTCTTGGGCCAGCACAAACTTGGGCTTAAGCCCGCTATTCCCCTCTTGGTACTGCAGCACCTGTACGCCAACGTCCCGCCAAACGGTGCCAACATAAATATCGGCTCCACCTCTGCCTTGGGGCGGTGATGCTTATCTCCTAAGAACAAATAATAAACAACTTCCACGGAGTTTTCCCCGGGAACCCCAGAACATCACCAATCCGGCTTACACATCCGGATGGGCTTCACACAGCATGCCTAAATCCGTACTCACGCTTCCGGATACTAAATGCTATTAACAACGGGGATGTGAATATCAACCCGTTGGAGAGAACCCCTCCCCCACCCGTCGGTGGAGAGGAGCTTCCATGCAAATATGATAATTGAGGGCTTCACTTGCCCGAGAAGAAACTTTGTTACCCTTGACGCGTGTTTGGCGGAGCCGCAACCGCACATCTTGCGTGAGGCTCGATGCATAGTGACTGTCGCGACGGCCCATGTACAGATCCGATCTCCACGCGTGTTTTGGCGACGCCGAGAATGAGACCCCCGGCTGACCTTGTCATAGGCGACGCCGGGAGAAAAGCTCCCATCCGTCCTCGCTGTAGGCGGCGCCGGGAGAAGAGCTCCCGGCCGTCCTCGCTGTAGGAGGGGCTGGGAGAGGAGCTTCCGGCCGTCCTCATTGTATGAGGTGCCGGGAGAGGAGCTCCCGACCGATCTCCTTCCAGGCGGCGGCAACGGAAGAGAAGAAGGAGAGGGGAGAGCTCGGGTTGTGCTTGCCGGCGCAGAGCAGGTCGGGGGAGAGGGGCTGGAGAGGGGGAGCTCGGGCTGTGCTTGCCGGCATAGAGCAGGTTGGGGGAGAGGGGCTGGAGAGGGGGAGCTCGGACTGTTAGAGTTTTTCCCCCCTCTTTTTCTTCTTTCTTTCTTTTTCCCCAACACGATGCCTGTCCTCCTTCTTCCTTTTCTGTTTCATTTTTACTGCCCCCCCCCTCTAACCCGTATCCCCCTCATATATATATATTATAAATATATACATATATAGATAATAAATATATATATTATAAACAAAAATATATATATACATACTATAACATAAAACACGAAAACTCCATACACCTGTACGATCGTTCGCACGTCCTCGAACGGGGACGACACCAAATAGTCGCCCATAGCATGCCTCTGGCCCGCTACTTGGGGAGGATCCAACTCGGTCGGGTACGGGGTTGTACACAATCCCCGCTCTTTCGAGGTTGGTACTAGCTCGGAAAGAAATGTCCAACCCCAAGTATCCGGCGAGTGGGAGCCGACCCAAAGAAAAAATTTGAGAGAATCCAAAATTTGAATTTAGAACACTAATCTCTCCATGCCCCTTTTGATCTTTTTGAACCACTCGATACCTGTAATGCTCCCTGCTATTCAATTGCCCTTATACTATTTCTTACAATCAGTATACAATTTCTCATGATATTGTGAAACAACAAAGCCATATATTTTGTATTATCTTGTACACGCGGAGCTAATCCTTTCCCCCCAGGTGTGCCTATAGCACTGCCCAACTAATGAGAGCCTGAGCAGCGAGTCTACCCGGGGCCGAGCAGCACTCGGGGTCCCTTACCCCCCAGGAGAGCCTACGAACCTGCCAGCTAGTAGGAGCCAGGAAGCGGGTCTACCCGAGGCCGAGCATTACTCGAGGTCGTGCAAAGTATCCAAACTCTTTCCAATCTCCAAACTCTCTCTCCCTTACCCCACAGGTGTGCCTGCAGCCCTGCCAACTAGTGAGAGCCTGACAGCGAGTCTACCCGGGGCCGAGCAGCACTCGGGGTCCCTTACCCCCCAGGTGAGCCTACAGACCTGCCAGCTAGTAAAAGCCAAGCAGCGGGTTTACCCAGGGTCGAGCATCACTTGGGGTCCTGCAAAGTACCCAAACTCTCTCCAAATTTCAAACTATCTCCCTAACCCCCCAAGTGTGTCTACGCCCTGCCAGCTAGTGAGAGACTGACAGCGAGTCTACCCGAGGCCGAGCAGTACTTGGGGTCCTGCAAAGTACCCAAACTCTTTCCAAATTTCAAACTCTCTCCCTTATCCCCTAGGTGTGCCTGCAGCCCTGCCAGCTAGTGAGAGCCACCAGCGAGTCTACCCAGGGCCGAGCAGCACTCGGGGTCCTACAAATTATCCAAACTCTCTCCAAATTTCAAACAATCTCCCTTACCCCCCAGGTGTGCCTACAGCCCTGCCAGCTAGTGAGAGCCTGACAACAAGTCTACCCGGAGCCGAGCAGCACTAGGGGTCCTGCAAAGTACCCAAACTCTTTCCAAATTTCAAACTCTCTCCCTTACCCCCAGGTGTGCCTACAACCCTGCCAGCTAGTGAGATCCTGACAATGAGTCTACCCGGGGCCGAGCAGTACTCGGGGTCCTGCAAAGTATCCAAACTCTCTCCAAATTTCAAACTATCTCCCTTACCCCCCAGGCGTGCCTACAGCCCTGCCAACTAGTGAGAGACTGACAGCGAGTCTACCCGGGGCCGAGCAGCACTCGGGGTCCTGTAAAGTATCCAAACTCTTTCCAAAATCCAAACTCTCTCCCTTACCCCCCAGGTGTGCCTACAACCCTACTAGCTAGTGAGAGCCTGACATCGATTCTACCCAGGGTCGAGCAGCACTCGGGGTCCCTTACCCCCCATGCGAGCCTATGGACCTGCAAGCTAGTAGGAGCCAGGCAGCGGGTCTACCCGGGGTCGAGCATCACTCGGGGTCCTGCAAAGTATCCAAACTCTTTCCAAATTCCAAACTCTCTTCCTTACCCCCCAGGTCTGCCTACAGCCATGCCATCTAGTGAGAGCCTGATAGCGAGTCTACCTTGGGCCGAGCAGCACTCGAGGTATCCCTTACCCCCCGAGCGAGCCTACGGACCTGCCAGCTAGTAGGAGCTAGGCAGCGGGTCTACCCGGGGCCGAGCATCACTCGGGGTCCTGCAAAGTATCAAAACTCTCTCCAAATTTCAAACTATCTCCCTTACCCCCTAGGTGTGCTTACAATCCTGTCAGCTAGTGAGAGCCTGCCAGCGAGTCTACCCGGGGCCGAGCAGCACTCGGGGTCCTGCAAAGTATCCAAACTCTTTCCAAATTTCAAACTCTCTCCCTTACCCCCCAGGTTTGCCTACAGCCATGCCAGCTAGTGAGAGCCTGACAACGAGTCTACCCAGGACCGAGCAGCACTCGGGGTCCTGCAAAGTATCCAAACTCTCTCCAAATTTCAAACTATCTCCCTTACCCCCCAGGTGTGCCTACAACCCTGCCAGCTAGTGAGAGCCTGACAGCGAGTCTACCTAGGAATGAGCAGCACTCGGGGTCCCTTATCCCCTAGGAGAGCCTACGGACCTACCAGCTAGTAGGAGCCAGACAGCGGGTCTACTTGGGGCCGAGAAGCACTCGGGGTCCTGCAAAATATCCAAACTACCTCCAACCACCTAGTGACATCAAACCCTGCCAGCTAGGTGAGAGCCTGACAGCGGGATCTGCTCGAGGTCTGGGGAAGACTCCCTCAAGTGACATCCAGCCCTGCCAGCTAGGTGAGAGCCTGACAGCGGGATTTGCTCGGGGTCTGGGGCAGACTCCCTCGAGTGACATCCAGCCCTGCCAGCTAGGTGAGAGCCTGACAATGAGATTTGCTCGGGGTCTGGGGCAGACCCCCTTGAGTGACATCCAGCCCTGCCAGCTAGGTGAAATCCTGACAGCGGGATCTGCTCGGGGTCTGGGGAAGACTCTCTCGAGTGATATCCAGCCCTGCCAGCTAGGTGAGAGCATGACAGCGGGATCTGCTCGGGGTTTCTGTGGAGTTCGACCGAAAAATCAGTCTCTGTGGAGTTCTACCCTTGGGGAAGGGGTGACCGCGCACCTACTGCCCTCAAGCGAACGATCTAGGCACAAGCTAGGAACACAAGGGACATACCCAAGGTCTCAGCGTGGAGGTCTCGCCGCATACCCGGAAGACTAGCAAACTCTTCCCCTCACAAGCCAAAGGCTGAGCTAAGTCACCATCGGAGGGCTCTCTTGGCCGACCGGAGCCTCAAAGGAGAATCTCAAGACCAACTCTCTCCTGACTAGAGGTGCCTCCTCGGGTCTATGTAAAATGTTCCTCATCCACCCTACCATTGACGTAATCTCGCCGAACAGTTCTACTTTATGCAGCCCCAATCGGGTCGCCAACAACGTAACTACGTTGTTCTGAGAGGCCATTAACTGACCTTTAAGGGCCTCCATGTAACCTTACCTCGGGGTCCCCACGGGGCGAGAGGTTCGTGAACATACCTCTCGCCTAAGATGAAAAGGATAAAACACATTCACAGGGCATCACAAATATTTAAATTACAGGAATATAAATTCCATACTTCGGCACGCAGACCGGCAAAAGAAACAAATTAGGTCTTCTTGGGCCGGCACAAACTTGGGCTTAAGCCCGTTATTCCTTGCTTGGTACTATAACACCTGTATGCCAACGTCCTGCCAAACGGTGGCAAAATAAATATCGGCTCCACCTCTGCCTCAGGGCGGTGATGCTTATCTCCTAAGAACAAATAATAAACAACTTCCATGGATTTTTCCCCGGAAACCCCAGAACATCACCAATCCGGCTTACACATTTGGATGGGCTTCACACAGCATGCCTAAATCCGTACTCACGCTTCCGGATACTAAATGCAATTAACAGCGGGGATGTGAATATACACCCGTCGGAGAGCACCCTTCCCCCACCCGTCGGTGGAGAGGAGCTTCCATGTAAATATGATAATTGAGGGCTTCACCTTCCCGAGAAGAAACTTCGTTACCCTTGACGCGTGTTTGGCGGAGCCGCAACCACACATCTTGCATGAGGCTCGATGCATAGTGACTGTCGCGACGACCCATGTACGGATCCGATCTCCATGCGTGTTTTGGCAACGCCGAGAATGACCTTGCCGTAGGCAGTGCCGGGAGAGAAGCTCCCGGCCATCCTCGCTGTAGGCGGTTCCGGGAGAAGAGCTCTCGACTGTCCTTGCTGTAGATGGCGCCGGGAGAGGAGATCCCGGCTTCCTCGCTTTAGGCGGCGCCGGGAGAGGAGCTCCCGACCGATCTCCTTCTAGGCGGCAACAACGGAAGAGAAGCTGGAGAGGGGGAGCTCGGGTTGTGCTTGTCGGCACAGAGCAGGTCGGGGGAGAGGGGCTGGAGAGGGGGGAGCTTGGGCTGTGCTTGCCGGCGCAGAGCAGGTTGGGGGAGAGGGGCTGGAGAGGGGGAGCTCGGGCTGCTGCTTAGGGTTTCCCCCTCCCCCCTCTTTTTCTTCTTTCTTCCTTTTTTCCCCCAACCCGATGTATGTCCTACTTCTTCCTTTTCTGTTTCTTTTTTATTGCCCCCTCTAACCTGTATCCCCCTCATCTCTATATATATTATAAATATATATATATATATAGATATAATAAATATATATATATATAGATATAATAAATATATATTATAAACATATATATATATATATATATATATATTATAACATAAAATACGAAAACTCCATACACATGTACGAGCGTTCGCACGTCCTCGATCGGGGATGACACCAAATCGTCGCCCATAGCATGCCCCTGGCCCACTACTTGGGGAGGATCCCACTTGGACGGGTACGGGGTTGTACACAATCTCCACTCTTTTTGAGGTTGGTACAAGCTCGGAAAGAAATGTCCAACCCCAAGTATCCGGCGAGTGGGAGCTGACCCAAAGAAAATTTTTGAGAGAATCCAAAATTTGCATTTAGAACACTAATCTCTCCATACCCCTTTTGATCTTTTTGAACCACTCGATACCTGTAATGCTCCCAGCTATTCAATTGCCCTTACACTATTTCTTACAATCAGTATACAATTTCTCATGATATTGTGAAACAACAAAGCCATATATTTTGTATTATCTTGTATACGCGGAGCTAAAACTTTCCCCCCAGGTGTGCCTACAGCCCTGCCTAGCTAATGAGAGCCTGAGCAGCTAGCGAGTCTACTCGGGGCCGAGCAGTACTCGGGGTCCTTTACCCCCTAGGCGAGCCTACGGACCTGCAAGATAGTAGGAGCCAGTCAGCGGGTCTACCCAGAGATGAGCATCACTCGGGGTCATGCTAAGTATCCAAACTCTTTCCAAACTCAAAACTCTCTCTCCCTTACCCCCAGGTGTGCCTACAGCCCTGCCAGCTAGTGAGAGCCTGACAGCGAGTCTACCCGGGGCCGAGCAGCACTCGAGGTCCCTTACCCCCCAAGCGAGCCTACGGACCTGCAAGCTAGTAAGAGCCACGCAGCGGGTCTACCCGGGGCCGAGCATCACTCAGGGTCCTGCAAAGTACCCAAGCTCTCTCCAAATTTCAAACTATCTCCCGTACCCCCCAGGTGTGCCTACAACCCGTCCAACTAAAGAGAGCCTGACAGCGAGTCTACCCGGGGCCGAGCAGCACTCGGGGTCCTACAAAGTACCCAAACTCTTTCCAAATTTCAAACTCTCTCCCTTACCCACCAGGTGTGCCTACAGCCCAGCCAGCTAGTGAGAGCCTGACAACGAGTCTACCCGGGGCCGAGCAGCGCTCGGGGTCCGGCAAAGTATCAAAACTCTCTCCAAATTTCAAACTATCTCCCTTACCCCCAGGTGTGCCTACAGCCCTGCCAGCTAGTGAGAGCCAGACAGCGAGTCTACCCAGGGCCATGCAGCACTCGAGGTCCTTCAAAGTACCCAAACTCTTTACAAATTTCAAACTCTCTCCCTTACCCCCCAGGTGTGCCTACAACCCTGCCAGCTAGTGAGAGCCCGATAGCGAGTCTACCCGGGGCTGAGCAGCACTCGGGGTCCTGCAAAGTATCCAAACTCCCTCCAAATTTCAAACTATCTCCCTTACCCCTCCCCCCCAGGTGTGCCTACAACCTTGCCAGCTAGTGAGAGCCTGACAGCGAGTCTAACCGGGGTCGAGTAGCACTCGGGGTCCTGCAAAGTATCTAAACTACAAACTCTCTCCTTTACCCCCCAGGTGTGCCTACAACACTGCCATCTAGTGAGAGCCTAACAACGAGTCTACCCGAGGCCGAGCAGCACTCGGGGTCCCTTACCCCCAGGCGAGCCTACGGACCATCTAGCTAGTAGGAGCCAGGCAACGGGTCCACCCGGGGCCGAGCATCACTCGGGGTCCTGCAAAGTATCCAAACTCTTTCCAAATTCCAAACTCTCTCCCTTACCCCCCCCCCCCCAGGTGTGCCTACAGCTCTGTCAGCTAGTGAGAGCCCTACAACGAGTCTACCCGGGGACGAGCAGTACTCGAGTTATCCCTTTCCCCCAGGCAAGCTTGCGGACCTGCAAGTTAGTAGGAGCCAGGCAGCGGGTCTACCCTGGGCCAGCATCAATCGGGGTCCTGCAAAGTATCCAAACTCTCTCTAAATTTCAAACTATCTCCCTTACCCCCCATGTGTGCCTAAAGCCCTGCCAGCTAGTGAGAGCCTGACAACGTGTCTACCCGGGGCCGAGCAGCACTCGGGTTCCTACAAAGTATCCAAACTCTTTCCAAACTCCAAACTCTCTCCCTTACCACCCAGGTGTGCCTACAGTCCTGCCAGCTAGTGAGAGCCTGATAACGAGTCTACCTGGGGCCGAGCAGCACTCGGGGTCCCTTACCCCCCATGCGAGCCTACAGACCTGCCAGCCAGTATGAGCCAGGCAGCGGGTCTACCCGGGGCCGAGCAGCACTCGGGGTTCTGTAAAGTATCTATGCTCTCTCCAAATTTAAAACTATCTCCCTTACCCCCCAGGTGTGCCTACAACCCCGCCAGCTAGTGAAAGTCTGACAACGAGTCTACCTGGGGCCGAGCAGCACTCGGGGTCCTACAAAGTATCAAAACTCTTTCCAAACTCCAAACTCTGTCCCTTACCCCCCAGGTGTCCTTACAGCCCTGCCAGCTAGTGAGAGCCTGACAGCGAGTCTACCGGGGCCGAGCAGCACTTGGGGTCCCTTACCCCCTAGACGAGCCTACGGACCTGCCAGCTAATAGGAGCCAGGCAGCGGGTCTACCTGGGGCCGAGCTTCACTCAGGGTCCTGCAAAGTACCCAAACTCTTTCCAAATTTCAAACTCTCTCCCTTACCCCCTAGGTGTTCCAATAGCCCTGCCAGCTAGTGAGAGCCTGACAACGAGTCTACCCAAGGCCGAGCAGCACTCGGGGTCCTGCAAAGTATCCAAACTCTCTCCAAATTTCAAACTATCTCCCTTACCCCCAGGTGTGCCTACAGCCCTGCCAGCTAGTGAGAGCCTGACAGGGAGTCTTCCCGTGGCCGAGCAGCACTTGGGGTTTCTTGCCCCCCAGATAAGCCTACGGACCTGCCAGCTAGTAGGAGCCAGACAGCGGGTCTACCCAGGGCCGAGCAACACTCGGGGTCCTACAAAGTATCCAAACTCTCTCCAAATTTCAAACTATCTCCCTTACCCCCAGGTGTGCCTACAACCCTGCTAGTTAGTGAGAGCCTGAGAGCGAGTCTACTCGGGGCCGAGCAGCACTCAGGGTCCTGTAAAGTATCCAAACTCTTTCCAAACTCCAAACTCTCTCCCTTACCCCCCAGGTGTGCCTACAGTCCTGTCAGCTAGTTAGAGCCTGACAGCGAGTCTACCCAGGGCCGAGCAGCACTCGGGGTCCCTTACCCCCCGGGCGAGCCTATGGACCTGCCAGCTAGTAGGAGCCAAGCAGCGGGTCTACCCAGGGACGAGCATCACTCGGGGTCCTGCAAAGTACCCAAACTCTTTCCAAATTTCAAACTCTCTCCCTTACCCCCCAGGTGTGCCTACATCCCTGCCAGCTAGTGAGAGCCTGACAGCGAGTCTACCCGGGGCCGAGCAGCACTCGGGGTCCTGCAAAGTATCCAAACTCTCTCCAAATTTCAAACTATCTCCCTTACCCCCGAGGTGTGCCTACAGCCCAGCCAGCTAGTGAGGGCCTGACAGCGAGTGTACCCGGGTCTGAGTAGCACTCGGGGTCCCTTATCCCCAAGCGAGCCTACAGACCTGCCAGCTAGTAGGAGCTAGGCAGCGGGTCTACCCGGGGCCGAACAGTACTCTTGGTCCTACAAAATATTCAAACTACCTCCAACCACCGAGTGACATGAGAGCCTGACAGCGTGTCTGCTCATGGTCTAGGGTAGATTCCCTCGAGTGACATCCAGCCCTACCAGCTAGGTGAGAGTCTGATAGCAGGATCTGCTCGGGGTCTGGGGTAGACTCCCTCGAGTGACATCCAGCCCTGCCAGCTAGGTGAGAGCCTGATAGTGGGATCTGCTCGGGGTCTGGGGCAGACTCCCTCCAGTGACATCCAACCCTGCCAGCTAGGTGAGTGCCTGACAGCGGGATTTGCTCGGGGTCTGGGGCAGACTCCCTCGAGTGACATCCAGCCCTGCCAGCTAGGTGAGAGCCTGACAGCGGGATCTGCTCATGGTTTGGGGCATACTCCCTCGAGTGACATCCAACCCTGCCAGCTAGGTGAGAGCTTGACAACAGGATCTGCTCGGGGTTTAGGGCAGACTCCCTCGAGTGACATCCAACCCTGCCAGCTAGGTGAGAGCCTAACAACGGGATCTGCTCGGGGTCTGTTAAACGAATACTTCGATCGTCCACATAGATTGTGACGGGAGCATTGTCACTCCAAATTTCATAACGATGTCCAGGGTCATAATGATGTCCACAGAGAATCGTCCGGGCTCCCGGGTGATACTGCTGGTTCAGTCAGCTAGGGGAAAGCCTGACGACGGGTGTTGAAAATTGTCCGGGCTCAACTATAGGGTCATAACGACGTCCATCAAGGATCCCAGCCCTTCCAGCTAGATGGAAGCCTGACAGCGGGATCTTCTCGAGACCTGACCCCAGAGCGAGAAGATTCTCCTTCCAATCTTCCCAGGTGCTTAAAAAATCAAGAGCACTATATCACCATCGAAGCCTTAGTATATACTTAAAGTAGACTGTCCGAAAATCCTAAATTCAAGGATGGGACGACTCCAGGTATGAGGACCTCACATACAAAGTATCAACGCATGACCCTGATCGCCACTTAGTTCCCTTTCTATAGCCATGACGTTCTCTAGAGTTCTTCTGTGTTGGTCACTCTCCACGCTCGCCGCACCAAAATATTGAAACCGAAAAATCGGTCTCTGTGGAGTTTGACCCATGGGGAAGGGGTGAGTGTGCATCTACTGCCCTCAAGCGAACGATCTAGGCATAAGACTAGGAACACAAGGGACAGACCCATGGTCTCAGCTTGGAGGTCCCTCCGCATACCCGGAAGACTAACAAACTCTTCCCCTCCCAAGGCAAAGGATGAGCTAAGGCACCTTCGGAGGGCTCTCTTGGCCGAACGGATCCTCAAAGGAGAATCTCAAGACCAACTCTCTCCCGACTAGAGGTATCTCCTTGGGTCTATGTAAAATGTTCCTTATTCGCACTACTAATGGCGTAATCTCGCCGAACAGTTCTACTTTACGCAGCCCCAATCGGGTCGCCAACAACGTAACTATGTTATTTTGAGAGGCCATTAACTAACCCTCAAGAGCCTCCCGGTAACCTTACCTCGGGGTCCCCACAGGGAGAGCGGTTCGTGAACATACCGCCCGCCTAAGATGAAAAGGATAAAACACATTCACAGGGCATCACAGATATTTAAATTACAGGAATATAAATTCCATACTTTGGCGCGCAGGCCGACAATATAAACAAATTAGGCCTTCTTGGGCCGGCACAAACTTGGGCTTAAGCCCGCTATTCCCCGCTTGGTACTGCAGCACCTGTACGCCAACGTCCCGCCAAACGGTGGAAAAATAAATATCGGCTCCACCTCTGCCTCGGGGCAGTGATGTTTATCTCCTAAGAACAAATAATAAAGAACTTCCACAGAGTTTTCCCCGGGAACCCCAAAACATCACTAATCCAGCTTACACATCCGGATGGGCTTCACACAGCATGCCTAAATCCGTACTCATGCTTCCAGACACTAAATGCAATTAACAGCAGGGATGTGAATATCAACCCGTCGGAGAGCACCCTTCCCCCACCCATCGGTGGAAAGGAGCTTCCATGCAAATATGATAATTGAGGGCTTCACCTGCCCGAGAAGAAACTTTGTTACCCTTGACGCGTGTTTGGCGGAGCCACAACCGCACATCTTGTGTGAGGCTCGATGCATAGTTACTATCGCGACGACCCATGTACGGATCTGATCTCCACGCGTGTTTTGGCGACGCCGAGAATGAGACCTCCGACTGACCTTGCCGTAGGCGACGCCGGGAGAGAAGCTCTCGGCCGTCCTTACTATAGGAGGCGCTGGGAGAAGAGCTCCCAGCCGTCCTCACTATAGGCGGTGCCGGGAGAGGAGCTCCCGACCGTCCTCGCTATAAGAGGCGCCGGGAGAGGAGCTCCCAGCCGATCTCTTTCCAGGCGGCGACAACAGAAGAGAAGCTGGAGAGGGGGGAGCTCGGGTTGTGCTTGCCGGCGCAGAGCAGGTCAGGGGAGAGGGGATGGAGAGGGGGGAGCTCGGGCTGTGCTTGCCGACGCAGAGCTGGTCGGGGGAGAGGGGCTGGAGAGGGCGGAGCTCAGGCTGCTGCTTAGGGTTGCCCCCCCCCTCTTTTTCTTCTTTCTTCCTTTTTCCCCCAACCCGATGCCAGTCCTCCTTCTTCCTTTTCTGTTTCTTTTTTACTGCCCCCCGTCTAACCCGTATCCCCCTCATATCTATATATATTATAAATATATATATATATAATAAATATATATATTTAAATATATATAATAAATATATATTATAAACAAAAATATATATATGTATATATTATAACATAAAACACGAAAACTCCATACACCTATACGAGCGTTCGCACGTTCTCGAACGGGGACGACACCAAATCGTCGCCCATAACATGCCCCTGGCCCGCTACTTGGGGAGGATCCCACTCGACCGGGTACGGGGTTGTACAGATCAGACAAAGAAATATAAAGCTCTTGAATCTTATTGTAGCTACATAGGAAAAATAATTCCCTTAAACTCTTTCTTTATTAACCTGGAGAAGGGTTTGGGATCAACTTCAACTTTAAGGCCTAGGTTTGGCATTCCAATAATCATAATAACCTCATTCGCAGTAAACTTCAGCATTTTAGATCAATCTCAAAGTTATCACTTAAGCTGTTATAGCTCTTCACAATTTCAACTAAAACGCGAATGTTTTGTGGTATAAGCGGAGAATAAAAAGATGCAAAACACCTATATTCTGAAGAGTTTTTTCAACATTTCATTCAATTTCTCTACAATTGGTTGCGTTGTAGCACAAAATGAAGAAATAAATCACCTGGTTGACAGAAATTGAACTCTGTTGGGTCTGGTGAAATTCTGGAAAAAACCAACAAAAAAATCATGAAAATAATGATAGCTGAGATATCTCAAATAACTTCTGAGATGTCAAATTTGACATCTGAGCTATCACAGATTATATCTGAGATATCCATAAAGATAACTAAGATATCTCAAAAACATTCGCAATATTTCAAAGCAGAACGACGCAATTGGAAAATGATGGGGGGATGACGAGAACGACGCAACTAGAATGTAATGAAAAAGGAAGAAATACATAGATTGTCGAAAAATGGCGAGGACGAGGCGAGCGACAACAAGGAAGAAGAAGTCCAACAACATTGTCAAAGGGTATTAGGGCATCTAAAATATATGGTGAGAGGTCCAAAATAAATAAATAAAATCTAAATGTCAAGCCCTAGCCGTTTTAAACTGAAAAAACCGCGATATTTTATTAATTTTAGGGGCCACATGTCAGCATCTCCTAAATCTCGGACGAGAATCTATAACTAGAGCCCAGACCGAAGAATTTCACGTTCCGCAGACAGCTTTCACTGGAGGCTCTTAAATTTGCTAAAGACAATGCTTTCACAGATTTTTGGCACTTTGCAACCCTAAAGAGGGGGTTTTGGTACTTGACACACCAATATTTATTCTTTGGTACTTTGCATCTCTCAAACCTATTAATTTGGCACTTTGCATCCTCTCCTCTTTTTCTTGATTTTTTATTCTTTTTAAATAGAACTCTGAAAGGCATTTTGGTCTTAAAATTATGACAAGTTTAAATAAAGATGGATTATCATTTAATGTCCCTGTTTTTTTTAATGATATAAATCTAGTAAAAATGATTTAGATTGGATAGTCATACAAAACCAAGTTCTCGGAATTCATAAGCAAATACAGGCAGACAATCAATACCCCGTCTGTAACTAGAACGATGAACAAATATATATCCCTTAGTCTATGATTAGAGACTTGGGAAATTGCAATGACTTCGTAATTCTTTAGTTCAAAGTCGCTGAATGGATGAGCCACTCGCTACATGTCAGACTGATCCCTGAGAGCGAACCAGAACGTTATTCTTCCTTTTCCTGTCGGCCTCATCTAAATACACATTAAATTACTTAGTCATTCTTCATTCCTCACCAGCCACGTATCGTCTGCTCAACCTTTCACCTCAAATTTCTCTTTTCCATTGCACTCTAAAATGTAGTCTTGACGCCCCCCCCATTTGTTATTTTCTAGAATATTTTGAATGGTTGGACTTATATCTCCACTAGATTTATATATTTTATCCCATTGGGTATGCATCTTTTTAATTATAATAATTCTAATAATCTCAAGCATCGTGATTATGAGTTTGTCTCTTGCTTTAAATATTACATTATTGAAGCATTCACATAAATTATTAAGTAGCGTGTCACATTTTGTCCACATACTAAAATGTGTTCTTGCCCAATTTTTGTGATCTCTTACCCTTACTCATTCATAAGCCGAAATATTACATTCTTTCAACTTCTTCATCTCCATGTTGAAATCAACTAATCGTGCAGATGATGCAACCTTCCACAATCAGGATAAGAGTTGTAAGCCTTTATGTAATTGCTTGAAGTTACTATACATATGCCTTAAACAAAACCTATGTTCTACGTTTGGTAGTAATTCTTCAACTGCCCTAATATGTCCCTTCTGTTTATCAGAAATTATAGTCTATGAATAGTTATTTATGATGTTTAAAACTTACATTAAAATACTAATAAACCATTGGCAATTTTTCAAATTCTCTCTCAAAACAATAGCATAAACTATATGATACATCACATTGTTCCCATCAATACCAACCACGCATAATAGAACTCATCTAGAAGAAGTTTTTAGATGAGTTCCATCAAATCCTATAATTTGTCAGCACCTATTAATAAAACCAAACTTTAAAGCACCCCTACAAATATAAAGTATTTTAAATATACATGCTTGATTTTCAAATACTTATTTATACTACAGTTTTATTGTTGTGTTAGGATTACTTTGGCACAATTCTTCACAATATTCCCATAGTCTGGCGTATTGCTCTAAGTTTGTACCGTGAGTTATCTTTTGGGCATGCTTATTTGTTCGATACATCTTCAAAATAGAAAGAGTTGTTCTATTTTCCATTTGCATAGTCTCTTGCATTGAACTGACGGACCATTCAGGATTAGTTCTAAAGTGGTTGTTGATATTTCTTCGCAAGATAATCTGAGGTACACTGCTTAGAACTTGAAGATTTATAACATGCATGTTCACCTTTGATAGTCGTCAATTGAAAGGTGTGATCATTCTTAGAGATGAATGCAACGTGCATAACCCAACCACATTCACAAGCTACCTGTACTTTATCACTATAATTTTTCAAAATTTTAATTGGTCTCCCTTGCATATTTGCATATGTCCGCACCCCATCTCTAAAATCTTGGAAAGTGTTAAAGCATTGTCCAACTTGAAATTCAAAATTTAAGTTACCTGTATCGCCTTCATAAATCTGATACCGTGTTAATCTACTTATCTTTGGATTGGAAGTGGCAATAGAAGAACTCTGTGCAATCATTTGAGTTGGCTCTTTCACTTCGACCCATTCTACAAATTCATCAACATTTTCGTCAAACTACATATCATCACTATCGTAAAAATCATCTTGAAAGCCATCAGTAAAAGTGGAATTCGTGCCATCAATTCCATCTTCATTATTAATCGAGTCGTTGTAATTTTGAAGTTCAATTATTGGTGTAGTATCATCACTCACTAAGAATACTTGAGCTGTCACTGAGTTAATGTAAACATTAACTTTCCTTTTCCATGTTGATATATAGTATTAAGCCTTTAACATCTGCATCATTATCTAACAATATCAAATTAATGAAGTCACCATGCCAAAATAAACAAGCAAAAAATCTGGCCCATCCAATATGACCAAGTTGCATTGTCATTTCATGCAAATCATGTTGTATTATCTCATTGTAATTACAATAGTCAACAAAATTTATTACATAGAGTGTGTAGGCAATATTTGTGGAACCTATGAATGATCCTGAATGATGCAATCAGATGGTGAATAAAGAAACTTAGAATGACATATATCATGCACAATCAATCGTATCATTACCTCTAACAATCTACATTGTTTTTTACATGCAAAAGAAAATGAAAGTACTCAGACCGCCCAAGAAAATTAGACAGACTCTAAACCCTATTGTGTGCATAGACAATATTTGTGGAACCTATGAATGATCCCTAATAATGCAATCAGATGGCAAATAAAGAAACTTCGAATGACATATATTATGCACCATCAATCGTATCATTACCTCTAACAATCCACATCGTTCTTTTATATGCAAAAGAAAATGAAAGTACTCAACACCGCCCAAAAAAATTAGACAGACTCTAAGCCTTATTGAATATTTCAAGCTCAGATTCCTATATCAACATCATGTAAGAAAAATAAAAAGTATACCTAAATTGATGCAAATTTGGTTAGGAAGATGATTTTGCCAACCCCAAGCCTAATGGAGATGAGTTCACCTACCTAACAATTGTTGGAGATGAGTTTAAAAAGATTTCAAGCTATTCTTAGATCGACATCATGTAAGAAAAAAATTATACCTGAAACAGAGCAGGTTTGGCTGGAAAGATGAGTTCGCCGACCCCAAGCCTGTTGGAGATGAGTTTGCCGACCTAACAGGCTACTGGAGATGAGTTCGTTGAACTGTCGACTTGGATTGATCTGACGACCACAAGCAGGGACAGTGCAAGAGTTGCAAAGTGCTGCTACAGAGTTGAGAATGCCGACCTAGTGCAGGCCTGGAGAGGAGTTTGCCGACTTGTTAGGGTGGACTTGGATCAGCTACGGTCAAGAGTGACAGTACGCGAGGTGGAGAGTGGCTGAGAATGGCGTAATGTCTTAGGGAATCATTGATCTAGGGTTTAAGAGTTTTCAATATACCTGAAATGCCCTTTCGCATTATACATAATATTAAAAAATGATTTAGAATGGGGGGGTGGGGGTGCAAAGTGCTTCAATAAGGAGTTTAGAGGGTGCAAAGTGCCAAGATCTAAAAAGTAGGGTGTAATGTGCCAAATAGGGCTAATTAAAGTGTGCAAAGTGTCAATTTCCATGCTTTCACACAGAATGAAAAGTGCAACAAATGCATACATTGTGGCTAATAGCACACAAATAACACCAAATTTTTAAAATTTACTCACACCCTTGATTCCTGCTTCATGTTTCACGTGATATCCAACCCCCCCCCCCCCCCCGTTTCACGACCTCGCTGCCATTAGAGCTCTAATTCGTCGCACGACACTGACCTTACCTCCTCTATTACCTACGGTAAGCTTGAATTTTCTTTCCGTTTAGCCTCCCCCTCTTCTCCCATGTTGAAAAACCCTATAGCTAACGAAAGCTTTTCATTTATTTTTGCTCTTCTTCTTCTTCTTCTTCCTTGGAGATAAGTTGTTGATTAAGTGTGATTGGATCTTAAAGCATCATTTTTTGTAGTTGATTTTGGAAAATACAATGGGAATTTGGAGGCCTTCTTACTATACTGTATATGTTTTTATTTGATTCCTTTGTGCTTCCTAGATTACAATGAATAATGTGTGAGTGTATATAGTTGTTAACATTAGAATTGATGATATTTCTCTCTACAAAAATCATTGTAATGTTTACACTAATTTTTCTTATTTATAGGTTGGAAATATGTGAGAAGATAAATGAAGTAGATGTAGGAATGCATTTTGTTTTATATGCGATATTTCCTAGCAAAGAGAACTTAGTTTAGTGGGCTCATGACGTAGACAAATGGTTGAGGTTTATTGTTACTATTCAATGAACTGATAAAACTGATGGAAGACCTATGGCAAGAATTTTTTGGAATGTGATAGATCTGGTTTCCTTGAGATAATTGACAAAGAAAAGGATGTATTAAGAAAAATAATTCAAAGCGATGTGGATGCCCTTTTGCTCTACTTAGCTTGTGTAGAAGAATAAAAATTGGTGTAAAATGTTGCATACATAATCGTGTTTTTGTTCACTTGGAGGCATGCAGTTATTGAGAGTACTAAGTTGTTAGCCTAAATCACCTAGAGGGGGGTGAATAGGTGAAATGCGTGTCAAATGCGGAATTAAAAAATAACACAGCACACATCAAGCAATCACAGACGACAAGAGATTTATAGTGGTTCCCCAATCTTGGGTACGTCCACTTTACTCACCGATCTAGCAAATCACTAGACTCGGCTACTCCACTATCTCGGATTGAAAACAATCCTACACCTCGGAACCACGTTCCTACAAACTCGATCCACATCGGATCTACGCTCGGAAGATAAAGCCTTCCTACAAATCTCGGAGAAAAACTCCTACAAAGAAATTTGGTGTGAAAATAAAATACAAACAGTAATAATCTCAGATCTGGATCTTGACAGTCTTCTTCCTTGAGAGCTTTGGCTTGATCAGAATATGTTGAAGACGACTTGAGAGAGATCCACAAATCTGAAAAACGGAATCACCTCGATCGAGAAAATAGATTTGAAATCTTTGAGGCTTGGCGAGATCGAGTGATTAACTTTCGTCTGGATCGCTGGAGAATCAGAGTTGAAAACAGCGATCAAAGATCGTCGATCCAGAGCTTCTTCGGTGAACGTCAATGGCGGCGGCATGAGAAATTAGGGTTCACGGAACTTTTTCTCTTTCTTAAAAAAAATATCTGTTCACTTGTTATTAGTCAAATCTGAGGGGACCTATTTATAGGTGGACTCCAACGGTCAGAAAATTAATTAGAGATGACACGTGGACCAATCAGAAATGATTAATTTGAAATACACTGCGAAATTGACTTAGAGAATTTCAGGAAAATTTAAACAGATATACTCGAGTCATAGAAGAAACATACTCGAGTATCAGATGGTATATACTCGAGTGGATAGAAGGAGTATACTCGAGTATAAGAAAAGAAGCTACTCGAGTGATTCAAAGATCAGCACTCGAGTGAATTTAGAACTACTCGAGTATGAGAGTATATACTCGAGTAAAAATACTTAGAGAAAATTTTGAGATAAGATAGGAAAAGCTACTCGAGTGAAAGGGTTGGAGATACTCGAGTGAGGGAAAAAGAACTACTCGAGTATCTGGGGAAGATTACTCGGGTAATCACTAAGCTACTCGAGTATGAATAACAACTACTTGAGTACAGAATCACTTACTCGAGTATATAGGGAACTACTCGAGTATGTAGACTTAGAATTTTTCTGAGATGAGAAGCACAGATCTACTCGAGTATGAACAGAACATTTACTCGAGTAACTAACCAACTACTCGAGTGCAAGTTATCATCTACTCGAGTATAATGCAGTCTACTCGAGTATGTAACCTAACTTACTCGAGAGCAGACTCACTTACTCGAGTGTAAAAGGAGGTACTCGAGTATGTGGACTTAGAGAAATTTTTGGATCTAAGAACAGAAGGATCTACTCGAGTATAATATATGACTTACTCGAGTGACTAACTATCCACTCGAGTATAAACTTATCTACATGAGTATACAGAGTCACACGAGTATGTCTGAGGATCTACTCGAGTACTAAGTCACTTACTCGAGTATATGAAGAAGGCTACTCGAGTATGTGGACTTAGAAAAATTTCTTCTGAGAAAATAAACTTCAATACTTCTGTCCATCAATCCAAGTGCATGTAGGAAGTGTATCCCAATAGAGAGGCTATACATGGGCCAACACTTTGGATCACACAATGAGGGATTACATTGTATGGTCCTGTGTTTGGTGACCCATTATAGACTGACATTGGTCTACACTTAGCAATAAAAACCTGCACACATACAACTTGAACACAATATCAAATACACCTTAATTCATCTTAGTTCAAGGTCTGGCCTCCTACAAATCTGAGGTATTGTGGAGACAAATCCCAACAATCTCCCCCTATTTGTAGATGTCAGCACCCTCTATACTAAGGTGAATTACTTAAAGTAAAAAGAACAACACACATATACCAAAAGAATATAAACTGAAGCAGGATAAAGAGTCAAAAAGCCATAATCAGAATCAAAAATATATATATTTAAATGTTTTTAACAGATTGAAATATCCATTTCCACATTCTCATAGACTCAAGAAGGGGCTCCTTTGTGCATTCTTTCTCTTTTCAGCTCTTGTCTCTCTAGGTAACTGAAAGGTTTAGGAAAATAAGTTCTGGGCCTAGGAGGAGCAGCTGGGTTGTTGTATCCCCAATTCCTGTCATGAAGTCTGATCTTGATCTGAGATGCTTCATAAGCCTTCCATTCTGAATAACTGTAATAGTGATCTCTGTTCTCACCATGATCTGTTACTAACTTCAGGGTATCAAGGATCAGAGATTTGGAGGTTGGACTCCAAACTTCAGAATGAACAATTTCTGATCTACCTTCAGAAGCTTGGGCAGGCTCTTTTCTAGGTGCAGAATAGCTGGCTGAAGCACCATCACCATATTTTCTTTTCTTTCTTGGGGCACCTTGAGAACTGGGAGGAATTTCATCTTGCCACATATCAGAATAGGAGAGAGGGGGCTCAGTCACATCACCATCAGGTCTGGGTGAGAAGACTGGCACACTTTCTGGTATGGTTGCCTGAGCTGGGGCATCTATTGGAGGTTGTTCTTCAAGAGGATTTAAGAAGCTGGGAATGATGGTAGGATTGAGCTGGGCATTAGGGAAATTCTGATTATTTACCCATACAGCTGTATCATAAATGTAGAATTTGATAGATTGGAGCTGGGCTAGGATGTCTGCTTTCATATCTTTTACAAGACCATCCACACCTACTTGAGCTTGTTTAGATAGTTTTTCAACTTGTTCTTTTACAGCTGCTTGAGCTTGTTCAGATAGTTTTTCAACTTGTTCTTTTACAACTTTCTCCCCCTTGGTGATATCTACAGCTAGCTTGGCAATTGCTTCATCTCTGAAGGTGCCAACTTCTTCACATACTTTCATCACATTTGCTTCAGCATTCTTGTCCATTACTATCTGATTATGTGCAACAGTTTCTTGTTGATTTCTTAGTTCACCTATGCTTGTGATAGTGTGATCTAGTGCTTTTCCACCTAGCTGAAACAACCTCTTGAGCTCATCAGTATTGGCTTGAATTTCAGCAAAGCCTCTACTCATCTCCTCTTCAAGAGTAGTGACCTTGTTATTTACTGAGGCTAGAGATTCATCAAAGTACTTTCTCTGTTCAATGAGCATCTGTTCAATCTTACTCACCAGATCTGAAGAAGAAGGAGCTGAGGTTGGTGCAGGAACTGAAGGAGCAGGAGCAACCCATGGAGGGATTTCAGTAATTTTCACTGAACTGACAGCTCTTTTGAAGGGTTCTACCAAATTTGAATCTTCAGTGTTGATGAAGGAAGGAAGGGTGAAGTCCAGTGTCCTCAGAGGAGCATCCACTGGTTCTGAAGATACTTCCTCATCATCAGACAACAGAATCTGTTCAGGCTGGCTGGACTCTTTAGCTGAGGACTGAGCAGGAGATTGTACAGGAGTCTGAACTGGATCCTGAGCAGGAGATTGTACAGGAGTCTGAACTGGATCCTGAGCAGGAGACTTTACAGCTGATTCATTCTCAAACAGGGGAGCATCTGAGCTGAGCTCATCAATGAATCTATTTATAACTTCTGCTGTAGACAGTAAGGTTGCTGGATCTGGAATTTCTGAATCAGGATTTGCTGGAGGAGGAGAAGCTCTGACTTCTGCTAGTTCTGAAGGTTCTGAGGAAGCTGAGTACTTAGGATGAGAAGAGGCAGGCTCCCCCTCAACTATTGCACCAGAGGTAGCAGCAGTTTGATGTAGAGGAGGAGATGGAATCCTGTCTTCAGATATACTGGGTTCTTGGGACATTCCTGAAGGAACAGCAGCTTTGGATACCTGGGCAGAATTCAAAATTTTAATATCATATCTCTGGATGGAGGATATGGAAACTTTCTTCATGTGATGGAGGGGAGTCCCTTAGGATAGGTCAAAGACTGATGGGTTAATCTCATGAAGCAGGAGGGAGATAATTCTGCCAAAGCTGGGATGCTTGATGCTGTCTCTGATTTTGTCTAGGATCAACAGTCCAAATTGGAACTGTTTGCGGCAGATGATAGCTTGCATTATGTCAAACATTTCCATAGAAATGTCTCGAATGGAATACGTCTTGCACAACAGTACCTTAGCTATAACATCCACTAGGAATTTTCCTTCTGAGTTGAAGTCGGCCCTGCTAAAGGAGTGGGCTTGAGGGTTAGCTCCACAGAATAAGCTAGCCCTTACTGAATCGTCTGCAGTCATTTCGGCATCTTCATCGACCACTGGAAGCTTTAACAGAGTTGCAAGAGAAACTTTATCCAGTCGAATTTTTATCCCTCTTACCTTGGTTTTCAGGAGCTTTCCATTTCGCTTTATCTTCAGATTCTGATAGAATTCCTCAACTGCTGGGAAAATGACTCGGCACGGCGACATGAGAACGAACGACAGACCGGCGGTTTCGAACAGAATTAGAAGATTGCGGAAATCATCTGAAAGATCGGCTATACCTGCGGGGGCGAGATCAGAGCCGATGCCGATTTTAGAGGAGGGGGCCATCTGCGATTCTGGAGGATGAGAGAGGCGAAGAAGGCGATGCTCTGTGATTTTCGGAAGATGAGGAGTCGGCGGCTACTCGAGTGAATGAGAAGTGGAAAGGGTTTCTCGATTTTTCTATATATATATATATAATCCTAATTAGGTTTTAGGAAAAGTAAATATAATTTCATACCTGAATGAAGCGGCAAATAGCTCGGTGCGAATAGAAAAATTAGAAATCCAAAATAGAAGTCCGTATACTCGAGTAGATAGCATCATACACGAGTATTAGACGAAACATACTCGAGTAGGTAACACCATACACGAGTAGTAGACAAAATATACTCGAGTAGGTAGTGTTCATACACGAGTATTTTGTCAAATTCTCGAGTAGGTCAGACTTTTTACTCGAGTATTTTCCGTTCACTCATGTAAGTCTTGATATACTCGAGTATCTAATACTTGAAAGACAATTTTCCTTGGTAGATGTCTATTGCCACAGAAAACTTTATCTCTGATCAGCCAACACCACTGATTTCTTCTTGATTTGTGAGTCCATCACTAGTCTTCTTTGTTGAGCAGTCCGAGTTTCGTTTTGAAGAACGAAAACTTGGACTCGTCCAACGGCTTAGTGAATATATCTGCAACTTGCCTGTCCGTGGAGACATATTGTAGATCTATGTCTCCATTTTCCACATGCTCCCAGATGAAATGATAACGAAGCTCTATGTGCTTGGTCCGGCTGTGGGAGACTGGGTTATTGGCTATTGCTATAGCGCTGGATGAGTCGCAAAACAAAGGAATGTTCTGGAACTTCATGTCGTAGTCTTCAAATTGGTTCTTGATCCATAAAAGCTGTGCACAACAGCTGCCTACAGAGATATACTCTGATTTAGCCATTGAGATGGCTACACAGTTCTGCTTCTTACTGCTCTAGGAAATAAGTCTTCTTCCGAGGAATTGGCAAGTCCCAGAAGTGCTTTTCCTGTCGTCTTTGCTACCTACAAAGTCTGCATCTGAAAATCCAATTAGTTCACTATCATTACTTCTTGGGTACCATAAGCCAAGATTTGGTGTACCTTTGAGGTATCTCAGGATTCGCTTTGCAGCGATGTAGTGAGATTCCTTAGAGTTCACCTGAAATCTAGCACATACATATGTTGAGAACATTATATCTGGTCTACTTGCAGTAAGGTAGAGCAAGGACCCAATTATGCTTCTGTACTTGGTTTCATCAAAAGGTTTCCCTTTCTCATCCTTGTCCAGAGACATAGCTGAGGCCATTGGAGTCCTCATAGAGGTTGCATTCTCCATTCCGAATTTCTTAAGTAGCTCTTTGGTGAACTTGGTCTGTGAGATGAAAATTCCATCCTCAGATTGTTTCACTTGAAGCCCTAAGAAATACTTCAGCTCTCCCATACTGCTCATTTCAAACTTCCCTTGCATAAGTTTAGAAAACTTCTTGCAGAGGTTGTTATCTGTAGAGCCAAAAATGATGTCGTCGACATAGATTTGCACTAGCAAAATCTTGCCTTTTATTTCCCTAAGAAATAATGTCTTGTCTATCTTTCCTCTTGTGAACTTGTTCTCAAGAAGAAAGGTGGACATCGTCTCATACCAAGCTCGAGGAGCTTGTTTAAGACCATATAGTGCTTTTTGCAGTAAATAAACATAATTAGGAAAGGTTGAATCAACAAAACCTGGCGGTTGCTCTACATACACTTCTTCCTTTATGTCACCATTTAGGAAGGCGGACTTGACGTCCATCTGATAGACGGTAGCTTTTAAGTGCAGCGTAGGCAAGAAATAACCTGATTGCCTCCAGTCTTGCTACTGGAGCATAAGTCTGGTCGAAGTCGATTCCTTCTTCTTGACGATAGCCCTTGGCGACAAGTCTGGCTTTATTCTTTATAATTGTTCCATCTTCGTCCATCTTGTTCCGGTAGACCCATTTTGTCCCAATGACGTTCTTACTCTTGGGTCTTAGAACAAGTGTCCAAACTTTGCATCGATTGAACTGATTCAGCTCTTCTTCCATGGTTAGAATCCAGGATGCGTCGGAGTTGGCTTCCTCAAACTTCTTTGGTTCAACCTGTGAAAGAAAACTTAAGTATAAATTCTCGTTAGTTGTACCTCGACGAGTTCTGTCGCCATCCCGAGGATCTCCTATGATTTGATCAACGGGGTGATCCTTCAAGTGTCTGAACTCTAAAGTCCTTGCATCTGGGATCTCTTCAGCCACTGGAGTTGCATCTTCAGCTGGGATGTGTTCTTTATTTTGATCATCTACCTCTTCATTGGGGGTTGTAAAGGTGATCTTGATGAACGTCTCATCCTTATCTTTAGTAGTTTCATCCAGGCTAAGTTCTTTCAACTTTGTACCTGCATCTACAATAGGCACACTAGACAAGTTGCTTTGTAGCAGACTCGTCTCATCAAATACAAGATGTATCGACTCTTCCACCACCAGAGTTTTTCTATTGAATAATCTATAGGCCTTACTATGGCTACTATAACCTACAAAAATACCTTCAAAGCTTTTCTCGCTAAACTTGGTAGTGTGATACTTACCGTTGTTAAGTACGAAGCACTTACAGCCAAAGATTCTAAAATATGAAATGGTTGGTTTCCTGCCTTTTAAAAGTTCGTAAGGAGTCTTATCATGGTTCTTGTTGATGAGAGCTCGATTTTGCACGTGACAAGCGGTGTTGACGGCCTCAGCCCAGAAGTACTCTGGAAGTGAAGCATCACTCAACATGGTCCGGCAAGCCTCTATGAGTGTTCTGTTCCTTCTCTCAGCTACTCCATTTTGCTGTGGAGTGCGAGGAGAGGAAAACTCATGAAAGATACCTTGACTTTCACAGAATTCTGTCATGGCTCCAGACTTGAATTCCGTTCCATTGTCACTTCTGATTTTGACTACGGAACAGTTGTATTCATTCTGGATCTGCCTAACAAAATTAGTGAAAATACCGAAGGTATCTGACTTGTGTTTCAGAAAGAACACCCACGCAAAGCGCGAGTAATCATCCACAATAACCAACGTATATTCCTTACCTCCCAAACTTCTAACCTGCAGTGGACCAAACAAGTCCATATGGAGAAGCTGTAAGCTTCTATTGGAATCCTTGCCTATTATGCTTTTAAACGAACTTCTTGTTTGCTTGCCTTTGATACAAGCGTGACAAGGACTGTCCGTAACGCACTTGACATTAGGTGCATCACATACTAAGTTTTGAGAGAATAATTTATTAATAGTTTTGAAATTAATATGTGCTAGTCTCTTGTGCCATTGGTCAGTAAGGGATGCACTACTTTTTGCTAAAAGACATACTGGTGTAGAAGTGTCAATACAAATGAAATTTAAACAGAAAATATTTCTGCTTCGAGTGCCTGATAAAATAGTTTCCATGTTGTTAACCGATTTTATCAAACACTTGTCAGCATGAAATTCAACTACGTATCCTTTATAGCATAATTGGCATATGCTGATGAGATTGTGTTCCAATCCTTCAACATAGGCTACATCCGAAAAGGATACGCTACCGTTAGAGATCATACCATAGCCTTTAGTTATTCCTCGATCTGAACCTCCAAAGATGACCTTTGGTCCGTTGCAGACTGAGGTGTAATTCTGGAGTAGGCTCCTTGTCCCGGTCATATGCCGAGAACATCCGCTGTCCAAATACCAGATTGGCATTTTGGTGGCCTTTGGACATACCTGCAATTACAATCACTTAGCCTTAGGAACCCAAACATGTTTGGGTCCTTGGTCTCGAGTTAGAAAACTCCCCCTACGAGTATTAGCCTCATGAGTGGTCATTCTCACGTTGCTAACTTGAGGGGTTGCAGCATTACTAGGATTGAACCAACAATCGATGGCAAAGTGACCAATTCTGCCACAATACCAACAGTCGAACCTGTTGTATCTTTGCCTTGTATAGTCCTGCTTGACTTTCTGGAATGATGGTCTAGCAGGAGCTTTACTCTTGGAGGAAGAGGCTTCATGATGATGGCAATTACATGAAGTCTTCTCCTTCATAGGCTTTTCTACAATGGGTTTTACTTTTGGTGTCTTTTTGATGTTGTGACCATGAGCATAAGGTCCATAGCTTTGAAGTTGAATCTCTTCATAAGGTGCTTTGAAGGCACTCTCGCCGAAGTTACGAGGACGAGTCCAACCTTGGTATCTTGACTTAGGCTTCTCAGGGATCGGCCTGGAAAAGTGTCCATAAGTAGACTCATAGTCGAGCTCGTTCGTAGGAAAGATAGCTTTCTTGAACAGAACAGGTTCCAAGGGAGCTTTCCCTTTTTCTTTAGCTAGAGCCTTCCGGGCAGCCTTATTCTTTCTCTTGGCCTTGTTTCTCCTAGAGGATTTACTAGAAGAGCCAATGTGGCCTAAACCAGCACCCTTGGCCTTAGCAGAGAACTCAGCAACGATTGGAAGAACTGTCTTAGGCTTAGAGAAACTCTCAACAAGTTTCTTTTCAGCCTCGAGTTGTTGTTCCAATTCTTTGATGATTTCCTCTTTAAGGTCGAGGTGCTTGAGAGCTTGATTGTATTCATCCATAGCACTATTTAAGATCTCTTGAAGAGAGTTAGTCTTATTGACTTCTTCTCTCAAGATGCTCTCACTAGCCTGTAGAGATTTTATCTCTTTGGCTTGAGTTTTCACTACTCTACGACATTTCTCGTAGGTCATGAGCAACTCTTTGTACTGGGCCATGAGTTCAGATTCATCTTCAGAGGAATAACCCTCTTGCTCATTATCATCATCAGACTCAGAGAGAGGAGTGTGAGATTTTACCTCCCCAGTGAACTGGGGGACTTGTTCATCATCTGAGTGAGCCATGAGCCCAAAGTAAGCTTCCTCTTCTTCACTCGACTCAGATGAGTCGGAGTCGCTGAGAGTTTTGCTCTTCTTGGCTACTAGACTCTTCTCTGTCCTCTTCTTATGGTGTGAGGATTTCTTTTCCTCTCTTCTTCCACCTTCTTTCTTTTTGTGAGGGCAGTCGGCAATGATGTGACCTGGCTTATTGCAACAATAACAAACGATGTCAGTCGAAATTTGTTTGTTCTGTTTAGAGTTATACCTGTCATGGCTACTTGACCCTTTCTTTCTCTGATCACCATCACGTCGTGATCTTCTGAATAAGGCATCTTTGCCTCTCCATTGCTTCTTCTTATTTAAGAATTTCTTGAATTGCCGGGAGAGCAATGAGAACTCTCCTTCAGATAGTTCTGAGCCAGATGAGCTTGGATCAGATGATTCTTCTTCATCAGCTTCAGGAACTGGGGCAGGAGAGCTAGCCTTTGTCTTCCTTGAGCTATCTGCCTTTAGAGCGACAGACTTCTCCTTGGATGCAGACCTGCTGATCTCTTCTTCAACTTTTCTTGAGTTGATTTGCAGCTCGTAAGACATAATCTTTCCGAACAGATTCTGCGGGTCTGTCTCAGCTAACCTTCCAAACTCCCGAATGGCACATACCTTATTGTCCCATTCCTTGGTTAGGGATCTTAAGAATTTGTCATTGAGTTCCCCAGTGGTGAAGACACGTCCATAAACTCCGAGGCCATTTACTATCTTGAAGAAGTTCTCAAAAGTGTCAGCTATGGCTTCCTTATGACCCTGCCTGAAGGCTTCATATTTTTGGTTCAGTAGGGACCTTCGATCATCCCTTACTTCTTCTGTACCTTCCATTAGAGTCACTAGGGATTGCCACATCTCCTTGGCAGATTGGCAATGAATCAGATTCTGCAGCATTGAGTCATCGACTGCACTTGCGATAATATTTTTGGCTTTCTTGTCCAACGAGACAAGTGCAATCTCGTCCTTATCGAGATCCATCAATTTCTTTGGAACTTGCTTAGATGAATCTATGGTGGAGGTGGTCATAGGAATGTGGGGACCTTCTTCAACAATCATGAAGTTCCGGGGATCTACTGCTTCCATGAAGAACTTTACTCTTTCCTTCCACATAGGAAAATTGTTCTTGGTGCAGATAGGGAGTTTAGCAAAATCTTTGGTCTTACTCATGCTTGATACTATTCAAGAAACAACTTAGAGGGATAAGATCAAGGTGTTAACCTTTTAACGATCAACCTCCCTCTGATACCAATTGAGAGTACTAAGTTGTTAGCCTAAATCACCTAGAGGGGGGTGAATAGGTGAAATGCGTGTCAAATGCGGAATTAAAAAATAACACAGCACACATCAAGCAATCACAGACGACAAGAGATTTATAGTGGTTCCCCAATCTTGGGTACGTCCACTTTACTCACCGATCTAGCAAATCACTAGACTCGGCTACTCCACTATCTCGGATTGAAAACAATCCTACACCTCGGAACCACGTTCCTACAAACTCGATCCAAATCGGATCTACGCTCGGAAGATAAAGCCTTCCTACAAATCTCGGAGAAAAACTCCTACAAAGAAATTTGGTGTGAAAATAAAATACAAACAGTAATAATCTCAGATCTGGATCTTGACAGTCTTCTTCCTTGAGAGCTTTGGCTTGATCAGAATATGTTGAAGACGACTTGAGAGAGATCCACAAATCTGAAAAACGGAATCACCTCGATCGAGAAAATAGATCTGAAATCTTTGAGGCTTGGCGAGATCGAGTGATTAACTTTCGTCTGGATCGCTGGAGAATCAGAGTTGAAAACAGCGATCAAAGATCGTCGATCCAGAGCTTCTTCGGTGAACGTCAATGGCGGCGGCGTGAGAAATTAGGGTTCACAGAACTTTTTCTCTTTCTTAAAATAAAATCTCTGTTCACTTGTTATTAGTCAAATCTGAGGGGACCTATTTATAGGTGGACTCCAACGGTCAGAAAATTAATTAGGGATGACACGTGGACCAATCAGAAATGATTAATTTGAAATACACTGCGAAATTGACTTAGAGAATTTCAGGAAAATTTAAACAGATATACTCGAGTCATAGAAGAAACATACTCGAGTATCAGATGGTATATACTCGAGTGGATAGAAGGAGTATACTCGAGTATAAGAAAAGAAGCTGCTCGAGTGATTCAAAGATCAGCACTTGAGTGAATTTAGAACTACTCGAGTATGAGAGTATATACTCGAGTAAAAACACTTAGAGAAAATTTTGAGATAAGATAGGAAAAGCTACTCGAGTGAAAGGGTTGGAGATACTCGAGTGAGGGGAAAAAGAACTACTCGAGTATCTGGGGAAGATTACTCGGGTAATCACTAAGCTACTCGAGTATGAATAACAACTACTTGAGTACAGAATCACTTACTCGAGTATATAGGGAACTACTCGAGTATGTAGACTTAGAATTTTTCTGAGATGAGAAGCACAGATCTACTCGAGTATGAACAGAACATTTACTCGAGTAACTAACCAACTACTCGAGTGCAAGTTATCATCTACTCGAGTATAATGCAGTCTACTCGAGTATGTAACCTAACTTACTCGAGAGCAGACTAACTTACTCGAGTGTAAAAGGAGGTACTCGAGTATGTGGACTTAGAGAAATTTTTGGATCTAAGAACAGAAGGATCTACTCGAGTATAATATATGACTTACTCGAGTGACTAACTATCCACTCGAGTATAAACTTATCTACACGAGTATACAGAGTCACACGAGTATGTCTGAGGATCTACTCGAGTACTAAGTCACTTACTCGAGTATATGAAGAAGGCTACTCGAGTATGTGGACTTAGAAAAATTTCTTCTGAGAAAATATACTTCAATACTTCTGTCCATCAATCCAAGTGCATGTAGGAAGTGTATCCCAATAGAGAGGCTATACATGGGCCAACACTTTGGATCACACAATGAGGGATTACATTGTATGGTCTTGTGTTTGGTGACCCATTATAGACTGACATTGGTCTACACTTAGCAATAAAAACCCGCACACATACAACTTGAACACAATATCAAATACACCTTAATTCATCTTAGTTCAAGGTCTGACCTCCTACAAATCTGAGGTATTGTGGAGACAAATCCCAACAGTTATGCAGGTAAACTAAATGATCAAGAACAAAAGTTTGTTGAAGAGATGTACACTTCAAGGGTTAAGCCTAGAAAAATATTAGCATCTTTAAAAAAGAGAAACTCCTCAAACTCTTCTATTATGAGAACAAAATACAATGAAAAAGTCATGTTGTATAAAAATGAGCTAGATGGTGGAACTCTCATTTAGTTCCAGTGTAAATTTATTAGTGATACAAAGTACATTAGTTGTAAAATTATGAATCCATTGAGTAGTAATTTGGAAAGCTTATTTTTTTCTCATCCGACATCTACCCAATTAAGTAATATGTTTCCAAGTGTTTTTATAATTGATTGCACTTGTAAGACTAATCGTAACAGATTTTCATTGTTTTCCATTGTTGGACAAACATGTATGAATTTAAAATTCTTTGTCGCATTTGCATTCATGTTTAATGAAAATGAAGCTAGGTATAAATGGTTATTGGAGTGTTTTATAAGAATGTTGGATCCAAATACTTTGCCAAATATTTTGATAGTTGACAGGGAGGTAACCATGATGAACAAAATAAAATTGGCATTGTCTCAATCAAGAGTTATTTTATGTCAAGTTCGCATTAATAAGATTGTACTAGCCCATTGCAAGAAGTTTTTCAAGCAAGGTAGATAATATGAATTTTTTTTGTTTGAATGACAATATTTGGTTTACTCACCAACAGTTCTTGATTTCAATGTGCGGTTAAATAAAATGTTAAACCAGTATGCCGCAAAATACTCTAATATTCTCAAGTATGTGTTGACCACGTGGGTTGATCCTTATAGAAAGTGTTTTGCTTCTACATGGATAAATAGATTAGTGCATTATGTAAAATATACCACTAATCGTATAAAGAGCCTTCATAGTCACCTTAAAAGATTTTTGGAATTATCCATTTGCAATTTATCTTCTATATGGAAAATATTTCATCAAATGCTAAATTTTCAATGCACAGAAATTACGTTTTCTTTTGGACAAATTTCAAAATAGATCAACATAGGTTGCAGGGGTTCATTGTATACAAATTTACTTGGGTATATTTTAGTTCATGCTTTTGAAGCTATTAAGAAAGAAGAGAAATGCGTGAAAGGTGGTAATACTTTGGCCTCAACAAAATGTTTGCATAAGATGAGGTTCATAATGTGATTGCCTTGTGCTCATGAATTAATGACACACATGAAATAATCTTCTGCATACCCATTATGGATTGTTCGCATGCATTGGAGACAACTCACTTTGCATTCATGTGAAACCAAGGATAACAAAGTAAGGGGGAATGATCATTTTGATGTCATACAAGTTGAAATTGATGGTTTCCTACAAAAATACAACAATATCAGTGATTTCCAAAGGAATGCAATGAAGATAAAACTTAGTCAAATAATGGAATCCATAATCACTTAAACATTAGAACCATTACTACCATTGAAATTAAAAGTGAGACCACAAGGAAGCCAAAAATAATAATTAAAAAATTATTAAAAGTATCAAAAGACATATCTCACTATTTGAGCATGTTTTATTGGTGGACCAAAAACCTAAGCAGAAGAACACAAAATTAATTCAATGAAGAAAGCCTAATATAAATTGGTTCCTTGAATGTATTTATGAGGAAATGCCATCTTACATTACAAATAACGTAGTTGATGTTATAAATGGACTCAGAGATGGCATTGTGGTTACCATGCAGTAAGTCAAGTATTGGAGATGAGTGACAATTGGTTAGAAGTGTATCAAGATATTTTAGAAGAAAAATAATAATTATTTGTATAACATACATGTTTGGGAATGTAAGAAATAAAGAGCTATTGACATTTTAGAATGTAGTTTTACTCCAACTCCACTCGACAAGTAGATGTCGATGCCAGATATGGGCCTAATCATCCTATGACAAATTTAAGAGCAAAGATTCTATCACCTTTTCTACTTACCCCAACAACTTTATCCTTCTAAGTAGTATCCACAATAATACCTACTCCACTGCTTGTTTTATTTTTTTTTTTGTATACCATAATTTAAAACCTGAATTATCTAAAAATTTAGCTTTCTCACCCACCCATCTAGTCTCTTATAGGTATACACTATTTATCCTTCTCCTAATCATCGTATCCACTACTTCCATTACTTTCACCATTAGCGTACCTATATTCCAACATTCAAACCTAAGTCGATCACAATTCCTACAATATGCTTCCCTAGGATGTCTAATATGCGAGGACTTTTGACTATTTAACACTACACCCAAGTTCTCTTGGAGATGCATCGGTCCTTGACAAGACGTCGCATTCAGACCATACGACGAGGACTCTTGCATATTTAACACAACACCCAAGTCATGGAGATGTAGCGGTCCTTGCCAAGACACCGCATTCAGACCATACGACGAGTTCCTTAAGGGGAACAACCTAGCTTTTGCACAAATTCTCAAATGATCCATATATATATATATATATATATATATATATATATATATATATATATATATATATTACAAATATATCTTAAATTTATCATAAAATTATTTTTTAAAAAGTAATTAAATATATTAATACTCAATAAATTTTAATTTTGAATAAGTATGAATATGTATATTATATATATGAAAAGTATGTAAAATTTTATATAGTATATTCATTATTGCATATATTTGAAGGGTATATATATTATACATTTACACATATATTTTAAATTTACAAGTATATTTTAAATGCATCATAAAATTATTTTTAAATTTATCATAAAATTACAAATATATTTAAATTTATCATAAAATTATTTTTTAATGGTAATTTAATATATTAATGCTCAATAAATATTAATTTATATTAATATATATATTTATATAATATATTTCTAACTAGTACATCAAAGACCAAATAGTTTAGTAGTCCTCACTCATATTGTAGTTAGAGGTGAACCAGGTTCAAATCCCAACCATTTTTTTCACATATTAAATAATGGGGCTTGTGGCCCTCCCGGTTCCACAAACCCCGACCCTATTTTCGGATAGCTAGTCTGCCTGCCCGGTTTACCGATTTTTGGGTGGTCCGCTGCCATAATGGTTTTCATCCTTGATCAGAACGGCCAGGGGTCTGGTCGGTGGTCCGACCAGTTGAACCAGCTAGTCCAGTCTAGGTTTTAAAAGCTTGATCATAAGTACTTTGGTAGGTTGTTGAAAGATAGCCCTTGTGTCCATGGTAACTCTCGCATCAGTGTTCTAGTAAACCCCTTCCAACATCTTCATAACATCCGTCTTCAACTATGGAAGAGTGTCTATCAAACTCTTCTCAACGACTGCTTTACCCTTTACCTCGACCTTAAGTCTCGTATCCTCAACAACGATATCCTCCGACATCTTCTCAGCATTCACTTCCTCATGGATCTCTTTCTCCAATCTCACAGTCTTATAGCACCGTACATCTTTTTCTTAACATATAAGCCAACTCTTACATCTATATCCTTTTTGGTATCCACTACAATAGCCACATCAAGTGAGAGATCTTCAGTTACTAGAGTTATAAGATATCCATAGTTTGAGAAGTCTAGGCAAACTTACCTTCCTCCAAAGGGGTATCATTAACTTAAATATCCTCCTCCTTGCCCTCAACATCTTGAAGCATGTGCCTCTTCTTGGCAGTCTCTTCCTTAAATCCCTTTCTTCTCCGCATTTTCTCTGTTTTCTCAGGGATAACCACCACCACTTTCTTAGACTTCTGGGAAGACTCCCGCCCACTCAGTTCCTTAGGTACGAGGTCTTGGGGAACATCCTTAGGTACCTCATCCCTATCAGAGTTGAAGAATTCATACAACATCACATCATCAATATCAAATGTGGTATTGCCAACCTTCAATTTTTGTTGGGGAGAAGTCAATGTGTCAACAACAATGACTTATTAGGAAGTATTTGGATCCCGAGCTATGACCGTTTTATAATTGAAACCGACCGTTCCCTTATTCTTCTTTGAAGAAGCAGCAGAAGAAGATTTTTTGAAAGTATCTATTACATCTTTACCTACCTATTTCTTGTGAGAGTAGGAGCGGCTTTCATCATTTTTTCTACATCATCTTCAATGGTTCAAGATTGCAAAAATACGTCTTACCTTTAAGGACTATAACAACAACATAGGAATAAGGCATTGTCAGAGAAAATGTGTAACAACTTGCGTGCGATAAGCAATATAATAGTAGGTCTGGCCGGGACCCCATGTCATATTGAGCGCATAAGCTAAGTATTACTTAGTGCTACACAGAACATTCTACCAAAATTTCGCATATCAAAGATAAATATTATCAAAAGTACTTTATTTAATTAAACATGAATGTCCACCACACTAAAAAAATGAAAAAATGCAAACAAGTAGTCTTAGCCTTAAGGCTTTACACATATCAAATGTTTCAAGCTCTTAAATTGTTTACATATATCGGTACGTGGGTCAGCAATACATGAACAACATAACAAAACTTTGGCCTTTGAGGGCCAGCTTTGCATGGGGGTTCAACCCGCTACTTGCTGCATGGCTCGCCAGTACCCGAACTGTCCACAAAGAAGCAATATACGTGTGCAGCTCTAGGCTGACCACAAACAGTGTAACGACCCCACCCTGACCATTTGAGCTGACTATACGGTAGTGGTACCATACTCCTGCAAGCAAGACACACAAGCACTATATATATAACAAAAGAAAGTGTGACTACACTAAGTAGAGTGAAGTTCCAAGCATAATTAATTTGTCTAGTTTGAGCATCAAAAGAAGTGAACCTAGATATGCACATGATTTTGGTTGGTTTACTCGAAGGTTAACTCAATCGCTTAAACATGAGGCTAACAAACATCAATCACAAATGTTAGCACGCACGACCACACGCTTTATGCTCTCAAGGCATGTAAAGGCAGACACTTGCATGAGTATCTCCTCCAATCCAAGTATTGTAAATTCATATTTCGTTTGAACATTCTACTAGTCAAGCTCAGTGGCTTCGACTCAGTCTGTCCCATGCTAATAGGGTTTACGAGGCTTCCCTCGAGCTAAACAACATGGTGCATGTTCAGTTCAGCTAAGGCCCATTGTTCAAATCACCGTGTCAACAAAGCATGGTGCAGGTATAACTTTTCCTCGCCCATATCGCGTATAACCAATAACATGCTATGCACTTAATCCCCTTGAGAAGATATAGGCTTCACGATCACAACCATCGTAAGTGGGACATCGCCACACCACTATGGATTTGTGGAGAAGCTCGAATTCCCCACACAACAACAACGGGGTTTTTGCTAAGTGTTTCCCAAAATCCCTTAGTCTAACATCTCGCAACACAATAAAATATATCTTAGAGTTTTCTCTGGCACGTAAATCAAACATCACTAATTCACACCAACATATTGCAGATGGGTTTCACACAACATGTCAAAATTCGCAACCCAAGCAGATTTCAATATTTAGTATAAGATGGGGATGGAAAAAATCGACCCAGTGGATGTCATACCTTCCGCTTTTCAGCGCAGTAGACACTTCTAGATGCAAAGATATTAACATAAAATAGGACAAGCATCTAAAAAAATCGGAAGTGTCTACTGCATTGACATATCTAGGTTATACCAACATATAAACCCAAATGAATGACCCTATTTCACCTTAACATTTTGTTCTTTAAGAACTCAACTTAAAGCATCCAACACTTATGATCTTACCTCTACAAAAATCCTTCTATTACAGTCTAGTCGATGTAGTCGATAAAATATGTAGTCTTCCAAACGATGCATTCGACAAGTTTCTTTTCTTTGCAATTAATGTAGTCGATAAATAACTTAGCATGTAGTTGATGTAGTCAAATTTTTTCCTTAATCATTTAGTTGGCATAGTTTACATTTTACTTAAGGCATTCAATCAATGCAATCGACAAAATACTTAGCTTCTAACATATGCAGTCGACATTTGACTTAGCATGTAGTCGATGCAGTCGACTTTTTCTTTAGTCATTCAATCGATCCAGTCGACATTTTCCTTAGACTAATTTTAACTTCTGCCTTTAAGTACTTTTAACTCAAATGATTTTCCCCATGATAATGTCTTGTCTAATATAAGATTAGATCAAAGTTCAAGATGAGTTTTGCACCTTGAGTGATTACAAGGATAAAATCCTAATTGAGTGACCATAAGTCTAACACTATATTTGCCAAGCATTTTTATTAAACTTGTCACATCAAAACTAACACACATCAAATACAGGATGTTCATTATTATCTTGAGGCTTCTTCAAATCATGAATCTTATGGATAATATTCTCAACAATCTCCCCCTATTTGAAAAAGTCATAACCTTTATATGACAATAAACATGAAGACATAAATTATAATGAAACAAAAATACATAAAGAACAAAACGTTTCAGATTATATATAAATGATCAGAAATTATGGAGTTTTATATTAAGATGACTAAGAAGTAAATCCCAACAAATATCCAGTTTAGCCCATAGTCTTTCAACACTCAGAAGCTTTCTCCAACAACCTTTCTCTTTTGTCATTAGAAGTACCCCATGGGATTGGAAAATATCTTGGAGGAGGAGGTGGTCTATTTGGATGATTCCTCCTATCAATCCTCCTCCTTGTATCATGCTTATCATGCTTATCCCATTCCATTAAGTGATAGTACCTTGAGGTGTTGATACAATGCTTTCCAAAATTATCTCATGTGTATAGGCTGATATTTTTGGACACTGGGCTCCAGTCTTCATAACCAGGCATGTTCTGAATTTCAATCCTTTTCCTTGCCAATATAATCTCTTCTTAACTTTGGACAATCTTCCTTTTCTGAGATGAAGATGCCTCTCCATAGTCAACTAGAGGAGAGTAATCATAATCATCCCAAGTCCCTTCATACTGAGATGTAGGAGTGTAATCATAAGCAGCAATTGGGTAAGTTTCGGGTATGCAAGCTCTTACTGTGGAGAGTAATTTACTGGTTCTAGATTCAATGTCTCTCTAGTGGAATTTGAGATCCATAAAGCCTACTAAGCAGGTTGATGTGTTATTGTCCTCTCCCCCTTCTGATTTCTTCAAATATATATTTGTAGATTCCTTCTTGAGAATTAAATACATTTTGCTCCAGCATATTAACTCATATAATCATAATATTCTTTGTTTGTAGCAGATTGCCATCCAACAATTGATTTCAGAAGTTAATTATGTCTAGCACATTCATTCTATGTTTAGCCATGTTGCGTGCTTTTGCTTGGAAGGCTTGGTGAAGGTTTTCTCTAGTGGCAACTTGATTAACCATTATTTCGTGTATGCCCTCATGAGTCATATCATTTTGTTTTGCAGTGAAATCCACAGTAGTTGCATACTTCATGAAGAAGTGTCGTGTTTGAGCATTCAAGCTGTGCATTTCTTCTTGCACTGAGGTGATTTTCTCATTCATCTCATTCCTCATTCCGTGCATTGTTCTTTCCATAAAACCTTCTATCTTCCTTCTCTGATTGTCCAACATTACTTACAGATGAGCCATGAAAGAACCACAAGGTTCTTCAGTAGTTGGTGGTGATGAAGCTTTGGACTCTTTTGTTGTTATTTTTTGGGAAGGATCTATGTGACGCTCACAGTCCTCATAGAGGAAATCAGGTGTGGATGTCTGTGAGATGTCCTTGGCAATGTCTGACTCTTCCTGCACACGTTTACCTTTCCATAATACTATTTCCTTCCCTATAAGGATAGATTCGTTCAATTCTTCCTGGACTAGAGATAATCTAGGCATGTAAATGACTTGTTCTACTCCTTCTAGGTCAATACCATTTTAGGAAGAGTCTTGTAGGTTGTTCTCCCCCTCATTCTCCTCAGTGATTTTCTTGTCATCCTCTTCCAATACCTTAGTCTCTTGGGCAGATATTTCCTTGATCAACTTCCCCTCAACTATTGTAGTGTCTAAGATAGCATGGTCCTGATTATCTTCTTATCCCATAAATTCTATGCGAAGTTTAGGCAATTCCTCTTGAACTTCTCCTAGATTTATAGTCGTATTATGCTAAGGAGCAAGTTCCAGATGAACTTTTCCTACAGCCAGTACTTCAGTTCCTTAGGTAGAAAGTTTATTTTGAACTCCTACCACTTCCATTACCTCTTTCTCAGCCATACCCCTGGATACTTCCACAGGGGCTGTGCTTTCCAAGTTCTCGGGAACCACATGTCTAGAAATCCTAAAATTTGTTTCCCCAACATGTTCCCCATCAACATGACTAGGGGAGTGAGTTGAGCTTGGAGCAATCTCCATTTTCTTCTTAAGTCTTCTTTTCATTTCTTCCTTCTATCTTTGTGGGCTGGCAACACTCTTCTTCTTCTTCTTCTTAACTGGAGGTTGCTTGGAACTTTTTCATGCTTTCTCTGATTTAGGAAATGAATTTTTCCACCTCTCAATTGTCCAATAATCCATTTTCTTTAGGTGCTGCAGAGGTTCCTCAAGTGATCTATACTCCTTTGCCTATTATATCAGCCAACAACTTTCCTTGAGGGTTCATGTTACCTTTTCCTAATGATCTATACTACTCTGCTGAGTAATCACACCATTCTAAGGCTACTTCATGATTTGCCCTAGATATCTCCTCCTTTTCTTCTCCTTCAGATAGGGCAGGGAGGTCAAGTTGCCGACTCAGGCTCCTGGTAGTGATCCTCAAATTATTTTCCAAGACTAGGGTTTTGATGTATTTTCAATGTGCGAATAGAAACAAGAGACCGGAAAAACTGGAGTAATGGAATTTTATTATCCAAAAAACTAAGTATTACAAAGGTATAGCCTCCCTTATATAGAATGGAGGAGATGAGAGAGAATACAAATACCCAATGTGGGACTAAATACACAAATACATCATCTACAAATCTAACCGCCAAACCGCCAGGAGACCGCCTAACCGCGCGGTTAGTAGGCACTAACCGCCCGGTCACCACCATCAGAGCACGCCGCCAATCCACTGAGATCCCAGAGATTAGCCGGCAGACCGCCCGGCTACCAACCCGCCATAGATTAGCCGGCTGACCGCCCGGCTACCAACCCGCCATAGATTAGCCGGCTGACCGCCCGGCTACCAAACCGCCAGTCAAGCCGCCTGTCCGCCCAGGCCTATACAGCAACACTCCCCCTCAAGCTGGAGCATAGATGTCAATCATGCCTAGCTTGCTGCAAATGTGGAAGAAAGAGGCGGACACAGGTTTTGTGAATATATCTGCCAGCTCTTTCTCCGAGGTAACAAACGGAGTGCAAATCTGGTTCTTCAACACTTCTTCTCGAACGAAGTGACAATCAACCTCTATGTGCTTTGTTCGCTCATGGAAGACCGGATTTTTAGAAATGTAGATAGCGGCTTTGTTGTCGCAGAACATGGGAAGAGGATGGTTATAGACCTCTCCAAGATCCAGCATGAGAGCCCGCAACCATTTTAACTCACATGTGGTTGACGCCATGCTACGGTATTCAGCTTCCGCACTAGACCTGGAGACGACTGACTGCTTCTTGCTCTTCCAGCTAACCAAGTTTCCTCCAACAAACGTGCAAAAACCGGAAGTCGACTTGCGGTCCCCTTTGTCGTCCGCATAGCTAGCATCAGAGTACGCTTCGACTCTTAGGTGACCGTTTTTCTGAAAGAGAAGACCTTTCCCAGGTGCGGACTTCACATACTCCAATATCCTGAGAGCAGATTGAAGATGACATTCCCTAGGCGACTGCATAAACTGGCTGACCTTTCCCACTGCATAGGAGATGTCAGGTCTGGTCACCGTAAGGTAGATGAGTTTGCCAACAAGACGCCGATACCTCGTAGTGTCCAATAAAGGTGGAGATTCGTCTGTCCATGTCTTGTCTTCTCCAGGAGCCATAGGACATCTGGCAGGTTTAGCACCCGTCAACCCTGCTTCTTTCAACAAATCAAGAGCATACTTCCGTTGGGAGAGAACCAAGGAACCCGGTTTCCGAGAGATTTCAATTCCCAAGAAGTATTTTGGAGAACCCATATCCTTCGTGACTAGGTGTTGGCGGAGATGGACCTTCGTCAAGGCTACACCAGCTTGATCGTTGCCAGTAAGAAGAATATCGTCCACGTAAACAGCTAGCACAACCAGACCGGAAGCGGTCTTGCGAATGAACAAGGAGTGATCAGCCGAACTCCTGGTGAAACCGATAGCCCCAACGATGCTACTGAACTTATCGAACCACGCCCTGGGACTCTGCTTTAGGCCATAGATGGCCTTCTTCAACTTGCATACTTGAGTCTCCCCCTGAGCAACATACCCAGGAGGTTGCTCCATGTAGACGTCCTCGTGAAGGTCACCATAGAGGAAGGCATTCTTGACGTCTAACTGCGAAATAGGCCAATCCTTGTTGACCGCCACCGACAAAAGGACTCGAATTGTGCTGAGGCGAGCAACGGGCGAGAACGTGTCAAAGTAATCAACTCCATAGGTCTGAGTAAACCCTTTTGCAACAAGTCGGGCTTTGTACCGGTCCACACTGCCATCGGGACGGAACTTAACGACAAACACCCATCGACAACCAACCACATCCGTGCCAAAAGGAGGAGGCACAAGGGTCCAAGTGCCCCGGTCAGAGAGAGTTGTAATCTCCTCATCCATGGCAGCCTTCCAGTGAGGAATACCAAGAGCTTCCTGGTAAGTGCGAGGTGTGGTAGTCGCTGAGATAGCTAGGGCGAAGTCCCTGCGAGAAGGTGTTAGCTGATCATAAGAAACAACAGCTGCCAGCGAGTGCTGGGTGCACGTCCGAACCCCTTTGCGAAGGGCAATGGGCAGCTCCAAGTCCTCGAGTTCCTCAGTCGCCGGTGCATCCGTGGCGGAGAGAGCTGGCCCGGGAGAAGAGAGAGACGGCCGAGGAGACGAGGGAGAAGGAGCATGAGCAATAGAAGGAGGGGCCGGTAGAGGTGGTGATGGAGGAATCTCAAGAGGCGTGGATGTGGTGGAGAGAATGGGTGGAGAGGTCAAGTCGGTAGGAGGAAGAGGGAGGTTCGATCCATCGACCTGTGGGGGGTCAGAAGAGAAGTAGGCGGCATTTTCAAAGAATGTCACATCCGCCGAGACGAACTGCTTGCGAGTAACAGGGTCAAAGCAGCAGTAACCTTTTTGAGTTGTGGAGTAACCCAAAAAGATACACTTCGTGGCACGAGGGGACAGTTTGTCGCGAGTTGCGGCAGGGCTATGAACAAAGGCAGTGCACCCAAAAATGCGGAGAGGTAAGGGAAAGGGTTCTTTGGAGGGATAGAGGATGGAAAACGGGGTTTTGCCTTTGAGGACAGTAGAGGGAATGCGATTGATGAGGTAGCAGGAGATGAGGACCGCGTAGCCCCAATAGCTACGAGGAACCTGCATTTGCGTCATGAGAGTGCGAGCGACATCGAGGAGGTGACGGTTTTTACGTTCCGCCACCCCATTTTGCTGGGAGGTATAGACGCAGCTAGTTTGGTGAATGATGCCATGTTGCGTACAAAAGGAAGCGAAATCACTACTCAGATATTCTTTTGCATTATCAGAGCGAAAAATTTTCACAGAGGCAGCAAATTGATTTTTAATCATATAGTAAAAAGATGTCCATACAGAGAAAAGTTCGGAGCGATCCTTTAATAGATACACCCACGTACATCTAGAATAATCATCAATAAATGTTACAAAATATGAACTCCCACGCCCTATGGTGAGGGTAGGGGAAGGTCCCCAAACATCAGAGTGAATAAGGTCGAACGGCTTGGAAGAGCCACGACCTTGCCTAGGAGGAAAGGGGGAACGGTGATGTTTGCCCAGTTGACAGGCATCACAGTTGAGAGGAGAGTTGTGCTGAGGTAGATGAGGGAACAGTTGGTGGATGAGACGTGAGGGAGGATGCCCCAGGCGAAGGTGCCACTGAAGAAGATCTGTAGAAGCTGGAGAGAAGACGGTAAGTGCGGATACATCATCAAGGAAGTAGAGACCGCCTCGCTCAGTCCCAGTAGCAATCGTCCGCTTGGAGTCCGGGTCCTGAAACGAACAAGAAGAAGGAGTAAATGTTACCGAACACTGAAGTTGCTTGCAAAGAGAAGTAACCGACAATAAATTGCACGGAAACTTGGGCACATAGAGGGTATCCGCCAGGCGAAGTGACGGAGTAACTTGAACCATGCCCGTTCCATGCACCGGAGAGGGAGAACCATCCGCAACTAGAACAGGGGGCAACCGATCATGTGTTTCTAGGAGAGAAAAACACTGAGGATTGCCCGTCATATGATTAGTGGCGCCAGAGTCGATTAGCCATTTACCTTGGGTAACCACGTGGGCACTACCTGAAGTCGTGGCTACGGAGGCAGATGGCTTGGAAGTAGTAGGAGCATCACCAGCGGGGCGAAGATGTGGATGCTTTGTCCAGCAGCGGTCAATCAGGTGTCCTGTGCGACCACAATGAGTACAGAGGTAGCGAGAAGGGCCACGCCCGCCAGAGTGGGTACCACGGCCACTAAATCCACCACGATGAGCCTGGTGGGCATAGGCATCCGGAGCCGGAGGAGCGGCAAGCACGGGGCGTTGGAGCAGAGAGGTAACAGCTGCAATGCGGGCAGCAGTAGCATCCAGGGTAGGAGACTCAGCCTCTCCAAGAATTTGCTGCCGGATCATATCGTATGAGTCCGGAAGCCGCAGAAGGTAACAGACCACTAGGAGTTCCTGAAAGTGCTTCAGCTGAGTGGCCACATCTGCAGAGAGAGGACGATTTTGTAGAATCTCAGCGCCAAGGGCTTGGACCTGTTGGTAAGCTGCAGGAGGGGACATGGACTGGCGAGAAAAGAGATCCGCGTAGAGAGTATAGATGCGAGAGGTTTGGCCCCCCTTGGAGTAGAGAGCGGCCAAGTGATTCCAAGCTTGTTTGACCGTCTCATCGTGACGGATGACAGGAAGACATTCATCAGACAGACTGTTCGCCAGCCAAGTGCGAACCAGTGCATCATTCGCATCCCAATCACTAAACTCGGCAGAGTCAGTAGGCGGAGGGTCATCGGTAAGATGATGACGCTTGCGCTGAGAGCGGAGAAGAAAAGTAAATGAGACACTCCAGTCGGGATAATTGGGCCCCAGAAGCTTAGAGACGGTGCCAAGATTCCCCGAAGCAGGAGAAGGAGGAGGCGGTGGGACAACGACAGTAGACGAGGTGGAGCCATCAGAATTGGTCATCCTGGAAGAGAGGTCGCGCGGTTAAGAGGAGAGACCGGGCGAGCAAGAGAAGGAGAGATCGCAGCGGTCACACAGAGACCAGCGGCAAGCAATGCCACGACCAAGCTGCAAAGCACAAGAAGAGAGGCTGCACGGTTAACAAAGGAAACCGGGCGGGAACGCACGCGAACAGAGAGAAATCGCGCGGATAGGAAGAAACGATCTGCAGCGGTCACGATGACAGACACCAGCGGCCAGAAAAGCCACGACCAAGCCGCAGAACCAAACAGAGGGAGAGAAGTCGGGCGGCTAGCAGACAGACCGCGCGAACAGAAGAGGAGAAACTAGGAGGCAAAAGGCAACAGGTCGTGCAGGCAGAGAGCAACGACAAGGAAAGAAGCCGCGCGAGCAGAATGCAAGCCGGCGAAGGAGACAAGCCGCGGAAACAGGCCGCGAGAAGAGGACACAGAGGCCGCGCGGACAGAAGAAGACCCAATCAGGATGAGTAGACCGAGTCCTCTGATACCATGTGCGAATAGAAACAAGAGACCGGAAAAACTGGAGTAATGGAATTTTATTATCCAAAAAACTAAGTATTACAAAGGTATAGCCTCCCTTATATAGAATGGAGGAGATGAGAGAGAATACAAATACCCAATGTGGGACTAAATACACAAATACATCATCTACAAATCTAACCGCCAAACCGCCAGGAGACCGCCTAACCGCGCGGTTAGTAGGCACTAACCGCCCGGTCACCACCATCAGAGCACGCCGCCAATCCACTGAGATCCCAGAGATTAGCCGGCAGACCGCCCGGCTACCAACCCGCCATAGATTAGCCGGCTGACCGCCCGGCTACCAAACCGCCAGTCAAGCCGCCTGTCCGCCCAGGCCTATACAGCAACATTCAAGAACTATTGATCTCTACATTCTTAAAGAACACCTCTACTACATCTGGCACAATACAAGTTGGTTCTGAAAGAATTACCTCAAGCCTGACCACGCCGAGAAGAAATATCACATTCTAAATTTCTTTAAAAAATTTTTTGAATCTGCCTCACACTACTTCACTTCTTGTATTAATCTTTTCAAATGAGCTTGATAGGGCGACATTGAAGATGCATAAGATTCAGTGGTGATAAAGTTTCTAAGTCAAACAGGAGGGAGAGTGCGAAAGGCTTGGTGCCGACTTTTGGGGTTTTACGGCTTATTTAACCTAATATCCTCTCAATTTCTATTTTTATTTATATATAAAAAGAAGTTGAAGAGGCGCGCACCTTATTAAGTAATAAAATTTAGAAAATCTTTTAATAGGGTGTGCTGATATCCTTCCTTAAAGACGCCAAGTTGCTTCTTTGTCTCCCCTTCAAGCTGATATTTTTCCTAATAAAGCTTATCTCATGTAACTTTGTTGGGGCCTAATTTCTACTAGCGACAGAATACACAATTTGTTTAACAAATTATTATTGAACAATGCAAGGGAAAATAATTTTTAAAAGAGGTTGGGCATAAAAATCACTTTAGATTTAGCATGCCTAATATAATTTTAAAGTAATTGAATTTCTCTTCATCTAGAGACTTAGTGAAGATGTTTGCCACTTGTTTGTCAGTGAGGACAAACTCAAGGTAGATATCTACTTTCTCATCATGCTCTTTGATAAAGTGATACATAATCTCAATGTGTTTGGTACTGCTGTGTGACATAGGATTTTTAGCAATTGAGATTACAATAATGGAGATCTACTTAGCTGGATGTTGTAATCTTATAGTTGATGTTGTATCCAAAACAATTGAGCACATCAACTTCCAGCAAAGATAAATTCTGATTCTGCAGTTAAGATAGCAACATTGGTTTGCTTTTTTGCTACTCCAAGAAATTAACCTTCTTCCAAGGAATTGGCATGTCCCTGAAGTACTTTTCCTATCTTCCTTGCATACTGCAAAGCCTGGATCTGAAAATCCTATTAGCTCAAAATCATTACTCCTAAGGTACCATAAGCCAAGATTTAATGTACCCTTAAGGTATCTTAAAATTCTCTTAATAGAAGAATAATGAGATTCCTTAGGTTTCACTTGATATCTAGCACAAACACATACAAAAAACATAATGTCTAGTCTACTGATAGTTAGATAGAATAGGGAATCCTATGATGAGTTTATTGGAATTTCTTTACAAGAGTGGAACATCACATCAATGTGCACATCAAATAAATTTACAAGAAATACCCAAAAGAGTAAAGGATCTTGTGATCTCCATGAATCAAGAAATAGAACAACAAAAAGATAGTACATGTACAAGGGTTATTCACAAAGATTGGCCAAGATGCTCCAAGAAAATCTTTTTGGCTGTATTGGAATCCTATTCCAAGTCTTCCTTGTCCGTTGAGTCTGAGAACACAAAAAAGATCTGTGCCTTTATGGGATTTCCACACTAATAGGAGAAAATGCCTTTCCATTGTCGCACTAGGGGAGGCTGGAATGGATGATCGTGGCTTTCATCTCCATGAGCTGCTATATTCTCTTCTAGTACTAGGGCTCCAATTCGCAAGGGGAGGTGGTCGGTTAGTCGTTGCTCGATATTTCAAAATATATCGAATTCGCAAGGGTTTTTGGAGAATCAAAAGGCTTAACCCTAAATCTAAAAATTATATCTATATATAATTTTTAGTGAATTGGGTTCAGTTTTAACAGAAATTACCCCTTATAAAAGCCGAACCAGGTTCAGGGTTTAAAATAGGCAAAAGACGGATGCAGTCGAATTTGTCTAGTCAGCACTGGACTTGGTCTTTTAATCAATCCAAGCTGATATACATTATATTGACTTCATCAACTATATCGACTGCATCGGCTGGACCATCCTGTAATTGACTGCATCGACTACATCGACTGCATGATTTGTCGACTGCATCGACTATAGTGGATGTATGATTTGTTGACTGCATCGACTACATCGGTAGCATAATTTCTTGACTGCATCAAATACATAAGCTGCACGATTTGTCGACTGCATCGACAACATCAGCTATACCACTCAGCTGATAAAGCTTCTAGTCAACAAATTGCCAAACAGTTTCTAATCAACAAAGTTTTCCTCTGCACTCATATCCTATATGAGTCGAGCCACCCCGATCAATTATCTAATTTCTTATACATTATTTTGTATGATCACATAAGCTCATATTACGTTGGTAGTGGAACTAACTCATTGACTACTTCTAAATCACAAAGACTCCAGCAACATATATACATGGTTTCATTAAAAAATTTCCCCTTTTCATCCTTGTTCAATGACACATTAGAGCCCATTGGAGTCCTCATCTAGGTTATACTCTCCATTCAAAACTTCTTAATGAGCTCTTTTATGAACTTTGTCTGAGAGATGAAGATTCCATCCTCAAATTGCTTCACTTGGAGACCTAAGAAGTATTTCAGTTCTCCCATGCTGCTTATTTCCAATTTTGCCTACATAAGGTTAACAAACCTTTTACAAAGATTATCATCTATAAATCCAAAGATTATTGTTAGTGTTACCATTGTGATCTAGAAGTGGTCAAATAAGTAGTCTTACTGCCAATGCAATATGAGTCTATGGGATCGCACATAAGAGTATTAGAGAAGTTGGAAAGGTTTGTGTTGGCATTGCTCATATGTGATATGAGTTAAAGGCCAAGCCTGTGACATTCTAGATTTGGACCTATATTGTGAATATAGATGACCAGGTGAGTTGTGGGAAGACTCAAGGGTAATTCGTCGAAAGGTATCTTGGTGTTTTGAAGAATCTGCTTGAATTCATCGAGTATACTCTTGACATCTCGATTAATTGGACTTGGATTTGTCGAGTATACTCTTGACATCTCGACGAATTGGACTTGGATTTGCCAAGTATACTCTTTACATCTCGACGAATTGTACTTGGATTCATCGAATGATCTCTTGATGTTTTGATGAATATGTTCCGTCTGAATTTGTTGGATATTTTCGTATCATTTCGACGAATGGTCTTGGATTCATCGAGTGGTCTCTTGATATCTCGACGAATGGATCCTTGATTCATCATATATATATATATACATGTCATCTCAACGAATATTGTTAAGTCCTGGTTTAATTCTTTTAAATCAAATTTCGGTCTGGTCTACGGGTAACGACAGTTACAGTCTTCTATATATAAATAGATGAGATAAATGTTATCTCTGATGCTTAACCTAATCGATCGAGATCGTGATTATGGCTTCTTCTTCCCCAAAAAAAATGTTACATAGCCTGGAAGTCGCAGCCGTTGATCCGTTGCCGTCGCCGGAAAGTGTTTCTTAAGCATCGTCTTCGTCACTGTCGTCTCTCTTTTAACAGATCTAGCAATTTGTGGAGACGTTGAGGGCATTCCTTCTTCCAACCTAAATCTTGTGTGACAAGAGTCTAAGGGTTCTTCTTGCTCTTGTGAATACCCATAGAGGTGTGGATATACTTTTATGCTCGAAACTCTAGCCACAAGTGTTCGTCAGAATTCCTTGGACCATCTTGATTGAGTAGTGACTCAATCCCGCTAAGGTATTCTTAGGTGTCTTATAGTTATCGGCATTCTTCCTGCATTCTCATGTGCTTCATGTTTAGCTTGAGTCTTAGCCTGTTGTGTCCTTTCAGCAATATCCTGTACATCTTCTGTAGGATAACTTTCTTCTCTGACAAATGCATCTTGTTCCAGTTATGTGTTTGGAACATCCATTGTCCAAGTACCAAATAAGCGTGTGGTTGGTCTTTGGACATACTTGCAAAAGGAATTCATTTCTTCTTAGGCACCCAAATCTTGTTGGGACCTAGATTCTTGTTTGCATTTAATATTTTCTTGAGCTTCTGACTAATCTGGGGTGCATTATGAACTTGTCCAAGTTTGTATGCAGGCTTGATAGTAGTTTCCCTTAAAATAGTTGGGTTGAACCAACAATTAATGATAAAGTAGCTAACGTTTCCTCAACACCAGCATTCATACTTGGTTTGCCTTCTTTTGGGGCTCACAACAAGAATTGGACAACTCTTCTTGTGATTAGAATAGTATCTGAAGGGTACTATATGTGAATCTTTGCATGATATATGATGGTGTGCTGGGTAAGCCTTAGGTTGCACATCCACTACCTTACCCTTTCTTGTAATTCTCCATTCAGAAGTTTTTTTACCTTTCCTTTGGTACTGGTGTTGGAACCAAACACAAAAGGACCATGATATTTTATCTCAATTTATTCATAAGCTCCTTTAAAGGCACTTTTTTCATTTTGCACATCCTTAGTTCCACTAGTGGAACACTCATTTTTCCAATTTCCATAGACAATTTCTTGGTCATAACTGTTTGAGGCTAGTATAACCTTTGGAAAGATGGTTGGACTGGTGCCTCCCCCTTGGCATCTATGTTCTTTCTTACACTTCTCTTATACCCTACACCACTTCTATATGGTGTAGGGAAGCTGTCAATAATTGGAAGAATTGTCTATGGCTTAGAGAATTTTGCCACCACCTTCCTCTCATTCAGGAGCTCCCTTTCCAATTTCTTGATGGTTCTTTCTTTTTGAACCAACATGTCAGCTTGAACATCAGTGATTTTCTTGAACTCAATTATCTTTGAGTTCATCTAATATATCCTTTCCATCTTCTTATCAAGTTGAGCCTTTAGGGGTCTAAGAAGTTCAAGCTATTCAGTCTGCTTCTTAGCAAGCTTCTTGCTCTTCTTCAATGCCTTAAGGAGAGCACCATACTTCTCAACTATCACACCAAGCTTATTCTCCGATTTAGAGTCATAATCATTATTGGATGATGAGCCTTCCTCTGACTCATCACTAGTCCTATAATCAGATGTAGAAAGAGAAGTTTTGATTTGTACCTCATTAGGATGGGAGTCATCCCGATCTTCCCATTCATTCAGAGTCATGAGTCCACAACTATCTTCTTCTTCTTCAGAGTCACTGTCAGATAGTGATAGTGGAGCTCTGATGCCTGTCTTGGCAGCAAATTTTTCCTCTTCTTCTATCACTTCCATTAGCCCAATAGCGACTTCAGATTCAGAAGATATTGGGTCATTATCACTTGGGGTCTTTCTCTTTGTAGCTAAAAGGCTCTTCTCAGACTTCTTCCCTAGGTGATATCTCTTCTCTTTAGACTTGTTATTATTTTTCCTCTCTGATGGGCAGTCAGCAAACATGTGACATTCCCTTGTACATCTAAAGCAAATAGTGTCATCAGAAATAAATTTATTCTATTTAGTGTCATATATGTCCCTCTTGGGGTCACTTCTTGATCTTTCTGAGCCGTTGTGATGCTTTTTGGAATTGGATGATGAGGAGGATTTGTTCTTATATTACTTCCTTCTTCTTAGCATCTTCTTCAGCTTCCTTGTGAACAAGGCCATATCTACATATGAAATCTCATCTCTAGAGGTGTTGGGTTCAGATTCATCTAACTCAGCTGGTCTTCTTACAGGGGATGAGACCTTCTCTTTCGATATTTGGGAGCTCTCAGCCTTTAGAGCCACAGACTTTTCCTTGTAGTAACCTTCCTCATCTTTTCTAGTGTTCAAGTGCAGTTCATGGGACAACAACTTCCCATATAGGTTCTAAGGCTAGATATTGCTCAGATTTCTCATTTCTCTTATAACACATATCTTAATGTTCCATTACTTGTTGAGGTTTATTAAGAATTTGTCATTTAGCTTATAGTCAGTTAAGGACCTTCCATTGTTCTTTAGTCTATTCACTATCTTAAAGAATTTTTCTTAACAGTTTGATATATTGTCTTTCTTCTCTTGCCTAAAAGCTTCGTACTCTTGATTTAGTAAGGGCTTCCCATTATCCCGTACTTCTTCTATGCCTTCCCTGTATGCTATCAAAGTATCCCACATTTCCTTAGCTATTTGGCAGTGAATGAAATTCAAAAATGTGAAGTCATCAATGACACTAAATATAATGTTTTTAGCACTTTTATCCAAAGTGGCCAAGAAGAATTCATCCTTTATCATATTTGAGAGTTTCTTTAGAACTCTCAGATTTTCATCAATAGATGAGACTTTTATGGGGATGTAAGGTCTCTCTTCAATAGTAGTGAATATCTTAGGGTCAGTGGCCTCCATAAATAGCTTAACTCTTTGCTTTCATATCCCAAAGTTTTCCTTCTTACAGATAGGAAGTTTTATAGAGCTCAGTTCTTCATAGCTTTCCCCAGAAGCCATGATGCTATAGACTTTTCAATCCTTAAGGATCTTGTTCAGTTGTAAAGCCTTTTTGAGCAACCTAGCTCTGATATCACTTGAAAGTTAAGGGTTGACCACTCACCTAAAGGGGAGGGTGAATAGGTGTCATATTGATTTTATACGTTCCTTTTTATTTTCTTTGATTAAGCATATCAGAGTAATAAATCAACACAAACAAAACAAAACCTCAGCACAATACACTAAGATGTATAGTGGTTCCCTAATTATGAGTACATCCACTTCCCTCTTCACATATCTAGTAGAGTTATAGCTTAGGCCAACTTCTCCAAACTTCCTCAGATCCAAAGATCTTACAACTCAAGAATAATAGTTCCCTACCTTAGACCTTCAACACCGGGTCCTTTCACTCAGATCTTCTATCTCAACATCATACACTCAGGCCAAACACAAACCTACCTCAATCTCTTTAACCAGAGATCTACACTTAAATCTTTTCCATAGATCCTACCTTAGATCAGAATGATCCTACAATTAAGATTCTCACTAGAAATCTACAGCAAACTCAGATCCTATAAGGATCCTACAATTACAAAAGAGTTACAAAGAATTTGACTCAAGTGACAAAACTCGAGTCTTAAATAGAAGCACTGTGTAGGCTTCTTCTTCTTCCTTGATCAGCACTTGAATTTATCTGCTTAGAATGAACTAGGCTAAATCAAGAAAGTCTAGAGAGAAAAGTTCTTTATGAAGAATGTGGTTGAGTTGATCCTTAGAAGAAAATCTCTCTGGAGATTACAGTAGTTGAAGACTTGAAAGAATTTGAGAGCTTGAGCACTACAGAAAACTTGCACAAAAGACTTTTTAGGTGTAAGCGCTTATGTATATCTCTGTTCAATTTTCAAGTCACTTTTATAGAAGATTGAATTGGCACCCTAAGGAAAGTTCTTCAAAAGGCATGGTTCTTAATTCAATGTAAATAATTCTCTTCATCAAAATCACCTTGATTATCGCTCCAAAAAGAGAAATTTGAATTCATTTACATAGATGTGCAATCTGCAACTTAATTATAGTAAAGAGTTGTTAGAACATGCTTTAGGATAGGATGATAAAATATTCTAAATAAAACTTTAGCTGATGTAGTCAAAAAAGTCCACTAGCACTTATGGATGTATTGTAGTCGACATTTTGTTCTTTAAGAACTCAACTTAAAGCATCCAACACTCAAGCTCTTAACTCTGCAAAAATCCTTCTATCACAGTCTAGCCGATACAACCGATAAAATACATAGTCTTCCAAATGATGCAGTCGACAATTTTCTTATCTTTGCAATTGATACAGTCGATAAATAACTTAGACTGTAGTCGATGCAGTCAACTTTTCATTAGTCATTCATTCGATGCAGTCGACATTTTCCTTAAGGTATTCAGTCGATGCAGTCGACAAAATACTTAGCTTCCATCCTATGCAGTCGACATTTGACTTAGCCTGTAGTCGATGCATTCAATTTTTTCTTTAGTCAATCTAGTCGACATTTTTTTGAATTAATTTTAGCTTCTGCCTTTAAGTACTTTTAACTCAAATAATTTTCCCCATAATAATGTCTTGTTTAATATATGATTAGATCAAAGGTCAACATGAGTTTTACACCTTAAGGGATTACAAGGGAAAAACCCTATTTGGGTGACCATAAGTCTAACACTAGATTAGCCCAACATTTCTATTAAACATGTCACATCAAAACTAACATACACATCAAATACATGATGTTCATTGTCATCTTGAGGCTTTCTTTAAATCAAGAATCATGTGTACAATATTCCAAATATCATTGACATTCGACCTTCACTAGTGCGCAAGTATGGCACTTTGCCACATAGAGAGCTATGTATTTCTTCAAACCCAACCACCAGAACAGATTCTTCATGCCCTTGTATATCTTTGTGCTCCCCGGGCGGATCGAGTACTTTGTGAAGTGAGTCTCGTACATCAACTCCTCCTATAATTTTCCAAACTTTCGGAAGCACAACCGGTTATCTTTTCACAGAAGGTCATCTTCGAAGGAAAATTCAGCATTTGATCCAACCGCAGTCTCTATTACATAACTCTTTATGCTTTCATCAAGCTCCAACGCTTATCTAATTCGATCTGCAAGGTCTCATTGAACTCCAGTCCAGTTCAAGCAAGCATCAAAGCTTCCCCTCCTATCCACACAAATGATATTAAGGGACTCCAAGTTACTGATTAGGCATTCATCATGCATCTAAATCTTGTTTGCTTGTGCTGGATCCCTTAGACTTAACACATCAGTAACAATATTTCCCTTCCCAGGAGTATAGTGAATATCGAAGGTGTAGTCTACAAGGAACTCCCTCCACCTCCATTGTCGCATGTTCAAGTCTTTATGATTTAACATATACTGCAGGCTCTTATGGTCTGTAAAGATATCGATCCTCACATCATACAAGTAATGTCATCATAGCTTAAGAGCGAATATCATGACCGTTAACTCCAAGTCATATATTGGATAATTCCTCTCATTCACTTTCAATTGGTGAGAGACATAAGCGATAACTTATCCATACAAAAGAAGAACGCAACCTAAGCCACTCTATAAGGCATCACTATAGATTTGATAGCCTTCTGTACCACATAGCGAGCACACAATAGGCATCGTGGTCAGAACAATATTAAAATCCTCAAAAGCTTGCGCGTATGCTGGCATCCAAATGAACTTTTGATCTTTCCTAGTCAATATAGTGAGAGGTAGTGTTATCCTTGAAAAGTTCTCTACAAAGCGCCTATTATAGCCTATAAGTCCTAAGAAAATTCGGACTTTCGCCACAGTTTTCAGCACAGACCACTCTTATATAGCAATTATCTTTGTCTGATCCACTGTAATACCCTCTCCACTTACCACATACAGTAGCCAAAAATCACACTTAGAGAACTTGATATACAATTGACTCATCCTCAGGGTTCTCAACACTGCTCACAGATGCATTGCTTTCCCTTCCTCCAACTAAGAGTACACTAGTATATCGTCAATGAAGACAATCATAAACTGGTCCATATACTCTCAGAATATTCGGTTCATCAAGTCCATGAATACCAATGACACATTTTTTAGCCCAAACAGTATCACTACGAACTCATAGTGCCCATAATGCATTTAAAATGTCGTTTTAGGAATATCACATTTGTTGATCCTTAACTGGTAATACCCAAACTTCAAATCCAGCTTCTAATACACAATCAATCCAACCAACTGATCAAACAAGTCATCAATTCTCGGAATTGGATATTTGTTCTTCCCCTCCTGTTTATTCAATTCTTGATAGTTGATATATAAAGATAAGCTTCCGTCCTTCTTCAAAAAAAGGATCGGTGCACTCTAAGGGGATGAACTTGGACGTACATAGCCTTGCTCTAGAAATTCTTGTAACTGAACTTTCAACTCTATCATTTTCTTTGGCATGATTCGATATGATGAGCATGATACATGTTTGGCACCAAACACAAACTCAATAGAGAAGTCTAACTCTTATTGAGGCGGGGACCCTGGAAGATCATTTTAAAACATGTTAGGAAACTCTGCTACGACAAAAACCTCATTCAAACCGATCTTGGGCTCTAAAGCATCCAACATCATGAAGAACAACTATGCGCCATTTCGAACTGCCTTAACTACTTGGAGAATAAACAATAGTATTTTTCTCGATCCTCGCATACTAGAAAACGTAGTCTCACGTTCAGTGCTTCGCCATAGTGCAAATTTATTCAGATTTCAATTTATTCAGTCACGCTACTCTGAGAGTCAGTTCGAGCCAAAAATCACATCAAACTCAGATATCAAGAGCATTGACACTTCCAAGTCAAACTTTTGACTTCTTATCAAAACCTTTACGTAGCAATTTCTATCCAAACTTATCCTACACCCATATGGCAACATTACATCCAATATATCCATTGTGATGAAAGAAGACACTCTGATATTGAATACAAAGACCTCGAATAGAAAAGAGTGAGATGCTCCAATGTTAAAGAGTGCTCTTTCTAGATAGCTAAGTATTAAGACGAAGCCTAATACAAATAGGTTATACAAACAGTCATACACATGGTATAAAGTACAAAAGCTATGCAAGATAAATATAAATCATGCCTATCACAATGTCATTCTGACGTATGGATGCTTGTTGATCAGGAGAATAAACTCTTAGTTGAGCTAGAGTATACTAGGATGCAAACAACTCCATTGCTTTCTCCTACTCCGCATAATAAGCACCCGACTTCTTAACATATACCAATGCTCTATTGTCCACCTTCGGAGGACTACTATGATAGTCTCGGGCATAATGTCTTACTTTGCTGCATGTAAAGCAAGTTAATGGAACTTGCCCAGTTATCACTCCCGACATCATAGAATGAGATGGCCCCAAAACATGGACTTCTTCTTTTTTCTTCTATACTCAGACTTTGAAAAGGTCAACCCTTTGTACTCAGGATTTTTCATTTTCAATTCTTTCTTACTCTGGTCTCTTTTTATATAAAGTTCCAATGATCTGGCTATGTTCAACAAGTTAAGAAAACCCAACGTTATCAAGCCTGTTACTAGCAGCCTCAAGTCATCTCTTAGACCTTCATAGAACTTGTTCGATTTCTTTTCCCCATCTTCTAGCATTTTTCCAGCATAACGACTTAGCCTAGTAATCTCATGGAAGTAATCATCCACTGAACGATTACCTTGAATCAGACTTAAGAATTGGTTCAGAAGCGTGATGCGCTGATAAAAAAGAACGTAATACTGTAGGGAAATCTCAGAGAATTCTCTCCACGGTATTTTAGAAATATCCCTTCATACATACCTATGATATTCCAATCCATCCCACCAAAGCCTAACCTATCCAGTTAGAATGAAGGTGGCTAGGGTGACTTTCTTTGCTTCCTCCATATTTGTAGCTATGAGAAAAATCTAAATAATAGGATTTTTATTTCACAAAAAAGTTAAATTACATGGGCATGATCCTCTATTTATAGGGGAGAGGAGATAGAAAAGATAATACAACAGATTATGTGAGATTAAATTACAATATGTCGACTATGCAAACTTGGTATTTACAGACCGCATAGTGTTGAGCGGTTAGACAAGCTATTCGCTCCTTAACAAGAGTTCACCAGTCTCTTCTCCTCAAATACCGCTGACCACCAGAAGCACCAGAAGCGATCAGTCATCTATAAACACTAGTCCGCACCTGTCTTAGCCTCCTGGCCGACAAATTGCAACAACGGTTACACCACCATGCTTCCTATATCCACAGCGGCCTCAACCTCTTGACCGTCAACCCACAATAGTGGATAGAACTCCAAGCCTCCCTTATCCTATCAAGGAGACGATTTCAATGTTCCTCATGCCAGCTAGACTGTCAGACCAGTCCGCCATATGCAGACCATCACGCTTACAGGACCAGAACAGCAAAATAGTTGTCAATCCTTCAGAACCAGTCATCTAGAAGTTTGTCAACTGCCAACGATCAGACCCCCAGACCTCTAGACCATAAGGAAGACTGTCAGATCAAATGTCAGACAGCCAGACTAGATTGCTAGCCTGCGAAACCACCAGACTGCTAGAACCAAACCACCAGACTGTCAATATCACAAGTTCCAACACTCCCCCTCAAGATAGAGCATATATGTCAACCTTGCTGAAAGATGAGGGTTAATACTCACTTAGAAAGGGTGAATAGGTGATTTATATATTTTAAGACTTTTTGAGTTATTTTTCTAGAGCACAATGAGAAAACAGATCACAGAATTAAATCACGGCACAACACAAAGCAGATCAAGATTTATAGTGGTTCCCCAAAAATGGGTACATCCACATTCCCTCTACATCTATCAGTAAGCTAGCTTAGGCCCAAACTTATCCAAAATATCTTATCAGATCCTCAAATCTTATAATCTCAGGAACTCAAGTTCCCTAGATAAAACCTTCATACGGGCCATACAATCTCAGGAACCAAATTCCCTACAGACTCAGATCCACCAACAGATCCTATAGATCAGGCTTTCCTTAAGCCTTACAAACTTAGGCTCCCAACCACTACAACTCAGGCTTCAAACAAGCCCTACCTCAATCTCTAAACACAGAGATCTACACTCAGATTCACAAGGAATCCTATAGAAAAATTGAATATAGTTTTTGGACTCAACACTCAAAAGCTTGAGTCTTCAGTTAGAAGTACAAGGAAGGTTTCTTATTCTTTGTCTTATTTAACACTTTAAATATCTTCTTGGAATGGCTTGCTTGAACAAGATAACTTGTTTCACAGAACTTAGAAGAATAACAATGAAAAATTTCTGTGAATTCTGAGTGCTTGTGAATATTTCTCAAAGGCTAAACTTGCAAAAGCATAACTAACTATTTCTCAAATCTCCAAGTCCTTCTTTTATACTTTGATTGGCTGGCAGAGAGAGAATAGATGTTAAATTTGAATTCTCTAACAGCTAGATAATATTCTTTGGACAACTTCTGGATTAGGAAACTTCAAACGATTATTTTAAATCTGCATAAGGAAGATTTATAATGAAAAAAATAATCTGGCTGAATCTCTTCAAATAACCAGCAGTCACTTTAGGGAAAAAATTCTGATTTGGAATAAGCAACGATTGTCGAAATTTTACTAATGAAACAATTTGAAATATGGGTGAAATTCTCTAATAAATGAGAATAATTCTCCTTGTTGGCAAGCCCTGAGTTTAAGCAGCAAAATCTGTGAATTAATCTGATTTGAATTCTTTACCCAAATTGCGCCTTAAAAAATTAAGGACCTGACCGTTGTGCTACATGTCAAGCTAGAGTGAGTAGGTTTGTGACCACGATATGATACCACAGACAAAGTCAAATGGTTCACATAACATAGGTATGGCCATCTCAAAACACATAGAGGTTAAAGGAAACTCCTGACCACTTGGCCAAAATCTGCAACATCTTGTCTTCATGCAGTCGATACAGTCGAATTTTCACTAAGTCAGCCTTCGAGGCAGTCAAACTTTTACTTAGCAGTGAATTCAATGCAGTCAAATTTTCATTAAGTCAACCTTAGATGCAGTCGAATTTTTACTTAGCCGAGAAGTCTATGCAATCAAATTTCTGCTAAGCTAAGAAGTCGATGCAGTCAAACTTTTACTTAGTTGTAAAGTCAATGCAATCGAACTTTTACTTAGCCAAGAATTTGATGCAGTCAAACTTTTACTTAGGTATAAAGTCAATGCAGTTGAACTTTTACTTAGCTTTTTAGATGATATACCTGATTATTTACTTAAGTAAAACTTTGATCCTACCTTGGATTTCTTCTATCCTGAGTGACTTTTCCCAATAATAGTGACATGTCTAATATATAATTAGTACAGAGGTCAACATGAATTTTGCCCCTTGAGGGATTACAAGTGCAAAATCTTGTTTGGGTGACCAAGTGTCTAACCATACATTAGCCATACACTTAAGTTATACATGTCACATCAAAACTAGAACAACCATCAAAATACAAGATATTTATTGTCATCTTGAGGCTTTCTTCAAATCAAGAATCTTGGGGATAATATTCCCAACACATGCCCAGCTTGTCACAGACATCTAAAAGAGAAAGGAAAACTGGTTTGGTAAGGATATCTGCAATTTCTTTGTCATAAGTGACAAACGGAGTACAAATTTGATTTTTCAATATTTCTCCTATTATGAAGTGGTAGTCAACTTCAATGTGTTTTGTCTTTTCATGAAAAACTGGATTCTTCGATATATATATATATATATATATATATATATATATATATATATATATATATATATATATATATATATATATATAACAGCTTTGTTGTCACAAAACATCGGTAAAGAATGATCATATACATCTCCTAAATCAAACATAAGGGCACACAACCATTTCAACTCGCAAGTGGCCGAGGACATGCTTTTGTAATCAGCTTCAACACTTGACTGAGGCACAACAAACTGTTTCTTGCTTTTCTAGCTAACAAGATTTTCTCTCGCGAAGGTGCAAAAACCAGATTTAGACTTTTTATCTTCTTTATTGTCAGCATAGCTGGCATTAGAGTATACTTCAATCTTCAGATGGTTATGCTTTTGAAACAGTAACCTCTTTCCTGGAGACCCTTTCACATATTCCAGAATTTTCAAGGTTGAACGAAGATGACACTCTCTGGGGGCTTGTATAAACTGACTGACCTTGCCTATTGCATAACAAATATCTGGTCTGGTGATAGTTTGATAGATGAGTTTCCCAACCAATTGTCTACACTTAGTACTATCTAGAAGAAGAAGTGAATCCTCAGTCCAACTCTTATCATCACCAACAACCATCAAACAATGAACGAGTCTTGCCCCAAGGAGACCAGTTTCTTTCAGAAGATCCAATGCATATTTTTGTTACGAGAGCACTACAGTGTTGTGTTTTCGCGAGATTTTGATTCCCATAAAGTACTTAGAAGATCTCATATCATTTGTAACAAAAAGTTACCGAAAGTGTCTCTTTGCTAGATTAATTCCCTCCTTATCATCACCATTAAGAAGGATGTCATTCACTTAAATAGCAAGAACAACAAGTCCTTTAGTAGCCTTGCGTATGAAAAGAGAAAGAACTCCAAAACTTCGAGTAAAGCTAATAAGAGAGACAACTTTGCTAAAATCTTCAAACCAGACCCGTGGACTTTGCTTTGGACCATAAATTTCCTTTCATAATTGGCACACCTGAGACTTCCCCTGAGCAACATACCCTGGAGGTTTCTCCATGTATACCACCTCTTGTAGATCACCATAAAAGAAGGCATTTTATATATCTAACTGAGACATCGCCTAACCTCTTTTAACAACCATAGAGAAAACAACACAGATTGTGCTAATGCAAGCAACCAGAGAGGAGGTATCAAAGAAGTCCACGCCATTTGTCTGAGTAAAACCCTTGGCAACCAGTCTCGCCTCATAGCAATCAATAGTTCCATCAGGATGAAACTTGATGATAAAGACCCACTGACAACCAACCGCATCCATTCCTGGAGGTGTAGGGACAAGAGTCCAAGTACCCCTTTCGGTCAAGGTCTTCATTTCTTCATCCATGACAACTTTCCAATGAGGAATATCAAGAACTTCTTGATAGGAAGTTGAGAGAATGGATGCCCAGAGAGCAATATCAAAGTTCCTTCTGGCTGGGGAAATACGAGAATAAGAGACAACATCATGAATTGAATATTTAGTGCACGTTCTAACCCCCTTTCGTAAAGCAATAAAAGGTCAAGATCCATCTTTTCTTTTGTAGTATATTCATCCATCAGAGAGATTACTTGCCCAGAATTGTCAGCAACATCTTGAAATACAGAGAAGAATCAGAAGATAAAGATGGAGATAGAGGAGCTGGTATAGAAAGAGGAAAAAGTGGCATAGAAGAAGGAGTAGGCTCAGGTGGAGGAGCAAAAATAATGGGTATAGAAGGAGAATCATCAAGTGATGAGAGAGTAGGAGCTGGAGAAAAATAAGGCATATCTTCAAAGAATGTGACATCAGCAGAAACATGTTGTTTCTTGAGAAGGGAATCAAAGCGGTAATACCCTTTTTGGGTTCGGTAATAGCCCATGAATATGCACTTTATCGAGCGAGGAGAAAGTTTATCATGACTAGGAGAAGGATAGTGGACAAACGTTGTACAACCAAAGACATGGAGAGGTAAATAAAATGGTTGAGCTCCTGAAAGTAGGATGGAGAATGGGGTTTTGACTTGAAGAATCGATGAGGGAATATGGTTGATGAGATGACAAGAGAGAAGCAAAACATAACCCCAATACGACCGAGGAACATTCATTTATGTGAGAAGGGTGAGTAACATCCAGGAGATGGAAATTTTTATATTCAGCAACACCATTTGTCTGAGAAGTGCATGGACAAGTGGTTTGATGAATTATGCCATGATACATAAAAAACTCTGAAAATTATTGATTAAGATGTTCTCAAGCATTATCAGTGTGAAGTACCTTAATAGAAACATCAAACTATATATGTATATCATTGTAAAATGTAGTGAACACAAAAAAGTTCAAAATATTCTTTTAAAAGATACAACCAAGTACATCGAGAGAAATCATCAACAAAAGTAACAAAATACAGACTTCCCCTACAAACAGACCTAGTAGGAGGACACCAAATATCTGAATGAACAATATCAAAGGGATGAGAAGAACTACATCCTTATCTTGCTAGATAGTAGGAGTGATGGTGTTTACCTAGTTGACAATCTTCACAGTTTAGAGAGGAGTCCTCTTGAGGTAAATCTGGTAGGAGTTAGTATATGAGACGAGGAAGAGGATGACCAAGGTAAAGATTTAATTGGAGAAGAGAAGAAAAGAAAGTAGTTATATTATCTAGGAAGAAGAGCTCATTGCTTTCAGTCCTAGTAGCAATCATCTCTTTGGAGTGAGGATCCTAAAAAGAAAGAGTATTAGATATAAAGATAACCGTGTAGTTTTGTTATTTGCAAAGAGTTAGAACAGAAAGTAAACTGTGCGGTAAGGATGGCATATAGAGCATGCCCTCAAGCCACAGGGATGGAGTAATATGGTATGCACCAATCTCGCACACAGGAGACGGAGTACCATCCGTAACAAAAACTAGAGGAGACCGATTTTGATTGTCCAAACAAGAGAATAAATGAGGATTTCCAGTCATGTGATTAGTAGCTCCTGAATAAATAAGCCACATACCCTGAGTAACCATATTAGAACTTCCTGAAGAAGAGACAAGGAATGTGGATTTCCTTGTGGTGTCACTCACGGACGGGCAAATATGAGGATACTTGGCCCAACAACAATCAACACGATGTCATGTCTTGCTACAATGAGAGTAGAGATGGGGAGACAAACCAAGCCCACCAGAGTGACCTCCATGGCCACTAGAATTGCCAAAATGAACAGGATGAGACAAGGTGATGAAATAGGGTGGGGAGGAAAGTTGAGGGAAGTAAAGAAGAGTAGTAATAGAGGAGATACGAGCAGTAGTAGCATCAAGAGTGGGAGAGTCAGCTTTGTCAAGAATTAGTTGCCTAATCATGTCATAAGACTCAGGAAGGCAAAGAAGATAACACGCAACAAGAAGTTCATAGAAGTGTTTGTGTTGGTCAACAAGTTCAGCGAAGAAGGGGGGATGCTGAAGAATTTCAGTGCCAAGGGCTTGCATTTCCTAGTAAGCAATAGCAGGAGTCAAGGAAAGATGGACAAACAGATCAGCATATAACGTGAATATACATGAAGTATGAGCACCCTTAGAGTACAGAGCAGTAAGATGAGACCAAGCAACTTTCACCGACTCATCATAGTGAGCGATGGGTAAGCACTCATCAGACAGACTATTAGCAATTCATGACCTGACCAAAGCATCATTGGCATCCCAGTCATCAAAGACAGTGGTCCCTCCAGGAGGGTCATCAGTGAGATGATGGCATTTGTGTTGAGACCATAGTAAGAACACAAATGAAACACTCCGGTCCGGATTGTTTAGGCCAGTCAGCTTGGAGGAAGTTCCAAGACTGTCAAAAGGAGTGGAAACAATATAAGTGGTCTAAGGGGAGGATGCAGACAAAGTGGAAGAAGAAACTTCTGTAGTCGTCATAGAAAGGGCGGACAGAGAGGGTGGATAGAAGAATAAACCACGCGGCAAGACAGAGATCACATTGTTAAACCCAAAATCCGCAACAAGTTCAGCAAGGTACCCCGGTCATCCTCCTTCAGCAGCGGACTTAGTTTCCAGTCCGCCCAGGTTAGCCAGCCTATGGAGCAGCTTCAACCCGCTCCAGGTCAGGGATTCTCTGACTCAAGCGCCCATTTTTATCTAGAGATGGACTCAAGATTCATCCTGCACAGGTCATTGACCTCCAGCTAGGATCTCACCGCCTGCTTCAGCGACAGACAGAAGCCCTAACTCGCCTAGCTCGGCAGAAGCTCCAGTCTGCGAGTCCAGTCTGCCCAGCTCGACAGGTCTCCAGTCCATGAGCCCAGTCCGCCCCTTTTGTACAGACTAGCATTTCTTTTCTTCTTTATATCCTATCACCGCTGCCCGGTTCTCCTGTACCCTAGGCAGACGGTTATTTTAGCCCTGCCCGTCTGGGCAGGCCCCCAAGCATATAAATAGGGGGAAGTTGTGCACCCAAGGCATGTTGACTTGAGCCTAGGAGCCTACTTATTAAAGGTTGCGGACTCGAATCTCTGGCTTTGCGGTCTCCAGATTGTTCTTCTTCTTGCTCTTATTCCCCTTTCCTTTCAATCATCTTTTTGCAATCAAAGGAAAGCCCGTCACAAGAGAGGCATTCGTCGTGACGGGCGAAGTCTAGCATTGCTGTGGCTCATGGCTCTACTTCTTTTTTCTCCTCTCCGCTAGTAGATAACTACTTGCAGACTCATTTTTCCCTTCTCTTTTCCCTGTGATCGAACCGTTATCTAGTGGTGCCTTTTCCCGCATCAACAGTTAACACGCGACTTTCAGATTCAAGCAGTTTTTTGAAATCCGTGGACAGAGATGTCAGACCATAGATCTCGCTGATCAACCCATTCTAGATCGTCAGAGGACTCTTTGTGGGATGCGCTTGAGCAGTCCCATTGGGAGGCTTAACGATCTCACAGAGAGACTGATCAGTGTTTAGAGGCAATCCGTCAGGCATTTAATGCGGAGACTCAGCAGATGGTGCTCCAGGCCGTAGCAGAGCCTGCAGATACTCTAGCCTGCCAAACTTCAGATTGCCGAACTCCGGTTCGGTAGTCTCTAGCGGTCACGCCCTCTCCGCAACTTCATCCTCCAGCCCAGACTGCAGCACCCCTGCGGCCTCAGGAAGATGAGTTAACCTCTTTGATGGGTTTCTTCAGAAAGGCGGCCAGGGGTTCTCCAGCTTGACTACGATGAAGATCGACAGCCCGCATAGCCTGTTGATGCTCTTGTCCTAGTCTGCCCTGCATTTCCAGCTTAATATGAGGAGACCTCTCCTTTTGTCGATAGAATACGATGGGATTCCGCTCCAAATAACTTCAGGGAGCCTCGTCTGCCTCTTTATACAGTTGAGATTGATCCAGTGGCGCATTTGTAGGCTTTTGAAGGGGTAGTCACTTTGAGATGCCACTCCGACTCCGTCAAGTGCAAGCTCTTGTTAACCACCCTCGACGGTCAAGCAAGAGAGTGGTTCCATGAGCTGCATCCTGGCTCGATTTCTTCCTTTGTCGAGCTCCATATCGAGCTCTTGTTGAGGTTTGCCACCTCGAAGAAGAGGAAAGATGGCCCGTCGGCCCTCTTCAAGATCAAACAGAGAGATAACGACTCAGCTGCCCAGTTTGTTGACCATTTTTAGAAAGAGATTCTGGGAGTGAAAAATGTGAACCCAGATTTCTACAAGGTTACTCTAGTTCACGGCCTCCGGGATAGCCCATTTAAATTAAAAGCAACCACCAAGGCGCTTGCCACCTACCAAGAATTGATAAATTTGGTCAACCGATTCATCGAGGGTGAGAATGCCAACCTGACCTACATCTCATCCCTGACAGCCAAAGTTGAAGGAAGGGATGCTTTTGGTTCCTCCGCAGACCATCACCATTCCAAGCCTCCTCCCCCATATTATCAACCTCCTGCTCAGAGGGGGAGGTATTTTCGCGACAAGAAACCTTTCCTTGTCCATCAACAGTTTCAATATCAAAAGCTGTCATTGTCCACCGCTCCTATCCTTCCAGCTCAAGTCCATCTAGTTCACCAGGATATTTTTCCTTCACCCAGGCAGCAGTACAGTGACTCCGTAAAGGAGCTTTCAGATCCGGGCCTGAGTGTTGAGCAAGTTGCCCAGATTCTGCAGAAGAGGTCTGACGATAAGAATCAAGGATCTCAAAGAGATTGGAAGCATAGGAACTCGGATCTTTTTTGCGAGTTCCATAAGGAGAAGGGACACTTGACTGAGAACTGCCGAGCCCTTAGCCTACTAGTAGAGAAGCTGCTTGCTGAGGGCAAGATGAAAGACTTTGGCAGAAAAGATACTCCATCCAAGCCGTCCACCTCTAAGGGAAAGGAGGTGGCTGAGGCTCATTGGGAGTGCGAAGTGATTGAAGATTGAAAGTGAGGGATAGATCTAACTTAACTTTAGAGGGGGTGGGGTGAATAGAGTATTTTAAAAATTATTAGCTTGTTTTTATAGCGGATTAAAGTAGGTGATATATATGTATATGAAAAATAAAAAATCATAGCACATAAATAAAACAAGTAAAGGCAATCCAGACGACAAAAAGGAATTTATAGTGGTTCCCCAATAAACCTGGGTACATCCACTCTTCTACAACCCTGGTAGGAATCCACTACAGGTTTTTACTCAGGTGCCCTGCCACCACAGGTTTTTGCTCAGGTGCCCTGTCACAAGAAAATCTATTTTTCTAAGGGAGATCTAGCAAACCTTTGAGCTTTTTATCAGGTGCCCAAAAACCAATCCCAAGTCATTTGATCAGGTGACTTGTGAACCAAAAGGTTAACTTTTGAAGGGAGTTAAAACCTTGTACACAGTAAAAGAAAAATGAAAATGATTTTGTCTTCTCTGTCTTAAATCTCTGAGAAGGTTAGTGGATTGTTGATGATGTCAAAGCTCCCCCTGAGTTGTGTAGATGATCAGGAGATGGAAGATTTGCTTTAGAGTGTAAGCCTTCAAAGTTGATGTTGGTCTTCAACAAAACTTTCAGACTGATATTTGATTTTGTTGTCTCTTGAAAGCTTGAAACAGATGATGAAGAACTCTGTATGTAAAACTGTATTTGTTCTTCACTTATTTTCTGTACTCTATTCTACATTCATTCACATCTGCAATTTTCTGAAGGAGTATATATATGATAGCAGATTTCAAACCTTTGAATTTTAAAATCTTTCCTTGAAATTGTCTACATAATCTCTGGGAGTTGGAACGGCTCAATTTGTCATGAATGCATTTCCATAACTGTCCCAGTAATTTGGTATGGTAATAACTCAGTGAAATCCATAATTAATGCTGCCTGGTAACAACTATATTCATTGGGAATAATATGCATTAATTATCAGAGTATTACTTAATTGAATTAATTTGAAATCAATCTGTCATTAGTTGAACTGAAAAACTGCAGAGAATTAGTCAAACAGAACCTGGAAGGAGTTAGTCGAATTCAACAAATTTTCATCGACCTGAGCTCTAAGTTCGTCGAGCTGATAACTCTCTTTCTTCGCGCTGAGCTCCAAGATCGTTGAACTGAATAATTTACTTATTCAATCTGAGCTCCAAGTTTGTCGAACTGAGTAAGTCCTTCATCGAGCTGAACTTCAAAGTAGAGAAAGTAGTTCGTCGACCTTAGCTTAACTTTCATCAAGCTCAACTCAGAGAAGGAACTTTGAGTTCGTCGACCTGAGATTGACGATCGTCTAACTTTGTTTAGCTTTCGTCGAACGACTTTTTCTGCATACTTTTAACTGCTTTTTCTCTAAAGTCTTCTGAAGATAGGTTCCAACAATCTAACATCATGTGACTGACCTTAACCTTGAAAACATCCTATGACCCTAGACTATACATGCTGGGTCATCTAATCAATCCTAATAGTGATCTTAGCCCAAATCACAAGTAGGGTTCCAACAATCTTCCCCTATTTGGGTGAGGACACTATAAAAACAAAGAAAATCACAAAGCAAGAAAGTATCTGACAAAATTATAAATTATTCAGCAGATATGAACAAATGTGCCTTGTGAGTATATTACAATAATATTAAAGTTTAAAAAGCATAAACAAAGAATTATGAATCCTTCTGTGAATCTATAGAAGAAAAATCTGAAGCAGGTTTAGTGAAAATCACTTTTCTGGTAGGGTCTTCTGCTTCTCTCTATGTCATCTTCATGTCTTCCGAACCAAGAATCTTCACAGAAGTGGCTCTAGGCACAACAGCCTCTGGATGCAAAGATATATATTTGTCAATATTAAATAGATTTCCCTTTGCATACCTGTCTATCTCTTTCTATCTATAGTGAGACATTATTGAGAACTGGGATGTATCCTTCCCTTCTTCTCTTGCTTTCCTGATCTGAGAAAGAGCTATAATCTCATTGAACCTAGCCATTCTGAAGTTGGGATCCATATATGGATCATAGACTGGAGATGGTGGCCTTTCTTGAGTTAAATGTTGATGGCTGCTCTTGCTACTGTGAGACTCAGACCTTGAAGGTCTATCATGTTCCTGATGAGAATGTCTGGATTGTTGAGAAGTTGTAGACCTTTGAGATGAAGAGACATTTCCTGCTGAACCAGCTATGCTGGAGGAGGAGGAGGATCTCTCCTAGATTGTGGAGGTGGAGGGCATCTCCTACTCTTCTTTCTGGCTTCCTACTGATTCTTAGAATATCTCATCCAGTGTGGAGTTTTTGGAGTGAGAGTAATCCCATGTAGGATGTAGTATGGAATGTCAGCTGTAGAGGAAGGTTTAGAAACAACCTTAGTTGGATCCTTCTTCTTAAATTTCCTCTTCTTGGACCCAAAATCTTCTGAGTCCTCTAAATCTTCTGAATCATTATATAACACCCCAACTTGTTGTAGGGGCGATGGGGATCGTTTTTGGGCCAAGTCGGGTTTTTGGTGCAGGTGACACGGGCCCCGACACGGGCGTGTCGGAGGCCATGTCGGGCGTGTCGAGCTCGAGCCGTGTCGTCGACCAGTTCAGGTCGACGATGGTCGTGTGGTGGAACACGGCCTAGGACATGGGCGTGTCCTAGGCCGTGTCACACCTGTGCTGTGCGGTCGGGTGCACGGGTAGTGACACGGGCACGAACACGGGCGTGTCCGGTTTGACACGGGCGTGTCCGATGCCGTGTCAACAAGCCGTGTACCCCTCTGACTCCAAACTGGTGATTTATTGCACACGGGGGCGTGACACGGGTCCCGACACGGGCGTGTCGCAGGCGACATGGGCGTGTCGGAGGCCGTGTCACATGCTGTGTGCTGGTTTTCGATTTGGGTCGAGACGGCGAGTGAGCTACACGGCCAGGCACACGGCCGTGTGCCAACCCGTGTTCGGCCCAGATTTTATGATTTCAGATCTAATCTTGGCCGTTCGTTTCCTTGACTTTGGATCCGACGGTGGGGGGCTGCTCCTGGGCGGTTTTAGCCGGGATTTAGGGTTGGGAATCCCCAATTCCCTTAGCCATTCTCTCTCTAAGAGTTTAGAGAGAAGGGAGAGCAAGGAGGAAGGAGGAGTCCAAGATCCGGCCGCCGGAGGAGCTTCGGAGCTCCGAATCGCGATCCGAGTCCAGATCCGCGGAGGCGACGCCGTTGCGGTGCTTTCCAACCGTGTAGTTTTCGATGGCGCCGCGGAAGAATGCAAGGGTAACGATTTCTCATCCTTGGGCATGTGAAGCCCTCTTTTCCTTTGCATAGGAAGCCCGCTCTCGCGAGTGAGCGAAGAGTTGGAGCGTTCCTTGGGGTAGATATGTGAAGTCCCCTTGTGTAGAGTCCGTATGCGAAAACGGACATAGGCATTGTGTGTGAAGCCTATCCGGACAAGTAGAGCCGGATCGGTGATGTTGCATTGCATACGAACCGGGGAAGACTCCGGGTGTTTGGGTGTTTTTCGGGTTTTCTACGTGGTAGATTGCATTAGGGAGCCTTGGAGATTAACTCCAAGGTGCACCCGGAAAATTGGGTAAAGGCGGGTTTTGCCAACACGGTGGCCGGGGAGCCAGCGTGAACATAACCGGGTTATGTGATTGTTGTGGCGGAAACGGGACTCGGTGAGTCTTGACCTGCGCATATGGCTTAAATTGCCGTTGCGGTATGAGCACGGGTTAGGCGGAACCGTACCCGGTCTATGTCGTTCGGTAGGACCGTTGGCATGGATGAGGGTCTTCGGCGGTCTATGGCTTAAATTGCCGTGACCAAGGCCAGGAAGGCAAAATGCTCATATGGACGACCGTTCAAGAGGCGGTGGTGGATTGGGAACGTCTATGGCTTGAATTGACGTGGCGTTGGCCGGTTCGCCGAGAATGTGCCCTGAGTGCACGGGGTGTGTGGCCGTGCGAGCCTACGCCTATGTTGATGTGTGTTCACATTAATAGCATTGCCTATACTAATGAAGTGCAGGGAAAGAGCATCGCCGCCCCGATTTTTTGGGGGCGGGATCGTTATAATTTGGTCAGCATTGCTGACCGTTGCTATTGTTTACCACCGGGCGGTGGTTTGTGGCTTGCAGGTGCTGCGGAGCAGAGCGGGAAATAGCGGGCTAAAGCCCTTGTTGCTGTGCTGGCCCTCGAAGGCCTAATTGCTTATGTATCTTTCCCGTTTTCATGTATGGCCGGCCTGCGTGCTGAAGTTTGGAAAATTCTATTTTGTTAAGTGAACAATGTAAGGCCTTAAGGCCAGTTCTCTTTTGTGTTTGATTACATTCCTGAGTTGGTAGTGGACATTCATGCTTTGTAGCGGGGTTCTTATTTTCTTTTGCAACTTAATAATTTGCTTCCGCTAGGTGTTGTGTAGGACGATATGATTGGTTGAATGGTTTCAACGCGTAACCAACCGGTCTGTCCGTAGTATATGGCGTCGGGCCCCGGCCGGACCTACTGCTATATGCTATCCGACGGATAGGGGTGTTACACATTATTAGATTCATCAGCTAGTTAATCATATATAGCATCAATCTTTTTTAACACATTAGCAAATATTCATGTCTGAGCCTGTGGCTGTGTAACTATATCTTCTCTTTCAACCTGTGGTTGTGGATCTATATCCTCTGTATCCATGTCTTAAAACATGATATCATCAAAATTGGGCATAATGGATTCAGCCCATGAATAGGTTGGAGGGGAAAAGACTTTCTCTATAAGATCTATTTTCTCAATAGCTGCCACAGTCTCAGGGACTGGATTATTACTGGGAGAAATAACTGAAAGACTGTTTCTAAGTTGTTCTAGAACTGAAGAGCTAATATGAGTTATATAACATACTATATCCTTATTACAATTATTCTCAAAAACTAGAGAAAAACTGTTGTACAGAGTATCAAAAACTGACAATAAAGAACTCAAGTTGACTATAGGATTAATAGAGACATCCCCAACAGTAGAAACTTTAGGAGTTTTTGCAACTGCTTCTTCAACTGTACTAAGCATCTCTGTATCTTGAAAAATACCTGCTTTTGCTGCTGGGACTGGAGCAATAGCTGATGGAGCTTCTTCATTAGGCATCTCCCCAAGCCTAAATCAAGGGAAACTTGAATCTAGGCCCCCAGAAGAAGGGACAATAAAGGAGGAGGCAAGTTGAGAAGATAGAGAAGTAATAGAAGCAATAATAGGAGCTAATGCTTCTTCTATTAGCTTTTTGAGGGTAGGAGTAATAAATTCTATAAGATTATTAGCAATAGAAGAAAAATCCAAATACATAAATTCAGAAGAATTCTGAGTAGATATAGATGGTGGATTTTGAGTGGAAGTAGATGTAATGGAAGGTTGATGACAGTTTGGACTGATTGTGAATGCTTGTAGAATTGAAGATGGAGGGATGACAGATGGGAGTTCATCTGGAATAAATTCTTGAACTGGTGAATAAGGTGGAGATGGAGGAGAGAATAGATTGAATGTGGGAAAAGAGGTAGAAGGAATGTCCTCAATAAGATGAGATGGTAGTGGTGATTGAGGAACTGGAAAAAGTGAAGGTGATGGAATGTATTCAATGACCATGGATGGTAGAGGTGATGGAGGAAGTTACTCAGAAAAATAGGTTATTGAGGAGGAGGAGATGACTATCTGGGTGAGGGAGGTGGAGGTGGTAAACGAGCATAAGAGGGAGGAAGAGCAGGAATTTCTTCTGAGGTTTGAGGAGTGACTGCAGGAGCCCTTGTGTCCTTAGAAGCAGTCCTGGAAGAGGAAGCCCTGGAGGGCTAAGTGATGACCCTATCCCATCTTCCAAAGAGGGCTGATGTGAACCTCTTGGAAGCATTGATAAATATGGTCTGGGAGACCAATAATTCTGGGCATTTGGACTGCATGAAGATTCCCAAAATCCTTCCATATCCTACATCCTTCATATTCATCTTTTTCTTAATAAAATCAAACAAAATTCCTCCCTAGTTAACTGACTTTTGATTCACCAAGGCACTCATCAACAAAAACTTGTGCCTGTTTATGTAGTCATGAGCAGTATGCTTGCCCAAGATTACCTTGCCCACAACATCAGACAAAAAATTATATTCAACAAAGAGACTTTTCTTCAGTAAATGATTAGGGTTTCCTTGGGAGTGACCCATCCTTTTTAACATTTCATCAAACTCAGCACTAGATAGTTCTATTTCATCTTCCCCATTAATAAAGCCAAAAACTTTAGTAAGAACAATCGGTGTAAGAGGAACCTGTTGTCCATATATTGATCCAAGGATTATGGAGGAGTCAGGAGTCCTTGCAGTATAGAGCCATTCCTTTATCTCAGATACAGGAAGCTTTATCCTGGTAGTCATGAACTTCCTTAGTTGTTGAGCCTCAAACAACTGGAGAATGTCTTTGAATATCTAGTAAGAATGGTTGAAGTAATCAATATCAATGTCAAAACCGGGGTCAAACTTCATCCCGGAGAGAGTCGCTGAAGAAATTGTCATTGTTGTCCTGCAAAGAGAAAAGATCAAATGTAAGAGAACTTGAAAGCGCGTGATGGAGTTTGATGAAAACCTAATTATAAGTTTTCAGAAGGTGAAAAGATGAATTCCTTCTAACGAAAAATAAAAACTTAAAACTCAGTTCGACGAAAAATCTCGCAAAGAAATAAAAGCGTCGTTCTAAGTTTGAAGAGAAGAAAACATTTCGTCATTCTCCGTTTGACGAAAAATTTTCTGAAAAAAACTTCGTCGATCTCCGTTCGACGAAAAGTTTCATAAAGGAAGGTTCGTCGATCTCTGTTCGACGAACACTCCACGAAGAGTTCACAGTTCGTCGATCTACGTTCGACGAAAAATGGACAATTCGTCGACCACAAACAAAAAACAAATTAAAGCTTCTCCATTAATCATACCTAACTGATTTAAGAAGAACATATGTTTCTTTTCATCTAAGGGTTTGGTGAAAATATCTGCCCTTTGTAAATAAGTATAGATAAAGACAAGATTAAATTTATTTTTGTCCACATTGTCTCTAATGAAATGATGTCTTATCTCTTTATGCTTGGTCATACTATGATGCACTGGATTTTGTTCAATTGAAATTGCACTGTTATTATCATAAAATATGGTTGAATTATTTAAGTTGAAACCGTAATCCAGAAGTTGGTTTTGAAACCACAAAATCTGTGAACATGAACTACCTGCTGCTATGTATTCACCTTCAATAATTAAAGTTGACACAAATATTTGCTTCTTACAAAATCATGACACAAGCCTATCACCAAGGAACTGACAAGTTCCTTATGTGCTTTTCCTATCAACTCTACATCCAGCAAAGTCAACATCTAAGAATCCAGGTAATTCAAATTCTGACTCAGTAGGATACAGGAGTCCTAGATTAGGACAACCCTTTATATATCTTAAAATCCTTTTTAATAAATTAAGGTGAGATTCTTTAGGGTTGACTTGAAATCTAGCACAAATATAAGTAACAAACATAATATCAGGCCTACTAGCTGTAAGATACAATAAGGATCCAACAATAGCCCTATATGTTTTCTGATCAACTAGTTTGCCCTGTTCATCAAAATCAACTACAACATTGGAGGGCATGGGTGTTTTTATGGCTGAGGCATCTTACATCCCAAATCTTTTAAGTAGCTCTTTAGCATATTTAGACTGGGATATAAAGATACCATCAGTGTTTTACTTCACTTGAAGACCAAGGAAGTAGGATAGTTCACCCATGATACTCATTTCAAACTTTGAATGCATTAGGTCAGAAAACTTTTTGTACAGTTTGGAATAAGTAGAACCAAAGATTATATCATCTACATTCATTAGTACTAGCAAAATTTTAGATTAATGATGTCTAATAAATAAATTCCTATCTATAATGCCTCTAATGAACTTATGCTCTAAAATAAAACTAGCCAAGGTCTCATACCAAGCTCTTGAAGCTTGCTTTAGATCATAAATGACTTTATGCAGCTTAAAAACATAAGAGGGATGAGTTGAAGAAATTAAACCTAGAGGTTGTTCAACATATACTTCCTATTTAAGTTCTCTATTTAGAAAGGCACTTTTTACATCCATCTGATATACTTTGAAGTTCTGAAATGCAGCATAAGCAAGAAAGATCCTGATAGTTTCAAGTCTTGCAATAGGAGCAAAGGTTTGATCATAATCAATGCCTTCTTCCTGTGAATATCCTTGGGCTACCAGCCTAGCTTTGTTTCTTACTATTACTCCTTTTGCATCCAACTTATTCCTGAAGACCCATTTAGTTCCAATGACTGGGTAGTCTTTGGGTCTTGGAACTAAATCCAAAACTCTACATCTCTCAAATTGATTGAGCTCCTCTTGCATTATAATAATCCAGTGGGGTTCTTGCTCTGCATCTTTAATGGATTGAGGCTCAATTTGAGAAATAAAGCAAGCATGCAACTGAGCTTGGTTGAGTTGATGCCTTGTTTGCACACCAACTGATATTTCTCCAATCACTTGAGATATAGGGTGATCTCTAAGTGTGATAAGATCAGCAGGTGGAGTTAATACATCAATAGCTAGTGGAGTTAATTCCTCTTGTGGAATTACATTTGCTGTTGTTGGTTCATAAATTTCAACATAATCTTCATCACTTTCTTCATTAATCTGCGGAGAGGGATGCAAAGTAACCTCTTATTTAAGGTTTAAATCATCCAGCTTCTCACACAGATAGGGTACCTACAATGTGTCTATGGTGAAAGAATCCTTCTCCTTGTAAAACATGTTAGCCTCATCAAAAGATACATGAACAGACTCTTCTAGTTTTAGTGTTGATTTATTAAAAACCATATAAGCCTTGCTGACTTGGGAATATCCAAGGAAAATTCCCTCTGCAGCTTTGGCTTTAAATTTCCTTAAGTGTTTCTTGTTATTATTATGAATATAACACTTGCATCCAAAGACTTTAAAATAATCTACTTTAGGTTTCTTCCCTTTAAGTAATTCATAGGGGGTCTTACCCTTTAGCTTATGAATTAGACTTTAATTCAGAACATAATTTGTTGTGCTTACTACCCTTGCCCAAAAAGATAGGGGCAAGTAAGCATCTGTAAGTAATGTCCCAGCAGATTCAATTAGGGTTCTATTTTTCCTTTCAGCTACCCTATTTTGTTGAGGAGTTCTAGGAGCAGAAAAATAATTTCTGATACCTTCCTTCTCACACAATTCTTTCATCATAAGAGATTCAAACTCGGTGCTATGATCACTTTTGATCAATACAACCTAAGTAGAGTACTAAATCTTGATGTTTCTAAGAAAGTCTGTAAGAAATTTAAAGTTATCTGACTTGTTTCTAAGAAAGAACACCCAATTGAATCTAGAGAAGTCATCAACAACAACTAGAGTGTATGACATTCCTCCCAAACTTTGTACATCAATAAGGCCAAAAAGGTCCATATGTAGTAAGTACAAAATCCTGGGTGAATCACTTTTATTAATGGATTTAAAATTATTTTTAGTTTGCTTGCTTAATTGACAAGCCCTACATAGTCCTTCCTTCTTATAAGAACAAGAGGCAGTCCTCTAACAAGGTTGTCCCTAGATAATTTGGCAATATTCCTAAGGTTTACATGACCTAATCTCTTATGTCATAATTCATTGGTTGAACTAATTTGATTAAATATACAAATTTCTGAATTAGCAGATTTAAAATTTACCACATATATGTTGCCTTGTCTAATTCCAGTTAAAACAGATTTGTTGTCACTAGAAGTAATAATGCAAGAAGATTGATTGAATGATACCTGATAACCTTCATCACATAATTGAATTATGGATATTAGGTTATGCTTGAGAAAACTTACATAAGCTACCTTCCTGAAGGTAACTACTCCAACTTTGACATTTACATAGACTTCTGTTTGTCCAAAGTTGGAGTCTCCAAATATTACTTTTGGTCCAAGCTTTCACTTGAAGTCTGTTAGATTTGCTTTACTTCCAGTCATTTGTTTAGAGCACCCACTATCCAGATACCACTATTCCTCTATAGTAGGATAGTTCTTCATCTTCATAAAAAAGGTTAGGTGTTTTTGACCTAGGTAACCTTGGGTCCTTGATTTCTTTCAAACTTATAACTAGAAATATAGGAAAATTCAGGTTGATCCTTATAACCTAGTGGATGAAATATCCTAGGAGGAACGATCTACTGGGTAAAAGGATTAATAAAAGTTTTAGCTTGATTAATTTTTTTAAAAGAATTAAAGTTTCTGTTAAAAAATTCTTGGTTCGACGAATAAAAATAAGTTCATTGATCTGCGTTCGATGAATGGGGAAGAGTTCGTCGAACTCCATTCACAGAATGAAAATATTCATTCTCTGCGCCCCACGTTCGTCGATCGTGGTTCGACGAACCATATTGAGATCATCGAGCGCAGTTAGTAGAATAATTATACTGAAATTCTGGGTTCATAGTTCGTCGATCTGAGTCCGACGAATAATAGTTATTTCGTCGAGCTCAGTTCGATGAATTATGTTGAACATAATTTTTATGAAATTTTTTCTTTTTATTTTGTTTAGTCTTACGAAAAACTTCAGTTTCTTTATTTACATCTTCTAATTTTTCTTTTCCTTTTTCAGAAACAAACTTTATAGGAGTAGATAATATGTTTTTCTGTAACAATGGAGGCTGACTAGATGAAGCTCCCAAGCCCAGTTTGCCATTTAGCCTGACATTTACTGTACTTGTGATATTCATCAGTTTGATACTTCTCCCATTAAGGGATTCTTCAAACTCCTTAGCCTCAGATAATTTAGTTTTTAAGGATATTATTTATTCTGAAGCATTGTCTAAATAATCTTTAAGTTTAATATTTTCAGAAAATAAATTATCATATTCAATTAATTTTTCTTTGAGAAGTTTGATTTCCTTCTCGGATTTGATTAAATCATTGCATAATAGTTTAAATTCAATTTTGAATTGTTCTGAAGTAAAATCAAAAAAAGAAATTACCTGATCTTATTCTGATTCAGATTCAATTTCAGAAATTTCAGCTTCAGAGTGGCTGCATGATGCATTGATTGCCATCAAGCAAACCTCTCTAGCCTTAGCTTCTTCTTCATCCTCACTGGAGCTGGATGAAGATTCATCCTCAGATTCACTTCATGTTTCAGCAACAAATCCCCTCTCCTTCTTCTTGTGTTTGCTGGAGGAGGGCTTGTGAGTATACTTCTTAGAGTGCTTCTCCTTCTTCTTCTCTTTCTTCTATTTCTCTGGCTATTATGGAAGTATATGTCTAGGTTTCCTGCACCCATAACAGACAATCTCTTTAGTAGGAGTCTTGTCATACCTTGGCTTATCATCATTTTGGCTGATCTTCTCCTGAAGTCTTTCCTTGCCATCTTGTAAAATCTCTTAGCCAAGAGACTCATTAGTTCTTCATTGTCTGGAATGGCTTCTGCTTCTTCAGTTGCTTTAAAAGCAATGCTTTGCTCTTTCATCACTGAAGAAGAGGTTCTTTATTCAGCTTCTCTAGTTTTGATGAGCTGCTCATAAGATTTGAGCTTGCCCAACAAGGTCTCTATAGAGATTTCATTGAGGCTTCTGAATTCTTTGATTGGCCAGATCCTTGAATCCCATGTGCTATGGAAGCACATAAGGATCTTGTCATTTATCTCTGTCAATATGATATTCTTGTCCAATGATTTTAGCTCATTGATTATAAGGCTAAGTCTATTGTACATATCAACAACTAATTCTGCTTATCCTTCTTTGATCTCCTGTCTTTTCTTTCATCTATAGATCCTGCTACCAAAACATTGAGAGAATACCAGATTGCCTCTATTGAAGTGCATTCAACAACTTTCTGAAATATTTCATCTGACATAGTCTGGGCCAGAATGTTCATTGCTTTGACATCAATATTCTTGGCCTTCTTATGAGCTTCAGTCCACTCGGGTGGTGGAACTTCACTAGTGCTTGTAGTTGCCACTAGTAGTGGTGGTCCTGTCAAAATAGAATTATAGATGTCCTCATCAATAGAATTCATGTAAAGTCTTATCCTTGCCTTCTTAAGTGCAAACTTATTTAGATTGCACACTGGAGGTCTGGTGCTTGAATACTCTTTATTTTGTGCCATGATAAAAAAGAATAAACTAGAGTAAATAAGATCTATCAAAGATCTTTTGGTTCAGGTGTTAGCCTATAAACCAAATAACCTGCCTATGATACAAATTGAAAGTGAGGGATAGATCTAACATAACTCTAGAGGGGGGTGAATAGAGTATTTTAAAAATTATTAACTTGTTTTTATAGCGGATTAAAGTAGGTGATATATATGCATCTAAAAAATAAAAATCACAACACACAAATAAAACAAGTAAAGGAAATCCAGACGAAACAAGTAATTTATAGTGGTTCCCCAATTAACCTGGGTACATAAACTCTTCTACCACCCTGGTAGGAATCCACTACAAGTTTTTGCTTAAGTGCCCTGCCACCATAGGTTTTTGCTCAGGTGCCCTGTCACTAGAAGATCTATTTTTCTAAGGAAGATCTAGCAACCCTTTAAGCTTTTGATCAGGTGCCCAAAAACGAATCTCAAGTCTTTTGATCAGGTGACTTGTGAACCAAAAGGTTAACTTTTGAAGGGAGTTAAAACCCTATATAGAGTAAAAGAAAAATGAAAATGATTTTGTCTTCTCTGTCTCAAATCTCTGAGAAGACTAGTGGATTGTTGATGATGTCAAAGCTCCCCCTGAGTTGTGTAGATGATCAGGAGATGAAAGCTTTGTTTCAGGGTGCAGGCCTTAAAAGTTGATGTCACTATTAGAAAATAGACTTTTAGCCACGACAGATTGTCGTGGCTAAAAGTCCAAACCCGTGGCTAATAACTTTTAGCCACGACCTACCCACGACAAATGAGTGTGGGCAATGCGAGCGTGGATAATAGTATTAGCCCCGTTGAATCCGTGGAAAATAAGTTATTAGCCATGGTTCAATTGTCGTGGCTATAAGCTCCATATTTGCCACGGTTCAATTGTCGTGGCTAAAGGGTCTGTAACAAACGATAAGGCCTAACATAAAAAAGATTCGGCCGCACGTCGCCGCCCGGCCGCCGCCGCCGCCCGGCCGCCTCCGCCGCCTCCGCCGCCCGGCCGCCGCCGCCGGCCGGCCGCCGCCGCCGCCCGGTCGCCGCCGCCGCCCGGCCGCCGCCGCCGCCCCTCCGCCGCCGCCGCCCGCCACCGCCACCTCCCGGCCTCCGCCATCCGGCCACCGCCGCCGCCACCGCCGCCTGCCAGCTGATTTTATTTCAAACATTAATTGAGAATGGACAATATAAACCCAAAATTGATCTTTTTGTTGGCTGTGTGGGATTAAAAAAACCCAATTTTTGCCACGGATAATGTTTTCGTGGCTAATACTAGATTATTAGCAACGAAACAGACAACCCGTAGCAAAAAGTTGGTTTATTTACCACGGTTTAGTCATTCGTGGCTAATACTAGCTTATTAGACATGAAATAGAAATCGTGGCTAATACTTCATTATTTGCCATGGTTTTCCCCCGTGGCAAAAAAATCGTGGCTAAAAGTCATTTTTCTAGTAGTGTGTTGCTCTTCAGCAAAACTTTCAGACTAATATTTGATTTTGTTGTCTCTTGAAAGCTTGAAGCAGATGATGAATAATTCTGTATGTAAAACTGTATTTGTTCTTCACTTATTTTCTATACTCTATTCTACATTCATTCGCATTTGCAATTTTCTGAAGAAGTATATATATGATAGCAGATTTCAAACCTTTGAATTTTAAAATCTTTTCTTGAAATTGTCTGCATAATCTCTTGGAGTTGAAACAACTCAATTTGTCTTGAATGCATTTCCATAACTATCCCAGTAATTTGGTATGGTAATAACTCTATGAAATCCATAATTAATATTGCCTGGTAACGACTATATTCATTGGGAATATTATGCATTAAATATTAGAGTATTACTTAATTGAATTAATTTGAAATCGATCTGTCATTAGTTGAACTGAAAAACTACAAATAATTAGTCAAACAGAACCTGGAAGGAGTTATTCGAACTCAACAAATTTTCGTCGACCTGAGCTCCAAGTTTGACAACCTGATAACTCCCTTTCGTTGAGCTGAGCTCCAAGATCGTTGAACTGAATAATTTACTTATTCATTCTGAGCTCCAAGTTTGTCGAATTGAGTAAGTCCTTTATCGAGCTGAACTTCAAAGTAGAGAAAGCAGTTCGTCGACCTCAGCTTGACTTTTGTCGAGCTCAACTCAGAGAAGGAACTCTGAGTTTGTCGATCTGAGATCGACGATCGACGGACTTAGTTCAGCTTTCGTCGAACGACTTTTTCTGCATACTTTTAACCGCTTTTTCTCTAAAGTCTTCTGTCTCTGAAGTCTTCTGAATGTAGGTTCCAACAATCTAACATCATGTGAGGAAACATCATATGACCCTAAACTATACATATTGGGTCATCTAATCAATCCTAATAGTGATCCTAGCCCAAATCACAAGTAGGGTTCTGACAAAGATGTTGGCCATCTGGTCCATATCAACATTGAGAACAAGTGCATTGATGCTGATGATAAAGGAGCCTTGGGGAGGCTATTTTGCATTCACGGGGGGAGCGGGGGCTGAGTCTACCCGTAAGTCATAGATAGCAAGGGTCTCTCGGCCAGAGATCGCTTCAACTTCATCTTCTGCTCCATTTAGGGGAGGCATCACTTTCGACCGAGATGACCTTCCCCCGACTGCCAATCCATTCGATGATGTTGTAGTGAAAAATGCAGTCATTGAGAACTAAACGGTAAATAAGATCCTTATTAATACCGGAAGTTCAGTCAACCTCCTTTTCAAACCAACTTTTGAGGCCCTAAAGACCGAAAATCCCTTGTTTTCCACCGAAGGGCCGCTCTACGACTTTTTTAGGAGAGAGGAAGAAGGTTGAGGGAAGTGTCACACTCTCAGTGACACTTGGATGAATTACTAAGCTGGTTCAATTCGTAGTAGTTGATGCTCCAAGCAGCTACTACGCCATCTTTGGGAGGCCCCTCCTCAATGTGTATCAAGCGGTAGTGTCAACCTAACACCTTGAAATAAAGTTCGCCCTTGATGGCAAGAGGAACAGGGTCAGGAGAGACACAAGGCAAGCGTGGGAGTGCTATGTCCGACCAGTTAATATGACTGAGCACAATCTTCTTGCTGTTCCAGCTGTAGCGCCTGAAGATTCTTCCAGTTCAGAGGCAGCTGAAGATAGAGAAGGAGCTCACCTGGAACCTGCCCAGGTGACTCAAGGAGTCCCCATTGCAGAGGGGGAGGAGAGGAAACTCTCCATCAACTCGGAGCTACCTGAAGATGAGAAGACCGAGTTGATGTTGGTGCTACCAAAGTGATATGGAAGTGATCAAGCATGTAGCCTCACTGCCAACTCAATATGAGCCTATCAGGGTCGCATATAAGATTGTGGAGAAATTGGGAGTTTGGATCTGTATGATATAGCTTATATGATGAGCAAAATGGACTGAAATATTATAAGTCAAAAAGCATTGAGTGCGTTGAAATAAGTCAACGCTTTCGTCGAGTTAAGTGTTAACTCATCGAATGATGGCGTTGAGTGTGTTGAGTTGACTCACCGATTCGTCGAGTATCAAGTGTTGATTTGTCGACTATCACACTTAAGCATTGAGCGCGTTGAGTCCACTAAGTGATTCGTCGAGTAAAGGAGTTTACTTGACGAGTATAGCTCTTAGGTGTTGAGTGTGTTGAGTGCACTCAACGCCTTCATCGAGTAAAGGGTTTACTTGGCAAATCTGGCTCTTAGGTGTTGAGTGTATTGTATTCACACAACTCTATTCAACGAATCTGGCCTTTGGCGCAGAAGTTATGCATCGTTCGACGAAGGCCGTTCGACGAATGCAGTTCGACGAATGTCGTTTAAAAAATACAGTTCGATGAATGTCGTTCGATGAATGCAGTTCAATGAATGCTGTTTGATGAATGCCGTTCGACGAATGTAATTCGATGAATGTCGTTCGACAAATCTGGCCTTTGACGCAGAAAGCGTTAAGAGCTTTGAGTTCGTCGTATATGCTATAAGATACTCAACGATTCGTCGAGTATAAATTGATACTCGACGATTCATCGTATATCCTGTAGATATTCGACAATTCGTCCAGACAAACTGTTGTCTGGCCGAAGGTCTATTTTGTCCAAGTCCTGGGTCTGCGATTAGCGACGGGCTATTTTGTTTATTCCCTTTGGGTATATAAGAAACTTTTGGGCTTAAACAGTATGCGATTATCCCTTCTGTCTAAGCACACGAGCTGTCACTGTGCGAAAGACCAATAGCCCTAAAAGCCGACGGAAGCATTCCGCCAATCCCGTCACCGAGCCCGATCCCGATCTCGGCGAGTGTTGTCGCCGCCTCTCCTTCAACAGACCTAGCAGTCTGTGGAGATGCTGAGTGTCCTCTCCCGACCTAGAACTTGTGCGACAAGTTGCTATGGGATCTCCCAATTGTGTGGATTTCCTGTAGAGGCGCGAATATACTTTCTGCGCTTCAGACTCAAGCCGCTAGTGACCGGTTGGAATTTTTCTGGAGCATCTTGGTTGAGTATTGACTCAATCTCTCAAAGATAATTTTATTACAGCATACTTTATTTCTTGATTCATGAATATTTCTAGATCCGAACTCTTTTGGGTTTTTCTTGTTCTTATTTCCGCTGCGTGCACAAGTGTTGTGTCATCTCCCCCAAAACCCAACAGTGGTATTAGAGGGAGGTTGCCGACAATATTCATTGTTTCAGAAGTTGCTAAATCCATGGCGTGTAGATTTGGAGATTTAGAAGTGTTCTAAATGCCCAAGTCTAGTCTTGGATCTTCCCAAGAACGCATGCGATTTCTTTGTAGTTTATTCCTTAATAGTAACCGTCACTTTGTTAGTTTGTGAAACTAAGCATGTGTTAGATTTTGAATCTCACATGAAGTGACGAGCTTGTCTACTGTGTAAGTGGAGTTTATGTTGCTCATGTTCTATACATGTAAATCTGAAGATTTAGAAGTGTCTTAGATGTTCAGATTTAGCCCGGCTCATCAAGTGATGATGATCTTCTTGTGCACATCTGGGATGCATTTGGATTTTGCCTGCTGATTTTATTTTGCTCAATGTGCACATTGGTTAAGTGTTAACCATGATTAAAGAGTTAATCGAATATCAAAATCCCTTAAGCAATATTAAGTTTTTGGATGCCTTCCGATGGATGACACTCTTCCTGCCTCGATCGATGAAGTGTGGGTTTTGCCAAAGCAAGGTGCATTAATCTATCTTGGTAAGGGTGCGAGCGGATAATTGTGATATCGCACTATCGACATCGGGTCAAGCTTAACTGGGTGACCTCAAAGGTTGAGTGCCCAGAGGCATGGGGTTGGCATGCACCATATGATGGATGTGAATAAAGAGTTATTCACCATTCATATAAGAATTGAATAGTGATGTAATTGACAAACGTTGCCTACCTAAATAGCTGCATTGTGAGAGAAAAACCAAAGCTGACTTATAGTGTTAGTGAAACATTGATCTTGTCCACTAAGAGGGTTACTCGCTTAAATCTTCGAATTGATATTGAGGGTTATCAGTTTGATAAAAATAGTGGGAGTTATTTTGATTAAAGTCCAAATCGAAAGAATAAAATTATATTTTTGAAATGTAGTACAAATTGGCTTTGCTTGTATCCTTATAGAATTTCCATGGCAAGTGGTTCACACTCTACCCTGTCCCTCAGAGCGATCCTTGAGAAGAAAAAACTTAGTGGAACGAATTATTTGGACTGGTACAGGAACCTGAGAATTGTTCTCAGGCAAAAGTGCAAGCTCTATGTTTTGGAAGAGGTATCTCTTGATGAGCCTGCCAGGAATGCGTCCCGTACTTATAAAGATGCTTAAAAGAAGTATCTTGATGAATAATTAGACGTCGAATGTCTCATGCTTGCGACCATGAACTATGCGCTCCAAAAGAAACATGAGAGCATGGTTTGCAAGAAAATTGACAAGCATCTCAAGAAAATGTTTCAAGGGCAAGCTCGTCAAGAGAGATTCGATGTCACCAAGGCGTTGTTCCAGTGCAAGATAGGAGCTCAGGACTTAGTAAGGACTCACGTACTCAAGATGATTTGGTATATCGAGAACCTTGAAAGACTAGGGTTCCCTCTTGACCAAGAGTTGCCCGCAGACCAGATCCTGCAATCGTTGACAGACAGTTATGAGAAGTTTATCTTAAACTATAACATGAATGAAATAGACAAGACATTGCCCGAGCTCCTATGTATGTTGCGAACTGCCGAGATAAACAGAAAGAAGGACAAGCCTGCTAGCCCCATATTGATGGTGCATAAAGACAAGATCAAGGCCAAGGGCTTCAAGAAGATGAAGGTAGGACCTAAGTCTGGACTGGAGCCCAAGTCTACTGCACTGAAAAATAAAGGCCTAGGGAATGAAGGAAAGTGCCACCACAATAGCAAGACTGGTCATTGGAGGAGGAATTTTCCTTCGTACATTGAGGGTCTGCAAAAGATGAAGGGAGGTATGACTTCCGCTTCAGGTATATATGCTATAGAGATAAACTTTTCGGCTCCTTCATCATGGGTATTAGATACCGGATGTTGTTCTCACATTTGTATAAATGTGCAAGAATTGGGAAGGAGAAGATTGCTGAGTAAAGGAGAGGTGGACCTACGCATTGACAATGGAGCAAGAGTTGCTACTATTATCATGGGGGTTTATCGTCTTGCTTTGCCTAGTGGACTTGTAATAGAATTAGATAATTATTATTTTGTTCCTTCCATAACTAAAAATGTTATATCTATTTCATGTTTGGACATGGTGGGTTTTTCTTTTATTATTAAGAACAATTGTTGTTCAATATTTAAGAATGATGTTTATTATGGTGTAGCCCAAATGTTTAATGGTCTGTTTGTTTTGAACTTAGACCATCTGATCTATAATATTGAAAATACTAAAAGACTGAGAAAGAATGACTCGAACCCTATGTATCTTTGGCATTGTCATTTGGGCCATATAAATGAGAAATATATATCCAAGCTCCATGAAGATGGACTATTTGACTCATTTGATTATAAATCATTTGAGAGATGTGAATCTTGTTTGTTAGGAAAGATGACTAAAGTCCCTTTCACTGGCTTCAATGAGCGGGCTGATGATCTCTTGGGTATAGTACATAGTGATGTATGTGGACCCATGAGTTCTATGGCTAGAGGTGGTTTTTTCTACTTTGTTACGTTTACTGATGATTTCAGTAGATACAGTTATGTGTATCTTATAAAGTGCAAATCCGAAACCTTTGAAAAGTTCAATGAGTTTAAAAACGAAGTAGAGAACCAATTGGGTAAGAAGGTTAAAGCACACCGATCTGATCGAGGTGGCGAATACCTAAGTCATAATTTCCGTGATCATCTGAAAGAGTGTGGTATTGTATCAAAGCTCACTCCACCTAGAACACCACAACATAATGGTGTGTCTAAGCGAATAAATCAAACCTTATTAGATATGGTGCGATCGATGATGAGTCATGCAGATCTGCCTGTTTCTTTTTGGGGATTTGCTCTAGAAACTCCTTTCACATTAAATCGTGCTCCAACAAAAATGGTTCTAAAGACACCATATGAGATATGGACTGGGAAGCATCTTAGTATGTCGTTCATTAAGGTTTGGGGCTGCGAGGCATACGTAAGATGTCAAATGCCTGATAAGCTGGAACCCAAATCAGATAAGTGTTATCTTGTGGGGTATCCCAAGTAAACCAAAGGGTACTACTTCTATCTATCATCCGAGGGCAAAGTGTGTCGAAAGGACTGTTGTCTTTCTTGAGAAAGAGTTTTTAAGTAGAAAGATAGTCAGGGTAGAACTTGAAGAAGTTCAGGAACCACAAACTGTGAATGACCCGGAATTGGAACTGAGTCAGGACTACAAGTTATTATAGCTGGAGAGCTTGCTCAATAAACACAAGTTCCACATAGATCTAGTAGACCAAGGTTTGAGCTTGAGAGATATGGATTTCTCGTGTTTCAAATAAGTAATGTATTGCTTATGGATCATAATGATGAGCCTACAACCTACCAAGAGGCTATGTGTGGTCCGGACTCCGAGAAGTGGATTAAGGCCATGAATTCTTAAATGGACTCCATGTATGAAAACCAAGTATGGACTTTGATGGAACCACCTGAAGGGGTAAGACCCATAGGGTGTAAGTGGGTCTTCAAGAAGAAGACCGACATGGATGGGAATGTACAGAAATTCAAAGGGCAACTGGTGGCTAAGGGTTTAAAGAAAATTCATTGTATTGACTATGATGAGACCTTTTCACTTATTGTCATGGTTAAGTCCATCAGAATTCTGCTTGATATTGCTGCGTATTATGACTACGAGATCTGGCAGATGGACGTCAAAATGGCTTTCCTTAATGGGAACCTCCTTGAGGAAGTGTACATGACACAACCCAAGAGTTTTGTATCTCTAGGTGAAGCCACTAAATTATACAAGCTGCATAGATCCATTTATGGATTGAAACAAGCTTCTCGAAGTTGGAATCTTCGTTTTGATGAAAAGATCAAAGAGTTTGGTTTTATCAAGAACAAGGATGAACTGTGTGTTTATAAACGGATTAGTGGGAGCATTATTGTCTTCCTGATTTTGTATGTAGATGACATATTGTTGATTGAGAATGACAAACCGACCCTGCAAGTTGTTAAGAACAACCTAGGGGACTGCTTTTCGATGGCGGACTTAGGGGAAGCAACTTATATACTCGATATTAAGATCTATAGAGATAGATCTAAGAAGTTGCTAGGTTTGACCCAAAGTACGCACATTGACAAGGTGTTGAAACGGTTCAGCATGCTTTAGTCTAAGAAAGGATTCTTGCCCATGTCTTATGGTGTGAGTCTCTCTAAGGACTAATGTCCTAAGTTTTGTGAAGATAAGGACCGCATGAAGTTGATTCCATATGCTTCAACAATTAGGTCAATCATATATACAATGATATATACTGGACCTGATGTCTCTTATGCTTTGAACATGACTATCAGGTATCAGTCTTATCCTGGTGAAGGTCACTGGATAGTCGTCAAGAATATCCTCAAGTACTTGAGAAGGACTAAGGATACATTCTTGGTATTCGGCGGAGAGGAAGAGCTCGTTGTAAGTGGTTACACGGATGCTAGCTTCCAAACTGATAAGGATGATTCAAAGTCTCAGTCAGGTTTTGTGTTTTTCCTGAATGGAGGTGCTGCTAGCTGGAAAAGTTCCAAGCAGGATACAGTTGTCGATTCTACAACTGAGGCCGAGTATATCGCCACTGCAAATGTAGCAAAGGAGGCTATATGGATTAAGAAATTCATCGACGAGTTAGATGTAGTTCCTAGCATTGTTCATCTCGTAGTTCTCTACTGTGACAACAACGGTACAATTGCACTTTTTTCGGAACTTAGATCTCATCAACGCTCTAAGCACATACTCTGGCGGTTCCATCTAATTCGAGAGATTGTCAATCGAGGAGATGTGAGAATATATAGAGTGTCGACTGATGAAAATATTGCGGATCCACTGACGAAGCCTCTCGCACAGAGAAATCATGATGGTCATGTTAGATCTATGGGTATACGATACCTGAATGATCAACTCTAGCTCGAGTCTTGTGGATTATATGTTTGTTGGCTGTTATTTTTCATTTGATGAATAAAAGTACTGTATGCATTTTATTTATATATTTTGGCAAGTTATTTTGTTGTGTTATTATTTCTATTATGATAGAATAGTTAACTGATAATACGTTTTGTAGCCTAAACTATTATCGTATTTTATATTTTATATTGTACAAATTTTGTCTATTATTAGTTTATTTTTATCCTTTTTATGTAAATTTTATTGCCACTAACTTTTTCCTGTCTTTTTGCAGGTTTTCAGAAAAATTGCCAAATGGCCTGTCACGCCCCCCTGTCACGCCCTCCCTGGGCGTGACCTTGGGCGTGTCACCCGATCCCGAGGTCACCTGCTGGTAGGGACAGATAACGGTCAAAACCGCTGTCACGCCCCCCTGTCACGCCCTCCCTGGGCGTGTCACCGGGCGTGACATGGGCGTGTCGCCTTCTGCCGCAAAGCCTGCCGCCGCATTAAATGCCGTTCCGTCTCAGCACGCAAATAGTACTGTCACGCCCCATGTCACGCCCGTGACATGGGCGTGACACCTTCCTTTTTCGGTGACTGACGGATTTCCGACCAATGATTTGGACATGACATGCCTGTCACGCCCCCCTGTCACGGGCGTGACCTAGGGCGTGACCACCGACGTACCGAAGCAATCATCCCTCCCGCCAGAATCCAGAGCCCGAGGTCAACATAGTACTGTCACGCCCCCCTGACACGCCCCCCTAGGGCGTGTCGAAGGGCGTGACCGACCCGAGAAAAAAATCTATAAATTGAGCCCCCCTCCTCCCCATTTCAGCAAGCTTTGGTTGAGTGGGGGAGGTGCTGCCCCTTTGTTTCTTGATCCTTTTTCATGCTTTCTCTCTCTCTCTCTCCCCCTCTCTTTGTACTTTTTGGTTAACCCTAGTTTAATCATAGTTTGTGCTAGCTTTTAATGTAATTTTCTTCTTGCTTAGTGCTTAATGCAGGGGTAGAATAGGGTTTAATTTTCATGCACTTGTAACTTTAATTTTCAATAGTGTAACTTGCCCTTTTTATTAATAAAATTGTTCTTCCCTTAGCTTGTGTTCTTCTTATGTTTTTCTACTCATCTCCCCCCCCTCCACTCCATTATGATTAACTAATCCTCCTTGTACTCGATCTTAATGATCCGAGGTTAGAGCGATTATGTTATGATGTTTTAATTAATCTTTTCTTTTTAGGTTAGGCCTTGAATTACTCTTGATTTATCACGGGTCGGAGGTATATTTTCGATATATACTCTCCGCCTTTGCTTTCATTCTGGGCTAGCCGAGAGGCCGAAAGAATGAAGTGAGCATTCAAGAGTAAAGGGAGTTGTACGCACCCCTCGAGAGAGGCAGACGTCCAAATCTCCCGGATTGGAGTAAAATCCAATAGTGGGGTTCACCGCGTAAAGCGAGTTTTAGGCCTCCGATTTAGACGAGAGTCGGTCGGACCTTCCTAAACCCAGTTGGGCACGACTTCGAGAGAAGCGTGTTCAAGCTTTAGGAACCTCCACGGTCAAGGACCTTTATCCTATTAAGTTTAGATTTTTTTTATCGCATTTTCTTAATCGTCTTTAGCCGAGGTGAATCTCGATCGGGTGCATTTCCATTTCATATTGTTCTACCTTTTGTAGTAATCTCACATATTGTGCTCTTTTATTAACTGCGGTAATTTCCTTTCTAGCTTAGTTGTTTGCTTAATAGCGTAACTTAATTGCGGTAGTTCTCTTTTTAGTTTGCTTTAATTTCTCCATTGCACTTAGATTTTCTAAAACCCTAGTTTTTCCGTCGATAAGATAATAGCGTTCGTGTGAGTAAGCTTAGCCAACAGTTCCCGGATCTTAATACGACACTTGTGTCCCCTTGCTACAATTCGATAGGTATACTTGCCTCATCGGGTTGCTAGTTCGGTTGCGTTTATTTCTTCGAACCCTAACGCGCAACAAGTTTTTGGCGCCGTTGCCGGGGAACCAACTTCCGTTGATATTTTGAAAACACGAACCTATTAATTTTATCTCTTCTCTTTCTCATCCCCTTTCTTTAAAGTTTAAAAAAAAAAATCAAAAAAAAAAATTTTATCACCGCTCTTAATAGAAACCAACCTCACAATTTTTCTACGCCACCTAATTCTCTCGAAAAGGGCAAAGGGCTTTAAGCGCCACTGTCTTGTCTAGTACCTTGCGAACCCTTCACGGGGTAGTCCTTGGGAAGTTCGGGAGTTAATCTATAAAAAAAATCTATTTCAAAAAGAAAAAAAAAATTTTAATTTAATTTTCTAAATCTAGTTTTTCTTTCTAGTTTATCCTTTTTCTCTTTCTCTTCTTCTTTTCTGTTCTTTTAGTGCATGACCCGCGGGAGTCCGTCGGTTATTTTGGACTTGGACCACGAAATTGAGCGTACTCTTCGGAGAAGATCGCGATTTCAAGGTCCTACCATCCAAGTGCCGGTTGAGGACTCCGAGTCATTTAATACTTTAAGAATGGAAGAACCCAACGTAGATGAGGCCGTGCAAAGGACTATGTCCTATTATGCACGACCGAACCTCGAGGGAACAGAATCGAGTATAGTCCGCCCTACTATAGCAAATAATAACTTTGAACTAAAGCCTAGCATAATTCAAATGGTGCAGCAATATGTGCAATTTGACGGACTTCAAGATGAAGATCCGAACGCACATATAGCTAGCTTTCTTGAAATTTGCGACACCTTCAAGATAAATGGTGTCACAAATGATGCGATAAGGCTAAGACTCTTCCCCTTCTCTCTAAGAACTAAAGCTAAGCAGTGGCTTAACACACTTCCGAAAAATAGCATAACCACTTGGAATGAATTAACTGAAAAATTTTTGGCGAAGTATTTTCCGCCAGCTAAAACTGCAAAACTTAGGAACGACATCTCTGCCTTTGGACAAATAGACTCTGAAACCCTTTACGAAACCTGGGAGAGATTTAAAGAATTATTAAGACGATGCCCACATCACGCGCTGCCTGTATGGTTACAAGTGCAGACGTTTTATAACGGGCTAAATCAAAGCACGAAGAAAATGATAGACGCAGCTTCTGGCGGTACTTTAAATCATAAGACCCCGGAAGCCGCTCTTGAGCTTTTTGAGGATATGGCCATGAACACTTATCAGTGGAATGTGCCTAGGTCCCGCCCGAACAAGCCTGCAGGTATCTATGAAGTGGACAACGTCTCCCAGCTCGCTCTGCAAGTAGAAATCCTAAGCAAAAAAATCACGGAGATGACTGCTGCCTCCGCCCCTCAGGTATGGGAATCTGCAACCCCTACTCCAGAACATTTAGATTATGTTAATAATTTGCCTAGAACTGCTTTTAATAATTTTTCTGCTGCGAATTTTCATCCGCCTGGTTTTAATTTTCCGAATAGTTATAACCCCGCTTTAAGAAATCACCCGAACTTTTCATGGAGTAATCCATCGAATGCGATGCGCCCACCTCCGCAAAATGATTTTTCTGCACAACCACCACCACCACCACTTCTTCAAAATTACCCAAAACCTCCAAGCTTGGAGGAATTACTTTCTAAATATATCACCACAAATGACGCCACTATAAGAACGTTAACCGGAAGCGTAAAAAGTCTAGAAAATCAGGTAGGACAGCTCGCGAAAATAATTTCTGAGCGACCCGCAGGGTCTCTTCCTTCCAATACCGAACCCAACCCGAGAGAGCAAGCGAAAGCTATAACTCTTCGGAGTGGGAAGCAAGTCTCCGGTATGGTAAGTGAAGAGCCCGAGGCAAGCTCCGCTTCTGCTTTTAAAAATCAAAGCTCCGCTCCGCTTCCACCCTCTGCTGAAGAAGTAATCACCCCCACTTTAGAAAATAATCTCACTCCACCACCCATCTTCAAAAATAATTCAACTCCTCCATACCCCTCTGAACTTAATAGACAACGTCAAGATGATCAGTACTCCCGCTTCTTAGAAATCTTCAAACAAATCCACATTAATCTTCCCTTCCACGAGGCTATTTCGCAAATGCCGAAATACGCCAAATATCTTAAAGACCTCCTCACAAACAAGAAGAAGTTAGAGAATCTTTCGCACGTCACGCTTAACGCCGAGTGCTCCGCCGTTTTAACAAACGGTTTGCCGAAGAAAATCAGTGACCCGGGTAGTTTCTCTATCCCGTGTGTCTTCGGTGATCTCTTTGTTAAACACGCGTTAGCCGACTTAGGCGCAAGTATAAACCTGATGCCCTTTTCGTTGTTCAAAAAGTTAGGGATTGGTAGCCTTAACCCCACGCGTATGAGTATCCAGCTAGCCGATAGATCCGTCAAGTACCCGTTAGGAATAGTGGAGGACGTTCTAGTGAAAGTCGACAAGTTCATCTTCCCGGTGGACTTTGTCATTTTGGACATCGAAGAAGACGTCGAGGTTCCCCTGATCCTTGGCCGACCCTTCCTTGCCACCTCCCGAGCCATCATTGACGTAAGCAATGGTAAGCTCTTTCTTCGAGTAGGCGACGACGAAGTCACATTTCCGATCACCCCTTCGATGAAGAACACCTTAGCGAACGATGACTCATGTTTTTTCATAGACGCCGTGAGTGATGATTCTTCCTACTGCCTCTCCGACTTTGAAAAAGAATTTTCTACTTTTTGCTCCTCTTCTCTTACAACAGAATCACTGCAAGGAAGTGATGAATCTTCTTATTGTCTTTCTGAGTTTGAAAAAGAGTTTTCTGATTTTTGTTCTTCCTCTTTCCTTACCACTGAATCTGTACAAGAAGCCGTCTTGGCTGCTAGCCCCACCCCTTATTACGTTCCTTATAAAAAAGTTTATGAAGATATTATTTTTGAAAAAGAAAGAATCTCAAAATCCTCTTATGAAGAACCCCCTACCCTAGAACTTAAAGAACTTCCCGAACACCTTAAGTATGCTTTTTTAGAAAAAGACTCCAAGTTACCAGTTATCGTTTCGGCCTACCTCACGGATACGCAGAACGATAAACTTCTTCTAGTTCTACGTAAGCATCGCCGGGCTATTGCTTGGCAAATTTCTGATATCAAGGGCATAAGCCCATCTTTCTGTACACATAAAATTTTAATGGAAGATAATTCGCGTAACTCTATCCAACCTCAGCGCCGTATAAACCCGAATATGAAAGAAGTAGTTAAGGGCGAGGTTATGAAACTATTAGACGCAGGAATTATCTACCCTATATCAGACAGTAAGTGGGTTAGCCCCGTTCAGGTAGTTCCAAAAAAGGGAGGGATAACCGTAGTTAGTAATGAGAATAATGAATTAATCCCGACACGGACGGTGACGGGTTGGCGTATGTGCATAGATTACCGTAAGTTAAATGACGCCACCCGTAAGGACCACTTTCCTCTACCGTTTATCGACCAGATTTTAGAACGTCTCTCCGGCCATAGCTTTTATTGTTTTCTCGATGGCCTCTCGGGGTACTTTCAAATACCCATCTCTCCCGAGGACCAAGAGAAAACTACGTTTACTTGTCCCTTCGGCACCTTCGCGTACCGGAGAATGCCGTTTGGATTATGTAATGCGCCGGCTACATTCCAACGATGTATGCTCGCAATATTTGACAAGTACGTAGAAAGCATTATGGAGGTATTCATGGACGATTTCTCCGTGTTCGGCGACTCCTTCGATAGATGTTTAGAAAACCTCCAAAAAGTCTTAGAACGATGCGAAGAAACTAACCTTGCCCTAAATTGGGAAAAATGCCATTTTATGGTGAGGGAAGGGTTAGTTTTGGGTCATAAAATTTCTGCTAAAGGTATTGAGGTAGACGTTGCCAAGATAGAAGTTATTGAGAAGTTGCCGCCACCTACAAACATAAAAGCTATAAGAAGTTTCCTAGGCCACGCTGGTTTTTATCGTCGTTTTATAAAGGACTTCTCCAAGATCACTAAGCCCCTCACCCATCTCTTAGAAAAAGACGCTCCATTCATTTTTGATGACTCTTGTATTTCTGCCTTTGAATTAATTAAAGAAAAGTTAATTAACGCGCCAATTATGATAGCTCCGGTGTGGGACCTTCCTTTCGAGATTATGTGCGATGCGAGTAGTTTTGCGGTGGGAGCCGTATTAGGTCAACGCATATCTAAGAACTTCCACCCCATCTATTACGCTAGTAAAACCCTCACATCTACACAAGAAAATTACACCACAACCGAGAAGGAGCTCTTAGCCGTAGTATTTGCGTTTGATAAATTTCGCCCTTACATTACACTTTCAAAAATCATTGTTTTTACGGACCACTCGGCCCTCAAGTACCTTCTTGCCAAAACGGATGCCAAGCCTCGCTTGATTCGCTGGGTCTTACTCCTCCAAGAGTTTGACTTAGAGATCCGTGATAAGCGAGGAGCCGAGAACTTGGCCGCCGATCATTTATCAAGATTAGATAACCCCTTTATAGAAAAATTAAATGAAAAATCTTTTAATGACTATTTTCCTGATGAGAAGCTGCTTTTAGTTAATACATCTACTTCTCCTTGGTTCGCGCACATCGCCAACTATCTAGTGGCCCGGGTGCTCCCAAAAGAGTTCTCCTCTCAGCAGAAGAAGAAATTCTTTTCTGAGCTGAAGAACTACTTTTGGGAAGACCCGCATCTTTTCAAAATTTGTGCGGATCAAGTGATAAGGAGATGTGTTTCTTTTGATGAAGGAATTGATATTCTAAAACATTTGCATGAAGGTCCGACAGGTGGGCACTATCAAGCTGCTCGCACCGCTCATAAAGTGCTTTGCGCGGGTTTTTACTGGCCTAGCCTGTTTAAAGACGCGCAAGCCTTTGTGAGCAGGTGTGATAGTTGCCAACGGTCGGGCAATATTTCTAATAAAAATGAAATGCCGCAAAATTATTTCTTAGAGTGCGAAATTTTCGACCTCTGGGGAATTGATTTTGTTGGCCCCCTTCCTTCTAGCTTCGGAAACAAATATATTTTAGTTGCTGTTGATTATGTTTCACGATGGGCTGAGGCCCAAGCTCTTCCTACGAACGACTCCCGAGTTGTAGTCACGTTTTTAAAAAAATTATTTTCTAGATTCGGTACGCCACGCGCAATCGTTAGCGATAGGGGTTCCCATTTCTGTAACGCGCAATTTTCAAAAATCCTTACTAAATATGGCGTTACGCATAAACTATCCACTGCCTACCACCCCCAAACTAACGGTCAAGTCGAAGTAGTAAATAGAGAAATAAAAAGAATATTAGAAAAGACTGTTTCAACTTCTAGAAAAGACTGGTCAACCAAACTAGACGATGCTCTATGGGCCTACCGAACAGCGTACAAAACCGCTCTCGGATGTACGCCGTATCGGCTGGTCTATGGAAAATCGTGCCATCTGCCCGTAGAGTTAGAACACCGCGCCTTTTGGGCCTTAAAATTTTTAAACTTCGATCCCCACTCAGTCGGTGACCTTCGAAAATTTCAACTAAATGAACTCGATGAGTGACGCTCTTATGCCTATGAAAATAATAAACTTTATAAAGAGCGGACGAAGCGTTTACACGATAAACACTTAAGGCACCCTAAAAACTTTAAACCGGGCGACCAAGTCCTTTTATATAATTCTCGTTTACGTTTATTTCCGGGCAAATTAAAATCTCGCTGGTCTGGCCCGTTTTTTGTTTTAGAAGTATTTCCTTATGGAACTGTTTTAATTTCTCACCCTGATAAGGGTAATTTCAAAGTGAATGGTCAGCGTCTTAAACTGTATTTTTCTGGTGATGATGATGTCAGTCCAAACACTATTAAGTTTCTGCTTCACGAACTTTAATCTTGAACTTTTTATTTTATTTTTTTTTTTTTTGCTAAAAACAATTTTATTTCGGGACAACAATATTTTTGGACAATATTATTTTTGATGCGTCGAGCTCAACGACGCTTTAACCAAAGGGCGCTCTTGGGAGGCAACCCAAGTTATCTTTTTCTGTTTTCTTTATTTTACAATTTTTGCCTCGGACGGCTCCGACAAGCTGAAGCTTCTGCGATCGCCTGCTCCAACATTGCTGAATCCATCACGAAGTCCAAAGAAGACATTCGGGGAGCGGCATCACTCAGCTTTCGCAGCAAATAAATCCGGGGAAGTACCTGTATTTCAATTCTGTCTTTCAATTCTGCAATTTATTTTTCTCTCCTTCTCCAATCCCCTTCTTTAGCCATTGAGGACAATGTCTGTTTTAAGCTTAGTGTAAATAATTTCCTTTTTTGTAAATAGTTCCATAAATTAAAAAAAAAATAGAATATCTTAAAATTCCAAAAAAGAGAAAAATTTTCCAAAATCCAAAAAAAGAGAATATTTCTCAAAATAAAAAAAAAATATGTGTGTTTTTGAATAGTTTAGACATTTTGGTATTTCAATAGTACCCCTAGTTTTTAGTTTTGTTTTACTCAAAATCTCCTATAAACAACTTAGTTAATTATAATATTTCTAATCGTCCTTTTTAATTATGTTTCACAAGTAAAATGTTGGCCATGCTGTGTTTCTAATTCGCGGTAGCATGTTAAGGTGAAATATTTTTCTAAAACTCGCATTTCTATTATGGTTTTTTGTTTTTTTTATTTCCTTTACTTTCTCAAAAATTCATCATCCACTATTTTCTTTTTCGTTTTTGAATAATTTTTGTAAAGTCAACTTTTGAATAACGTAGTAAATGTGAACGATCCAAGTCACCTATTATTTCTATTTTCGAGTTAATTTCATCAATCTTCTTTTATTATCTAGGACTCGCTTTTTGAAATTTTTCAAACCTTTGTTTTAAATAATTTCAAAAGCGTGAAAATGATTTAGGCCGTTTTTGTTTTCGTTTGAGCTTTCCTGCCAACCTAAAAACTTTTACCACTAGTTAGCCGTTTTTGAGCCTTTTTCCGATTTCATTTGATAGCTCCTCATTTCATTTCAGTTTCACCAAAGCCAAAATTTCCAACCTATCGAATCACACTAGCCTTTTTGAGTTTCATAAATTATTTTGACGATTTTGATAGGGTATTTTGTGATTTTTGTGGAGAAAGGTTTTCGAAAAAAAAAGAAGTATATTCAAAAGTGATGTTTATTTTTGTTTGGCCAACTCAAAAAGGAAAATAAAAATATTTATGGCCTTTATTTTGAAAAAAGAAAAAAAAATGAAAAAGAAAAAGAAAAAGAAAAAAAATGTGTACATATTTTTATGAAAGTTTTTGAAACTCTTTGCTTTGGTTTAGTGTGATTTTAAACCTTCACGTTTATCTTTGAATTCCACTCCTAATCATTTTCCTAAACCAAACGTTTCTGTCCTATTTAAGTCCTTTTGATTCACGCTTTTTGATTTTTTTTATTTAACAACTAAGAAAAGAAAAACAGTAAATCAGTTTTAGTTTTGGATTTAAACCTAGATTTTTGATAATTAAATTGATATAATTATAATGCGTTGCTTGGATCTAGTAACAACTCAATGCGTGTTTTTCATTTTCGTTGCTTTACTTAAGTCCATTAAAAAAAATCTCGTTAAAATTTTGGATGATTTGTTTTTATTAAGTAAAGTTTATAAAAATTTTACCATACCTAAATAATTGTTTTAGACTTACATTTCACCTTTTTCCCTACTAAGAATTTCGCATAGTACTTGTGTAGGCATAATTAGAACTTTTTGATTAGTCCTGTTATAAATATCTAGTTTTTATATTTTTGCTTGGGGACAAGCAAAGCTTAAGCTTGGGGGAATTTGATAATACGTTTTGTAGCCTAAACTATTATCGTATTTTATATTTTATATTGTACAAATTTTGTCTATTATTAGTTTATTTTTATCCTTTTTATGTAAATTTTATTGCCACTAACTTTTTCCTGTCTTTTTGCAGGTTTTCAGAAAAATTGCCAAATGGCCTGTCACGCCCCCCTGTCACGCCCTCCTTGGGCGTGACCTTGGGCGTGTCACCCGATCCCGAGGTCACCTGCTGGTAGGGACAGATAACGGTCAAAACCGCTGTCACGCCCCCCTGTCACGCCCTCCCTGGGCGTGTCACCGGGCGTGACATGGGCGTGTCGCCTTCTGCCGCAAAGCCTGCCGCCGCATTAAATGCCGTTCCGTCTCAGCACGCAAATAGTACTGTCACGCCCCATGTCACGCCCGTGACATGGGCGTGACACCTTCCTTTTTCGGTGACTGACGGATTTCCGACCAATGATTTGGACATGACATGCCTGTCACGCCCCCCTGTCACGGGCGTGACCTAGGGCGTGACCACCGACGTACCGAAGCAATCATCCCTCCCGCCAGAATCCAGAGCCCGAGGTCAACATAGTACTGTCACGCCCCCCTGACACGCCCCCCCTAGGGCGTGTCGAAGGGCGTGACCGACCCGAGAAAAAATCTATAAATTGAGCCCCCCTCCTCCCCATTTCAGCAAGCTTTGGTTGAGTGGGGGAGGTGCTGCCCCTTTGTTTTTGATCCTTTTTCATGCTTTCTCTCTCTCTCTCTCCCCCTCTCTTTGTACTTTTTGGTTAACCCTAGTTTAATCATAGTTTGTGCTAGCTTTTAATGTAATTTTCTTCTTGCTTAGTGCTTAATGTAGGGCTAGAATAGGGTTTAATTTTCATGCACTTGTAACTTTAATTTTCAATAGTGTAACTTGCCCTTTTTATTAATAAAATTGTTCTTCCCTTAGCTTGTGTTCTTCTTATGTTTTTCTACTCATCTCCCCCCCTCCACTCCATTATGATTAACTAATCCTCCTTGTACTCGATCTTGATGATCCGAGGTTAGAGCGATTATGTTATGATGTTTTAATTAATCTTTTCTTTTTAGGTTAGGGTCTTGAATTACTCTTGATTTATCACGGGTCCGAGGTATATTTTCGATATATACTCTCCGCCTTTACTTTCATTCTGGGCTAGCCGAGAGGCCGAAAGAATGAAGTGAGCATTCAAGAGTAAAGGGAGTTGTACGCACCCCTCGAGAGAGGCAGACGTCCAAATCTCCCGGATTGGAGTAAAATCCAATAGTGGGGTTCACCGCGTAAAGCGAGTTTTAGGCCTCCGATTTAGACGAGAGTCGGTCGGACCTTCCTAAACCCAGTTGGGCACGACTTTGAGAGAAGCGTGTTCAAGCTTTAGGAACCTCCACGGTCAAGGACCTTTATCCTATTAAGTTTAGATTTTTTTTATCGCATTTTCTTAATCGTCTTTAGCCGAGGTGAATCTCGATCGGGTGCATTTCCATTTCATATTGTTCTACCTTTTGTAGTAATCTCACATATTGTGCTCTTTTATTAACTGCGGTAATTTCCTTTCTAGCTTAGTTGTTTGCTTAATAGCGTAACTTAATTGCGGTAGTTCTCTTTTTAGTTTGCTTTAATTTCTCCATTGCACTTAGATTTTCTAAAACCCTAGTTTTTCCGTCGATAAGATAATAGCGTTCGTGTGAGTAAGCTTAGCCAACAGTTCCCGGATCTTAATACGACACTTGTGTCCCCTTGCTACAATTCGATAGGTATACTTGCCTCATCGGGTTGCTAGTTCGGTTGCGTTTATTTCTTCGAACCCTAGCGCGCAACATTAACTAAGATAAATGCCCTTAGAATGTTTGCTTCCATAGGTCAAGTAGTGACTTGATGTGAGACCCTATGATCCTAGAAGCTTCATTCTTAAAGGTCCCTGGTCATTGTATCATCTTAGAAGCTAAGGGCGATGATGATGCCTTTAATACTAGCATGTGTGTTGACCGATGACCCGTTCTCACAGGTCATGATATTGTGATATCAAGTCATCACATGGGTACTTGTTATGAACAAGTTGTACTGGACAGACCCACCGTGAGAATACTTTGTGGATTATTATATAAACGTGTCACAAGTATGAATCAAGTGGTAATGGTGTTTGTGGTCCTTTGACCTGAAGTCACATCACTCACTGAGTAAGGAAGAGCGGGCTTTGATGCCATCAAAATTCAGTCTTGATAAAGTTGGATGATAAAGGTGGTTATTGGATACGTTACAAATCATTTGGGTATTTTGCATGTGAGCAGAGATGGGATTTGTCCTCCTATATGACAGGAGTTGCATCCATGGGCCCTTGATGGAATGGGATTTAGAAAATGCATGGTCATGCTTGGTTGAGTCAATATATGATATTAGACTCACCAAAATCTGAAAGTCCATTCTAGATCAGGAAACTGGGATTGAACAATTATAAGGGTGACACGGTCTATACCTCTAGTTTTATCCGGATTTAAGGGACGAAGGGACATGACAACACTGTAACATTAGTCACAATGGCTTATGAGTTTATAAACTCTTACTGTTTGGGGAGCAATGATGTATTGCTAGATACCACACATTGTTTGTAAAGCTTTTTTTGATACTTTCTAGATCAAGTGAGAGACTGTTGGTGATACCATATTGATCTGGAGGTGATCAAGCATGTAGCCTCATTGCCAACTCAGTATGAGCCTATCAAGGTTGCACATAAGATTGTGGAGAAATCGGGAGTTTGGATCTGTATGGTATAGCTCATATGATAAGCAAAAGGGACTGAAATATTCTAAGGCAAAAAGCGTTGAGACCAGTCAACGCTTTCATCGAGTTAAGTGTTAACTCGTCAAATGATGGCGTTGAGTGTGTTGAGTTGACTCACCGATTCATCGAGTATTAAGTGTTGATTCGTCTACTGTCACACTTAAGCGTTGAGTGCGTTGAGTCCACTCAGCGATTTGTTAAGTAAAGGAGTTTACTTGACGAGTATGGGTCTTAGGCGTTGAGTGCACTCAACGCCTTCGTCAAGTAAAGGGTTTACTTAGCGATTTTGACACTTAGGAGTTGAGTGTATTGTTTTCACACATTGCCATTTGATGAATCTGGCCTTTGGAACAGAAGACGTGCATCATTCGACGAAGGACGTTCGACGAATGCAATTCGGCGAATGCCGTGACGAATGCAGTTCGAAGAATGCCGTTCGACGAATAAAGTTTGACGAATGTCGTTCGACGAATGCAATTCGACGAATGCAATTCGACGAATACCGTTCGACGAATGCAATTCGACGAATGCCATTCGACGAATCTGTCCTTTGGCATAGAAAGCATTGAGAGCTTTGTGTTCGTCATATATGTTATAAGATACTCAACAATTCGTTAAGTATAAATTGATACTCGACGATTCGTCGTATATCCTGTAGATATTCGACAATTCATCCAGACAAACTGTTGTATGACTGAAGGTCTATTTTGTCTAAGTCCCGGGTCTGCGATTAGCGACATGCTATTTTGTTTATTCCCTTTGGGTATAAATAGGAAACTTTAGGGCTTGAACAGTATGTGATTATTCCTTCTGTCTAAGCGCACGAGTCGTCACTGTGCGAAAGACCGATATCCCTAAAAGCCGACGGAAGCATTCTGCCGATCCCATCACTAAGCCCAATCCCGATCTCGGCGAGTGTCGTCGCCTCCTGTACTTCTACAGACTTAACATTCTGTGGAGACGCTGAGTCCTATCCTAACCTAGAACTTGTGCGACAAGTTACTACGGGTTCTCCCGATTGTGTGGATTTCCCGTAGAGGTGCGGATATACTTTTTATGCTCCAGACTCAAGCTGCTAATGACCGGTTGGAATTTTTCTGGAGCATCTAGGTTGAGTATTGACTCAATCCCTCAAAGGTAATTTTATTACAGCATGCTTTACTTCTTGATTCATGAATATTGCTAGATCCGAACTCGTTTGGGTTTTTCTTGTTCTTATTTTCGCTGGGGCACAAGTGTTGTGCCATCCCCAAAAACCCAGCAGTTGATCTCATGCTTGCTCAAGAACCTGAATGTCTTCGCTTTGTCAGCGGAGGACATGCCAAGAGTAGATCCAGACATTTCCTTCCATCATCTCAACATTGATCCGAGCTTCAAGCCTATTCATTAGAAGAAGAGAGATGTGGCGACTAAGCTTGTTGGTCCCATCAGAGAAAAGGTCGTAAAGCTCCTTAAAGCAAAGTTCATCCGTGAAAAATAATATCCCACCTGGGTGTCTAATGTTGTAATGGTTAAGAAACCAGGGGGAAAATGGTGAATGTATTTAGATTTCACGAGTTTGAATAAATCTTGTCCCAAGGATTGTTATCTCTTGCCTCAGATAGATTCTTTAGTTTATTTCGCGGGTTGGTATTTGTATATGAGTTTCTTAGATGCATTCTCAGGTTATCAACAAATTAGGATGCATAAGCCCGATATTCCTCATACTTCTTTCATCACAAATGACGGTTGTTACTGTTATCTCGTGATGCCTTTCGGGCTTAAGAACGCGGGTACGACATATCAGCGCATGATGGATTGTGTGTTCAAAGAGCAAAAAGGGATAAATATTGAAGTTTATGTTGATGATCTCCTAATCAAAAGCAAATCTTTTTCTTTGCACCTGCATGACCTCGCAGAGACGTTCGCTACTCTACGAAGGTATAAGATGAAGCTTAATCCTTTAAAGTGTACCTTTGGGGCCAGTAAGGGGAAGTTTCTCGGCCATCTCCCTACTCCTGAAGGTCTTGCCCGTAATCCTGATAAAGTAAGAGCAATTCTTGATATGGCTCCTCCTCGGTCACCAAAGAAAGTTCATCAGTTAGGAGGAAGATTAATGGGCCCTTGGAGATTTCTCTCTCGAGTCGGAGATAAGAGCGCTTATTTCTTTAGGACTCTTCGAGGGGCATCCAAATTTCAGTGGACAGAAGAGTGTTCAGAAGCTTTCGAGCAGCTAAAGAAGTAATTTACCTCAACTCCTTTACTGCAGAGCCCCGGGCAGGGGAAGTGTTGTTTTTATATCTGGGAGTTAGCCTAGAGGTAGTTAGCTCAGTTCTTGTTCGATAAGAGGGCAGAAGACAATTTCCAGTCTATTATGTTAGCCACATCCTCAAAAGTGCCGAAACAAGATATCCAATTCTGGATAGATTGTCCTTAGCACTGGTAATGATAGCACAAAGATTCTGTCCTTATTTCCAGGCACACGTAATCCAAGTTGTAATAGATTATCCTTTGAGAAGTGTGCTGGAAAAACCAGAGCATTCAGGAAGATTGGCTAAGTAGGCAATAGAGCTGAGTGAGTTTGAGATCTCTTATGTGCCTAGAACAGCCATCAATGCTCAAGTGCTAGCAGATTTTCTAATTGATACAACTGAGTCTAGCTCTGGTCAAGCAGAAAGATCCCCTTTAGCTTGAACCATTTATATTGATGGAGCCTCAGGCAAGAATTCTTCAGGAGCAGGAGTAGTTCTAATTAATCCCAATGGCGTCAAGTTGGAACAGGCAATAAAATTTCTCTTCCATACTACGAATAATCAGGAAAAGTATGCAGCATTGTTGACCGGTTTGAAGCTTGCAAGATAACTTGGGATTGAGCATGTTCATATCAAAACTGATTCTCTGGTGATGATATCGTAAGTCCTGGGCAACTTTGAGACAAGGGAACCCATCTTGAAGAGGTACCATGCCCTAGTCAAAGTTGAGATTGGCAAATTCAAGAGTTTTACTATTGAGCACATCCCGAGAATCGAGAATGAAGAAGCTGATGTTATGGCCAAGCATGGAATTCCATCAGGAGGAACTACTTCTGAGCTTTTCCGCCCGATAGTGGATGAGGAAGAGATGATGCAGATTGATCAAAGCTTCTCTTGGATGGATCCATTCATACTTTACCTGTCTTCAGGAGATTTTCATCCATCAATCAAGGACAAGAAAAGTTCAAAGTCAAAGCAGCTTATTATTATCTGATATCTGGCATTCTGTACAGAAAGACCTTCCTGTCGCCAATGGCAAGATGTGCTTCTGAAGAAGAGGCTCCTATTGTACTTCAAGAGGTTCATTCTGGTGAGTGTGGAAGCCACTCAGGAGCAATAACTCTGGAAAGGAGAATTCTTCGGCAAGGATATTTTTGGCCCACCATGATGAAGGATTCTAAAGCTTATGCAAAGAAGTGTGTTCAGTGCCAGAAGTTCGCTCCGATTCAACTTCAGTCTGCTCAGTGGCTCAAGTCAATTGATACACCATGGCCCTTTGCGGTATGGGGAATGGATCTCCTTGGTCCTTTTCCCATGGCAAGTGGGCAGCGGTGCTTCGTCCTGGTGATGATTGACTACTTTGTCAAGTAGATCGAGGCCAAGGCATTTACAAAAACAATGACTTAAGTAGTAAAAAACTTCATCTGGTGGGAGATAGTATGCCGACATGGAATTCCTATGGCAATTGTCATAGACAACGGGCCACAATTCAACAACAGTGAGATGATTGATTTTTGCAAACAGATTGGATCAGAGATACGTTTTGCATTAGTCCATCATCCCAGGAGCAATGGACAGGTTGAAGCAGCAAACAAGCAAATTCTTAACCTGCTCAAGAAGAAGGTGCCGAATCTCAAGGGTAGTTGGGCTGATCAGCTTCTTTCAACCCTCTGGACCTTAAGGACAACACCTTCATCAACTACTGGATAAACTCCTTTCAAACTCTCTCATGGTTCAGAGACTCTCATTCCTGTTGAGTTTGAGGTTTCAACTCCAAGAGTTATGCTTGCCAGACAAGCATGGGAAGATTGGCTTGAGCTTAATAATGAAGAAATGAAATTCAGCTTGGACTGTATTGAAGAGATTAGAGATGAAGAAACCATGAGACAGGAAGAGGTGAAAAGAAGAATGGACAGATACTTTGATAAGGACGTAAAGATCAAACACTTTCAAGTGGGAGATCTTATTCTTAAAAAGGTTGATGCAGTTGCGAGAACCAGCTCAGTGGGAAAGCTAAATCCAAATTGGGCTAGTCCATTCATCGTCAAGGAGGTGTTGAATAACGGAGCCTATCGGTTACAAACTTATAAAGGAGATGATGTATCACATACATGGAGCGGAGATGATCTAAAATGATTTTATTCTTGATAAACAGCTCCTCTCTTCTTAATTCTTTTGTTACTTTTTCAAAAAAATATTATTAATTAAAGGCCTCCCACTAACACTTTTCCAAGTGTTTTTCTTTTGTCTTCTTACAACTTGAGATTAAAGATCGTTGGATCAAGAGATATCGTCGGGTTCAGCTTGGCCCCCCACATGAATTGTTGTCATTAGCGTAACACCATGATGACCACGTGATGCGGGGAGATTTTGCATCGAGTAGTGGGAGCTTGCAGATTCTAGCGAGGTGGGCCACTGAATTACGGATCCTAGCTGGTATCTAACACAACCTCTTTATTTTGGAGGGACAGGGTGGTTGTTAGTTCTACCTTGTCTTGTAAGATATATCATTACAAATTTGATGAACACGTGAGGAAAGCAATGCCATCGCGCACACCTACCCATAGATCATCTTAGTTTGTGACTCTCAAACACTCTTTGATACTCTCGAGCAGTTCCTGCAGGGGACCCACAACTTGTTTGATCTTTTTGGGGAAAGCAATGCGCCCTGAGCGCACCTGCCCGATTGATCAACTTGGTTTGTAACCCAAGCAAGAGAGCAGTGTATCATTCTTCTCTAGTTGCCAGAGTGAACATCTTTCGTGACCCTGAGAGGAAAGAAATGCTGCCCTGTGCGCACCTGCCTGCTTGATCACCAAAGTCTGTAGCTCATTCTCATCTCATAGGTAATTCTCTAAGATAAGGTGCAGACAGAATTATGGTATCCGCTCAGTCCACAGGTTTTGACAGTGGATTGATTGTACAGCTTTCGTGACCCTGTGAGGAAAGCAATGTTGGCCCTGTACGCACCTGCCCGCTTGGTCACCTAAGTCTGTGAATCATTTCTTTCAGGTGCGTATAGAATTCTGGTATCCGCTCAGTCTGCAGGTTTTGGCAGTGGATTGAGTATACAGCTTTTGTGACCCTGTGAGGAAAGCAATGCTGGCCCTTTGCGCACCTGCCCGCTTGGTCACCTAAGTCTGTAGTTCATTTCTTTCAGGTGCGAACAGAATTCTTGTATCGGCTCAGTCTACAGGTTTTGGTAGTGGATTGAGTATACATCTTTTGTGACCCTGTGAGAAAAGCAATGTTTGCCCTGTGCGCACCTGTTCGCTTGGTCACCTAAGTCTGTAGCTCATTACTTTCAGTTCGGACAAATCATACATTATTATTCGCTTCAATATGCAAGGTTTGATTTATCAGGTCGCCAAGATATATTCTTCTTGGGTGATGGAGTTTACAGTTGTCGTGACCCTGTGAGGAAAGCAATGCTAGCACTGCGCGCACCTGCCCGCTCGGTCACCTAAATCTGTAGCCCAAATTTTTTAGCTCACAAAATTTATCATCTGATTCATAGTCAATAAAAGAATGGACATGAGTTGATATTCTCCAAAGTCCGCATCATCTTATTTATTTTGGACTAGAGTGATCTTCTAAAGATGCAATTAAATCATTTTCCTGCCATCACATTCTCTTGGCGAGCTAGAAAATCAATGGGTGCGGCCTGAGTTCTTATTTATTTTGGCAATCTTTATGCAGTCTATACTTTGCCAATTTCTAAGCAAGCAAGTTGGATCCTAAGTTTTGCGGACTGGTCTTCACTAAACTATGGTCGCAACATTTGATCAAACACATAAATTCAAATAGCAAGTTTAATGGAAACATTCAAGAACAAGAAATGAACTAAATAATGGAAATAACTGAAGACGCGTGCTGAGCAAAAATATCCTTTGCATTAAATCATATCATATTTAAAGCCTATAGATAATTGGCGGCCTCCAAATAAAATCTGCCACGTACTTTACAAAAATAAACAAAATACATTTTCACTTTGCCAAACTCTTGTGTTTTTTGGCCACAGGAGACGCTTCTGGACGTGTAGATCCATCAACATTAGCAATGGGAGAATAGCCCTCCGACTCGGTTCCGCTACCATCATGTTACGATCCCGGAGTTCTGATTATCGGAGATGAATGGTGAGAGCCAAGGAGATGGCCGGAGGCGAGGGAGAAGAGGAGGGGGAAGGGCCAAGGCGGTGGCCGGAGGAGGGGGAGACGATAGGGACAGGGAAAACAGAGGAATTAAAGAACCATTTCATTACTTTCATAAAAAAAACTATTACAGGTATTATAATCTATTTATAGATCTATCAAGCTGTTTACATGGTTGTTAATTACAAAATACTCTAACGGCTCCTTAATCTGGACCGGTGCTAATATCCTGTGGCTACTGTTCCTTGATGGATGAAGGTTAACTTTACACCCCTGATCTGGTCAATGAAGAATTATGACCGTTGGATAGGCTTTTGTATTCTCCCAGCTTTTACAGCTGTCCCCGTACAGAGCATTAAATGTTTTACTTTATGCTGGTACAATCCCAGCCGCTGAAGATGATGAAAATTCTGAGACCATTGGATCAAAAGCCCTGTAACCCTAACATTGCCGTCTTCTTTTTAAGCACTGTCCGCAGTGCTCATATCTCTCGCCGTTCTCCGTCTTCCTTCGTCCTTCTCCCCTGCAACTGGAATGAGACCGTTGTGAATGGAATGGTGGCCATTACTTCTGTAAGGTTGCTTGCTGCGCGTTCATGGTTCCCTGTTGAAACATCGGTGATGGCAGTGATGATGTTGGGCCGAGAGGGTGTTGAAAGCTGATGGCTGCAACCCTTTGTTTCAGCTGTGGAACTGTCGATCTGTGGTAACTTCGTTCCTTTTTCACCCCTTTTCTCCATATGAATTTGAAACATGCTTGGCGGTTGTATTTCTTCGTGTTCTGGTGGTATTTTTTGTGATTCCGCAGTTGATAGTTCCGGATTAGCCGGTGTGTTGTTGGTTTTTCTACCCCTTCGTTGGTTTCTTTTTTTCTTTGTCTTCCAAGTGAGATCTGCGAGATCTGGGTTTCTGTCTTGCGTGAGTCGGTTAATAGCCTCCTGTAAGTGGGGATTGTCTCTGAACTCCTGCACATCTTCCCATGTACTGTCTGCTGGTGGTAACCCTTGCCATTGAATAAGTGCTTGTAATATTTGTTGCCCGTGCCGCATGATTCGCCGTGTGCTGATGATGGCTAATGGGTGGTGAACTGGGTTATTCTCATGACTCTGTTCCGGTAGAGCCACTGTTTGGAGGTGAGGGTTTCCTACATAGGGTTTAAGCATGGATGCATGAAAAACTGGGTGAATTTTTGATGTGGGAGGGAGAAGTAAACGATAGGCTACTTCTCCGATGACCTCGGTCACCTTATAGGGACCATAATACTTTAGCCCGAGTTTCCTGCCCTTGGGTCTGTGAACAGACAGTTGCCTATAAGGGTGTAATTTTAGCAGAACCCAGTCGTTTACTTCCAGTTTTAGCTCTTTTCTTTTTTTGTCAGCTTGGCTCTTCATCCGTTGTTGAGACTTTGCTAGATTATCTTTGAGGTTGTGTAATATCTCTTCTCTGGTTTGGAATGTGCTTTCTACTGCCTCATTAGTTGTTGTTCCTGCACAAAAATGAAACAAATCCGGAGGTGGCCGACCAAACATTACCTCAAAAGGGGTCATGTTGGTCGAAGAGTTATACGATGTATTGTAATGATATTCAGCGAAATTTAGAAATATAGACCATTTATTATGATTTTCATGACAAAAAACCCTTAAATATTGTTCCAAACTTCTATTGACCCGTTCCGTTAACCCGTCTGTCTGAGGGTGATAGGAAGAACTATATTGGAGTGATGTGCCTTGTTGTTTAAAAAATTCAGCCCAGTAATTGCTTAAAAAAATACTATCCCGGTCTGTGATAATGGTTTCAGGTATTCCATGTAACTTCCCCACACAATTCCAGAACTCGTTCGCCACTGTGGGTGCTGAAATTGGGTGTTTAAGGGGTGCAAAATGGGCTGCCTTTGAAAATCTATCCACAACCACTAGGATTATGGTGTATCCCTTAGAACTTGGAAGTTCGGTAATAAAATCCATTGTGACATCTGCCCACAATCTTTGTGGGGTTGGCAAAGGCTGTAAAAGACCGTATGGTAAGTGATTCGAGGCTTTAGCCTTTTGGCATATATCACAGTATTTTATGTATTTGGTAATGTCGTCCTTCATTTTTGTCCAATAAAAACGGGTTTTTAATCTATATAGAGTACCCTTAATCCCCGAATGCCCCCCCACAAACTGGAGTGAGCTTCTTTGATTATTTTTTCCTTAACGGTAGATTGTTCTGGGATGTATATGCGATGGTTATATGTGAGATAATTGCCTTGTCGATGCCATGCAGGGTGATTGTGTGGTTCTCTTGTAATTTGTTGTGCTAAGTCATCATTTAGATATTCTTCTTCCAATCCATCTAATAAAGTAGAATAAGGGGTTGTAATCATTTGAAGGTTCATAATGGAGGGACAATCTTGGTTTTCTGATACCCTAGACAGTGAGTCTGCAGCCTGGTTATTTTTCCCTGCTTTATATTGTATACTGAAATCATAGCCCATTAATTTGGAAAGAAAAAACTGTTGATCTGGGGTCTGTATTTGCTGGGTTAGCAGATGATGCAGGCTTTGGTGGTCTGTTAATATCTTGAACTGATGACCCAATAAGTACTGCCGCCATTTTGCTACTGCGGCCGTGACAGCGAATAATTCTCTAACATAGGTTGATTTCTTCTGCATCATGGGTGACAATTTCTTACTGAAATAAGCTATCGTGCCTTGTGATTGTTTAAGTATTGCCCCGATTCCTGTTCCCGAGGCGTCGGTTTCTAAAATGAACTGTTCCTTGAAATTAGGTAATGCTAAAATGGGATAGGAAAGTAATTTATCTTTTAACTGATTAAAAGCCTCCTGGGTTTCAATAGTCCATTTAAAAGCATTTTTCTTTAGTAGATCTGTTAATGGAAAAGCTATTTTAGAATAGTGTTGAATGAACTTTCTATAATACCCAGTTAGTCCTAGGAAAGCTCTAATATTTTTTTGATTCTTTGGAACCGGGAATTGTTCAATTGCCTTGATGTTGTTTTTATTTGGACATACCATTCCTTCGTGAATTGTATGGCCCAGGAATTCGACTTCTATGGACAAGAAACTACACTTTGACAGCTTGACGTATAACGTGTTTTCCTGTAGCACCTTAAGTGTTATTTTGAGGTGTTCGAAATGATCCTCCTGTGAAGAACTATATACGAGTATATCGTCAAAAAAAATTACCACGAATTTTCGTAAAAATGGCTGGAATATGGTATTCATTAATGCTTGAAACGTAGAAGGAGCGTTTGTTAAGCCAAATGGCATTACAAGAAATTCGTAATGCCCTTGATGGGTCCTAAATGCTGTTTTATGAATATCTGGTTCTGCCATTTTTATCTGATGATAGCCGGACCTTAAGTCAAGTTTTGAAAAAAAACGTGCTAGATGTAATTCGTCAAGTAACTCATCAATAGTTGGTATGGGAAATTTGTCTCGGATAGTTATTTTATTGAGTGCTCGGTAGTCAACACAAAATCTCCACGTGCCATCTTTTTTTTTAACTAATAGTACTGGTGAGCTAAACACCGAGGTACTAGGTCTAATCTGCCCATTTTTAATCATTTCAAGCACCATTCTCTCTATTTCATTCTTTTGGTGATATGGGTATCTAAAAGGCCTCAAATTTGGGGGATTGACCTCATTCTGAAGGTTTATCTTATGGTCGATTTCTCGGGTGGGTGGCAAACACTTCGGTTCCTCAAATAATTGGGCATAATCCGAAAGTAATTGTTGAAATTTTTTTGGTAATTGTTTTCCCACTTCTCCTAGAGTCAGTTTAATGCCGCTTCCTTCTGTTTTTCCTTTTGCTATTAGTAAACACATTGCGGATGGTTTTAGTGCTACCATTCGCATGAGCTGCGATGATGAAACCTGACCTAACGAGGAATTCCTTTGATGACCCACCAGCGTTACTTGCCCCAGGTTGCTTGGATACGATATAGTAAGCTGGGTATAATCCATGGTTACTGGACCTAAGGTCCTAAGCCAGCTTTGTCCGAGAATAAGGTCAGCACCCTCAATATCCAATACATATAAATGAACACTATATTGATGGGTTTGAATGAGCAGCGTAGTGTCTTTGCACTTTCCCTTACATGTTTCGGTAGAGCCATTTCCCATGAACACTGGGAATCCATTGACCGGTTGGATTGGTATTTTAAGATAGTCAGCCATCCTAGTGGAGATAAAGTTGTGTGTACTTCCCCCATCTATCAATAATTCTAAGGGCTTATTACTTATGTAACCAGTCATACGCAATCCATGATCAGGTAGTAATCCCACCAGCGATTGAAGACAGATCATAGTTGTTGTCTCATCGTGGCCTGGGTCGTTTTCCAAGTCGTTTTCTTCTTCTTCCTCTGTTCCTACCAAATATAGTAACGCCCCTTTCCCTTTACATTTATGTCCCATTTGGTATTTTTCATCGCAATTGTAGCAGAGTCCTTTTTCTCTTTTTGATTGTAATTCTGCTGGTGATAGCCGTTTAATGGGGGGATATTTAGTTCTGTAATTATTGTTCGTCCCTCTGTTATGTTCTAGTGTTTTTATTGATTGAGTTGAGTAATTGGGTAAGCGATTTCTGTGGCTACGTGTTTGTTCGTCCTCATACATTCTGGCAATGGCATAAGCATCATGGATTTCCGTTGGCCTAGCTAAGAGTACAGGTCCTCTAATATCCTCTTTAAGTCCATACATAAACATATCCGTAATGAATTGGGGTTGAAGGCCGGGTACTTTAGCAATTAATTCTTCAAATTCAGTCTTATATTGGCTTACAGTTGTGGTCTGTTGAAGTTTTGTTAATATTCCTGCTGGTCTAATATATAACGAGGGCCCAAAACGCTTTTGTAGTGCATCTACAAACAATGGAAATGTGAGTGCAGGGTGATCCTCAAGAATAGCCTGATACCACTTAGAAGCGGGTTTATCTAAATGATAAGAAGCAATTAATAGATAATCTTGACTTCTGATTCCGTTAAATTCAAAATAACGACGAAGTTCATAAAGCCAGTCGGTGGGATCCCCATCCGAAAACCTAGGACAATTAATTTCTATTTTATTGGGTTGTGTAGAAACTACCTGGGCTTGTGGTATTGTCGGAGCCGCTCCCAGAATGCCTTGTGTAGAAGTTCCTGGAAATGGTTCTGGATTTCTTTGATTACTATGTGCCTCTTCAATAATGGGTGGCACACAGTGATCAGCCTGTTTTCCCATGCCCATCGTCCTTTGTAGGTTCTCAAACTGCATGACCATATCTCGCCTTAAGGCCACCATTTGTTCGGTAATCTGATCTGCTGAGGATTCTTTAGTTTCAAGAATCTGTCTTGATAAGATATTCTCCTTAGTTTGTAATTCGGCTGCGAATTGTTGTTGAAGCCGTTGAGTTTGCTGCGCCAATTCAGTGATGATTCTTTGATGCATTTCTTCCAGTTGGGTTGAACGATTAGCCTGCTCGGTCTGCAGGGCTGTCTTGAGTTCCGTGATTGATCGGAGTCCGTCGCTCATTTTGAAAGTTGGGGATCGATATCGAATGTTTTCTCTCAACGAGAGCACCAATGTTACGATCCCGGAGTTCTGATTATCGGAGATGAATGGTGAGAGCCAAGGAGATGGCCGGAGGCGAGGGAGAAGAGGAGGGGGAAGGGCCAAGGCGGTGGCCGGAGGAGGGGGAGACGATAGGGACAGGGAAAACAGAGGAATTAAAGAACCATTTCATTACTTTCATAAAAAAAACTATTACAGGTATTATAATCTATTTATAGATCTATCAAGCTGTTTACATGGTTGTTAATTACAAAATACTCTAACGGCTCCTTAATCTGGACCGGTGCTAATATCCTGTGGCTACTGTTCCTTGATGGATGAAGGTTAACTTTACACCCCTGATCTGGTCAATGAAGAATTATGACCGTTGGATAGGCTTTTGTATTCTCCCAGCTTTTACAGCTGTCCCCGTACAGAGCATTAAATGTTTTACTTTATGCTGGTACAATCCCAGCCGCTGAAGATGATGAAAATTCTGAGACCATTGGATCAAAAGCCCTGTAACCCTAACACATCAGCACTCTCACTATTTGAGAACTCGCTATTCGGGCTCCCGTCATCAAAGCTGGTGGTAGCAGGAGCGGACTCAGCGGACTTATCTTCTTTCCTCTGAGTTGATCTAGCATCTTCGGCGGCTTCTTCTTCGGTCGCGACCTCCTCTTCAGCTTCATCCTCTTCTTCTTCTTCTTCTCCACCTTCCTCCCCATCTCCGTCAACCACAGCTTTACCCTTAGCAACTCGCTCTATTGCCGCAACCTGGTGTTCTAGATCTGGGAAGAGCCCGATGAAAGACACGCCTTCCACCTCATCTTTAGTGAAGCCTCTTTTGATGAATCGCCGAATTGTGACCTCGATGCTTTCCTTTACAAAAGGAAGCCTAGCGTCTTGAAAGACTGGATTTTCGATGTCATAGGCGGTCTGCAAAGAAACAAATCAAATCAGGTCGTGGAGGACAGAAAAAGGAGATTGTCATGAATACAGATCTTACCGCTTCTCTTTCCTTCAAAAGAGCGACCTTAGCTTCCAGTCACTTGTTTCTTTCTTTCAGCGGCTTTTCCTCCTCCTGAAGTTGTTCATTTTTCCTGAGCAGGTCCCTTGTAAGGCAGACCATGTAATGGCTTGTTACCAAGCTATTAGCATGAGTCTGAGCGGCCAGATGAGGGAGCTCGACAGGAGGAATACCCTGGAGGTTACGCAGGTTGCGCTTCCCGTACAATGCCGAGGTCGTGACATGGGCATGACGGGATATATTGGAACTCTTCCAGGAGGGAAGTGCTGTAGAAAGGCAGACATGCTTGCTCTTGTGGTGCCATTGAATCATCGGGTTTCCTTGAAGATCCTTCTGGCTCTTTCCAATGTCCCAGAGGTCAAAACTTTCAGAGGATGAGTATTCCGCAGCAGGATAACCCTCTTCTTTCCTTTTTCTGGCAATTTCTTTCTTCCTTTCCCTTTGAGTGGGGGTCAGGCCGCTGGGAGTCTGTGGTAGATTTGCAGGCACCATCAAGACCGCTGCAAGAAAAAAGGAATTGAATTTAGATTCACTTCAGACCGTGGCAAATATAGTTTCAGGTCACAAACTTTACTTACTCTCTTGACGAGCCAGGTCGTCCAAGCTCGGCAGCAGAGGAATGTAGTGCTCAATGTCGAGCCTTGAACCATCCAACAACTCGACAATCACAGCCTCTACTGCATTAAGCTTGGCGATCTTGAAGACAGAGTCTGCACGCTCCTGCGGATGGGTATGTTCAAAGCCGAGGTTGCCCTCGAAGATCAAGTATCGGGAAGTCCAGTTATGTATCTTGTTCGGCAGATTCATAACTTTCATCCCCCTGCAGTAAAAGTAGATAATGCACATGTATGGGCGGCCTTCGGATGGAGTTATTGAGCGAACGGAGAATATTTTCCTAAGAACATTCAAATAAAAAGCGATCTTCTCAGACCGCAAATAAGAGATTAAGCTGTAGATAGCAGCTAGTGTGTTCGGCGCGAGCTGCCCTGACACCATTTCATAGTGCTCGAAGATCTCCGCGACCTCCCATAACAGCGAAAATTTGAAGCCACAGTCAAAATGGTCAATCGGGACTGCGATCTGAGTGGTCGTTGAAGAGTTTATTCTTTCTTGGTCTAGAGGGAGGCAGACATGAACCAGAGAGCCCGCCATGTATTTCTCAACAAAGGTTTGCAGGTCGGCATCTGTCAACTTGCACTTCTTATGACCAGCATGGAAAGCGCTCGCAGCATCAGTTCCCGCAGACACCATCTTTTGAGATCCCAGGTACTTCAGCTTCGATCGCATTTCCTGTAATAAAGAAAGAATAAGCCCTATTTATAGAATTTCAGGTCTGACAGCTTTTCAGCCAGATCGTGCAGCTTGTTTGTTCAGTCCGCCTAGCACGCAGTAGATCCGGTCGCTGATCCTAAAAACAATTTTCAAAAACATCTGAAATCAGAGTACGCGGACACAGAATCAATTCACACTGATTGCATTCAATTCAGCGTTATCCTGCAGAGATCATAAAATTACGCAGATCGCAACATCATTCAGATCGCACAGATCGCAATATCGTAGTTCACAATAAAAGATGAAACAAAGCAGTCAAATTTTTCCAAATAATTATACATCATTCAAATGTCAAATTTTAAAATTGTTCGTGCTCTTGGCAGCCCTGTCGGTCTGGATGACTAGGTCGCTCCTGCCGATCCCTGTACAAATGAGCCGCCTGGTCACTTCCTTGTAGCACTTTGTCATACAGCTGTTGTATGAGGTGATGCATCGAGTTGAAGGTTCGATGCAGATGAGAAGCTTCCTGATCTACTCGGCTCAAGGGAACCAAAGAATCGGTTGCCGGCCTCGACACCTCGTCCGCTGCGGTCTGTCTACCCTCAGCTGAAGCCAGAGCCTCCACAGGAGCAAGCGATCTGGCAATCGCGGTCTCTCAGGGAGGACTTCAGCACTTAACATGTTCTTTCATTCTCGCACAAGGTTCAGATATTTATCTTTCTAGTAGAGGGCGTCATCGTCAGACCGATGCTTATCCTTCTTGGTTTTCTCAAGTGCCATGGCAATACTGGCGATCTGGTCCTCCAAAGCTTTCTCCCTCTCTATCCTTTTCCTCAATTCGACTTTAAAATCTTCGATTCTATCTTCAAGTTTCTTTCTTTCTAACATGGCTGAGTTGTTCAGGCCGGACTGCTCACCTTGGGAGGCGGACTCACCAAGGATGATCGCACCAGGTTGCTGTGAAGGTATTGTTGCACTAGGAGAAGGAACGAACTTGCCAAGTTCGACTGAGCCAGAGGGCGACTTCCGTCCTAAAATAAATAAAACAAGTTCAAAATTTATATTCAGGTTGCGGCCGACTCAAAATGCAAAAATCAAAATCGCTACTGTCCAGACTTTTGTTAATCATTACAGCGAGATGGCGGCTATCGAAGACAGGTCGCCTCATGCGCTCTGGATCAAAGGCACTTAGGCGTTTTCTCCATTCTTGATGGACTTTGGCTCTCTTCTCGGCCGCCAAACTTGTGAAAATAACTATATCGTCGGTCTTAGTGATGATATTTATTGGCTTTGACTTCCGAGGAGGAGATTTATAAAGCCACAGACGCTTAATGTGCCTAGGCGCCGGTTTGAGTTTACCTGACCGCAAGAGCTCGGCAGTAGTCCACAAATCTTCAGCCTGTTTATTCGCTGCACTCTTCTCCGAGAGAACTTCCGCTTTATCCATTTCATCGGCGATCTTCTCTCTGAGTTTTATCTTCTCATCTCCCTCAGTGGCAGCGTTGGGAGTTTGATCACCCATCTTGACCCCCAGTATCTAGACTTCCGGCTGCAATGCCTCTAACAAGGATTGATTAATATCATTAAGTTGATCGTTGTCAATGTTGTCGATTATCTCATCGGTAGATAAACTGACCGTGGACAAGGAAGTATCATTTCCCAGGATTGCGGCCTCTGAAGTAACGAAGCCGGTCTCTAGAAGCTCTTTTTCTCGCGGCCTGAATTGCATGATTGCAGCTCCAGTCCGCACTGAGACATTTGGTTCCTTCATTGCGCGCAATTTCTTTTCTATCTGCTCAGCCACGGAAGATTTGTCCCTTTTCCTCTTCTTTTTCTCAGAAGGGCCTCTTTTCTCCATTAAATCAGTGGCGACCCGCTCTAAGCGCCTCAGATTTTTGCGGACAGCCTCTGGGTCGGCGGTGGACAGGGATTGGGAGGTCACTTGTTCCTCAACTTGCTCTTCTTCAGCATACCGCTTCTTTTGACCAAGATCAACATCGGGCTGCTGAGCCTCAATAGACGAAACCTCGTTCTCCAGGTTTATACTCAACATAAGCGTCCCGAAGAAGACGGGAACACATCCATGTCAGGTGTGGAGTCCGTGGGATTTTGGTGATCAATTATTGCTAGCTGATTCAACGCTTCGTCCGCGCTCTTTGATGGAATTTCAGAATGAGAAGTGGTAGCAGTCGCGGACTTCTCATTGGCAGGTTCGTCGAGGCTGCGGACTTGATTAGCTATTGACTGAACCCTCCTGGAAGTTTCTCCAGCAGGGTGGATAGGTGTTTTCCCCCTTTTGATAATTTTCTTGATCTTGGTGTGCGGCCTGGGTATCTCTCCTCTTCCAGTGAGGTTACCAAAGAACTTTCCTAACTCAGCCATTGCGGGCTGGAAAGTGTTAACCGTAAGAGGTGAGAAGCGACCCGTGAAGATTGGAGTTTTGGTAAATGAAGAACTTCTGGGGATATTTATAGCACTAGAAACATTAATGATAGTTGTGGACTCGACAGTTAAGCAAACATTTTCGAAGTTTTTCAGAAACATAAAAATGTGTGGGGATTATGTTAACCCCAAAATCCATAACACATTCAGCAAGGTACACCGGTCATCCTCCTTTAGCAGCGGACTCAGTTTCCAGATCGCCCAGGTCGGCCAGCCTCTAGAGCAGTTTCAGCCTGCTCTTGGTCAGGGATTCTCTAACTCAGACGCCCAGTTTCCTCTAGAGACTGACTCAAGCTTCATCCCACAAAGGTCGCGGCCTTCTAGCTAGGATCACGCTGCCTGCTTCATCAGCAGACAAAAGCCCTAGCTTGCCAAGCTCGACAGAAGCTCCAGTCCACGAGTCCAGTCCACCAAGCTCGACAGATCTCCAGTCCGCGAGCCCAATCCACCCCTTTTGTACGGACTGGCGTTTCTTTTCTTCTTTGTATCCTGTCACCACAGCCCGGTTCTCCTGTACTCAGGGCAAACGTTTATTTTAGCCCTTCCCGTTCGGGCAGGCCCCCAAGACTATAAATAGGGGGAAGTGGTGCACCCAAGACACACTGACTCGAGCCCAGGAGCCTACTTGTTAAAGGTTGTGGACTCAAATCTCAGGCTTTGCGGTCTCCAGATTGTTCTTCTTCCTGCTCTTGTTCTCCTTTCCTTGTAATCATCTTTTTGCAATCAAAGGAGTCACAAGAGAGGCATTCGCTGCGACGGGCGAAGTCTGGCATAGTCGTGCTTCTTTTTTCTCGTCTCCGCTAGTAGATAACTGTTTGCAGACTCGTTTTTCCCTTCTCTTTTCCCTGTGATCAAACCGTTATCTGGTGGTGCCTTTTCCCGCATCAATACACAACATAGAGACAGTGGAGCAAAGTGCTCATCGGGTGGTTATAAAACTGGAGTCCGTAGAGACCACAAAAGAGCTTTGCGGGCGGTTAGAAACCGGAGTCCGTAGAGGACATAGAAGCGCTCAACGGGCGGTTAGAAAACTAGAGTTCGCAAGGATCGGGTTTACTCTGATACCATATGATAAAATCTAAATAACATCATTTTTATATCACAAACAGTTAAATTACATGGGTATGACCCCTTATTTATAAGGGAGAAGAGATAAAAAAAGGTATTATAATAAATGATGTGGGATTAAATTACAATATGCTGACTAGGTGAACTGCCATTTACAGACCACATAGTGTTGAACGGTTATATAGGCTATCCGCTCCTTAGCAAGAGTTTGTCGATATCTTCTCCTAAAATCATCGTTGACCACTAGAAGCATTAGAAGGGATTAGTCATCTATAACTGCCAGTCCGCAGCGGTCTCAGCCTCCTGATTGTCAAACTGCAATCGTGGTTAGACCATGATGCTTCCTTTATCTGCAGTGGCCTCAGCCTCCTGACCGCTAACCCGCAATAATTAATGAAACTCCAAACCTCCCTTGTCCTATCAAGGCGGTGGTTTTAATGATCCTCAGGACTACTAGAATATCAGACCAGTCTGCCAGACGCAGACCACCACGCTTCCTGGACCAAACTGTCATAGCAGTTTCCAATCCTTCAGAACCAGTCCTCTAGAATTTTGTCAATTGCCAACAATCAGATTGCCAAACCAAAAGGCAGATCGCCAGACCGCTAGACCATATGGTAGACCTCAAAACTAGACCGACAGTTCCTCAAACCACTAGACCACCAGAACCAAATCGCCAAATTGCCAATATCCCAAGTTCCAACAGTAGCTATCAGGGTCCTCTTGATCCTAGAGAGCAAATCTTCAGCTTCCATTGGGGATTCCATCCCCGAGAATGATGGATGGTTGAATCCCAAAAAGTGTTTATCTGTTGGTCAGAGGTTTGCTTTGCAACTCCTGTTTCAACTACAACTAGCACCGAAGCCACCATAAGGGCTGGAGGTAGTATACGCCTACCTTGTTGTGCATTGAACATCACAAAGATTACTTTGGCGACCAACCTAATAGTTTTAGCAGAAGGAGGTAATGTTGGCATCTCAGCAGCTACAATGCTTTCAGTCAAGTGATGGGGTTGGGACTGTCCTGCTCTATTCCTAGTCACATATAATCATGCAACACACAATATAGTGATTATAAACATAACAAACAACAAGCATAGAACGCTTAGGTTCCACAAACAATGTGGTAAACAAGTGTGTTTTTCATTCCTAAGTGGACATTTATTAGTTTTTTAGAAGTTTTAAGGCGGCGCAATACAAGTGCACTTTACCCTTTAAAAATATTCATCCACAAATTCGAATGACAACGGACCAATGTCGTGCTTTGGTACTAAATTGTAATACCATGTGTGTAACAAATAATATAACAGTAGGTCCGGCCGGGACCCCATGCCATATTGAGCGCACAAGCTAAGCGTTATTTAGTGCTACATAGAACATTCTACAAGAATTTCGCATATCAAAGATAAACACTAGATGAAGCATTTTATTTAATTAACCTGGAATGTCCACCACACTAAAAAATGAAATAACACCAACAAGTAGTCTTGGCCTTAAGGTCTTATACAAATCAATATTTCAAGCTCTTACATGGTTTACATACTTTGGCACGCAGACCAGCAATACATAAAAAGCATAACAAAACTTTGTCCTTCGAGGTCCAACTTCACATGGGGCTTCAACCCACTATTTCCCGCTCGGCTCGCTGGTACCTGAACCATCCACAAAGAAGTGATAAACGTGGGTCAACTTTAGGCTAACGACAAATGGTGTAACGACCCCACCCTTCGGCCATTCTAGCCGACTACAGGGCAGTGGTACCGTAGTCTTTCAAGCAAGCCACACAAGAAGTATATAAAAAAAGAAAGTGCGACTACTCTAAGAAGAGTGAAGTTCTAAGCTCAATCAATTCTTCTAGGTTGGGAATAAAAAAAAGTTAACCTAGATATGCATATAATGTTGGTTGGTTTAGCTGAAGGTTAACTCAACCGCCTAAACATAAGGCTAACAACCATCAATCACAAACATTGGCATGCACATCCACACTTTTCGTGCTCTCAAGGCATGTAAAGGCAAACACTCGCATGAGTATCTACTCCCAAGTATTGTAAACTCAGATTTCATTTAAATATTCTACTAGTCAAGCTCAGCGTCTTCGATTCAGTCTCTCCTATGCTAATAACATTAACAAGGCTTCTCTCGAGTTGAACAACAAGGCGAGGGTTCGTGTCAGCTAAGGCCCATTATTCAAATCACCATGTCAACCAAGCATGGTGCGATTATGGCTTTACCTCAGCCCGATCATGTATAACCAAAAACACACTACACACCTAATACCCTCGAGAGGACATAGGCTTCACGATCACAACCATCATATGTGGTACATCGCCACACCACTACGGATTTGCAGAGAAGTTGCATTCTACCATACAACAACAACAACAATGTTTTTGCTAAGTGCTTCCAAAGCTCCCTTAGTCTAACCTCTCGCAATGCAATAAAATAGATCTCATAGTTTTCTCCAGCACACAAATCTAACATCACCAATATAGATTAACATATCATAGATGGGCTTCACACAACATGCCTAAATCCACAACTCAAATAGATTTCTTTATGCATTATATGTTGGGGATGGACACAATTGACCCGGTGAAGGTCATACCTTCCGCTTTTCAGCATAGTAGAAACTTCCATGTGCAAAGATATTAAAATAAAATAAGACAAGCACGTCTTAAGAACAAAGAAAAGGATCGTTACCCTTGACGTATGCTTGGACACCATGAATTAAAGATTGAATTAGATGGAAGTGAGCGCAATGGGTCCCTCTCCATTGATATAGACTTGGCTCATGATTCAGAGCTTTGGAGCTCTTCCAATGGCTAGGTCACATTCCTCCTTCTCCTCCTTTACTCTCTTCTTTCTCTTCTTTGGTGAGAGAAACTCAAAAAGAAACTGAGGTCAAAATCCCTCTTTGTTGACCTTAAAGGATCGGGACAAAACCCTAGCCATCAGATCTCAAGAGCCCTCATTTAATGGCCCTGACTTCAGCTTGAAACAGGCTTCCTGGTCTCGTACATGGCCTATGACACGCCCGTATTTCAGGTACTGTACCTGCACTTACAACAATCTGCCTTCCAATTCTTAAACTTAGAGCTCTACACAGCTTGGTACATAGTCATATATCAGGCTGTGTAGCTTGATATGGATTTGGACACAGTCGTGTCAATAAGTCATGTTCCTCTCTATTTTCCAAACTATTTAGAAAAACGGGCACACAGCTTTGCACACAACCATGTGCCAGGCCATATAGCTTGACATGGCTTTGGACCTATCCATTTCAATAAGCTATATTCCTCTCTGATTCCAGACTATTTAGAAAAACTAACACACGTCTTTGTACATAGCCATGTGTTAGGCCATGTACAACCTAAAGGTTCCAAAAGAACTCCATAGCACCCCCAATTCGTCCCTAATCTCTACGAGACTTCTCTAAGGCTCCTAGGATACTCGCAATGTACTCATATTTGGGTTTTGGGATGTTACAAAGTAATCCATTAAATGATATATCCCTAGGCTATTTATAGAACATCAAGGGAATTTATGCAGATTGCAGTATTAGTGGTTACCTTTCTACTTTTTCAAAGTCTGCACAAACTTGAAAAAGTGTGAGAATTATGTTAACTGGGAATCCTATGGCTACTCTAAGGGAAGTCATCTTCAAGCAGTTTGGGCAGTTATGTTTTATGTAACCGCATGAATGGTTTTTTAGCCCGCCTGCCTCTTGGAGCTCAAGCGGTTACAACTTATGTATTAATGTAAATTATTTTTAAGCATTGAGTAACAATATAACCTCTCATCGCTGTCTGGTTCTCCTATACTAAGGCAACTAATAATTTATAGCCTGCCCATTTGGAAAGTTCCCCAACTAGTATAAATAGGAATGCGCAGTACCAACAAGGGTATACAATCTTTTCAGATAAAATTGCCTTGTTGGTGCCTACTCAACTCTAGTTTCTCTTTGTTAATTGTAGCCTCTGCTAGTTAGCAATACTCAACTTGTAACCATTTTTCTCATTGAAGAAATAAAATCACCCGCAACTAATAGTTGTAGTTGCTGGAAGTCTGGTCTCACCTTTCATGGAAAATTTCTTTCTCTTTCTCTCTTCTCTTCAGCTCTTTATGACTAGTAACCAGCCACTTGCAATTTCTGTTTCCCACGCCTTGTAGTTATTCATTACTAAGTGTGGTGGTTGGGTACACTTTTTTCCCTAACACTCAATACAAAGGCTATCAGGTTTTTAGTGACGCCTCAAAAAGTGGATTGGGTTGCATGCTTTGTCAGTTTGGGATGGTGATACCATATGGATTGTGACAGTTGAAATTTCATGAGAAAAACTACCTAGGACATGACGTAGATTTGACAATTGTGGTGTTTACTTTTAAGTTTTGGTGACAATATTTGCATGGTATGAAGATCAAAATATTTATCGACCATGGGATTTTTGAGTATATCTTACATCAAGAGTAAAATATGCATCAATAGAGTGGATGGAGTTTCTAAGAAACTATAACTTTGACATCCACTACACCCTAAGGAAGGAAAATTTGGCCACTAATGAGTTGAGTTAGCTGGCTCCAACTCAAGGAAAGTGCATGATGACCTTCTAATTTGTGATTGTGATGCATTGGAGATCACTTGTGTGTATAGGGGGCATGATGACTACTGTATGATTAAATAAGATGGAGGTCCAATATGACATTAGGGACCAAGTTAGGAAAGCTTTGGAGCTCAATAAGAGCATGTAATGCTATGTATCTAAGGTTGTGGAAGGCTCAAATGCTAAATTTTCTTATGAGGATGGGATTTTGCAGAAGGTTGACATGTTATGCATGCTGAGTTTTGGGAAACTCCATGATCAATTTACATACGAGGCTCATTTTTTAAAGTACTAGATTCATCCGAGATGCACTAAGAGGGATATGAAGAAATTATTCAAGTGGTCAGACATGAAAAAGGAAATTTCCATAATCATAGCAATTAGATCACACGTGTGCGCTACTAAAGACTGAATGCCAATGATAAGGTGGATTCTTGAAGTCCTTGTTGAAAGTTTTGTTTTCAAGGTCAGCTAAACACATAAAGGGGGGTGAATAAGTTTTTAGTCTTACTTTAAGTCTTTTATAACTTTTACCAGATAACTATACTTAGTGATTAGGTTATGTTTAGCTTTCAAGATAAATCACAGATGACACAACTGTTATAGTGGTTTCTCGATCTTGGGTACTCCCACTGCCCCTCTACACCTTTATAATAGCGTATTAGATCATGCTCTTCCCCCAAAACTCAGCTCCTTATGAGCTTACAACTCGATCCCGCTTGACCAATCAGTCTCCTCCAAGACTTACTTCTCAGGCACAAGACCCTACAAATCAGTGGCTAAACAACCACCTACCTCAGGCCAATGAGCCTACCACTCAGGCTGGGAGGATAGCCCTACACTCAGATCCAAAATGGATCCTACACTCGGCCTTTATAAATTAGGCCTACAACCTCAGACTCAACACTGAATCCTACCACTCGGCCTTAACAGAAAGGCTTACAACATAGATCCTAGATAGTATCCTATAGAAATATTAAAAGGTGTTTGTTTTAAATTTGACACCAGAGAAGTACTCTGTGTCCACTTCTTCCTGGACTGAGCAAATATCAGTCCAAGCTTTTATTGATGAAGACATTGGATTTGATAGTTAAAATCTTCTTCAGTCAGCAACCTTCTCTTGCAGAGCTTGTATGATTTGCATTCTCAGAATTCGCTTCTGAACATGCTATCACAGATGATGATTGCTTCAACTATCTCTTTCTGCTTTTAGGTTAACAGAACTAAATAGTTCCGTCTAGCTTGGCAGTAATGGAGGGGAAGAAGACAATGCTCAGCCGCATTTGCGTATTCAGAAAACCCTAATTGTTTGTTATCGACACAGCTAATCTTTCCCTTTTATTGCTCATTGATCAACGACTCTATTGCGATGTCCCGCCTTAATTACCGATTTACCACCTTCTATTTGTAGAAGACGACAAAAGCTGGCCGCCGACGCCATCAATGGCTTACTCCACCTTTCCCGCAATGAATTTGAATTGCGTTGACTTTGTTGACTTTTGCTGACTTATGCTGACGTCAGCCATCTGTGGACTTAGCCAAAATCAAACATTAGCATAGGCATTGAGTGAGTAAGCATCACTCAACGCCAAAACACTTAGAAAAAATTTCTATCACTAGGCATTGAGTGAGCAACCATCACTCAACGCCAAAACACTTAGAAAGTTTTTCAGTCAATAGGCATTGAGAGTGTTGAGTCCACTCAACACTTTCTCCCTTAGCAAACTTTCTATCACTTGGCGTTGAGTGAATAAGCTTTACTCAACGCCAATCTACTTAACAGATCTTCTTTTGTTATCTAGCGTTGAGTGAGTAAGCTACACTCAACACATTTAGATTTAGCCAAATTTCTGTATCTGAAAACACAGTGGCTCTGATTGACTAGGATTCAGTCAACGCTATTGACATATGGTGTTGAGTGAGTAAGCATCACTCAACGCCTAACTACTTATACATATTTTGTCTCATGGCATTGAGTGAGTAAGCTACACTCAACGCCTAACTACTTAGATTGATTTTTTGTCTCATGACATTGAGTGAGTAACCTTCACTCAACACCTGTGGACTTAGTCAAAATTCTACACAGAATTTTTCTGGCTTTGACTGACTGAGCAATACTCAATGAATTTGATGTTATGGCGTTGAGTGAGTGGACTTTACTCAATGTCTGTGGACTTAGCCACATTTTCAATTGTTTCTTCTTAGGCTTTGCCTGTACTCACAGCTTTAAGCTGTAGGGCATTTAGTGAGTACACTTCACTCAATGCCTGTGGACTTAGTCACATTTTTAGTTTGCAAATTTTTAGGATTAGACTAACCTAGCTATACTCAACGATTTTGCTTACCTAGCGTCAAGTGAATAGACTTCACTCAATGCCTGTATACTTAGGAAATTTCCAGCCTATCTAGTATCTTCCAGCTGACTTGATCTTCAAAGTGTCGAGTTA